>JAQFVV010012421.1:5613251-6813251 GCA_028023455.1 Epiperipatus broadwayi
AAGCTAATGTTGACTTAAGCCCTTTGTCCATATAATAACATAGAAGAAACCGGTTTGAAATCCAAAAAAGCTGATAAAATAAATAACGAGAGGCTCCTTAAAAAAAAAAATTCCAATAGTTTTAAGAGAGGAAAAAAATACGTCCTACTTCTACAAGAGACAGCAGAATAATAATCATCATCATAATAATAATAATAATAATAATAAAGAAATATATATATCTACAGACATTAATGTATTCAAGCATGTGTTGCCTGATATGCAATAAAATTTAACAATCAGAATTTTTTGTTTTCTGTGATTTAAAGAAAGAAGAAATCTTTATATATATATTTTTATTGTACCGATATTCAATCTAAAATTGTTTTATCTTTATATTACAAAGATAGAATTTAATTAAAATTTAGACAGGTAAATTTGTTAAAGAATTTTTATTTATATTTTTTAAAAAAGAAAAAGTAATTTTGTTTTTCTCTTATTAAAGCTACAGAGTTTCCAAAAATATATTTATAATTTTTGGATTGATTACATATCTATTTTTTTTATTTTCCTGTAACATTATTGTCATTACATTAATAAGAAAATCTATCTGGTGAATAAATTTAAAAAAAGTATAAATAAAGAAAAAAACAAGTCAACCAGGATGATTCAGCATTTTCTTTTTATGTGGGTAGCTATAAATAGGATTTTAAAACAAAAATCAAAATGGGTTGTTTTATTTTCCAAGAAAAAAAAAAAGATAAGCCATGAAAGAAGAGAGAGGGATTTTAGGCAGAAAAAGTTTAGCTGAAGCCCTGGCATGAAAGGCTCTCAATTGATGGTGTTAGAACTATATAAACTCAACTAATTACAAAGAGAGTGCAAAAATCAATTTCAAGGGAATCAACATTATTATAGTGTATTGCCAATTTAGAATTACATTACTAGAATGATGTACAATTCCACCGAATGAAACCAAATGAAGAAATAAACATTTTCCTGCTCATCATCATTATTTGATTTGTTCCTGATCACCAAGCACCAATGACTGCCTGTTAAGAGATACTGTGAAAATGTCCAAATAAAATTCTTATACCATCATAAACCGTCTTTATAATCTTTCACATGGAGAAAGTCTGAAGCCCTGAGTTTGTCATCAGTTTTAAAAAGAAAAAAAAAGAAAGAAAAATCAGAATGGATTGAAAATGATTATTGGAGACAAACTAATTTCAAATATTGAATAATCTTTATAAATTAGATGTTTAAAAAAAAGAAAATCATTTGCTGTGGGTAAACTTACCATATCATCCCCTCCCTGCCAGGAAGGTTATTTATTTTATAAATACAAATATTTTAATTGATACATATATATGTATATGAATAATGAAGGAATATTATTTAATTTTTTTTTGAGTGAAACATATTTAATCTTTTAGATTTATTTATTCTTTTATATAAATACAATTATTTACTAATTTATATATATATATATCTGTGTATGGAATATTTTATTTTTGTTGTAAACATATTTAATCTCTTAGATTCAGATATGTGTTTATTTATTTACTTATTTTATTATAAATGTGTGTATATATATGTACATAGGTATATATTTTTGGTAAGTCAAAAAAAGGGGGCAGGGGATTTCATTCATATTTTATTTATACTGTATATGGTATTAATTTCTTGTGTTATTAATTTTTTTTTTTTACCATTTGGTTAAGGGGTTTTATTAGAATAAAATATAGCACAGGAAAATTATAATTAATAAATTAATAATCTTATCACTTGGTGTTCAGTTTATCTTTTCATCTCATCTAAATTATTTTGTTTTCTTTCTCTAAAACTAATTATTCATCAACTGATAGTTCAGACTTCAATAGCTCTTTGATTTAATTAACATTATAGCTAAAATAATAAATTATATATTGATTGACAGTCATTTCTCCGATTTTCTATATTATTATATTGATTTACCATATTATCATATTAATTAAGTACAATGCACACATGTGTTCTTGTTAAAAATTCATTGTAAATTAAGCCAGTGGAATTTAATGTTTCATTTTAATTTATAAAATAGATTTGATAATACATAAAAAATGAATCCTATATTTCATTTGTTCATATTAGGTTTTGAATTCATTTTCATAAAAGCCAGAGTTTAAAGTCCATTTGAAGGATAAAATTTACAAAAACCAATCTTGCATCTTTTTTATAGTAAATAAAACATCTACCTGATGGTATAAATCATATAAATGAGACAGTAAACACTGATGAGATATATGTCACATTGAATTTTATTTATATTTTGTATGTGTGTGCATGTATTAATTCAAATGAATGTTTAATATTTCTTTTGTACAAAGAAATAATAATAATAATTTTTAATTAAGAAATATTGTTTAATTAGAAAGTTATCATTTTGATTTATAAAATGATAATAAATTTTAATTTTCAACTATAATGTTAAAATAAACCAAGGCCTATAAAAGTCTGCATTATCAGCTTATGAATAATAGTTTTAGAGTGAATTGGTCAGCTTGGAGTTGCAGAGATGGAGAGCATAATACGGGGGGGTGGCTGCAAAAACTTAAAAGAAAAATAATTAATATTGGGATATATAATCAATTTAACCATGTTAAATATTAGCACTTTAATGCATTGTTTCTACTCCCTAACATGTGCTAAAAATCTCAAAGTGACTGTCCAAACATTTACCTCTATGCAATTTCTGGAAGAAAAAAACCTAATGAAGGCCTTAGTTCAATTAAAAGTACATACTACATTTAATTTTATGTTTGATTCTTTGCTAACATATTGCAAAAAAAAAGAAATACTATCTATTATATGGAAATACAAAGTTAAATACATCCAAAATAACTCTGCATCTTTTATGATAATATATGGTAATAAATTCATCAACAATAATAATATAAATTCCAAATTACTTTTGGTAAGGATATAAGATGACAAAACATATTTCTAGCTACCTTCTTAAGTATATTGAAAAAAAATTTTTTTTAATGCAAGATTCATTTATTTTCCGAGACTTATGACGATCGTAACTGCTGCTTTCAGAATTTATTGAAAACGTTTAATTTTGAGACCACTTTCTGATAGACTACATCTAAATCTCTGTTTGTAAAGTCCTATAATGCACATACTCCGTGAAAAAATTAAACTGTATAACTAAAAGCTATGCTGGCTTTTAATGAAGTTTATATAGTCAAAGATATTGTTGGATCCTATAAACATACATAATATTACGTCTTATCACAGAATCTGTAGTAAAGTATTTAAATAAGTAAATTGCACATTTATTTATATTTATCTGTAAGATTAATTGCTTTGTATTAATATAGAATATATATTAGCTGAATGATATAATTGCACTTAAAATTTATCTGATCTTTATTGTTCTTAAGTGAGAATTTTTATTTTTTTCAAGAATAGAATCTTATCTCAACTTTATTATACCAGTATCAATTGCTAATTGATATTTTGTACCTTCTTAGATATATATTTATTTGTCTATATTATTTTATTCTTCATGTGTCTGTTTATGCATTACATAGAGAAGAAATGTTAATCCATGTTGGTGATAATTTACTATAACTATTAAATTTTTTTGCATAAGTTTTGTTATTAAGATAATATTCAGTAGCCTGTTAATCTTGTTATCTCTCTGATTTTACCAATTCGTCGCATATCAACTCATAAATAACTTTAGTATTTACTCCCCATTATCTGAACTGTGTATGAGTCCATTCTCTGAACTAAACTACTGCTGGTATGTTAATGGTGAAATTGTTGGAATTATAAACTTGAAGTTCTTTTTTATTGGATTGTACCCATTGATAATTCTTCTATAAAGGCAGATGGTGCTCTGAAGATCTGATCATTGCCAGATATTTTAAATTAAGATGCTATAATGATTTCAAGACTGATTGTTCAAAGAATGGTTGATGAAGAATAATAATGACTAGTAAATATAACAAAAGTGAAGTCATAGAATTAGACATTGGTTTGATCATTGTCATCAATCCCAAAGGAAAGTTTAAAGAGAAGACTGATAACCTTAATTTTAGTATCAATTTTGATTTGGACTGGATACCTCCATTATCCTTCCCATTCTCCAATACAATAAGAATTCTTTTTAAAACATTATTTCTAAGGAAAGTGGTGCATAAGGCTAATTTGATTCAGGCTTTATATAAATGCTTGTTAATGGCAAGCTTTTCTGACTCTTATGAAGATTAATTTCAAGAGGAAGATCAATTAATGATTATGAGTTTGATTCCCTGTTTAATAATATATTAGTTTGACCCCCTGTTTAATAATATGGAGTTTATTGAGAATGTGTATGTTTATTAGGTTTAAAATATTGCCATATGCAGAGTAGTATACATGTCATGATTTTGATTTGGGCGCACCACATGTGACCTGTAATAAACCCATTAATGAAAAGTGAAGTAAGAATATAGAGTTTATTTTACAGAAATTTATAGTGGACACTATACTGAGATTGAATGAAATGTGTAAGGGTAGAATATGAGGGTAGAACATATGTAAAGAGTTAGAATATGAGGGATAGATTCCCAATACAATACATTTGTCTTAAATTATTTATAATCACTAATTTGTTATTATTCCTTAAGATGTTATTTTATTTTGATCCTATCCCTAACAAGAAGTTTAGCACCAATAAATTAAAACTTGAATTTGCATATTTTACTGTTTACAGAATGATAGTATATGAATCTTGTTCAAATTCATTTTCTCTAAATATATTGTGATGGGATATATATATGTGTTACATTTTAAATTCTAATATGTAATGTTTTGTAAATATCTAATACTGAATTAAAAACACACACATTCAAAATGCACAAATAACGAATTATTAATTTATTAATGTTTGATTTAAATATTAAAATAAGCTTTAAAAAAATTATAGAATCGAAACAAAGATTCTAATCTTTAAATAAAGTATAAAATAAAAACCTTTTTAATAATAGCGAAGATTTTTTTAAATATAAAAAAATTACAAACAGATCCTTATGGCAAAATCACAATTAAAGAAATGATTACGAAATAAATAAGAGTTCCCGCCCAGATATAGAGACCCAGACCTCAGTGGAAAAATTTACTTAGCCATAAACCCAAAATCTACTTGGCCACAAACTGAATTAACCAATAAAACAGAGATATGGAATATGTTTGATGAATCCTGCATTCCAGAGATAAGGTACCAGAGTACTATAAAAAGAAATCCAAACGAAATAATTGATTAGAGTTAGAGAATCAGAAAATTAAAGTTTTGAATTCATCTGTAAAAATAATTTTAAATATTATCGCCGTCACCAAAAATGTAATGAGCTTCATCGTACTTCCTTCGGTGCGGCCGGCCGAAAGTAGCTTTCCTATTTACGGATCTCAGGATCGAACCACTGGTGCCATATGCAGAAATCTTTGTAAAATGTGTCTTCATAAATCGTCATCGCCCACAAGAAATGGATCTTTTATAAATTCAAATCTTCATCGCGAAGGAATGAACCCGGAAAAAGAAGGGAAAGTATACATTATAAACAAAAAAACATTATAAACTCTTAATTTAAAATATCAGAACTTTACTTTCCTTTAAAGATGATTTATAGACTTTTCTCTCTGAATCAAATCTAAACTCTATAAACTTTAAAAAAATTTAAGTCTTATCAAAAATTGAAACGTAATCTTTTTAAATATGTGTTATATGTTTTCATTTATGCTAAGTGTAAGATCTGTTTGTAATGGGGCAGGGGTTTGCGACTGCAAACTTAAATTTAAAAAATAGAAACACATCGTTATTTGTGCATTATTAAATTATAAAAGAAAAGTAGGTTATATAATATTTGCAGTAAAAAAAAAAAGTAAGTTAAAATATAAATGTTATCTTAAAAATGATTTTAAAACCTTAATTAAACTAAAGAGTTTTTTTGTTTTGAATTAAATTAATAAAATGATTTAAATATTAGTTGAGTGTAGATGGCTGCTAGACTAGTTTAAATATGTTACTTTTAAAGAGGGTTTTGATTTCAGACTATTTGTTTCGTAGTTGTGTCAATGCTGGTGGAGAGATATATGGACGTTTATATCAATGTAATGTGAAGTGTGTTAGCACCTACGGTGACGAGTCCAACTGAATGCATGACCCCAAAGAGGCAGTCATACCGTTGAAATGGCGCAGACGTATTCCTGCGCCATTGACCCATTCCAGCTCTATGGATTTTGGACGATAAGCCGGCAAGATAAGACCGCTCTCCCATCCATATGTAGCATTTCTTTTTATTATTTTATATGCATGTTTCCTTCGCCTGACAGATGCACATTCCTGTGGGACGAAGGCCATGTCTTCTCCAATAATATCACGCTGTTCAGACGCACATTCCTGTCGACGTGATTCTATGCTAACATGTTCACATTGCATTGGTTGCTGATATATATCTGGAAGCGAGTATTGGTGTGGCTGCGGATTCTTAGTCTGGAGTCAAGTGATTTGAAAATTTGTGAGTGCTTCTAGGTAGCTCATTTATACTTAACATTCTAAAATTTAAAATTAAAAGTTAAAAACAAATAAAATAATAATGAAACAGAATAAAACATAAATTTCTTCTTGTGTTATAAAAATTATTTTTTCAAAAGTTTGTGTTGTCATTTACTTATATACGTGAATAAAATCTTTTTGTGTTATTAATACTGCCAGTGATTGCTTTTATTGTTCTTTATTATTAAAAATATATTTTAATAAATATACTAAGTTTCTGCATCTACTTGAGATAGTGACTTGGGCTGGCGGTCGCGGTCTTAACAGCACGTATCTGTCGACTCTATAAATTTTCTAGGTCCAAATGGCCTAGTGGCGCCCTCGTATGGCAGATACGGTAAGACTGTATCTTCATCATCATCCCCAACCGTTATGATATATATATAATTTTAGTCTATATTCTGTTATTACAGTGAATGGAAAGTGTATCATTATCACTAACTAAATATTAACGCAAGCACTTCACTTCTATTAAACAAATTCAGAAAAAAATCAGATTATATTAAAAAACAAAAAGAAAAAATTAATATATGTAGTTTTATATGGATTCTCAGATTTTGTAACATCAATTTTAATATGGAAAATACTTTTACATAAAAAGTTGATATATCATTGATGATTAACTATACCTATTTCATTTTTTAAAAAGCTTGTTCACAAAGTTATATATAATGGAGCTGTGAACTATACTATATTTTGTTGCATTCAATGGATGTAGCATATAATAGCTCAAATTTTGTTGATAAACATCAATTAGAATACATATATTTTATTGAATTGCAAGTGTATAGTACTTTTCAACATATATATATAACACAAGATGATTTTTTATATGTATGTATAAAAAATATTTTAAAAAATAATAAAAAAATTTAGAGGGATACATCACTATTGAGTAATCTCTAATCTAATGAGTGACTAATAAAAATTATTAATATACTTTCATCAAGTGATTTGTGTCAAAGTTGTGAGGGCAGCACATTTGACACTTATCAAATAAACTGTAGTCATCTGCTATCTATATACTAAGTATATACTGAAAGATGATAAAAATATGTGTAAGAGATTGTGATATGGGCCAACTTATGAACGCTGGTAGCACGAAATGTACATCTTGGGGATCATAGTTCTTTTTCATATGTCTTTGGTCATATGTTTATGATTATATCCCTCCATATTTACATATATTTTACTGAGTGTGTATTCACTCATGCATAAGAACAAAAAATATACCATCATTAACAAACCTATTGTATTTTTAGTTTTAACATAAATAGCAAAAAAAAAAAAATTGTCAATAACTTTTTTTTTATAGAAACATAATAGACTAACCCTTTAACAAACAAATTACAGTTTCTTTTATATTTTTTTTAAGTCAATATTAGCTTTAAGCATGTTTTAAAATTTTGCAAAACTAAAGAAAGAATATTATGCTTTCCACATAAACTAAGGAAATTTTATTAATATATGGAATTGTGTAGAGTGCTTAGAGAAAAAAAATGGCTGCTTTAGTGGGGTTTTTTTTATTGTATGTTTACTTACAATTTTACTTGTTTGTTTACATTTTAGTATAACTGAAGTTGTGTAGTTAGATACAGCATAGTTTGTGGCTCCACTGCATTCCAAAATTAGATAATATGTACAAAAAAAGTCAGTAATCAGAATTCATTAAATACAGTATTCAACATTCAGTATCACTTGTCTATTTATAGGCATCACATACAATTGCTCAATTCAAATTTATTTATTTCAGTAATAAATTTCAAAAAAAAACCTTTCTGTTTAAAAAGTATTTTAAAATAATTATTAGATTTTTCATAAATATTGCATATTATTTTATTCAAGTTGAAGAAACACAAATAAGAAATTGAATACTAAAACAATTGTTTGAAATAATGATTAGAAACAAAATGTAATTTCTTTAAACTAAATATTTGTCTATGTGGAATCAAAATGAAGCTTATTTGGATAAATAGAGTGACAATTTTTTGTAATTAGATGGGAATTTGTTTTCTAAAATAAGATTATTGTATGGCTTGTATAGTTTTTAAATTGGTTGAAGCATAGACTGAAAAAATGTACTGGAATAAATCTGACTTTTAGAAGTATTCCAATGGCCATTTTATTTATTTTCTTAACAAAAATACTATATTTTTTTATCAGTAAATTCAAAATTCTTTTTAATCCAAGTAATATTTATTACTAAGCTATTCCATTTTTAACATATCAGAAGAACAGAGTTCTGCTAAATCTTAAATTATCATAGAATGATATTTCACAACCAAACAAACAATAGATAACAAATGGAGAACAATGTTCAATTTTATTAATCATGTACAATGTTTGATTCATTTTTTTAAACTCTAATGATTTCTAACAGTTAAATATATATGTATGTTAAATTCTCTGACCTAATGCAGATTGAAAAACTAAGTAATCATCATCATCATCAACCATTAACAATCCACTGCAGGACGAAGGTCTCGCCAAGTTCAATCCATCTTCTCCGATCTTTAGCTTCTATTCTCCATATCATTCCTGCACACTTTTTAATTTCATCCATCTATCTCATATGTGGTCTCTTTCTGGTTCTTTTACAATCTCTTGGAATCCGGTTTAAGATTTCAATTGACCATCTATTATCATCTCTTCTAGAAATATATCCAGCCCAACTCCACTTCAGTCTTTTAATTTTTTCAATGAGGTCAGTAACACTTGATTGTTCTCTTACCCATATATTGCATTTTGAACATTACTTTAGTCTTTTTAACATTTATCTTTAATGCCACTTTCCTACTTTCATCTGATAACTCCTGCAACATTTCTTGCAGCCCTAAAGCATTACTTGCAAAAACAATTACATCATCTGCAAAATCTAAATGACTTAAATAATCGCCATTAACTTTCACTCCTTTAGCTTCCCATTTTAATCCACAAAATACTTCTTGCAGCACTGCGTAAAAAGTTTTGGAGATAGGGACACCCTTCTCAATGTTGACTTTCCTAGTATCTTTATATAATCTAATTGTTACTGTTGCATTTTTATAAATATTCTTCAAAATATGACAATATCCTGGATCTATACTTCAATGATCCAAACCTTTAATTACTGAAAAAATGTTTATAGAATCAAATGCCTTTTCATAACCTACAAATCCAAAGCATAATGGCAACTCATACTTATTTGTCCTTTCTATAACTTCTCTCAATATCTGGATATGATTACTGTACTAAAACCACTTTTAAATCCAGCTTGTTCTCTTGATTGGTAGAAATCCAATGTTCTCTGTAGGCGAGTTGTAATTATCTTGGTAAAAATTTTGTATAAAACTAATAAAAGGCTGACAGGTTTGTAATTTCTAATATCTTCTTCATCACCTTTTTTAAATATTAATATTAATACTACATTCTTCCAATCATCTGCTACATCTTTATCATTTAAACATTTGGTATATAACTTTGCTAAAAAAAATTATATTTCTTCACCTGCTTCTTTTAATATATCAATTATAATTCCATCATTATCTGGAGCTTTTCCTTTCTTCATAAATTTCATTGCATGTCTCACTTCTTCATTTAAAATTCTGGGCAATTCAGAAGATATAAAAGATATAGGAGGTACTTGTTCTTTATTACTATATAATTCTTGATAGAAGCCTTCTACCCATTTCATGATGTTATCTCTCTTTTTAGTAATAATTCCATTCTTTTTTCTCATGGCAGATATAAATTTCCTACCAATACCAAAATGTTGTTTAACACTCAAGGCTTTTATTCTCTTCTACAGCTTTCCTTGCTAATTCAAAATTATACTTTCTTATATCATTTTCAACTCTTTTCCACACCATTTTACAAAATTCGAGGCATTCCATCCTTTTTAATGCATCATTTTTGTATATTTTCATATTCCTTTCTTTCTTCATAAATTCTCTTTCTCAGCAGAAATTTTATTGCTCAATTGCTGCTTCTTTCTACCAGCTATCTTTATTGCAGTTTTTAAAAGGGTATCAATTATTTCCTTATTAATTTCATTCGAATCTGAATCATGTTTCAAAATCGACTAATACTTGAAACTGATTTGTAAATTCTAATTTAAATTCATTAGAATGTTTCTGAAGATTAGGAATATCAACTTTAAATATTGTTTTTCTTAATAATTTTTGTCTCTCTAGTTTTGCATTAATATGTATCTTACATCTTACTAATCAATGATCGCTTCCTATATTAAATTTATTAAGAACATTACAATCTTGAAATATGTATTTTCTGTTAGTCAAAATATAATCCAATTCTGCTGTACCTTCATTTGGATGCTTCCATGTAATTCATAATATAAAATTTTTCTTTTTGTCAAACTCCACAAGTCGATGTCCTCTCTCATTTCTATTACCATAACCAAAATTACCTACAGCACTTTCATCTTTCATTTATTTACCAATTATAGCATTAAAGTTTCCCATAACAATTTTAAAATGTTATTTACTATGATCAAAAGCTTTTTGTACATCCATATAAAAATCTTCTACTACTTCATCACTATGAGAATTTGTTGGGGCATAAATCTGAATTATCTGCATTTGGTATCTGCTATTAAATTGTATAACTAAGTAATACTAAATTAAGTAATACAGTATTATAATCAAGTGATAGCATTTGATCATTGATATAGTCTGTCCTTGATTCCATCCTCTTAATATAATTTATATTGGCATTTCAATTTTTAAATTATATCATAAATTTTAATGAACCAATTTCAACATTTCTCTCAACCAAACCAAAACGAATTAGCTTGAATGTTAATGTTATTGTTGGTAGTGATGGTGTTATTATTATTATTAATAGGCATATAACTTCATTTCTTTGTAAATGCATGCATACATAATAAAGACACATACACAAATATGTATGAATAAATAAAATAGTAAATAATTCTAGCAATAATATCAATGTTTCAAGACTTAAATGCAACAAACTGATTAAAAAAAAAATTAGGACAACATTTAAACTTACACCATGACGTTCCATCAGTAACATCTAATTGTACAGCCTCTTTTGATTTTTCAACACTTTCTTGAATATTTTTTATTTTTTCAGCTAAATTTGCTGTTGGAATCTGACGGAGTACCATTGACAAATTTCTCAAAGATATTTTGTTCTTAGACTATTTAATGTAAACATGATAAAAAAAGACAATAAAATAAATAAATAAGAATTAAAATACATTTTCTTATATATGTAGGTAGTTTCCTAATTACTTAAGCCTGATGTAAAAATATTTATATAGAAATTAAGACAGAAATTTAAAATAAAACTTTAAATACTTATATATATATATACACACACACATACACATACACACCTATATATAACAGACAATAAAAATAAATTAAGTAAACTGGATACACTTTCGACAAGTGTGCATCATAACCATGATTGTCCTGTTAAGAATCTATGCAGGTCAAAAGTATATTCAGTTTACTTAATGTAATATAATTTTATTTTCTGTTATAGTATTTTCCTATTATTAATAATGACAGAGTATCACGATATTATATATATATATATATTTGCACAGAGAGTCTGTAAAGCATTCTAAATATGTCATACCATTCATAATATGACTAAACTGAATAATAATCTACTTTATTAATATGAAAAGAAAAAAAAGGAAAAATTAGCAAATTAATTTTACTGTTTTGCTATTTAAATGAAATTTTTTTTTTTTTTTTGCATTTTTAAGCAGAAAAGATATCTTTATCATACTGTTCAAACTTTAATAATAATTTATCTTAATAGTACAAAAAAAAAAGATACCTTTCTTTTTTAAAAAAATATTATTAAAAATATATTTCAAATAAAATACATCCTGTAAATATAATCATTCAAAGAAAACACCTTTAATACATCATAACAATAAGGATTTTTATTTTTTTCAATTTAAATATAAATCAGGTTACACAAAAAATTATGAAATAGACTGCTTACTTAAGTTATATATTATTAGAAACTTGATTTAAAGGAAAAATAACAAGATAAAATATCTTTAATTTATTCAAAAAACAATAAATTTATTTCATTCATTACTGTCATTATACAATAGTTATTTTAATATAAAATATGAAGTTTAATTAAATAAATTGACCAAATCAATATTACTTACTATTATTTCTTGACATATATACTTAAAAATAACTCCAGATAAATTTATTATTATTTGAATATTATTTAAATGTTATGCACACTTCAGCAGAAAAGATAGACTTTTATATAACATAAACTTTAATTTAATTTTATTCATGCTGGCATGCCTTCGAAATGGATGTGAATATGACATATCCATGCTAAAAGCATACTCAGCAAGAATAAAATTAAAGTTGCAAAAAAATCTACCTTTTCTGTTGAAATGTACATAACATTTTAATAATATTATGATAATCCAGAAAAGAAATAATTTTTGTTTACTATTTAAATATTAAATTTAGCCTAACTAAAATTTATGCTTACTCAAGGAAGGCAGCTGAACACACTCAAAATCATATACGCTTAATGTTATAAGGACTGTGATACTAATCACACCTAATTATTAATGGAATTAAAATAAATCTTACATAAAATGAAAATAACTCACCAAACTTAGATGAAAATCGATGATTCATATGTTCCAAGAAAAGCACATCTTCCAAATATATATATATATCACTCACATGGGAAAAAAGGGAGGGAAAGCACAATAAATGAAATTTAGAATCCTTTGAAAGCAAATTTACTATAACTGTGCAATTCTTTCATTTAGTCAAAAAAAGAAAAAGAAAAATGCATCAATTCTCATCCTCATCACTGAAATATAGAAAAAATTTCTTCATACAAATAAAAGCCTTTCCAAAATTCTAATGACTATTTTTTATATATAAAATCAGTAGTATAGCAAGAATCTAGGAAATGAAAAATGGTTTCTTGACAAATTCGTGTTCTGTGATTTAAATCAATTCATAAAATATGACTGGTTCTTGGGACAAATATCACCAAGGAAACTATCATAAAAATTTGTGTGTAGTGAGTTCATTAATTATTAAAATATATATATTTTTTGAGAGATAGATTAAACATTATTCTAAACTATTTTGAAAACAAATCTGTAATTATGATTCTATTAAATTAATACTCCAACTTTGAATTAGATGATAAACTCACCAAAACAAAAAACTTTCTGATGCTACTGATAAGTTCTTTAAAAAAAAAGCACCAGATGTTAAAACACTCCTGCTAATATTCTTAAAAAAAATAAATAAGTTCTGCCATATTTCTATTTACATGGGATGTTTGAAAATATTTAAGATATATAAGATGCTAATATAGTGAGATTTTATTGAACAAAGATGATAAAAATAACTGCAAAGACATTTAAAAGTCTAAAGTACTCCAATCTAAGCTTTTGCAGGAGTTATTTTACATTACTTACATAAATATGATGAATGGGTGCTTCCTTAGATATAATGTACATTCTAAAATAGCTTTACTACCACTGATCTGATTTTCACACTTAGACAGATCTAAGAACAGTATATGAAACAGGGGAAAACACTATTCATCATTATTATCAATATAACAAAGAATACTCAACCCTATATGCAGCTAGATTATATACAGTGATAGAGAATTTTCAAATTGATTATATTCTACAAAAATAAAAAAGCAACATTTAGTTTAATAGCAAAAAATCTAGTATCAGTAAAATCAGGTGTAAAGATAAACATATGCTTTACTTTTAGTTTTGATGAATCTTCTTTGTTGTTCTTTTGCACAATGCATTTAAAAATATTAATGATGATGTCTTCATTCATATTACTTCTGATGGCTTTTCATATAACATGACAAGACTTAGAGCCAAAAATACTCCATTACAAGTTTAACAGGATAGTTTCTTCTGTTAATGATACAGCTCCTATGCCTCACAATTAAACTGCCTGCAAATTATTGCTTTGCAAAATTGTTAGAATATACAATTCTTTCTCATCGATGATAATGTCAGATAGATTTTATTGCCTATTAAAGGAAGAACAATATTTTCCAATTCAATTTTAGATGTTTCAAAAATAACTGTAAACTTTTATCAGCTTTAAAAAGTATGCTGAGATCATACATTATGATGTTTTATAATAAAAATATACCAATAATAATCTAGTATCTAAGGTAACAAAGATTATGTACTTGTTGCAATCTTATTTTCAATTTTTATGAGTAGACTTTGGAATTGTTTTCAAGTGGCTTAATCAGACAGGGTTCAAGATACATCACAGATTTGAAGGTGGAATTTTAATTTGAATCAATTAAATTAAAAAGAAAAAACAAGAACTTCTTCAATTCTGGATTTATAGCATGCTGATGATTGTGCTATTTTTGTTAATTTAAAAGACGATTTATAGAATATTCTTAATGTAAGTTATAAAGATCTCAGTTTATTAATTAATGTTCAAAAAACTCAAGTTCTTTATCAACCAGTGATGGAAAAAAAATCCTCAGCAACTTTCAACTTAAATAGTTATCAACATGAGCATGTATATCAGTTTGAATACCTTGGTAGTTTTATAAGTAGAAAGGTGGGTTTAGATGTTGAGATCCAAAACAGGCTTCAATGTGCTGCAGCTGTTTTTAACAAATTAAAGTACAGATTATTTCATCATAGGGAAATAACTACTGCAACTAAACTGTATATAATAGTGTTATTTTACCGAACTTATTGTATGGATGTGAAACTAAGACACTTCTTTGGAACAATATAAAGGCATTAGAAAAGTTCATTCAAGGATATGCCATAAAATTTCAAAATTGCAATGGCAAAATCATAAAACCAATCATTATGTTTTTCAACTTATTGGGTGTGATACTATTGAGTTCATTATTGTAAAATCACACCTTTGTTGGATTCAACATGTAAAACGAATGAACAATGGATGACTTCGTAAATGGATGTTTTATGGTAAATTTGAGCATGGGTTTCAGAGGAAAGATAGACACCATCTATATTATAAGGATTATCTCAAAGACATTCTAAAAAAAAGTAATATTAATTGTTTCCAGTGGAAGATATAGCAAAGAATAGTGTTCATTGAAGAGCTATAATTAGTTATGGTGTTGAAGTATTTCAGAGAGAATAGTTTTCTACTGAGGAAACTAAAAGATAACATTGTAAAATAAAAAATAAGCAGAAAAATGAACCAAAATGTTCTATATGAAAACATATATGTAGTTCACGGATAAGTTTGTACCAGAGTAGTATTTTTTCTCTCTCTTTTCCTTTCTTTTATTTCTCTCTCTCCTTTTTTTTTATTTTGAGTTGGAATAGTCATACTCACTTTTTAATGGTTGTTTATTATTATTATTATTATTATTATTATTATTACATTAACATTTAGTAAATTAAAATGTTTTGCAAAATATTTTTGGCATTTCCACATCCAAGTATAGAATAAATAGTTTTTTTTTTTTGTTTTAAGTTAATTTCCAAAATTAATATTGTTTAGAGGAAGGTCTTTACAAATCTTAAGATACTTTCCAGTAGATCAGCAATTGTTGGTTAATCACTACGTTTGAACACAAGAAAAATAAATATCATAAATCTTTTAAACAAAAAAATTAATGTTATTAAAAGTTCTATAATACTATTCTAAAACATGTTATGCTATCCTTAACCATGTTAGTTTGTTCTTTTAAGCATACAATAAATTTGATGAAAGACTGGGATATAGCTGCCCGTTTCAAGCATACTTAGCAGGTGACATCAAGATTAAACTAAATTGGCTTAATAGAAAAATTTTGATGCAATAGAATAATGTAACCAATTGAATGAGAATTATAGGGTCACAGATGTTATTTAAAGAACTAAGCTTTTGTAAAGAAATCTCTAACTAAATTTTTGATATTTAATTATTTTTATGCATAAATTTCAGATATCGATATAAAAAGCTTAAATATAAGTTATTCAGAAAACAATAATGTGCAATAGCATAATCATGAATAAAAGCATGATTGATAGGTGAAAAGTATATCAGTAAGTTGCTGTACAATAATAATGTAAATATGAGCTTTAATGAAAGTTAAAAGAATATAAAACACACCAAGAAAAACTATCATTATTATTAAATCATAATTATTAATTGAAAATAAGTGCAACAATAAACCTCAAATATGATTCTTAACAAATTAATTTATAAGCTAATAATCCAGTCAAAATGTCATTAAAGATTTTAACTTTCACTAGTCAGTACAAAGGATTGAAGTTTGTCAATTTAAAGACCATTACAGTATATTAATTAATGCTTTTTATTAATGATTTCATTAGACTAGAGATTATCCAATAATGAATAATATTTCTGTAATGTAATTTTCACACCACTCTCATGCAAGGTAGGGACTGATTTTTATCCACTTTTAACACCTTGTGGATGGAAGTAATCATAAATATATGACCAAAGACATCTTTTTCACATGTCTTTGGTCATAGGTTGATGATTACATACCCCCACAAGATGATAAAAGTGGATAAAAATCAATTCCTAATTTGCATGAGAATGGTGTAAAATTACACTACAGAAATATTTACCATTGGTGATTCATTTTGATATTAATAAAACAATAATGTTTCTAAGACTAAAAACATAGCTTGGAAAAAAAAGCTACCCTTCTACAGAAAGTGCTTCCAGATTAAAAATTTGAAAACTAGGTAATGTTACTTGGAAACTCACTGAATGTTTTTTGCTGTATGAACATTATGGAGATACCATGGAAGATCAAAAAATGCATTATTCACAACTAAAACTGCTTGAATTGTAGCAGCTGAATGAAACAAGTAATTGACTAGGAATTGGTTCACATGAAGGAGTATCTCATGAACATGTACTACACACAGTATACTAACAATAATTTTGGTGTTATAAAATCATTCAATTTCTTTAGTGGCATTCTTGCAAAGATCTTTCAACTTATGTTTTTAAATATAATAGGTCTAATTATGGTTATTTTAGCTTGTTAAATTATTTTTCATCAGCCTGAAAATTGTATTAATGTATAGATATGACTAAGCAATTTCAAGTGGACAAAACTGATAATAACTGCTAAAACTGTCAAGATTGTACAAACTAGAATTTAATGCAAAGAAAAGAAATGTATATTTAGTTCATAAAATATTTACTTTTTAAAACCAAATATTTCTATTTGAAAAGGAGTTTCCTAAAGTATTTAGTCTGGCAATAAATTTAACTTTAAAGCTTTGCAGTAAAGTTGCATTAATAAAATACCTGAAATAATATTATCATAGTTGATGAAATTCTGTTGGCATTCCAAATCATATTTTGGCTTGTTTGATGAGCAAGGGAATTAGGCTTTGCAATCTAATTATAGCATAATCTTGATGAGCTAGTCCAAAAATTGTCACTAAATTCTTCACATTGTATTTTAATAAAAAAAAATACTGTGCTATCTAGATAAAATATTAAAAAGAAAAAAGTTTAATGATCATTTGTAATGCATATAAAAATGTGATATTCAGAAAACTGAACAATAATTATGATATATTATATTTAAGATTGTTGACAGTTTTAAGACAAGAAATGTCAAGTAATGAATAGACTGAACATAACATCAAAATTATGATGATTACATGACCCATCTTTTCTAACTATATATTCAAAAGATAAACAATAAATATAATTAGCAAAACTACATACAAGATCAAGTTTACATTAGTTGTGAATTATTGTGATGAGAAAAAAAAAAAATCATGGCAGAAATAAAACCATTAGAATAATAAAATGACATAAAAAATTCTAGGAGTAGTTGAATAAGATTATGATAGGTTTGTCAGAAGAATACAATGGCTACAGTTGAATATATTTGCAAAAAAATAATGGAGAAAGATCTTTTAATGAATGAACATTACAAAGAAATGTAATTAGGTTACTGTTATTAACTGCTCAATATTGTCCTATGATATAATGCTTATAGGATCAATGCATAAACAAAATTATTATTGAATTTTATTTTATATCTATTATCGATACTTTTGCAAATACAGTACAGTAAATAGATGCTATAAGAACAGTTTTGCATAGAGTGAAATAACTGCTTTATTTCAAAATAAACTTTATTTAAACTGTTTAAAATGTCTGCCACTTTATAAAGTTGAACACTATTAGAACAGAAATTTTAGAATAGCTGCAAAAGATCTTTATGTTAATCCTTGAAATTGTTTACTTTTAATTGTTGTTTATATTAAATTATAAGTGAAATAAGTGTATACTAAATAGCTATCTCACTTTCCTTGACATTTAAAACAAATAAATATATAAAATTAAAAAAAAAAAGTTTCTATATTTAATTTTGTAAAACTTCACACACAAAAAAAAAATAAAAAAAATTTTAATTATGAACATATCGTCGATTATTTTCATCACTAAATGTCTTTAGAAAAATTCAAAAGTTTATACTTTTATTTATTAAATTGTTAGTAATAACACACGGATTAGTGCATGGCATAACATTTCAAAAAGTATTAGATTACTATCTTCCTCACATATTGCTGATCTGACCAGTGATAATACTAGCAAGAAAATAGAAATTGGGTCTTTAGCTTCAAGAATACTGAATTTAAGGCAATCCTAATTAACTTTCTGCCAAAGGCAATATAAATATTATATATTTATCTATGAGGATCCCCTGATTCTCTACTTTTCTTAAAAAATCCTTAAAGATAAATATATAAAATTCCTACTGACTGTTGCTTTTTACAGAATGGCCTAATTGGTTATAGCATTATCCTAAATTCAGTATTCATGAATCTAAAAATCCCAGGTTTGATTCTCATGCTGGTATTGTCACTGGTCAAGCCAGCAACATCTGAAGAGAGAAGATTAATATGCCTTGAAACATTGTATTACATACAACCCTATATACTATTACTAACAATTGAATATATTTGAAACTTTAAATAAAGTTTGAATTTTTCCATAGACAATAGTCCAGTGTAAAACTAAAGTAAAATGCCATTATCACAAACTTTTGGGTAAATAATTTTTTTTTTAATTTTCATATAATTTCTTGGAATTTATTGTTAATAAAACCATAAATAAAAATAAGTAAGTTACATAAAAGTTAAAGATTATTTTAAATTGAATATTATCACAATTAACATTCAGAAATCATTATCATAAATAAAATATATCAAATTAAATATTTTTAAAAATAGAGATTTGTTAGTAATAAAATCATAATCAAAAATAAACTTATTTTTGAAATATAAAATATCTGATGAGTTTTTATCAAAGATTTTTGACTTTGTCAGAATGTAAATATCAAAAAAATATTTTCTTTTACAAAATTTTTAACTTCACATATTTTATTTACACTAAAAATTCCTAAATATGAATTGTCGTATAATGTGCAATTCATTCATTATTGAGATTGTTTATTTTTCTTCACTATTTTTATTAATATTTTCTGTTCTGGCATCAAATAATAAAAAATATTTGTTTTTATCCCAAAATAATAAACAAAATTATTCACTATTACCTTTCAAGGTTTCAACACTTTTTATTATTTCTTGGATAATTAGTGAGAGCAATGTGACTCAATTAAGAACAATAGAAATGTAGTAATCACACCAACATAGCAATACATTAATTTACATCTAACGTCTGGACACCATAAGATTTTTTTTTTCATTTCCAGCATGATATTTTATGCACAAGTGGTACCAAATAGATATTCTGCTTCAATTTTCATTCCATTCTGATGACTTCTGCTACATGCTTAACATATTGTTGTAAGATTTTAGTAATAAAGACTGAAGCTATTTGAATAAATATTCAATACATTATACTATTTGATTTTAGTATTTATATCCCAAATATTTTTACAAAATTCTTTTAGTTCTTATCAACAATTGCAAAAAAAAACAATGTACAGAGACAAATAAAACTGTAATCTTCATCACATTTATTAATTTATGATTGTCTGCTCTCTTAACAATCAGCCTATTCAAGCATTGAAAAAAACTAAGAATATTTGTTCAATGTATATTTTTAAATTTCATCATATAACTTATATAATAGTTATAATAAAAACAATCATAAAACGTATTCACAATTTTTTTTTTTTTTAGCAGAAACATTGAAAAAAAAAAAGATAAAAAACTGTGATAGTCAATAATGATAGTTGGCCATCTTAACTAATAAGAGTATCCATAGTGTGTCTGGAATCAAACTCTCAATCATCTTGAGAAAGTATTAGAACTTAGCCATTCCAAATATTTATTAACAAATATTTAGCTTTTGTCAAATCTTTGTAAATAAGTATTATTTAGATTAACAGAACCAAAGTACCCTGCCAAAAAAGCAAATCTTTTCATCTACATCAGAATACTTTCAAAACCTCCTTCTTGCTATACAAAAGATACTTGACAGTCTGGTATTGAATTTCTATTTCCTCAATCTGCATAAAAAAATTTTGATTTTGATGAGGTTGAATATAGCCAAAAAACCAATTAAGATTCCCTTCCCCAATACATCTCTTAAAAGCTTTATTATAGAACTCTCTTATATAAATGATAATAAATTGCATCATAGTATGAAAGATATACATCTTATATCCAAAGAAAAACATAATTTGGATAAGCAATAACTATTCTCTCCTTGCATAACATGGAATGATTCTTAGCATTAATTCTATTGTGTGTGGATGTACAGATATTAATGGAGCCTTAACTTGAATGGATCCTTAACTTGAACTTTCTAATAAGTATCTTGATATCAGTAAATTGCAAACATACCAGATAAGGCAGATTTAAATAACATAGGTTTCTATATATGGTTGTGGTTTGCAGACTGTACTGCCGCCGCTAGAGGCGCTGTTTCTGTGTTTTCACACAGAACATACTAGGTAGGGGCCTCAAAAGCAGACGACGCTTTTTCTGCCGATAGGTGGCGCTGTTCACCATGCGTACGCACAGGAACCTTCCACAAGCTGGCTGATAGCAGACGACACATAAGCTAGATGTGTTTGCGGCAATCAGCGCCACCTAGGTTCTTGGTAGCAGACGACGCAAGCTGCCAGCCAGCTTGTGGAAGGTTCCTGTGCATACGCATGGTGAACAGCGCCACCTATCGGCAGAAAAAGCGTCGTCTGCTTTTGAGGCCCCTACCCAGTATATTCTGTGTGAAAACACAGAAACAGCGCCTCTAGCGCCGGCAGTACAGTCTGCAAACCAAATGAGTTTATTATTTTGTAAAAGGCAAAGATTATATTTCTTGTATATAGGTTCTATTAAATACTGTACAACAAAACTGATTTAATGATCTAAACAAAAATTACATCTATTGTATACAGCCTGTATCAAAGACTATTGACTAATCCTGATTCAATCTTACAAAGCTTAGAAACATTTAGAATCTTTTATTTTTAAGTAGATTATTAAAATTATAAATGTTTGTATTACTAGGGTTCTAAAACTAATTCTTGCTCCTGGTTCTTTAAGCATCAATATTATTAAAATCATCCTCAACAAGCTTATATATAGAAGTCTTTAAATTAATTTCAAAAGCTTTTTGATTTTAAATCTAATCCTATGCATGAATAATTTAGATCTAGCCTTTGAAGACAGAAAGAATAGTGAATCTTTATTGTCGAAATATTAATATCATAAAAATAAGAAAAATATATTATTTAGAAACATTCCTAAAATCTTGATTAGTCATATTTAGGAAAAAGGTGGCAATTGACATATTAATATTCTTAAACAGAAGGGTTCATATTTTTTAATTGTTTTATGTACGTTTTTGTAATTTATCTGAAGTTTGTATTTAATAATATAGAATCACAATACTAAAATAATTTAGATCAAAATTAAAAAATTGTAAAATTCATATGAATATATCAAGTTTCCAAATAGAAAAATATTCTTCACTTTTCTTTAATGCAAAGCATTTTCATTGTTTGAAATAACAAAATATTTTTAGATTAACACCTTTTTTTAATCTAGTGATTATAAAAATGGCCAAAAAATTCAGCTTGTGTCAGCACAAACTATTTTTTATTAAAACATTTACTTTATTTTTAACAATGATAATTAAATAACATTTATATAAATATCAGTGACATTACATGAAATGTTTAAGTAGGAGTATTTTATTACAGGATCGCCACCAAGAAGTAAGCAAGGAAAAAAAAAGAGTATTTCTAATTTCACAACCACTCCAATCATTGTTAAAAGAACTAATATATTTTTTGTTTTATTAACAGCTGCCTCGCAGTAGATCAGCCGTTACTCTTTATTTCAATTTTTTCACATAATGTTAATTGGTAAAATGTAATTATATTTAAAATAATTATTTTTTTATTATTTTGTTATATTCTTCTGTAATAAATATATATATATATTAATTTATAAATGTTAATTACAAAAAAAAAAAAACAATATTTTATTGCTGATCCTAAATGAAAACAATACAAATTTATTAACTCTGAAGAGAAACCAAAATAGATAAACATATTACTCTCAAATAACTACTGGTGCTGCCATAGTGAGAAACTGCAATAGTGCTAGTTTCACACATTTATAAAAACTAACGAAACTCAGTGAAACTTGCTAAAATTCACAGAGTATGATATTTCTGACATGGCTGTAATTAGCAACATCTTTGAATAGAATTTCAAGCATTGGTTAAAATAATTGTTTAATTAGTTGTATTTACATAATTAGGCAAAATGTTGAATGAGTTTTGTAGTGTTTTGTAAAATGGCAGACATGTTTGTGCACTCCAGAAAAAACTAGAATTTATTCGTAAGGCTGTTTTTAGATCGCGCTCTGATAGTTGAGGAATTTAATTAGTGCATTGACGTAATGGCGATCGACAATTCCTAGAAATATTTGCTAATTACAAATGTTTCTAGATAAGAGATGTTACCTTATTGGTCAGTGCATTGATTGATCGTTGCAGTTGTCAGAGAGCGATAAGAAGACTGGGTAACATCTAGCAGTGTAAAATAAAGAGCAGTAGAGAGCAGTCGCGCAGTAGCAAGTAGTAGACAGTATGGAGTGCATCTACAGTAGAGTTACTGTTCAATTCCAGTAGGAGATAGCTGACGGCAGTCGTAGTGCTTACTACGAAGAGTTCGTGTACAGCTACACTGGACTGGGGCTAAAGTGGGCCCATTGTGAACCGTTTTGTAGCAGCCAGCCTGAAAGAACATCATGGGAATTGAACTTTAGTGAACTGTAGAAATAGATCGTTGCAGACCATTCGTTTGGAGAGCATCCACTTGCAGACCATTCATTGGAGAGCAGTCGATGCAGACCATTCGTTTGAGAACATCCGTGGCAGAGCATTCAGTGCAGACCATTCGTTTGGAGAGCATCCATTACAGAGAATACAGAGAATATTCAGAACATTCATTGCAGACCATTCGTTGGAGAGCATACGCAGTTGAACAGTAGCGAACTAATTAAACAGATAACGAAGAAAACCCAATCTAATTAAATCCCATCTTAATTTATAAGTTACTCCAGAAAACAAAGAAAACATATAAAAGGGAGGCCATTTTTGAAAAGATTAACAGAGTGAGTACAGAGCGTTTTAAGTGAATTAGAGCAGAGCATTAGTTGCAGAGCAGAGCATTAGTTGCAAAGAACAGCGTGACAATTGCGTATTACCCTCGTGGGGAAAGAAGAGAAGTTAGACGTAGAAACTATACGTTCAGAATTATCGTGTGAGTATTCGTTATCATGTGTTCATAGTGTATTTTTCTAACACAGCTTTGTATAAACTGTAAATCAGTTAGTATCGATCTGTTTTGAGAATTAAACCAACTAGTTCGCAAATTAATTTTTGTGTTCAGTAATTGAAGAGTCAATATACTGCAGTTATTTTATAGGTTTTAAGTATATTTAAATATAACATTACAAGTCGACAATGAGAATTGAAGTTGGATTAAATATTCCAATTGTTTATCTTTAATTAAAGAGTTATGTTGTTGTTTACCTGGATTTAAAGTTTATATATGGGCTAGAAATAATATGATTATCTCCAGATTTGTAAATAATTAGGAATAACCATTATAATGAAATCAATTTTAGAAATCCAGAAAGAGTGACACTCATTTACCAACTTGTAATAATTTGATAGTAATAAATACTGAGTCAAATGACAAATATTCGGAAATAATTTACCTTTTTCAGACGTTTTTATTTAAGTTTCAAGTTTGTGTGATTGAGTAAAAAAGATATTACACATAGAAAAAATGAGATGACATTGAATTATTTTATGTGCTTGTGCTTTGTTTTAAAAGCAGCTATATTAATCTTTAACCAAGATTTAAAGTTTGTGCCTGGGATAAGAATAAGATAATATATATCCTAATAAATAATTAGTAATAATCATTAATACGTAGATGGTGTCACAGATATAAAGACAGAAAATTTGGCACTTGTAATTCAAATTTGTAACAAATCTTAAATTAGAGAACAACTGCAGTAGAGAGCAGTCACGGAGTAGTTGAGCAGCAGTATTTAAGTAGAGATATCTCGCGTCAGTGTTGGCGGTTAATGATCAGTGCCCAGTGGAAATGTAGTTCACGGGTGTAGCTGAAATAGACCGCAGCGGAGATATTGAGAGCATTCATTGGAGAGCTTCATTGCAGACCAATTCGTTGGAGAGCTTCATTGCAGACCAATTCATTTGGAGAGCTTCGTGGCAGACCAATTTGTTGGAGAGCATTCGTTGCAGACCAATTCAGTGGAGAGATTGCAGACCAATTCGTTGGAGAGCTTCGTTGCAAACCAATTCGTTGGAGAGCATTCATTGCAGACCAATTCGTTGGAGAGTTTCGTTGCAGACCAATTCGTTGGAGAGCACTCGTTGGAAAAGAACAGCGTGGGAATTGTATAACGTTATTTGCTGACCACACAGTATGACTTGCAGTTATAACATTGGCACAGTCGCATTTGAAACCTGGGAGTAGCGAATACGTTGAACTACAAGTTTAGCCGTAGACAGAGAAACCGGGTAAAAATGTCAATCACAATTAGTAACGTTAACAACGGAAGTGATATAACAACGCTGTAAGTTTGGAAATAACAGGAAATATGTTTCGGCCAAGTAGGAATAGAAAAAGAAAACAAGTAGGAATAGCAACAAGGGGTTTTCTGGAGTGGAGAGAGGTGTGTAGTGTTTTGTAAAATGGCAGACATGTTTATGCACTCCAGAAAAAACTAAAATTTATTTGTAAGGCTGTTTTTAGATCGCGCTCTGATAGCTCAGGAATTTAATTAGTGCATTGACGTAATGGTGATCGACAATTCCTAGAAATATTTGCTAATTACAAATGTTTCTAGATAAGAGATGTTACCTTATTGGTCAGTGCATTGATTGATCGTTGCAGTTGTCAGAGAGCGATAAGACTGGGTAACATCTAGCAGTGTAAAATAGAGAGCAGTCGCGCAGTAGCGAGTAGCAGACAGTATGGAGTGCATCTACAGTAGAGTTACTGTTCAATTCCAGTAGGAGATAGCTGACGGCAGTCGCAGTGCTTACTACAAAGAGTTCGTGTGCAGCTACACTGGACTGGGGCTAAAGTAGGCCCATTGTGAACCGTTTTGTATAAGCCAGCCTGAAAGAACATCGTGGGAATTGAACTTTAGCAAACTGTAGAAATAGATCGTTGCAGACCATTCGTTTGGAGAGCATCCGCTTGCAGACCATTCATTGGAGAGCAGTCGGTGCAGACCATTCATAGGAGAGCATCCGTGGCAGAGCATTCAGTGCAGACCATTCGTTTGGAGAGCATCCATTGCAGAGAATATTCAGAGCATTTGTTGCAGACCATTCATTGGAGAGCATACGCAGTTGAACAGTAGCGAACATTAAATGCTGACCGCACAGTATGACTTGCAGTTATAACATTGGCACAGTCGTAAGTGCGGATATAACAAGTTTTATACTATTGATATTTTCATGCACAAATTTATTTATTTATTTTTTTCTGAGAGTACTACAGCATTGCAGTGCTTATGGTCTAACTGCCACTGATAAATATAACAGAAAAATAAGAATAAAATGCCTGACGAAACTATAAAATTTGTATTTAGTAGTATGTTATTTAATTACATTCTGAAAAAGTTTTATACGACAATATCTAGGAAAATTGTAGCTACTATAAACCTTCATATACAAATGTCTTAGTAATTTCACAGGACTGTTCTAAAGAATCTTTATTCTAGATTTGTGAAGACTATAAAACACTACATTAGTTGAGAGACAAACTTATTGATGACCTGCTGATTTATGACTCATTACTACCAAGGACTTCCTTTTAATGCTAACACATAGAAGTGTTCCCAACAATAATAATTAAATTTTTATCAGAAAAAACTAATGAACCATAACTAATATGAACTGGAAATAACTGGTGTAAACTTTTTTCTATAAATTTTTTTAAATGTTTACATAATTCTTTCTACTACTTGGAGATAATTATCATTATATTTTAATTAAAATAGCTTTAATATTTAATATAATTTTAACTAAGAATGTGTGTATATATAAATAATATCAGGTATTAGAATGTCTTTTACTTTAAGCTTATATAAGTATATTTTACTCACTTGAGTTAAAGCTCCCAAAAAGCAGTTGCGAGCACCTTCAATATCATTATTTTTCCAAAAGCATTCTCCTAAATGATTCCATGCTTCTAAATGTTTGGGGTCTAACTTTACTGCTCGGGTGAGAGCTTCTTGAGCTTTTGGATCATATTTAGGTAATACATTCAAAGCCCAACCTCTAAGAAAATGCAGCTGAACAATTCCAGTTCTCCCTAAATCACCTAAAAAAAAGTAAAAATAAGAATAAAGCATATATTATTTTTTTTTTTAATATTTTTTTAAGCATATATTAATGTTTGTTCTTTTTTTTTTAAAAAAAAAAACCCACTATTTGATTTTGCTTAAAAAGTATTTTTATTTGCATGCTCTATACAGCAAATTATAATTAATGAATGAAAGTTTATAACAAATTATATATAAACAATTCTTTATTAAAGAGTTTAGTTAAGCATTCTGGAGAATAACTATTATACTGTAATTAATTTAAGATTTTGTTTTTAAATAACATAATCATAGACAATTCATTTATCATCAATAATAATTGTTCAGTAAATGATTAGCTAAAAAATTATGAGTTAACAAAATCAAACAAAAAAAAAAAAAAAATACAAACTTTTGACACTTGGTATTTGATTAGCTTGACAATTGCTATTTATTTCTGTAAACATATGCTGAAAAAACTTTTGCTCTTCAGTGGATCATTTCTCTTACACACACACACCCATATATATACTCACAACAATTTTTTAAATCAATAATTAACAATTTTTTAAATCAATACTTAAGGTGCATGCTTAGAGACTTAATTAGTTTGCATGTTTTTATCCCTCAAATTATATCTGTTCATATTTTCTTAATTTTAAAATCAATATAATATACTATGCGTTTTAAAATGCATTTTTACACTAAATATTTAAACATTCTTTTTAAAAAAAATATTTCAATCTTTAGGAAATAAATATCATCTTGTGTTGTTATTATAGGAAATATTCATTTTTGCATCATTCATTAAATATAAATGACTATAGAATATATATATTCTCAAGATCACAAAGTAGCTCACAAATAATAATAATAAATCACTTTAACATTGTCATTTAAAATTATATTAACAATATTTTTTTAAAAAAATCTAGTTTATTTCCTACTTCTATTTACATTTACTTAAATTCTCTTTTCTTTTATCAACTTCCAAAAAAAGATAAAACAAAGTACATAACTTAAATTTTTATTTTCTGAATTTAAAAGCAGTTTACTTTTAAAAATATTTTAAAACACAATGTACATTCCATAGCACAATTAATTATAGAATGGTAATTTAAAATACAATAAAGTGTGGGTGGGCTACTATATCGACCATATTAGTTTTCAAGGCTTTAAGCATGTAACATGCCATAGTAAAAATTGCTATTTAACATTTAAAACACATACATACAGTACAGCCATCTTAATATATATTTTAGATTAAATATTCTAATGGATTTATTATAATATAAACAATGTGTGAGACTATCTCCATATAATAATTGGAACTATATTTAGTTGCACTGTTAGTAAGACACTATCAATTATCATTGACAGTCCTAATGCTAAAATATTTTCCTTTAATATTTAATAACAGCTTTTTTGTCTTATTTCTAATTTAGCTCTAGACAAAAAAAAAAAAACATTATTGAGGTCTAGAACAAAGTATTTTAGCCTTGGGATAGTCAATAGTGATTAATGGTTTCCTAGCAATATCGCAATTAAATATATTTCTAGTTATTATATGGAGATAGTCCCATATTTTACTTTGTTTACATCATATATATATATATGTACATACAATCGTAATACATTAAAATTTAATATTAGTAATAAACCCATTCTTAACAATTAATAAAAATATAGAATCTTATAATAGACAAATTTACATTCTTACATTAGCAGTAATTATATGTTGAACTACTTCCATCATCTGGTATTAACTGTTAAATTTCTTTAAAAAAATTCAAACTTTATTTAAACTTTTCAGAAAATTTAAAGAAGTTGCTTATTGATTTTAAAAAAACCACTAATGGCTTTATTGCTCAAGAGATCATAAGAAGTTCCAATTGCCAGAATCGATCCTAGGATTTTGTGTTCCCAAGTCGGACATTCTACCAACTACACCAAACCATGCAGGGCAAAAAAAAGACTATGGCTTTATTGGTCAGGAATTCATAAGAAGTTTGAGGGCCAGACCTGTGAGCAACAGAATAATTCTGGGATCTCCCAATCCCCAAGTTGGACACTCTCCCAACTACGCCAAACTGAGCAGAATGCTCACATGATGACAGCAAATAATCCCATAATCCAATCTAATGTGATAATTCATATTTGGAAGCCACTCATTAATGTTGCCCTTAGAAAAATGTGGACAAATCAGGATTTTTATAGAAAACTACTGTTTATAAAATTTCTACTGACTGTTGCCTTTGACAGAATAGCCTTGTTTCCAAAGGTCTGAGTTTCATTCCCATGCTAGTACTGCCACTGGTCAGACTAGCAATACCCAAAGAAGAAAAGAGAATACCACCTAAAACATTATGTTATACATATAATTATTACTAAATACCATCATCATAAACTTTCAGACAAATACATGCTTGGACACACGTACTGAATATTATTGTAAATTTTTAAATAAAAAATGACAGAAGCAATTTTTTTCTTTCTTTTCTTTTTTATTGGGGGGAGGGTAATTTGTCTTAAATAAATTAGCAAACATTTTTTATCCCAAGCCAAAAGAATGAAAAAATTAAAAAAATACAATATACATATTTAAAAAAAAAACTACTCTCCTTCAGGCTATGAATAAATAGCACTTTATACATAGACTATGACAATATATGGTATTATTGATCCCTTGAATGATGGAGAGTGGTTTTCATTCCTTAATTATATATAACTTAAACCAGAAGTGGGAAATCTGTGTGGCCTTAAGGCCTTATAAGGCTTTTTTGAATCTCTTATACCTTACCAATAATTTTAAAATTTTAACTAAAGTTTTAACTTTACAGGAATAAATTTTAACATTTTACAAGGAACAAGAAAAACCGCAAGAATTATCAGATAAAGAATTTTGTAGAAAAGCTGCATTTTTGTCTGACATTTTGGCAATGGAAAATGATTTAAATATTTCCCTGCAGGGTAAAACTCAGCATATATATGTGGCAATAAATTCAGGCATTTTGAAAAAAGTTGACATTCTTCAAACTTTGTTGTCTCATTCGGATGTATCTGAAGAAGACTTTCAGCAATTTATTAAAAATCTTAAGCAAGCAGAAATATGAACATGAAATCTTCAATGACCATATAGCTGGCTTGGATTTCCTAATTGAAGAATATGTGGAAAGATTTTCAGATTTTGAAGAGCATACTTTTGCAACGACATTAGCTTTTGAACCACACCTGATTGATATCTCAGAAGCACCTACAAATGGAATGAATTGAGTGGGGTGAAAATAATATTATGAAATCTCTTTTTTTGATAGCAGAACAGATCCTATTGAATATGGAAAAAGGCAGTTGAATACTCATACTCACATCAACATGCACACCATTTGTTTTTCTGCCATGGAAGTACCTAAGGTTTTATGAATCAGCATTTTCATATATGACACAAATTAAAAGCCATTTACAGACACAGATAACTGATGTTTATTCAGAAGACCAACTTAAGCTATGAGTTATGAAACTAGAACTAAATATTCAATTACTTGCAAGCAAGAAAGAAATGTAAAAGTCTCATTAATTTACATTATTTTATAAATGTAAAATAAAAATTATCATATCTGATCTTGCATTCAGAGGTGGACTAATCCAGATTCCTTCCTCATCTGATCGGACTGAATCGCATTGCTGCTAATCAATGTGTAAACATGTGGATAACTAATGTATAATCATGACCAAAGGGTAAACAATTGTAAGAAAAACAGCCAAGTTGCCTGTATAAATTATATTAAAGAAGATCAGTCTGTATTTTATACATAGTATTATAATTAATGATGTGTCAGTTACAATGGAACTGGACACAGAGTCTGCAGTGTCTATTGTTTCAAAAAAGACCTGGGCTATCATTAATAAAAAATAAAGAATATAAGCTGCATCCTAGCAGCAAGTCTATCACAAACTATCAGGACAATAAATTAAAACTATTGGGCCAAACAACAGTTAAAATTATAATGCCTAATAAGATTATATACCTACTACTGGTAGTCGTATCAGGTAATCATAGTAATTTATTAGGCTGTTACTGGTTCAGTCATTTAGGCTTTGCAGTGAAAGGTGAACCAGGTCACACATTAAATAAAATGAATCAAAACATGCCAGCAAAGGACAAAACAGTTCAGTGACCTAAAGCTGAAGAGCCCTGGTCTAGGATCTATGTCGACCACACTGGCCCATAGAAAGGAAAACTGCTACCCAAAAGACATCTGCCAACTAACCTATCAGCACTGAAACCAGATCCAAACTATGGTAAAAAAGGAAAAGACAATATAAAAATGCAAATAAGCACTTATATGCTATGTAGAAGGTACTATGGATCTACAAAATGGATACCAGCAATGGTTACACAACTGAAAGGACTCTACACTGTAATAGTTCAAACAGCAGATGGGCATCAACATCATCGCCACTTAAACCAACTGAGACTGAATCACACAGAATGAAATACATCAAGCAGAAATGATGACCACCAAAACAAAACCAGCAACAACCCAAGCAAACAATGAGGGACAAGTCCATCAAACAAGAAAGATGAATAAGACAAAACCACAATAAAGCTGAGAAACCAACAAAGCGGATAACATGTCATCCAGCACGTCTCAATGACTACATTCGCCAGCTAAATTTAGCCAGGGAGAGGAATGTTATATCTGACCTTGCCTTCAGAAGTGGACTAGTCCAGATTCCTTCCTTATCTGATTGGATTGATTTGCATTGCTGCTAACCAATGTGTAAACATGGATAACCAATGTATAAACATGGCCAATGTGTAAAACATAAGTATGGCCAATGTGTAAACATATGTATAAAATCCTACCATTGGTCAGGCTCTCTGAATCTAATTGCTGCCAGTGAGAGAGGAGATCAGGCAATAAATACTCAACCTTTTTAGAGGCGAGCCAGTAACCTAAAGGACAGTATGCACTCTTAAGATCGAGAACGTTTGTCTACCAGAACGACTGAACATGCTCTCCATTGAAACCACTTCCAACAGTGAAGGTGTTTCTATTATATTCACTACCAATACATCTATGCAGTAAAGCAAAACCATGATAGGACTGAAAGCTGCGACTATGGCAGACTCAAGGCAAGCTGTCTAGTACAGCCGAAAGAAACATTTAACAAACTCGAGGCAACCTGTCCAGTACAGCCGGAAGAGTTAAGACTAGAACTCAAGGCAAGCTAATATATACAAGTGGAAGTCAGTCCAGTCATTTGGCATGACCATCTCATATTGACTAAGTTATATGTCAAATTGTATTTATTGATTATATAATATGTATGTATATTTGTTCTAATAAATTATACACATTAAATTGTAAGTTTTCATATTTTTGATATTACTGTTGGTTTGAGTCTGAACTCTGCAATTCAGTGAAGCACAACAAAAACAATTGTAACCAATTATGTAAATTTTTCACATAAAAATATTACTTTTTTTATACTTTTGTTTATTATATAATAAATCCATTAAAATATAACAAATGATCATTTAAGTAGAAATTTATAAAGTCATCATTTATTAATCTACTACTTAGTATTTATTTTAATTTATTATGAGTATTAGTATAAAACAAATTCAAAAAATTCATGCGGTCTTTTTACTATTGCCAAAGTTAAATGTGACCTTCATGGCAAAAAGGTTCCTCATCCCTGACTTAGATGATATTAACTTCATGTTTACATTTATTAACTTCTTAAATTAAAGTTATTAAAAGAGAGATTCTATCTTCATCCTAGTATAGGTAACTATTTGTCTAATAATTGGCTGACATTAATTTCACACTGAATATTCATTAATGCTGGCAGCATCAAAAGCTCCAAAAATAGACCGGATTTATTCTATTCTTTACTTTTACAACATACCAACTGCTATTTATTTGTAGCCTGAGAAAGAATGGTTTTCTCCTCTTAATTACATATGTTTTTTTTTTTTTTCTCATATGTCATAGCATCGGCCGGGACGCAAACCCACATCCGTCTGTAACCAACTACTTGCTTGCAAGGCAGGTGCGATGACCTCTCAGCTAACAACGCTTGACAATTACATATAAGTTAAACTATGATAAGTACAGCATACACATAAACTTCTTGAAATTAAGACAAAAAATGCTAGAAGCAATTTTCTTTCTTCTACAAAGAATAGATTTAATAGTCTGCAATTCTACAACCTTTAAATTAGTACAATGAACTCAATCAGTGTCAAATTTATTTTTTATAAGTGTAGTTTTCAGTTATTTTGCTTATTAATGTATGTAGAAAAAGCAAAAAAAAAAAAAAGAGTATTTTTAAAATATATTTTTATTAAAAATGCCTTTGGAAATAAAATTTAAGAATGTGAACTTTTAATTTTATGGATATAATTAACTCATCTTGTATATTTGCATTATTTAGAAAAAAACTTATTTCAATGACATTATTGATGTACAAAAATATCCCCAGAAACTTATTTCCTAATAAATAAATGCCAAACATCTTTATTTTTTCCCTTGATTACAATCTAAAAATAAGAATTAAAACTAAAATACATAAAGTCATATGAATAGAAAACAAGACTTATGGCAAACAGAAACCAAACTGCTTCATGTAAATAAAGCACTACATTAGCAGCCCACATAGCAAGTATATGTTTGGAAAAGTTAAAGCATTAAAAAATCTGTCATTCTCAATTAAAATCATGAGTCGACTAAAGAGAGAAGTAATTATTTTTTTTTTTTTGTAATCAAATATGTATTTGTAAAATAATATTTATAAATTAATTTATTTACATATTTCATATTGATATTTTTTTAATAAACATATGACAATTTTCTAACTCCGATGTAAACATCGTTAGTTCATAATTCACTGAAAAATTGAGGCAATATAGGCTATTGTCATGCTATCATAGTGTTTGCTGATTTAATCTCTTACTACTGACTGGATTTAATTAAAAATTGCTTCTACTAATGCTTATACATGTGGAGAAAAAGAAAATAATGACTGCGAAAAAATGTTATTAGTGTATCTTATTCTGGAAGTAATGAATACATTTTATTCAATGGACCAGCTAGGATAAATAAATGTTTAATTTTATTATTTTTTATGAAGAAGCTTAAGAAAACTTATAAAATATGATAAATATGAAAATATTATAAAAGAGACAAAGATGTAACTATATTATGAGTAATAATGCTTCCCTTACTTTCATGAATCACATGATCACTGCATGAATGATAAAATTTTGTCCAAAGCAAATAAATATCAATATTTTTTTTTTTATTTCACAATAAAAAAATCAAATAAAAAAAATAGAAAAATTAACAGACAAGATAAAAACTGACGATGAAAAAATACAAAAGATATATCTATGTGATATTGAGTAAACTGTAATTTTAAGCACATGAATCATGCTCCAAGCATTAGATATGCTTACTAAAAAAAATTTTTTTACACATTTTTTTTTTTTTCATATTATTATTTTTTTTTTATAACAGCTAGACAAATTAGTAAATTTTGAGATGGCAGAAATAATAGCCCCACACATTCATGGATAAGAGCACTGAAGTATAAGATATTAGACGTATATAATATTTAACATTTGAATTGGGAAATACAATAGTATAATTCAAGAGAGCATTTCAATATTCTGATTCATGTATATATAGTAACAATAGATGATGACTTACATGATTGAGCTTCATAATGGACTGTCAATTAATTGTGATTATAAATTTCATTTTCTTACATATCATGTTGGGCTAGCCAATTTAATTATAATTATAGTTCTAATGAGCAGATAGAAGAAGAGTGAACAAAATTATATATTTATAAAACATTATAAAAAAAAAGTGATCACACTCAAGATTGAGATTCAAAGAGATTTTTATTATATCTCAGCTACTAGTTTCTCTCTATAAAAGATATTCTTAGATTTGTAAGTCCAGTTACAAAGATATGAAATAAACTATTAATAATTAAAAAACAAAATTTTAAATATTTAATTATTTTCTTTAGGAGGGAAACTTTTCGAATTCTTAACTTAAGAAGTTTATTGCAATATCGACTAATGAAATATACTTAAATTTAAAAAGTTTATTGCAACATAGACTAATATTTCATACTAATTCTAAAGATATCTCCACTCTATCTACCTAATAGTGTAAAGTAAAGCAAATATTACTTATGGAAAATATATAAGAAGAAACCATCGAAACTAGGCTTCAATCTATAGTGCAACATATTACTATACATTCAATTCATCATTATTCAAGATAAGCAACTGAGATTCGTGGAGAAAAGACATCATATAAATAGACTTAAGAAGTACCTAATAAAATGAGTCTGACTTAAGAATTAATTAAAAATTTACAATAGAGATAAATCTACCATTAAAAAAATATATATATTTGGAAAAAATTATTAACTAATAATTTATACACATAGCACATTAAATAAATTAATAGTTAGATACAATCTAATTTGCTTTAGCAAATTCTGCACCATCAAATCTTGTAAGCTTTAAATAAAGATTAGTTTCACTATAAAAAAAAAGTGACAAATGAGGTAGAGAAGATATCCTTCTTCAGACATTTAATATATATAAAAGAAAATAGATTTTATTATTCTAAGTTTATACCAAAAATTTACAACTTTAAAAAACTATATATTCCATTAGCTTTTACCTGTTATTTTACTGTATATCATATGTGCAGTTAGATGTGTATGCATATGTGAGCATGTTCCAACAATAGTATAATATTACTATAAAACACAGCAACACAATATTTAAGATAGAATAAAAAATATTGGTTAACAATTAAAAATAAATAATAATAATAATAAACAACCATTCAAAAATAAAAATGGCCATTCCAACACTACTCTAGAAATTAGTTTTGTGATGACTATACCAACCAATCTGTGAACCACAAATACATCTTCATATAGAACCCATTGGTTCATTTTTCTGTTTGTATCATATTTTACCTTACTGACCTTTAGTTTTCTTAGCAAAAAACTTTTCTCTCTGAAATACTTCAACACCACGTCTAATTGTAACTCTCCAATATATTTTATTCTCTGCCATAACTTCCCAATGAAAACAATTAACATTGCACTTTGTTTAGAATCTCTTTGAGATAATCCTTACAACATAAACAAGTCATGTTCTAGTTCACCATAAAATACCCTTACTAATCATATAAATAAAAAAAACTCCCAATCAAATGATATATGAGTTTTTAAATAATTGCCTTTCTATCCAAATATAAAGTATATTTTACATAATTCAAAATATATCATCTTAAATATATAAAAGAATGAGTAAAAATTCAGTGCTACTAAAAACTATCATCTTTATTTCACATTTAAAACACTTTAAAGACTAACAGTGGTGGCATATCCCTGACAATACTCATCTTCCTTAGCAAAATAATAAGTACATTAAATATTGAGGAGAAAATATCTCCTATAAAGCAAGCAATTTTACTTCAAAAATGTGAACATCTTCACCAAAAAACGACTTAATATAATGAATGAACTACACCAATACTCTTAACAAATGTTAAGAACATATTAAAAAAATTCATTATAGAACAAATATTAATAAAAATACTGATATTGATTAACTTAAATAGCTATAATCCAACCAGACATGCACATGCAAAAAAAAATTTCAATTTTCAACATCTCTAATAGTTTCAAAAATTTTACTAATAATAATAGCAACATCTTTTAGAAAATATTTTAACCAAAATGTTTACTGAAACTTAATATTAAATTTATTCATACATTCATGCACTATGAAAGATCTGCTTTCTTAAGGCTTGAATTCTGCAAAAATTAGCTAAATAAACTAAATAAATTCTATCATTAAAATTAAGGTATCTAAAAAAATATGTAATATATAAATATCAAAGATAATTCTTACCAACTCCCTTTTTTATTCTTTTTTTGTCTTGCTTCATTTTTTTTTTTAAATATATAACATTCCTGAAGAAATGAATCAATCTTGGGAGATAAATTTTTGATAACCGTTCCTGATGATACTACAAATAGTACACTTGGTTGTGAATTACAAAAATTAATCCCAATTGCATAGATAAGTTTTACATGGAAATAAAAGATTTAGGCAGATCAAATAATTCAGCGCAAATAAATATATTTCATTGGTACTTGTAAACCATTGTCTCTTTCATTGATGAAGATAAACTATTAAAAAAATGGATCACAAAAAATATGAATCATAAGATCAAACATTTATAACAAAATAATCAAATCCATATAAGAATTAGGTGATTTTCATTTCTCCTTTTATTTATTATCATGAATGAATTTTAAAATGAAATGTTCAATAAACTTTTGTGCAGAAATATATATTATATATTTTTTATTAAACAATTCAATTTTTAAAAGAGATTTGCTAATTTCAAGCATTTAAATGTCTATTTTCCACAAGATTATTGGTCTACTTATTTTATTTTGAACATGTATTTTTTTTTTTAATTTATTGGAGTTAATAACTTTATAATTGACAATTAAGAGTATGTAACTTTAACTTTAAATTAAATAGGAGATAATTTTCAAACAAAGCATGAAAAATATAATAAACAAACAAAATTTTTTTTGATCACAGCAATGAGTTTTAAAATGACTTTCCTTTCATTTCATAGGTTGTTAAGTATGGTTTTCAAATAGACAAAACTCATTATATGTATGGCCACTCAGTGCAAGCCAGAATAATCAATGGAATGGATGCAATTGACTTGCACTGAGTGGCAATAAGTATAGTGAGTTTTGCCTGTTTTAATAACAGTTAAGATCAAGCATATGAAATAGTGATCATGTGATGTTTATGGTTTTTAAACCTGGAATCAAAATGCATGGGTGATAGTCAGGCTTAGGGATCTAATAGATACCCGTCATCCATGTATTTTACCACATCTTACATAATTATTGACAATTAAAAATGAAATAGATAATTAATGTAGAGAAATAAGCCCTTTATAGAACATTATACTGGTGTCAAAAGATTTTCAAAAAAACATGTAATAAGACAGAAAATTTCATTCTAGTTTTAGCAGGAATTATTTAGACATTAAATAAAAAAATATGCAAAAAAATTAATAAATTAAAAGATTTTTAGCAATTTTATTTTAAATAATTTTCATATAAAATTATGGATAAGAAAAATCTTTTGACAATAAATAAAACAATACCAATTTTTCTATGAATAATTTTCAAATTGATCATACCAACAGGCTTTGAAGATGTCATCTTTGAAACAAACTAATTTTATACAAATGAATTTTCAATTCAAACTTCCATGCAAATTTTCTCTGCACATACCTTTCACTTCTTAAATTGAGAGTTAATTTTATGTAACTGAGGCCATATATATGTGGATGTGGATATAATATATGTGAGCATTCATTGATATGAGTGTGTTTACATACATACTTAATTGTTTAGATTTTTTTATTATTATTTCTACTTTAATCTTTAATCTTTGATTAGTGCAATATAAAAAAATTTTAAATATAAATTATTATTTTCATATTGATTTTTTTTTCTTATTTATAAACCTATTGATCCTTATAATATAAAGCATATATAAATACTATGTAAAATATCTAAAAATGAAGAAATATACTGTATACATGATAATGTATAAAAATAGTTAAATATTTCTATGAAAATTTTACATCTGTTGACCACAAAATCAGCTACCAAACTATTTTTCTGAAAATATTTTGCACAAAATTTTTACGTTATAAAATTGCATTGCGTTACTATAAGGGAAGTGACATACATTTCTAAAAAAATTAAAATAAATACAAAATTTCAAATATTTCAATTCTGAAACTTGAATTAAAAAAACACTTACTTTTAATATTATCTAAATCTAATAATGTTTTTTCTAATTCTTTTTCAACTTCTTCATTTTTGCTGTGAGCTTGTTCAATACTATGATTTTCAAAATAATGATCTCGAAATTCATACAATTTTTCTACAGCAATCTGAAACAAAAATCAAAAAAAATATGTAAATTTTAATATTATTATTTTAAATTATTAAAATATTAAAAATAAAATTAATATGATAATTAAATGAAAATTTTAAATATTCACTTTAGAAAGAAAGCAAATCAGTATAAAATGTTTTAAGATTTGGTACTATTTATTTTCATATCTGTGATGGTATATACATAATTTTATAGTCAAAATATCTTAAAATAATTACAATCTTAAATGACAAATCTAACTGTTTCTATTTGTTGAGTTTCATTTTCACATTTATCTGTGGACTTAAGAATGTTTTCATTTCGTAATGATATATTAAAGGTTGAGGACAAATTTTATTATAGTAAAAGTTACTAATTCTGGAGTTAGCACTAAACCATTCTGAGGTAATTAAAAAAAAATGGAGCACAGTAACTGGTGTATTAATTTTCCTTATTGCTAACAACAAGTTTTTCTTCTAATTAAGGTTTATATTATTAAAATCAAAGTAATATAAAAACTTGCTAGATGAAAATTATAAACACACACACACAAAATAGAGTGAATATACATAAATCAGGTGTGAACTATCAAAAAACAAGTACCATCCATCAACACAGATCATCTTTAATAAATTAGTCTATCATTTGGTTTATTCTTCAAACACTCAGCAATTTCTTTCTAATAAATCTTTTTATTTTTCCACTTTTCAACCTTCAGAGTTCATCCATTATATCTTTCTCAATCCTTTAACTCTGAAAGCATGTGAAGCAATTTCTCTTCCCCCATTTAAATTTTCTCAATAAATAACCCATGTCATTATTTTTTTTTTGACACTTCTATATATCTACACTTATTATATCAATTCGACTTTTGCATTCTACTTTAAATCTATATCTCTACTGCTTTATATGAAGCTCTATTGAAATAAAAAAATTAATAAGTTTTTTTTTTTCATTCTAATTGCAATAAGCTATAGAATAGTAATGGATTAAAAATAGTTAAAGAATGTAAATAAAGACAAAGCTATTTACCATTTATGATGCAGATATCCAATGAAGTGTAACAAATTTAGAAACAATACAAAAACGAAAAAAAAAAAGAAATCATTAAATATACATTCTGAAAAATATGATTTATGACGGAAAGTGTAGTTTTAAATATCTGAAATAAGATTTGTCAGAAGCTACAGAATGGCATATGACAAAACTGGAATAAAAGATTTATATTAACCCATATGTAAAGATTTCTAATAAATTATAATTTTCAGACTGCAGCCTATTCTTTGTAAATATTTGTAGATATAAATGGTGAACAATGAAAATACAAGAATGAAAAAAAACCTCTTTCAGAAAATAGTTATAAGTCAGAAATCAAAATCAAGACATTCAATATATTAGTAAAGATGGAGATTAGCTTAAATTCAGTTTATATATATTACTTTTGGGAAAATATAAAAAATAAATATGCCATCAATGGGGTGTTAATTCTTAAAAAAGCTGTACGAATATATCTCATTTCCATTACTGATCCATCCTCAATGCAGAAGAATGTACCATTCAGACATCATATAAATAAATAAAAAAATTTGAATGTTATTTTTAAAAAATGTCACCATACTTGGAAGATCAGATCAAACGAATTAATATTTTCTGATGTAAATATTTCAAAATGACTTTGTGACTCGTAAATTCCTTTAAAATCATTTAGATTTTAACTCATCTTAATCTAGCAGTTATCTGCATGCTATTTAAGATCAATTTTCTACATTTTTTTTGTTATGGAAGAAGAAGTCTAAAGTTGTTGCAATTAGCATTAACAGGATGCAACTTCACCGGAAGTGTAATGGACTTTCTTATCATGCTATTCAAGCCATTCATATTCAAAAGATATTTAATTTTATCACCATGCTTATCAAATCATTTGGATATGAGCAAGTCATTTTGCCAGTTATCCCGACTGATAGACCCCCTCCTAGAGTCAAGAATTTCCTTGATGCCGTGATTGATTTGATCAAAAGCTACATGGTAATTATGAATGATACGTTTGATAACAGGATTAATATTTGGCAAGCACATAGTCTCATTCACCCTGTCACAACTCCCATAACACCTCTACTTGCCCTGACCAATAATAAGATCATCTCCCTCTTCAGGTGCTGGGCTATGGAACCAAAATTCTTTGATTTTATTAAGATAAATTTAAATGCCATTAACACTAATTGGTTTCTCTTCCATAGGCGAGGCATCAACAAAATTGACCCAATCTGCCCCCTCTGCCAGACTCATGATGAAACATTTGACCATATGATTTACTCATGTCATGGACTCTGGAGGTCTAGAAGGATTATTGCTGATAAACTTAAAACGAATTTTTACCTTGTTACCTCTCTTAAGGACAGTATTAAGACAAGATCCATCCCTACTATTAGGCTGTCATTATTTATCAACTATGCATTGTGGTCTACTCGTTGTAAAATGGTTTTCAATCCCGGTGCAATTCATGAGGGGAAGTTCTTTCTGAATAAACTTATAAAATTTAAAAACCGTGACATGCTCCTAGCTCCAAAAGTATTATTCGAGGAAACATGGACTCTGATTGCATTGTAAGGATGATTGCTGGTAAAACGCTTTGTTTCTTCTGTCTAATATATTGCTGAAAGTGGTTTTGTTAATAATCAGAGGTTCAGATCCTTATGTTATCAAAATGGATAATATTTAACTGAATACATCAGATTTAGCATAAATACCTAAGCCTTCATAGTTGTAGTGATTTTTCCAATGGTGATCTGACCAAACTCTAGATTGACTACGTGACTCTTGGTAGTGTGAGGCAATTTGTTGGTGAGCTTAATTAGTCTACTTGTGTGTTAACAGTAGACCAGGTATTCGGGTTTACCTCTTGCCCAGAATAATACTATCTTTTATTTGTTTATAATCATGTAATTCGTTCTTATGTTTGTAATTCTAGCTTTCCTTTTAATTTACCATGTATACATAATTGTCACTGTAAGCATTGTACTTATTTAATAAAAACTTTGAAAAAAAAAAGAAATCTAATGATAGATCAAACAAGAAAATTTATATCTGTAAATATTCCAAACAGCTTATTCTACTGCACTGATGTCAACCTTCATGGACATTAATGAAATATTATAATATTTAACCAAATTAATCTACTCTGTCCCTAATGTAAGAAGCTTAACTGTGTTAACTAAAAGCAAATTATTCATAAAGTAAGATTTCAAATTTAATATTTAATTATCTTCCAATAACAGAAAAACTTTACAACCGTAACTGAAATCACATTAAGCAGATTATTCTAAGTAAAATCAAACTACATATAGAAACTTATTTATTTATTTTTTCTAGTTTAAAAATTAACTTCACCGAGGATTGATCAATGAGATTTCATAATTTGATGACAACAGTATAACAAGGAAATCAGTAATGTGAAGATAGAATATAACTAGCATGTGAAAAAACTAAAAAATACAAAAAAAAATATTACTAAAAAATGGATATTTCTCATTAGATGAGAAAAATTACTACGCATAGTATTCAGATCCTAAACAACTTTGAAGCATTTACTTAAAATTATGAAAAATGCTGCCTAAATGATCAACTATCATATTCATCCTCAACATTATGGTTTCACATAGAATTTACTGGGTACAATTCATATTAGGAGAATAGTCTATTCTATCATGGTTTTTTTGGCTACCTAAAGATAGTATTCAATCAACAGTACAATAGCTAATTGCTAACTTTTAAGAACATAATTAAAGTTATGAATTTAACTATTTTAGAATTTTTTCCCATTTCATATGTAATATTTTTCTAAATATTTTAAAATTTCATGTTTAATTTAAAATTTTAATTGCTCGCCTACTATCATATCTTCTAGCAATATATCCAGCTCAGCTCCATTTCAGTCTTTGTTCTTTTATCCATGTTCAATATCTTCTTGTTACTTCATAAGAGTGATCTGAAAACTCTATAATGATCTTCTATTAAGTGTCCAAGTTTCAGATCCATAAATAAGAAATGAAAAAATATATATATATTAAAAACCTTTCTTTTCAAACACATAGACATATTTTCTTTTAATACTAAATTATTCTATCAAAAGCATGCAATCTAATCTTAATTCTATGATTAATATCATCCATTATATTTCCATTTATATTAAAAATCTGAGTAAGGTATTTCTACTTGTTAATTTTTTATAATTCATAATTATCAAACTTTATTTTATTCTCCTGATAAATCCGTTGAACATTACTTTAATCTTTTTAGCACTCATTTTCAATCCTATTTTCTTATTTTCATCTGAAAACTCTTGCAATATTTCCTGAAGTTCTGCAACATTATTAACAAAAACAATTATATTATCTGCAAAATTTAGATGATTTAAATAATCTCCACTTACTTTTGCTCTTTTAGTTTCCCATTTTAATTCATAAAATTCTTCTTATAAACCTGCTGTAAAAAATTATGGAGATATGAAATTATCCTATAATGAATACTTCTATAGTGTAATTTTCACTACACTACTCTCACCCTTGGGTATAAACTGGTTTCTATCCACTTGTAATACCTTATGGAGCGATTTAATTATAAACATATAACCAAAGGCATGTGAAAAAGCTCTACGATTCCCAAGATGCATATTTCATACTGAACTAGCATTTATCAGTTGACCCAGACCACAATTTCTCACACATATCTTTATCATTGTTCAGTACATATATAAACAGATCTTTTTCATGTCTTTGGTCACATGTTTATGATTACAGCTTTCCACAAATTGTTAAAAATGGACAGAAACCAGTCTCTATCTTGCGTGAAAGTGGTGTAGTGAAAATTACACTACAAAAATATTCATTATTGTATAATCTTTAGTCTAATGAAGACTAATAAAAATTATTAATGGAATCATCCTGTTATGTAGCCTTCTTAATATTAATCGTTGTATTATCATCATGTAATCTAGTCACTGCTATTGCATTTTTATAATCTTCAGGATATCACAATATCTTCAATTTATGCTTTGATGGCCCAAACCTTTGATCAGTGTGAAAAATATTTATAAAATCAAAGCCTAATGCATAATGGTAACTCATTCATTGATTCTTTCTATAAATTTTCATAATACTTGTATATGATCCACAATGTTAAAATCATTTTTAAATGCAGCTTGTTCTTTAAATTGGTTAGAATCAAAGTATCATCTTTCTTAAATATTAATATTATTACTGCATTCTTCCAATCATCTGATACATCTTTATCATTTAGACATTTGATACATAAGTTTGTCAACAATATATCTATTTCTTGAAGATATTCTCCTCGTCATAGATTTAATTGCATATCTCATCTCTTCTTTAAAATACTTGTTATTCTCTTCTATAGTTTTCCTTGCCAATTCACAATTTTATTTTTTTACATCATTATTAATTCTTAAGTACCTTTCTATAAAACTCTAGACAATCAATTCTTTTTAATGGATTATTTTAAAAAAATTTCATCTTCATTTTTTTCTTCATATATTTATCTTGGTCTCAAAAAAAAATTTGCTGGCTAATTGCTTTTTTATATATACCAGCTATTTTTCTTGCAATTCTTAATAGAGTATCAGTTTTCCTCTTACTGATCTCAGTTAGGTCTGAATAATATTTTGAAATGATTTATAAGTCTAATTTAAATTCACCGAAATGTTTCTGAAGATTAGAAATATCAATTATTAACAATGTCTTCCTATATCTCAAATTGATGATCATTTCCTGTATGAAATCTATTAAAAATATTATAATCTTGAAATATATACTTTTTGTTAAGCGAAATGTAATCCACTTCTGCGGTAACTTCATTTGGATGCCTCCATGCTCATTTCCATGTAACATTTCTCTCAAAAAATTCATTGTACACAAATTTTTTTTTTCTACAAATTCTATGAATCTGTGTCTCTCATTTCTCTTATCAAGATCAAATTTACCTACAGTCCTTTCATCTTTCAATTGTTTTTTAATTCTAGCAATAAAGTTTATCACAATATAAGGTTTAGTCTCATCAAAAATATTTTATATATCCATATAAAAATCCTCATTTCTTCAGCTCAATGAGAACTTGTTCTGAATTATCAGCATTTGATATCTTCCATTAATTTGAATAAGTAATCGTGATATTCTGTTAGATATACCATTAATCTCCACATGCTATTCTTCCACTTTTTATTCATAAGGAATCCATTCAATTTGAACTTACAATATTTATATCTTGTAATAAAATACATTTACTCTTTCAATTCAATTGTCACTTCATCTTTTCTTTTAACTTCACAATATCCAATAATGTCTTATTTAACATATGATATTTTTTCTCAATTTGTGCAATTTTCTTTCACATGAAAATGATTTGCAGTTATAAGTATCCAAATAAAAGATAGTCATTGAATGGTAGTTTGGGTCTACAATTGATAGATTCTTCGCATCCTGATTTCAGCCATCAATTGTTGCCTTGGTTGGTGATTTTACAGAATTCTGGAAACAAGAGCCATAATTTAATTTTGTCTGTCATGATTGTAAACAAGCTATACGAAAAAAAATTATTCACACACATATTCATCTTGCCTTCAAAAAAAAAACTCCACTGATATTTTAATTAACAACTATCAGACAATTGAGATAAAAAGACCATGATATTTTCTTCATTTTTAACTGAAATAAAGAAGCAGTAAATCTAATATGCTGGTTGATGTGTAATAGTGAGTAACCTATTCATGTTCATTTACTATATAAATAATCACAAATTAATAACAGCTGCAATGACAAAAATGGATAGTGTGGACCCCTTTCAGTTAATAGCAAACTCCTTTCTGCAGCCACTCTCAATTAATATATAAATAAAAAGTTTAACTACAATTGTAGATGTAAACAAAAACAAATGTACATATGGAATAAAACACCATAATCATTTTAATAAGCAAATTTATAATTAAACATAATAAACAAGTATTTATTAATTTCTTTTAAAAAAATTTTTTTTAGCTATTACTTTATTCATAATATAAAACAAAATTGCCCAATTAATTCAAATTTATAATTTGGAGGCAGAATATATAAATCATGATAACATGGTTATCAATTTAAATTGAATTTATGTTATTGTTTTTTAATGCCAATGTCCATTAATTAGGTTTAACATAAATACTGCTCTCAATCTATTTTTTTTCTTTCCTCATTTGTTTGTAACTTAATATATAGTTAAGGTCTACTGTGCTGGAAAGATTATAACCTTACGAGTCCTTAAAAAATTTCTTAGTACTGCTTTCAACAAAACCAGTCATTTTCATAGCATTAATGTGGGTATATAGAATGAATATGACTGGCCTCATCGAAAGCAGTGCTAAGCTGTAAATTTTTAAAGGAGTCATAAATTTATAATCTTTCTAGTATAGTGGACCTTCACTATGTACTGAGTTATAACTACTCTTCTGTTAAGCACACTATTATAACTGGCCAAGTAAAAGCTCAAAAATTTCTAATGCAAATAAAAAAACAAAATCCTAATTTATTCAAATGAATGGTACTGCTGTGCTTATGCTTAAACATCACTTAATATATTAAAAGATCATATATTGTACTGGATAAGAAATGATGGCAAGTTTTGCATTTTTTCTTGTTTAGGCATAATAATAAGAATTTACTTCATCCAGCTAAATATTGGTCAGAAATTATATCATTAATAGAAGAACCATCATCAGTTTACAGTCTGATGTCTCAAAATATGATATCAATGAAATAATACTGATGAAATGGTTATATTTCTCTAGTGATAATTGTACTTACTTATGCCTCTGGACTAACCATAAAAATAATAATTGCTAGCATAAATCAGTTTTATCTGTTTCAAGTACTGCTTAAATACACTCTTGTACTACCTCCAGATATGAAGGATTGATTTGCCTATCCTTACGACTATTTAAATTATTGTTTTCATCTAATAAGTTACTCAATATCTAGCACAATTTAAAAATACTTTGATCATTTTTAATTAAATAAATTGCGAAAAAAATAAAAAAATTTGTTGTGAAAAGAGTAAAGAAAATTTGAAGTATAAACAAAAGTTATATTGCAGTTATGCATGCATATACATAAATCACCTTTATATAAGGCTTATCTACATATATCTTTGACTGAATTTACTATCTTATTTCTTGTTAATTATCTACAATAATTTTATGAGGTGGATTCTTAAATAAAACCTTACAATGCTTAGTATCTCGTAAAAAAAAATATTATACAAATGTAAATTACAAAAACTCAAAAGAGAAAAAATAAAAAAATTAAAAGTGAAGAGTTTATGGTATCAATTCTTCTATTATCAATTGAATGCTAGTATATTGAAATATTTTAATTAACTATAACTATTAAAGGCTTTATAAAAATATAATTTAAACTAATACCTTAACAATAACTTCATTGTTTAATATCATCCTATATTATCTTTAATATTTTTTTTTTCTTTTCACTATGTTAGTATTTTCACCTGTTTTCTTTTCACTGTGTGCACAAACTAATTTTGGGAAAATTTTGGCAATATTCAAAATACTCTTCTTCTTTGCAAGTTTAATCTTTCTAATTTGGTGATTTTTCTTCCAAATATTTTTTCCCAGTTGCTGTTCTATGCCAATAGGATTGTTAAATTTGACCTTTTATGAGTTGAATTTTCTTCAAATCATTTTTATATTAATACTTTTGCTGAATTTCAATTTATTCACAGCTCTTTTGTTGATAGACAGGTTATTGCCTCAGGGACATATTATATGACAAACAGTACACAAACAGTAAAACATTTTTAGACTCTAAAACAGTGAATTAAATGACAGTTCAGTTAGCATACTTTATAATTTCTCATAACAATTCTAATTGAAAAATGATAACTTACATTTTCCCACTGCTTTCTTAGTTTTGCTTCACTAACTTTTTCTTGCAATCACTTTCACTATTTCTATAATGATATATTTGATGCCTTCAAACACTGAGACTTCTCCATAGCAGCAAATTTCACTAATGCATAGCAACTGAACTTTATTTTCAATATCTTTAATTGCAACTAATTGGTATTGTTTTTTATTTCTTTATATACAATTTGTGTTTGCTGAAATTGAATAATACTAAATGCTGTTCCAAAAATATGTTAACTTATTTATAAATGATACTACATCTTGTTTTTCCATCAGGCTTTAGGTAATAATACATTTAATTAATAAAATTGGACACAAAAGAAAAACAACTATAATGCAATAACATTTTCTTTCTATCTTTGAACATCATTTGAGTTTATAAAATTGCTTCTTAAATCCTATTTTTGCATAAGTAATTAAAATAAACTTAAAAAATTATTTATGTTAAAAATTTAAAAAAAAAAAAAGTGCCATTTGCATATAAGCTCTATCTATAATGGAACCACCACTAAACTATAATTAAATATATTAATCAAGTGTGAAAAAATCCAAAAAAAATGTAATACATGTGAAAATAAGCTTTTTTTTTTTTTTTAAGAAAACAAACCAAAAATTAATATATTTTGCAAACAGATAATGACTGTAAAACAAATATGTTTGAAAACATAAAAACATGTATTTAGAAACCAAATCGCTGGGAAAAAATAAAATTAGTATCGAGAACAACCATAATTCAATAATAAATTGAAAATAATTAACAACAATAAATCCAGAAGAAATTTAAATCCAAGAAAGTATGCAATAAATTGCAAATACCTAAAAAAAATTTAATGCACAAAGCGGGAGAATTGATTATATTTGACAAAAAAGTGTGACAGCAAACATATTCATTTAAAGAAATAGTAAGTAGGCCTTGGCTCTCACTATTTTCATGCTACATTGTTGAATGATACTATATTATTAGATCAGGTGACAGTTTTCAAAATAAATTGTTTTACTTTCATGTTGTTGTTTTTTTCATGTGTCAAAGCATCGGACGGTAAGCGAACCCGGGACAACTGCTTGTAAGGCAGCTGTGCTGACCACTCGACCACCAACGTTTTTAAACATATTTGCTTTTCAATCATTGTTTTATTATGAATATAATTTCATGTTTACTTTTTAAATAAATAAAATTATTTTCATGTCCATTTTTTAACTTTATACAAAAAAAAAAAAAGTTATTGATTAGCTTATTCTGGTATAGTTAGATAAATCATAAGATATAATATAAAATAAAATATCTTTATGTAGTAACAATAATTGTATATAAATAATAACAATAATAATATATAAAATCTCTTTTCAACATATATTAATTTTTACCCTTTTCAAATAATATTTATAAAAAATTTAATAATAATAATATATATATATATAGTATTAAATTTACAAAAATTGAATTAGTTATTAAAATAAAGTATTTAGATATAGAATATAGATAATGATAACAAAATGATATTAAAACATTTCATTAAATAAGATAAATTAAGAAAGGTAATTTCTTTAGATTCACAACAAACATGAATATAAAACATAGCAATTATTCAAAATTTTAAACATAAAAATGATATATATAATATAGATAAAAATATAACTACTTACAAAAAAAAAACAATTTATTGAATTATACACAAATTATGGATATAATCTTAAGAATATTGAAAACATACTTTTTGATTATAAACCATCTAATAATTCTATTATGAATAATAATAGCAGCTCTAAGAATAAAAAATGGATAAAACTTTCATATTTCCCTAAAATTTATCATACATAACTATAAAATAAAAATTATATAGATAAAAGCATTAACATAGGATGATCAAATAGTAAAAACCTTAAAAAATTAATAAGTAATTATAAAATAAGAGATATGAAATATAAAAAAGGAGTTGTATATAAAATTATTTGTGGAAATTGCAGTATGATTTACTATGGACATATAGGGAAACAATTAGATGAAAGCACAAAAAACATAATAATGCAATTAATAGAAGAGATGATAAATCTGCCTTATATATTCATTATTTAACATATGAGCATAAAATAGATTGTATAAAAAATATAAAATCTTTAAACTATATTAAAGAAACTAATTGAAGAAAGATATATGAAACCAATTATATTAGTTGCAATAAATATGAATATATATAAAACATGTTAATTTAATTAATAATTGACTAATGATAAATGAATGAAAAATTATGTAGTATATATTTATGTAGGATTGTATCCCTCTTCCTTGTACATATTTTATTATTGTTATAGGTTCTAGTTAATTTTATATAAAAAAGATAGATGTTACTATGTATGCAATGTAGATTGAAATTGTAAAATAGTTCCAACACATAGGATATATTTATTCAGATTTTTTTTATTTTTCTTCCTTGTAAATATTGTATTATTGTTATAAAAGATTCTAGTTAATTTTATATAACAGAGATATATGTTGCTATGTATACAATGTAAATTGAAATTGTAAAACAGTTCCAATACATTAAAAAGACCAAAAATTAATATTTGCTGAAGAGCTTTTATATATTATTATTATATACAATTATTTCTGTTGCATAAATATATTTTATTTTATAATATATGATTTATTTAAATATATGAAAACGCAGCACAATGGATTAAACTTCTTTTCATTTTTGATGATGGTATAGTTAGATATGTGTATGGTAGTTCCACTAACAAGTAGAGTATACTTATAAAAACATTAAAAAAAAATTCATTTCATAAAATTCAATTTTTTACTTATACATTAATTCAATATTTAATTGAATAAAATTGTATTTGAGACATTAAAAAAAATGTATACAACAATAGTTTTACTTCTTCAGTGATAACCTTGCTTGCTTTCCATATAAAATGTTTTACGACTTTTATTCTTTATTTTTACTCATTCACCTATATGAACGATTTATCATATATGCACATACTTTTAAATACTATATACTTGTCAATATTCCTGTTTCATTTTCCCATACATTTCGTAATCTGGATTACTAAATAAAGATATAACTTTTAATATGCACACACATTCAATCCCTTCCTCCTCTCTCCGTTCTACTTGCTATATGATTTTTCTACTTCAATTTCTATTCCGATTTTTCTATTATCTCAATTGTATACATAACTTCATTATTCTATAATTTTATTTAACCACTAGCTCCTAAAAAGATGATATATATGTGATAAATAAATCACAGTAAGCCTTACGTTTTTTTTTTTAAAAAACGTCAAATAATGAACAATTTTTATTAAGTATATTGGTTACGGTTTATATTTTTTATCCATTATATATATACTGTAATAGTATAACGTATAGTATTGTATCCTGATTTAAAATGAATAAGCAATATAAAAAATATTGACTTAGGTGATTTTTGGCAATTACTTTTAAAATATATACACACAAAAACTATATAAAATAAAAGCAATGAATATACATTTAATCAGCGCAGCATTTGTTTTGCAATATAAATGTTCTTAATCAAACATTAATTGTACTTTTTTTTAAAAAAAAAAAACTATATAAAAAATGTATATACAGTATGCTATATCTATACTATTTTATATAATACTTTAAATGTTTTTTTTTAATTAATTTCAAAATAATATAACAATTTTCTCACAAAAATGAATAAAAACATTACGAGCTTAAAAATATTGTTATGATCATTAAAGTCTAAAATAAAATGCGTGGAAACTGACACGAGCTTTGAGTAAAGGATTCAAGCTAGCATCTGAATCTTCCGGAATATCTTCTTCGTCTCCCATTTTAAAAATATACAGTACACAGATTTATGGGATATGTTTTGATATTGATTTAAAATGAATGTGAATTTTCATTAGTATTAAAAATATATTTAAATTTTTAGCCAATAATTTAGACAAAAAATAACTATTTATATTTTAAAATATATTTTTCAACTTGTTAAAATTAACAATCGGTTAATAGCATATTTATTTAGTCCGTAATTACTTTTAAAATGGCTCCCAGTCGTTTAGAAAATGAACGACCTCATATATATCAGAGATCAAAAATACGTGAAATTCTTTCAGGGGAAGAAGATGATAATGTTGTGGATAAAATAGATAACAGAGAAGTTTTTGATATCCTTTAGTAATATGTTCAATAAGTTGAATATGTGTTAAATGAACTATTTTAACAAAATGTAATGGATATTGTTTATATGTTTTATTTAGTACGATTTGAAAATTAAGTTATATTATTCTAAACTAATGCAACTCAAAATTATTCGAAACATAGTATAAAATTAATCCATTTTGGTTGGATGGTTTTTGTAAATAAGAGTTATTCAATAAAGTCGAAAAAAAAACCCGTTTATTTATTTTCATTATTATATAAGCTTTCTGGACAAAAAATATGAGAATAAGAGATTGTTTATAAATTAAATTGAAGCGTGATGTTAGGGAAAGTTTTTAAATTAATAGGGGGAAAAAAGAAGATAAATTGTAATTTCATTAGAAGTTGAGAATTTTTTAAGAATTTGAAAAGAAAATAAAATTTTTAAAAATAAGTTGAATGATTAAAAAGAAAGTAGGTTATAAACTGAATGAACTAAAAACGTAAAAAAAATACTTAAAATCACATAGATATATGGAGTGGAGAGAGCAATTCTGAAAACTTACACATAACATGATTACTATCTCATACTAGCACAATAATTGTTATTAAACAATCCAAAACAAAGCAAAACTCTCCATATAGTAGTGCCATCTCCTGTTAGCACAAGATGGCACTACTATATGGAGAGTTTTGCTTTGTTTTGGATTGTTTAAAAACTTACACATGATAAAACTAGTATATTATTATTTATTTTAAAATGAATCAAAATTCTCATTAAGTAAATGTTAAACAATATTTCAACATTATGAAATATAATTTTAAGTTCCATTATATTTAATGTATATTTCCAATATATATTGAAATATATTTTTGAATTAAGTATAATTAATTAAATATTTTTAATATGTATTTTTGTAAAAGGATATATATTTAAAATGCTTAAAAGTTATTTTGAAACTAAATCTACCATTTGGTTTCATGATATTGCACAATCTTGTTAATTAAATAGGTAAATAATGTTACACTGTATTTTTACTAAAATATCCCTAGTAAAATTTAATATTTCAATTTTATATATTTTGAGAATGTTAATTCAGATTGTGGCAATATTTTGATATAAATGTAAAGATTAGCAGTGGCCACTGTAATTTCAGAAGAAAAAGGTTAGCAAAGAATAATAAATTAAAGTTAAATTTTCTTATGAGTATGAAATATAAATATATATCCATATATTATATGTTGTTTTGTTTATTTGACATTGAACAACTTCAACATCTTATCTAATTGCAGTTCCATCATATTCTCTTTTTCTCATGAAAATCATGCTTAAATTTGCTATATAATGCTTTTTTAGTAAGTCTCTTAGTGTTTATTAACACCAATTCACCAAGCTGAAGAGTATATCAATTGATTTTATAATTTTGCCAGTCTATTTTTTTAGAATTTTACAAAGCATTTGTAAATAGAAAAATTTTAATGATTTTATATTAATTTAATAGATAACTCAAATTGGGTAAAATATCTCCTATACATAATTAATTTTTAGTTGTTATATCACGATGAAATATCCTACTTTTAATTTGGACAAAGTATCATTATTATACTAATCTAATTTAAAAGCAGAGTTTGCATTTTTTATTTTTTAACTTGTTAAATGCAAGAATAGCACATTAGCACATTAGACTATGTGTTGCATTTCCATATTCATTTCAGTCTTTCCACCTAAAAACTATAAAGATATTTAAGTTGATCAACATTTTTAGGTTCATAACCATTCCAGTCAAAAATTGTTAAAGACTACTATCACTAACTAATAATGAGCTAGAGTTGTTTTTTCTTTAAAAAAAAATAATTAATTACTAAACCAAATGCTTTATAGATATTATTCAAAATAAAAACTTCATTATCAGATCTATATTATATATTGATGCTTGTTTCATAAAGTTACCTATAAATTGTTCCAAATATCTATTGTCATAAAAATAGAAAACAAAATCAGTGTTAGTAAACATCCTTATTTAATATCAGGTTCCTTTCAAGTACCTTGGTATTTTCATCAGCAATAATAATTTTTATTCACGTTTTATTATACATAAGTCATATACTATGAATAATCTTCAATAGGAAAATTGTTAATTTTAAACATGCTTTAAATCTTTTAGATTAAATGAATTGAATGTTTTTGACCATTTCAATACAATCAGTATATAAATCACAATCTAATAACCATTCATTTATGATTAGAAGCAACCTATTTAACAAAATTCTTGAAAGCATTTTTGTTACAATAGTTAATAATGACATTTTACAATAATAGAACCATATTTAAGATTAGTTGACACAAAATAGAATCATCTTTCCATTTTTTGGATTACAAAGAATTGTTTTTAACTTCATTAAATTGGATATTGTCGTCTAAGTCTAAATGATTAGGCAAAATGGATACATCATTAAAATGTGCCATTCCAATTTTGATATCATTATTCAAAAAGTGATCAAACATTCCCTTTATCTGTTTGAAATATTATCATATAAAAGTATACCATTGGTAGATTTAATAGAATTATAATGGTATTTTTCAGATCCATGTGCTACCTTTAATTTGTCAAAAAGAAAAAGATGTTAAATGATATTGACCAGCAAATGATAATATCTCTTTTGTAGTTTTAATCTGTCATTTTAACATCTTATCAATAGTTGAACTTGTGATTTTGGTAAATTTATTCTGTCAAATAAAAAGTGCAATATTTCCTTTTAATCAAATTACTAATAATAGAATCATTATAAAGAGCTAATCAGGATTTTAATTTTTAGTGAATTGACAAAAACTTTTATTTGTGATTACAATAAACTCCTTAAAATAATTCCATACTTAATGAATGTCTTAAACCCCCACATTGGCAATTTTAGGGTTCAAATAGCTTTTGAAAGTCAATATGCATTTGAAAGGTGCTTCTAAAGAACAAATAAAATTTCATATCAATATGTTGGAATAGGAACTATTTTTTAAATGCTACTAGGATCTGTCTAACTATCAGTATCTGTAAGTGCTTGTATAATAAGAATTTCTTTTGCATTTTAACTCCTAACTATAACTTAATCTTTAAAATGTTTTCACTTTGTGAGGATGCATTCAAGTTTTTTTATATAATAATTTTCTATGTAAATCAAATATTCATGTTAGTCAATCTATATAATGTGCAAAAACTCAGTGCAGTAGACTATTTCAGTTCATGAATCAATATCATTACTTTCAATAACTTTGGACCAAAATTTATTGCTTCTAAATTTCCAAGAAAAATTTGGTATTTTAAAAGTTTTGATGTAATAGCATTATCTATTAAGGAATAAAAACTTTTTTCTGAACTTAAGCACTGGCAAATAATTTTTAATATCATTAGTCTTTCATTGATACTTCTCTTAGGAATTACAAGACTAGAAGATATCATGTTAGACTTCACAATAATTACAACATCATGCAGTCTTTTTTATTTGGTGATCTGCTCCTCAAAATATATATATATATAGCCATCTACTTGTTCAATTAAACTTTCCGTCTCTGGAAGACAAGTTATATCAAAAACAGCTATCTCATTTTAAATCTTGTCAACTCCTTTGCTACAAGATGTGTAGTCTATTCAGTTCTCAAAAAGATCATCTTTGTAGTATTATCTTTTATTTTATCACCATTATTGTTATTGATTTTATGACTGTTTCTATTACTTTAATAAGTAATCGACCAGGCTTGATTACATTGCCAGATTATGTGAAACAGGCCACTTTTAATCTATCTTTTCTAGGTTGTTGCTTTTTCATGAAAGACAGATCTCTAAATAAACTTACCATTTACAGTTTCAAAGAGTCTTGCTAAGTAATGATTCTACTGTCTTATGAAAATAAGAACTAATGATTTCCAGTTTTCTAAACCTACCCCATTCATTGCTTTCTCAGACTTGAAAATCTGTTGCTTATTCAAAAAAAGGATAAAATAGAATCACAATTTCTGAATTGAAAATAGAGGATGGAAATAAGGTTGGACAAACATTCCCTGTTAATATAAATAGATGAGCAATTACATGAGAGGCTCTGTACTATAAATGACTGCAGATAGTAAGATAAAAGAGCACAGAAAGAAAACTATTTGTATCAGAAACAGATGTAATATTTGATTAGATATCATCATATTCTACAAAACAACAAACTCTCTTGATTGGGCTTTACATATTGGTTATATGTAGTTAGTTGTTGTATTTGATCATTTCACTCCCATCACTTAAAAGACTTCATCATTGAGATCAGCACGCTATAGTCACTGTAATATGATTGTATAATATGATGAAATGTACTTTTGTCTAGACTAGATCATTTAAAAGATAACTAGTTATTTTGTAATAAATATATAATTTGTTTACCATCAATATATTATTGAAATTTGTGTATATAATGATATTAATTTTATTATAAGTTAATAATTTACCTAATTTTTATTATTCTATACTGCAAACTATGATTTATTTTTTTCCCATTTAATCAATTAGCATTCACTATATTCATAAACAGTATATATAATATTTAATCATATTTTTTTTTTAATATTTTTTTATGAAATAGAATGCAGTTTTTAAAAAGAATGTATATAGCATTGGTACGGAAATTTAGTTAAGAACTAAATACTAAAAACAGTAAATAGTAAATGTTTATACAGGTTTATTGTTATTTAATATTTTATAATATAAATCCACATAATCACCATTTCATATGCTTATACATGCTGTTAATCAGAGTACCAAACTCCATATAGTAGTGACACAGCTAGAAACTAGTCTGGGGATGTTGATGAGTAGGCACTAGATAGAGATTTTATGCAGAAACCTTCTTGCATTGATTGATTACAAAGGCTTATACTTGGTGGCATTACTGTGTGGAGAGTTCTTTGGACATAGTTGCTGAGAGATTCCTGATGCTGTATAAGAAGTCACAGTGCATCACATCACATACTCTTATAATATAAATTATTAGTGTAAAAATCTCATTTTAATTATTACCATATTTAAATAACAAAAATTTGATTTTATCCAGTTAAAGAATTAAATATTATTGCGTTTCTTTATCTTAATGAATGTAAAACCTTCTTAAAATATAGTATTATATAATCCTTCCAAGATATTCATCACCTTTTCCACTCATCTTGCAAATATATCCCTTCATTCTTAACAATTCTTTATTCGACTTAAATGTGTATGGAAATAAAAATGTTGTAATAAAATAATGTAGTATAATTAGTTTTCTTGACAATCAAAACTATAAAGGAAGTTGAACAAAGTATTGCAAAGGTTGCATTGAAGGACTACAATTTTTAGAGATTTATTTGAATGTAAAAATTCATTAAAGTTTATAATGTTTTAAATGTTGAAATGTTAAAATAAAATGTGTTAAGATATCAACTAAGAATGATGATTATGTGATTGCTTGCATTTAATCCAACAAGTCTATTTTTAGATAAAACATGTTAATATTTACATCATATGTACACAAATATTTATAATTTTTATATGTATGAATATATATATATGCATATGCATTTTTATTCTGTTTTTAAAAACAAATAAATTATTATAAATCTTTTATCCTTAATTAACATTTTCAAATCTTATCCGTGATATTAATGATCCAGAGCATCCATTAACACTGGAAGAATTAAATGTCGTTGAAAGCTCGAGAGTTGAGGTAATATTTTTTTAATATATATTTCAATTATAGCATATATTATATTTAGTATGTTAGAAGTCATTTTTATTTGTAAATTATATCTTAATTAACAATAGAATCATGAGAAAATTGTTGCATATATGTTCTTTAAAATCAATCCATCTTAAGACATTAGTCTTCTTTATGATGCATTTTCTATTTTTTCTGCGTAATTTTAAAAAAAAATATATGTTGTGCATGATATTCTTTTCAGTAATATTTTTCTTTTTCTAAAGCTATTTCATTGATGTATTTTTTTATATAAATATCAAAATGTAGTCACATTGTGTATATATATATATCATTTGTTCTCTATTATACTTTTGCATATATGAGCTACTTTCCTATTTTCTAACAATCTAATTAAATTAATCTGATAAATTATTATGGCTACATTATGACAAGAATGGAAAATAATTTAAAATTTTTTTCAATTAATATTTAATTTATAAAATTTCAGGGAAATGTTAATAAATTAGATGCTTACACAACAGAGTTAGTAAATCATATATGGCTCTTTTGGAAATATAACTCGGATATAAAGTTTCAAGATCATGACTGCTGTCAGTCTGACTTGATATCTTATTGCACTGTCAAGCAAGAGTATAAGCCTTTCTTGAGTTTTAGAATAGCAAAGTCAATCCAGTTTTCATTTCAAATTGGTTACATTTTTTTTTTACTGCAATTTAAGCCCCCCCCCCGTTTTTTTTCTGTTTTGATTATATATAAAAAATGATATCACAAGCAAGCATAAAAAACTTTTTTTCCAGGTAACCAGCCCATAACCATCTCAGCTTGCTATTTAGTATTAGTCAGTAATTGGATATCTAGGTATTATTAACTTGAGTGAAAAGATTTTTAACTTCATGATTGTTCAGATAAGTATTGTTGTATGTTCTGTAAAGACCAAAAAAATATGATTGTAATCAGAGATATATTTCTATGGACAAATAAGTCATGCCTTTTATTCTATAGTATCTGTTTGTTTGTGTGGATTTTTTTTTTTTCTTATTTATTTAAAAAATATTCTGCATTGTTCTGATATTCCAAATCAGATTCCCTGCCTAAGCCTTTCTGTTTTGCTTTACTACTCCAAAAGTTGTAGATGTTTTTCTCGTTAAAATTATTGATTATTTTCTTCTCCAACATCTTGATTTCAGAACTTTTTCTGAGCTTTCGAACACATCTTTAATAATTCTTTGCCTCTTTATGATCAGTTTATTCCTCTTATTTAAAAGAATCTTTTTCACTTGCTTTCTTCAACACTTCTATTTTTAATAATTTTTCAAATGTCATTTTACTTTTTTTTTCAAATTTGTATCTCTGAAATTTCTATTTTTTGTATTCATTTTTTTAATTGTTTATTTCTGCTTCATATAAAGTGACATTTTAAACATTTAACATATATCCTTTTTTAGTTGTAATGTCAGTGATATTTAAAATAATTTATTTCACTAATTAAAAATCTATTTAATCATCACAATTTTAATTTGGACTTTTTTTATTGCTATTTTCATTATAAGTTTATAATGTGCTAAATATTTAAAGGCAATAATACCTTTTATACCATTCTGTCCAATGCTTTTATCTCTTCATCTATTTTTATTACCTTAGTTTTATTTGCATTTATCATCTTCCTAAACTATCAATTCTGAAGAAAATTTTATATAGTTTATCTTCATGAAATAATTTGCTACATCATCATGAAATTTGATTTTATCACTAATTCCATTCTTATCAAAATATATCTATTTATTTATAAAATAGAACAGTTCATAGACAGTCCATTTCTTTCGTAAGACAACTATTTAACATTACAAAAATCTTTTGATATATTTTAAAATCTCTTAAATAAATATAATAATAGTTTTTATCACTCCAATTTTATTTTGTACCTCTAATTTTTCCAAATTCAAATTACCCTTGAGATAACCTAAAATTCTGCTATTTCCTTGAAAATCTTATATTTTTTGTGAGAATTTCTCCAATTTTTTTTATTTTAATTATTACAGAATCTATTTCTTAATATAGATGAAGATATTATTTCTGTAGCATAATCATTTTTATGTTTTCCAATTTTTTAATACATTTTCTTGTCTATTAATCTATCACTTCTAACTTCTACTATTGCCTGTTAAGCTGTTTTCTTTGTCTTAAATAAAAATTACTTTTTCTTTATAAATTTTTTTATTTCTGTACCTGCTTTTTTACCTTCTAACTTTTATTTTTTATATTGCAATTTGCTATTATATATTTTGTACATATTATTCAAACGAATAGGTTTTTTAATCTTTCATAACTTACAATTTTTATTATAATATTTTTTTAATTTTTCTTGAGTAATTATCTATATTTTATTTGAATTTACTTTATGAATTAATCCATTAATATTTACTTATTTTATTATCTAAACAACTCTGAATTTTTCCTCAAATAATCATCTTTTAATTTACCAATTGTTTTTTTCTCTTTATTTCAGTCTATATTTTTTTAGAAGATAATCTTGATTATCTGTTTACTAAATTGTGATTCAAATTTTTATAAATACTACAATGTGCATATGCCCTCTTAATTTTAAGTTATTCCTAAACTTGTCTTGGATGAACTGAAAGTTAGCTCTAGTTTAATTCTGAATATTAATGGTTATTGTGAACTTTAAAATTTTATTAATAATTGTTTAAGAATTTTTTTATTATATTTTATATAAAATATTGATGATGTTAATTGATGATTATTATTATATTTGCTTTTAGCATTAATAGATTTATTTATTAATGTAATTTTATATATGTAATTTCTTATGAACTTATACAAAGAAGTTATCATCCAACACAAATTTTCTATTTAAACATTATAAAACACTTTACTTAAAAATAGATATGTATATATGTTTTATTGGAATTTTTTCAGGTTAATGATGATAAAAATTTGGTTTCTATAGAATTTACTCCTACAATTCCACACTGTAGTATGGCTACTTTAATTGGACTTTCTATTCATGTTAAACTTTTAAGATCTCTTCCAAAAAGGTTCAAAGTAAGTATTCAATTAATTTCTTTTATTTGCTGAGGCAAATATAATATTTATACTGATAATGACAGTTATTTTGTAATTATAATTTGGTCTAAAAATTATATACAATTAATAAATTTGAAATTTTGTTAACATGATAGTTGCATTAATAATAAATAGTTTAATAAAAATTTGTATTTTTTTATTTACATAATTATTTTAGAAATAAAATGTGATGTTAAGGATTGAATTTTGCTATAAATTTTATTCATGTAGATTATATTTGAATGTGAATTGCATACAGAGGCAGATAATTCAAAATGGCTATTTTATTGAGAGGAGAATTGAAATAAAACGATTTTAAAATTCTATAATTAAAAAAAATAATAGATTAATTTTTCTTTAATTTTTTAATTTTTCATTTTTATTCTAACTATTAAAAGAAAATCTGTGATTGTGAGAATAAATTTTTCACATATAATTAAATAAATATATTTATTTGTTTTATATTATTAATAATAATAAATATTTCTGAAAAATATTAATATTTACGATTTAGGTATTTCATATATATTTATAATAGTGATATGTTGCAAATGGCTAATGCTTTTAGAAATGTCATAGTTTGAACATTGCAATTACCATTAAAATATATTTTATTTTTCTAATTTATCAATAAAAGAAGATTATACTTTTTTTTTTTTTTTTGATAATTTAAAATTATCATGGCTGCCAAAGAAAATAATGGTAAGAGGAAAAGACTTTTCTCTCATTAGCTGAACTCCGTATATGGATAACAATGCAGATTTTAATTAACAATAGAAGAATTTGTCTCTCTTTACTATAACTAAATGTAAAGATTTATTATTTTAAATTAAGATAAATTAATTTCAAGAGTGAACAAATTGTTAAAGAAAATCCTATTAAAAGATTTGGGTGAAGGGAAAAATTTTTTGATCTTAAGAATAAAAAAAAATAGTGGACTTGATAACCAAATGGTAATTTAATTTTATAGCTTTATTAGTAATTTTTGAAAACTGTTACCTGTAATATATATATCTATTTGAAAAAAAAAAAAAAAATTCCAGTAATAATATTTTTAAAATAAAACAAAATTAGTGTAATGTGTAAGTTTTTAATATAATTGATTATTTATAAATATATACATATTTTCTGATTTATCATTATCATTTTCAATTATCATTGGTCTGCTGCAGGATAAAGGTCTCTCTTTTATAATCCAGTTTCTCTTATCCATAGCTTCTCTTTTCCATATCACACCAGTAAATTTTTTTATTTTAACCATCCATCTCTTTTTTTTTATTTTTACTCACAACATACATCTTTCGTATTTTGTTAAATAGTCTGAAGTCTCTATTGGTCTTTTATTTAGTGTCCAATAAATAACTGATAAAAAACATGCATTAAAAACTCTTTTTTCAAACACATAAGCATATTTACAACTACTATGAAGTTCTTTCTATCAAAAGCATTCCATCCAAATTTAATTCTATAATTAATCTAATCGAAGTAGTTATAATTAGTTGTTCTTCTGATTCATGATTATCAATTTTTAATTTCTCTTTAAGAAAATTCCTTGAGTATTATTTGCTACATTTTCTGAATTATCTGTATTTGGTATTTTCCTTAATTTGAATAACTAATTTTGCCTTTGTTTGATGCATTGATCTCCACTTGTGCTTTCAGTATTTGTGCTTATGCAGCAAAATATATGTCTACTTTTTAAATCAATTGTCTCTTCACCTTTTCTTCTAACTTCATATCCCATTTAATAGTAAATAGTTTTATCATTTCATGCAATCTACTTTCATTTGAACATGATCTCAAGTTATAGATATCCAAATAAAAGATTGTCATTGAATGATAGTCTGTATCCACAATCAGAGAAGTCTTTATCATCCTCTGATTTTGACTGTCAATTATTATTTTGGCTGATGACTTTGCAGTCTCCTAGGAATACGGGCTATAATTTAGTTTTGTTTGCCATGATCAAAAATCATTCACATATATATATTTCATTCTGCCTTCAAGAAAACTCAACTGTTTTTTAAATTAAGAACTAACAGGTAATTGAGTAAAAAGTTAGTAAGATATATATGAGATAATGACAATTTAAACATGTAAGTGTACACTAGTGGCTACTGTCGCCTTCCAGTTAGTACTCTTGTGCATCTGTACATTGATTAAAATGGCATTCCCATTTTTGGAATCACATCTGGAACTCATTTTCAGGAATAGATATTTGAGCAGTCATATCACAATCTATTGAATATCAGTTATAGTAGAAAATCTTCATTCTTTGAGCATAGTTTTTAATTTTGGAAATAACCAAAAAATCGCTGGGAATTAAATCAGATGAATAGGCAGAATGGTCTAATTGTTAATTGTTTTTTTGGCCAAAAAGTCTCTCTCAATGTGCACACTATGATTTTTGCATTGTTATGATGCAGAACAGAATCTTATAATTTCTGAAGTACATTTAAATAACATTGTTGGTTGATTGTTAGTCCCTGTTCCATAAATTCTTGGTGGACTATTTCCTTGTGATGAAAGAAACACATCAGCATGATCTAAATTGTGAGGGTGACATGCATGCTTTTTTAGGATGTTGTGAATTCGGGATTTTCATTGCATACTCTAGCATTTTGTTTCTGGATCATAAATAGAAGCACCAAGTTTCATTACTCGTAATTACTCTCAGACATGCATATTTGAAGAAAGATTGGTTGCAACAAATCTGATGCTGTTTCTGATCATCCATTAAGATCCAAGACATAAACGTCACAGAAATCTTTCTCATGCCCAATTCTTTATTTAAAATTAGCCTAACTGTTTCTCGATTAATCTGCAATCCTTCAGTTATCAATCTGACAGATTGTATTGCATCTTGCAATTAATATTAACATCAGTTGTTGCTTTTGGCTGTTCATTTTGTGATTATCTGTCACATTTTCTTGCCCATTTTTGAATCTCTTATGCCTCTCATACAATTGATTTCTCCATAGCATTTTCACCATATGCCACTTACAACAGTTGTAATGTTTTAATAGCACATTTGCTGATTTTCACACAAAATTTGGTACTGTGTTGTCAAAATTTCCATCACCCATTTTTACGCCAAAGTGTACACACGGATATTTATTATCTTCTCAATAACTAAATAATAACTAATTCTATCAGCTTAAAATTTACACGTGTCAGCTTAAACATATTGAAACACAAATACTCATGAGATTTCGATACAGTTAGTCAAAGATGATACCACATGGCCATTCCGGGAATTAAATTGTCACCTCGGCTATTGCTGTCAATTGCTTTTTATTTTTTTTATATTAATCCATAGGCAGACATTAATATTAATAATTTTGTGTCATTTTTATATGGAGGAATAAGAACCCGGAATTTTAATATAAATTCAGTGATGTATATTATTTCAGATATCATATGAATTCTGGAGGGCTAAGTATCATATTTATATGATATAATAGTGGCTTATATTACAACAGTTTAAATAAATAAAATTTGAAGTAAATGGCACTACTGAATTTGATAAACTATTTGTATATCATTTAAATATATTTAACACATGAAAAAGAAAATTTTTAAATGACAGCAAGAGAAATCCTACTAAATTTGATCAACTTTTACTATTTTCCTTTACATATATTCTCATGTGATAAAAGCAAATTTTAAAATGTTTTGCAATTTTTGTTCACACTCCATTTACAAATGATAAATTTAAATATGGGGTACATTTTGTAAATGTATTTTTAACTAATTAAATTGCATTTTTACCATAAATAATTATACTAATAAATTTAATAAACTTTTAGGAATTGAATGTGAGAAAGAAAATTTTTAAATGCTGTGGGTATTTACCTAATTTTAAAGGGTATTACCCTCCATTAGTTAATTAGAATACTAATGTATATGTAAAAATAAACAGATAAGTATAATTTAAGAAATAAAAAAATAATTATTTAAAATTGGCTCCCATTATTTATCTTCTAAAAAATATCAATTTATAAAATTTAAAAAATGATAACTTCTGCAATATTGAAAACATTATTTTTTTCTTTATTCTTTATTTACTTATTATCTATCTATCCTTTATATATATATAGTATGGATTTTTGCTTTATAGTACATATTTGTTTTTAAAAATTTAAGTAAATGTAATTTATCTGATTTTAAAGGGAAAAAATTTATTTAAAATTTGTTACATAATTTTTTTAAAACAAAGATAGAATTTAATAATCTCCATTAATTAACTAAAATAATAATTGATATATGCTAATAAAAAGATAAGCTCAATTTAGTCAATAAATCAATAAAAATAAACATGAGCATTATGTATATTCGAAAAAATGTCAACAAAATAATTTTTAAAAACTTTATTTTTCTACAGTGTTTTATAAATTACTTTAAACAATATTTAAAAAAATGTACAATACATGCTAATATTATACAGTTTTTGTGGTGAATAGTTAACATGATATTACACAATGTATGCATTGATTCAGAGATGATACTTCAGGCAGCTTGGAGAGAATATCGGTCACATTTTTACTTGGACACACGTATTACAATTATTACCATTATATCAATAATAATATTTGTTAATGAAGTTTATTAATCAAACCATGCACAAGCATGAAAATGAAAAATAGTTAGGCACCTATGTCAATGCATAAAGAAATCCAACAACTATCTCATAAATTTTTCAGTATTTTAGCCAAGAACAGGACATCATCAAGTGACCCTAGAGATTAAATCATCATATCTCCTTCCTATATGTCAGCATAATATTTATTAGTTGAATTAGAAATGCATGATTATATTCAAGAGGCAGATAAATATATATATTGAAAAACATAAATACATATGTATTGCGAATATAATGCCAGATACTGTATCTCTTGAAACTAATTATCATATTCATATTTATTCAAATTAGAAATACATAATTCTGATCAATAGAATAAAAATTAATTATAATAAATTCTTGAAAAAAAATACATATTTAAATATTTCTAAATTTGCATACCATGAACAAATTCCATGAAACTAATTATTATTTATAAATGATTATTATTTGTAATTAATCATCTATATTATATATTTTTGTGTTTTGACATGTCTCGAATATATTATATATATAAAAGTGTATGTTTAATAATTAATAGTGCTAATTAGTTTATTACATAAGAAATATGTTTAAACTAAGATCTTAAAAGTTTATTATATTCAGTAAGTTTATTACATTCAGTAATATAACTGATTGTAAAAAGTTTTATCTTTTGTGTTATTGGTATTGATAACTCATATCATTATTTCATTCAAATAATATGTAAATATAGTGTACCATTTATTTATATATGGTACAAATATATTGGCATTTGGTAAAAACTAAAAAGAAGTAAATTTAGATTTTTTTTATTGGTATAATCTTTTTTTAAAAACATACAGTGAAAGCTAAAATTGTCTTTCGTATTTTTTTTTATATGTAATTAAAAATAAAAAGTTGAAATTGGAGAGAACAAAAGACACGCAGGTTACTAATCCTGATAAAGTGAAAGAATTCAAAAAGTAAAAAGATAAGCTAAAAGAAAAATATTTTAGCTAATTAAAGATGGCCGAAAGATTTGCTAAAAAAAGAGAACTTTGTAATGTAAATTTTATAAGGAATTACCAGATTAATTATCAGCGTATATTTTTTGATAAACAAAAGGATGTGCAGAAGTCTGAAAACTGGGCCTCTAGTATAAAAGGCAGAGACCAGTTTGAAGAACATCTTGTTTGTTTTTTTTTTTCTTTGGCAGGTCTTGGATTATTAAATCCAAGACCACTTCACGATGAAATAATCCTTCATGCGGGAGTAGACCAGAGCTTTAGCTGACATCATCAAGAAGATGGACACTAGAAAAGCTTCTGCGACTAGCCTTCGGAATAGACTACAAGATCAGTTTCTAACTAATGGCTGAGCTCATTCTAACCAAAAAAACTATGCATAGTAAGCTACAATTTTTCACTAAACTTACCAGTAAGCTATGACTCTTTATTATTCCTGATTGTGACTAAATTGTCGACAAACCATTTTTCAAATATAAGCTTATAATAGAATCCCGATAGAGACTTTAATTTTCGTGCTCAAGGAACTTTTCTTTAAATAACTTTATATAAGATCTTGGAAATGAATTGTAAGAAGTGAACATTATTCAGTTGCTTTAATTATTTTGTTTAACTGTTAATTATTTTTTTGTTATTAATGTATTCATATTTGGATTAGTGTGTGTTCTCTCCAGTTTATTTAATTAACAATTTAATGTTAAATATTTCAGTTTGTTAGAATAAAAGAGATTTTACTTTTATCAACCTTTTTCATTGTGTGTTATTAATAATAGTTATTAATTATTATTAAATTTATTAATATTCGTTTATTGATATTTAAAAATATAATTTACCTTTGCCAATATGTGTAACAAGTTCTAGGAAAAATAATATTTAAAAAAAATAATTTTCGTCGGTAAAATCCAATACCGATTCTTTAAAAGCATTTTTTCTTTTTAACTTGCGAGACGTACTGGCGACAGATTTTAGCGGATTCTTATGAATCCTGGCACCCAGATCAAATAAATTAGAAGCTGATTTCGTCAATAGCACAAAGTGTAACAATTCTAGGCTGAGTTGATCAGGAAATATAGTTATGTTTTTAGAAATAGAAATACAACTTTCTTCTTTTTGACATAACTTGATCAACTCGTGCATTTATAATGCGTATAGAGGCCTAGCAAGACGGAAAACGTTATAATAGAAACCGTGGAAACAGCTACATTTTTTTTAAAAAATAAAATAAATAAATACATTCATTTAAATACAGATCAAAATATATTTACACAAATATAAATGTCATTCTTCTACTAAGCTTACTTGCACTTTTATGTAGAAGAAAATTTTTATAACATTTTATATATTTGCATGCAATTTTAAACACAATATAAAATATGCTAATAATAATAACAATAAATTACATTTCAATAGTATATTAATTATATAATTCAATTGATACTAATTTTTTGCTTAGCTGAGTGGACTTAATATGTGGTAATTAATGAACTTACAGAAAAGATAGTTTTTTTTAATATTTAGCTTTAATACTGCCTGGCATACTTTTAATATATATATGACATATGCTATGAATATGATGCTAGGCAGTAATGAAGCTAAATATTAAAAAAACTAATTTTTCTGAATATATTCATTAATTGTCAGATATTAATTATGTAATAAAAATATTGATTATATTACATTAGATACTCAGATATATTTTTCTGTATACTAATTTTTCTCCCCCCTCCCTCTTGTATATTTTTTAATTTGTTTTTTCATTTCTCTATAATGTTACAAGCTTTTTAGTTCAATGGGTAAATTATTAAATAATTTAGAAATGTAATGATTTCTTATTCTAGTTCCATATTACAATATTTTGAAACTATATGTATCATGTCATTTTTTAATTTTTTTATTATTAATCAATTTATTGAATAATTGTTTTAAAAATATATTCTTTTGTTTTAAAAATTATTCTAGTAGTTATGTCTTTATTCCTCCAGCTATCTTCTATAAATGGGCAGCGTGTGTGACTGAATTTCATTACAGCTTAGTGTTTTAGGGATTTTGGAAATTATCCTAGTAAAGTTATTCAGTTATAGTAGAATAAGCTGTTATATTTATCTTTCTTATGTTCATAGTTACAATCCCTTGAGCCTTATGATCTTCAGCTAACTCTAGATAGTAATAATGGTTAGTTATATGAATTTATGGGTTTATGTTTGTGTTTGGACATCCAGATAGCTCTCTGGATGGCACAAAGGTATCACCTTTAAAATCCAGTTCTGCATTTTATTTTGTTTTTGTATTAGAAATTTAGTTTATAATTGGCCTGTACACTAATGGTACCATATGGCTAGAGCATTGATGATGATCAGTTTGCATTAGTATCCCAGCATTAATTTATTACGAGTGATAAATTAGCACTTGAGTATGTGCATTCAGGTAATTGTTATATATCATGCCCTAAGTTTGACAATGTTTAGATAAGTAGTTTGTTTTATAGTATACCTCTTTCAAATCCAGTCACAAGGTTGACTATTGATTATTGATGATTTGATTATTATTGTGATTAATAATGGGTATATCATGTTGTATTATTGTTATTATTTCCAACTTTAAATGCTATATCTCTGCTCATATTTGATATATCGATTATTCAATGAGGATGATGATGATTTTCTATCTCCCTATATTTGCCTTTTATTTTACTAATAGGAGCAAAGCTATGAATACAGCTAGTATGTAATAAAAAAAATGTTTATATATATACACCTGTAAAATGTTTCATTTAATTAAAACAAAGTAATTAATAAAAATATAATAAGTAAAGGAAATTTCAAAAGTCTTTTCTTATTATGTTTAAAAAATTCCAATATTCTTTTAAAATCTTTTTTTTTTCCAAAAGAAGTTGCAGTAATAGAAGTTAATCTGATGTATATATTAAAAAATCCAAGCTTAAATATATTCTTGTAATGCTTTAATTAAAGTCTTATTAAACTAAACAATTTTCAAAAGGAACTAAAACAGTTTTTAAACAAAACATTTTAAAACAGCAGTTTTAAATAGATAGATAATTTTTATTCTTATGCAATGTGTGTATGTTTTTAAAGTTGTTTTTTTGTTCAATGGAAAATAAGAATTTGTGAAGATTTTGAAATTCTGTATTTATGATCTTAACCGATTTGTTTTCTTTTTGAGGTTTACTTTTGTCTTTTTTTATAATTATTTTTGTATATAATAGCTTTGGGCTTTTTTTTCCTAATATATAATACTTTACAAATTGCTTATTTTTTGAGATTTTGTTATATATATTTTCAATAGCAATAAAATGAATCAGTACATGGAGACACAGGATATGGTGGACCCACTCCATTTAATTGCGCATATCTATATTATCACTAAAACATCACGTGATGATCACAACTATGCTTGCACAAACTGTTAAAACAGTAGGAAACTCTCCATACAGTAGTGCCATTCAATGCAAGCTGTAGTAATCAATGGATGCTATAAGGTTTGTGCGCAAAATCTATATCTAGTTCCTACTCATCCAATATTCACAGACTAGTTACTAACATATGGCATTTATTATTGAGGCGCCTTGAATCTCAGAGTACTGAATCTAGATCTTAGGATTTAATGCAACTCTCCAACAATCATCTTTTATTTAGTTAGTTAACTATAAAGCTATGAGCCCAAGATGAAAACACAATGTTTCCAATCCAAGCACATCTGCTTATATAGTGATACAGATCTGAACCAGTTCAGTATCTATAAATTTTGGTGTCTAGTTTTTTAATAAATCACAGTCACCATCATTGTCTGGGCAGAATTGGTATATAATAACTAAGTCATTACATGATCACCATTTCCTATGCTTAAACAAGGTATTGAAACAATAGCAAACTCTCCATACAGTCGTTAAATAAATAGATAAATGGTAGTTTCTGGAGAGCTGCATTAAATTCCAAGATCTAGGTCCAGTGCTCTCAGATCCAAGGCCCTCACTGATGAAAGCCACAAGCTAGTAATTAGTCTGGCAATATTAGATGAGTAAAATTAGATAGGAATTTATGCCCAAATCTTCTAGCGTTCATTGTTACTATGGCTTGTACTGGGTGGCATTACTGAATGGAGGGTTTGTTATTATTTTAACAGCTTGTGTCAGCATAGGAAATGGTGATCATGTGATGTTTTAATGGTTTTATTCCAATCTTTCTCATAGGCTTATGGTGATTGTGGTTATTAAAAAACCAAATGCACCAAAATGTATAAATACTGAACTAAGTTCAGATCTGTAAGACTATACATGCAAATGAGCTTGGATTGAAGACATGTTTTCATCTTGGGCTCATAGCTTTATAATTAACTAAATAGGTAAATGATGACTGTTGGAGGATTGCATTAGATCCTAAGATCTAGGTGCAGTACTGAAAATTGCAAGCCAGAAACTAGTCTGGGAATACTGGATGAGTAGACAGTAAATAGAGATTTTATGCACAAATCTTCTAGCATCCATTGATTACTATGATTTGCATTGAGTTGCCCTACTGTATGGAGACTTTGCTACTGTTTCATTTCTATATTATAATTAAGATATATATGTATTTTATAAATTTGTTATTCAAGTCTTGTATTTTTTTTTTTTTTGTAAAAATATAGTAATTCATTCTTATTGTTCATACAGTAGATCTTTAATAATGAAAGGTTAAGAAGCTTTAAATTTTTGATTTTATGATGCTACAGTTTAATTAGATATATCTTAATATACAATATTTAGAATGATTTATAACTAACTCACTTTAGACAATTAAAAAAATAAATAGTTGTAAAGGCTAACCCATTCAAATTTTATTTATCATGTAATTATTTATGCTTGAATGTGATGCTGTAGATGTTTTTATGTATTTTTTAAAGATTGTTGATATCAAATAAAAATTATTAATTAAAAAATTCTGAACATGAAATAAATTTAAAATGTGGTTTTTATATCAGAGTACATTAGTTATTTTAATCTATTTAAGATAATTGAATGAAATTTTATGTCTAAGTAGTTTAGCACAGTCATAGAAAGATGAACTCAAGAGCTAAAAGTTCCTGAATATAAGCTCAACTTGTTATTTCTGATACATTAAAACCTCATGATTCTCCGAGTTGTTAGCTGTTTGATTTTTTTTTTTTTTTTCAAATTTAATTTTTAAAAATAACTGCAGAAAATTATATATCACAATGATTTTTATTTTTTATCTTTTCAATATAAATTTGTGTGGCATAGTAATGTTGAGATTAATGAATTAGCCTGCTATATCTATAATCTTGATTTCATATTCAAAGAAGAACAAGTAATTTTTTTAGATAACGGAATAATTTTTCATTTTTTTTTTTTATATAGTTGATTCATACAACAAAACTAATCATCAAATAAACATAATTCAATAAATGGGTAACAGATACTCTTAGCCATATGTGTAATCCTGATTCTAAATGTGTGATTGTTGCTTTTTTAAAAAATAAATGAAAGGATCACATTATGCAAGAATAATTGTGTTTACTCATCTATTTTTAAAAAAATGTCCTTAAAGATATCAAAGGACATTTTTATCTTTATATATTTATGCAATTAATATATCCAATAGATATAATTTTTTATAGCAACAGCAGTTAATTATATTTTAAGTACTTATGTCTTTACAGTGAGTAAACTTCTAAATTATTATCTAGTCTGTCTTTTACTATTACTATTTATATTTTGCATTCTAAATTTTATACTCATCATGTAATTGATTAAATTAAAAAGTGATGGTAGATATATTTATTGAAAAAATTAAGAATTAAATATGTTTTATGAGGAATATGTTAAAGAAAGATTATAAAAGATGAAAGAGAAGAAAGGAGAAGGTAAAAGAAATTGAGATGATCTTAAATAATAGGATGATTTATTAATGAGAATCTATATGTGAAACAAAATGTAAGATTAGTAAAAAGCACTTTGAAATGATTTGAGAAATCTGTCTTCATATATAATTGACAGTATTTGAAGATTTAATTAATTTTTATACATGTTTACATAATTATGGGGGATTTGAACTCTGATTTTCAAGCACTCTTCAACTATCCACACTTTCTCATACAACTGATACACATGACCACACACATGTAGAAAAGATACATAATCACCAATATACGTATTTCATGCTGAACCAGCACTCATCAGTTAGTCCAGATTATCATCTCACACACATATATATAACCAGTGCTCAGTTTATATTAAAATAGAAAATCTTAATTTAATGGATAGGCGTTAATCTACTCCAATCTCCAACTTTTTAGCCATTCATATCATTGAAAATCTGATGATGAAAACCCAAATCCCATGCTGATGCCAACATGAGGGGTCAGGGTGACTTGAGGTCAACATGGGCATGGCAATAATATTGGCATCAGCATGAGATTTGGGTTTTCATCATCAGATTTTCAATTATATGGATGGCTGAAAAGTTGGAGATTGGAGTAGATTAACGCCTATCCATTAAATTAAGATTTTCTATTCTAATATAAACTGAGCACTGGTTATATATATGTGTGTGAGATGATAATCTGAACCAACTGATGAGTGCTGGTTCAGCATGAAATACGTATATTGGTGATTATGTATCTTTTCTACATGTATGTGGTTATGAGTATCAGTTGTATGAGATAGTGTGGATAGTCGAAGGGTGCTTGAAAATCTGAGTTCAAATCCCTTATGCTTACAATTGTGCTGGTCAGAATCATGTATTTATTCAACAAGACCAATAATCCAAGCAAAAGTACCTTGAATCCAACCATGCACAAGATACAGATGTCAGGACAAAGGTGAATCCTAGCCTATTTGCCTAAACTATTGCCTCTCTGACTAATGGATAACGTTTGTGATGACACGAGCAGTGCTTGATTTTATTCCGTCCCAGCTGGAGGTCACAGTTCACAAAGAAACTCAAAATAATAATGGGTTTATATAAGAAATTAATGATTTAGTAAATTGCAGAACGGTACAGAAGTGATTGGATATCGATTACTAATGGTTTGAACCTTAATAATTGTAATTCTTTCTGGTAACATTACAAAGAAGTGAATTTAAATCAAAGAAATATTATAAATAAATAGAGCAATTGATATTAGAGATTTGGAGTGATGACAAACCAAGCTAATTTAAAATAATAATAGTAAAGGAATTTATTACATAATTGTTATACAAAATAAGTTGGCTTTTGTTTATACAACTAGGTTATTTTATTGAATTCGTTTTGATGTGGCTTTGATTAACAAAGTAAAAAAAAATGATTAATTGGTCTGCCAAGAACCAATCAGCAATAAAATATTATTAGCCCTCTTTAAGATATTACAAATAAATCTATTTTATATATATATTACAAGACATGAAGATGGGCATTTAAAACACTATTATATTTAAAATCATTTGTATATGATGAGTGTGGAAAGCAAAATAGTTTTTAAATAAATAATTGACAATTATATAGTCCGATTTAATTAATTGGGATTGGTTTGTGAAAGATGTGCCATCATGGCAAGGAGCACTTCAGGTTTGTTAAATAAAGATATAAATATAATGATAAAGGCAGTATGATATTATAGATTTACAACAAAAGAATAAATGAGGTCTGTTATGAACCTCTGGGTGGCTTTGCTTAAAAGAAATCCCTAGTTTATACAGGTCGATGATGAGAAATGCTGACTCTCCAGCCAAAACATGTCTCTGAATAATAATAATAAATTCGATATGCGAGCCTTCCCATACACATCTTAATGGCAATGCCCAAAAATGGATCCTTTGGTATGAACTACGTCAGGGAGAGTAGAAGGTTGGACTGGTCATATTTAAAATTCCGAAGTCCTAAGAGGTAATTAGCAAAGCAAAATAATAATAATAAATGAATGGTTGTAGCTATAAATACATAATGCTCTAGACATATATAGATAGATAGTGTATCACTAACAAAATTAATAACTTAATTCCTGATTAAAATAATTGACTCCCTGACATGATAGAAAGTCCCCAGAAGCCTTAGGCTATTACTGAATGGATCATAAATTATAATATAAAAAGAAATGCAAGAATTAAAACTAAAATATAAATTGTTTTCCACACTTTCCAAATATTTCATTTATTAATAAGTTATTAAATAGTTTATCATCGGTAATTTCAAAATAAGACTGTCTTTTAACTAACATAGATGGAGCATTGAATATCAAACTCACTTCTGGTGAAGTCAATATAAAGCATACTAAATTATTCATCGAAATTTTTTTACTATTTTTTTGACAAATAAAATATATATGTATGAAACATATACTGATAAAATGCTTTCAACGATTTTCTTTCAAGACATTTGTTTTACAGAAATCGTAATAGATTTACTTAACTGATTTACTAAAAATTTTTTATTCTTTCAGAAATAATTACAAGGGTTATTTTAAATTGGAGGTAATAATAAGATGCTTTTAAAATAATTTTAATCATTCAAAATAAATTTATAATATGATGTACAAAACTAAACGAGCTTTCTATTAATTAATTTACGGGAAATAAGTCTCCTGTAATGATTTTGACTGGAGAAAATAAGAGGGAGAGAATTTAAAGTTAATAGCTCATTGAATTTTGTACTTGTCAATTTCAGTAATTCAATATTATAAATAAACCAACAAAATTTAATTTAAATTTGCCACATCAAAATAATGTGGGATTTTGATAAGAATTGAGATTTTAAATTTAAAAGATGCATTTTAAAACTAAGTTGTATAAACAGATATAGATAATATAAATTAACATTGATTTAGAAAACAACTTAAGGTAGAATTAGTGGCTTGCGGCAAATTGGGGTTGCCTCAACCAAACAATAGATGTTACATGGTTTGATACAGGCAGTTATAAAGTCAGATCATTCAGCAGGCTTTCTTGACACAGTATCGTCTCGGGCTAGGTCTTGAGAGCACCGGAAAAGCATGGTGTTGAGGTGGTGGAACAGGCCTCTGAAAAGCAAACGACCGATCTGTTCACCCCATCATTTCTTTAGGCACGATGTACTGTAAATCTAAACTACTGTCTTCAGTGAACTGTTCTCAATAAAGCTCAATAATAATCCTTATCAAATTTTCCACTGTTTATGTGATCTGGCCTTATCTATAGGATTCAATCTATAGTGACAACTGCCAATTGAAACTGCTCTAAGTGTTTCTCTGAGGTTGGTGCCTGCTTTGGAGGGAAATCTATCATCCTGCATTAAACGTGCCCCAAGGGTTCATTTGCTAATTAAAAGCAAACAGCAACAAGCATATTCAGTTTATCAGTCATTGTACTAAGAAAGCCTATCTAATTAAGATTTAGATTAACAAAAATGTAAATTTTATTCGGAAAAATTTTAGGAATTTGGTACAATGACTTTCAAATTTAATATTTGACATAAACTTAAATAGAAATTTACAAAATATTTTTTATAAATATTACATTGTTTACATAATTGATCCTTTAATGTACATTTATCAAAAGATAAATATAAAATGTTATCAACTGATTAATTTAAGAAAAATGAACTTTAATAAAAGAATTTAAAATATTTGTAACATTTTATAGATATCCAGGATTCAATTCAATTTAACAAAATACACAATATACATTTTTATGAATATAAAATAAATAAACTATTATAAAAGGTTAGTTAATCATAAAATACAAATTAATTAGATAAAAGATTATAATATTGATTATAATTATACTACCACCTATTATGTGGTGGGTGTCAGTTAAGATAAAAGGTTGGGTTCAAACCCATACTAGTGCTGATGACATTGGCACTAGGTGAAGCAGAAATATGCACTATATTTCCAGCTTCACAATTAAGCTCCCAGATTTGTGAAGAGTGCCTGGTTTTCAAATATTTACAATATTAAAAAATAGATATTGTAATGATGCTTTTAAAGTTTTATTAAGAATATTCATTACTGATTTGTTTATTATTAAAGATTTTTTCCTAAGAAAAAGAAGAAAAAAAATTTAATTGATTTTTGCAATTATTCTTGAGCACAAACTTTTATTATTTATATGTAATCAAAAATTTTTGAGAATTTTATTTTGTATCAAATAATTAAAATGAACAAGAATCTGTATTGGCAAAATAAAATGTACCATTAATGTTTTTAAATATTAAATGCAATTGTACTTTTGTATTTATTGAAAATTTCACTATTTTTAGATTGATGTGCATATTTCACCTGGTACCCATGCTTCAGAACGAGAAGGTAATTGATTCTAGTGTGTGCGTATGAATGTTAAATCTTCTGCAGAGACAATTTAGATAAGCATGTATTTGTATTTATAATGAAGCCATGAACTATGCTACATTTTGTTCAAATTCCACCTTGTGTTTAAACATATATAGCATATAATAACTTATACTTTGTTGATTACCATTGATTAGAATAGAATATGTATTGTTTATTGAATAATTCAACACACGCATATACATAAAAAAGATGCTTTGTTATATGTATAGTACACATATATAAATTAAAATTGTAGTATAAACAAAATTTAAAAAAATAATATAGTAAGTAGTAATAAATTGAGGGAACACATTTATACGTATTAGACAGTGTGGGTTCGCTCATGCATTCACTCAAGCGATAAGAATAAGAATAAAAAAACTAACTTGATTTTTATTTTTAAAATAAATAGTGAAATGTCTGACTTTCATTGCTATACACTGTGGGTAATTTTTTTTTTAAATAACTTTTTCCATTATTTAATAGAAACATAATAATGGTCTTGTTATCAAGAAATTAGGATACCTCTAATTATTTTGATGTTTTTAATCGTTATCAATTTTTAGTATGTTCTAAAATTTTGTAAAACGTTTAACATTACATTCAGAAAATATTTTATTATACAAATACTGCTTATCAAATTTGGAAAGGAAGAATAAAATTATGTGCTTTCATAAATCAAAGAAATTTTATTAACATGTATAATCGTGTGTGGCACTCCAAGATAGAAAAATAGCTACTGGCATATTGTAAAATTTATTTACAAACTTTAGGGTTTTTTAAGATTTGATTGCATACAGCACTCAGAGAATAAAAAAAAAGAACTATTCAAATATTATAAAATTTATGAATTTTAATGGGTTTTTTTTTTGTTTGGATAGTGTATATTTGAAAGCATGTAGTTAGATAGAAAATAGTTTATGGTTTTACTGTATATATATATATTGAAATGATTGATATTTACATTAGTTTGTCTTAATTATTATTATCATTATTGCTTATTAATATTTTATTTTTAAAATGTCTATAGTAAATAATTAATTAAAAATATATTGCCAACAATTATTGTATATTATACTTAATTTAATGTGATTTTGATTAAATCTTGAACATTTAATCAAAGTAATACAAATCCTATAGATTCAGCAGTAAAAAAGCAAAAAGAACAAAAAAATCTAAGCATTGCAGTTTGAATGTTTGTTTTGAAAAGTTATATTATTTTTTTATTTTAGTACAAAAATTTTTACATAAAGTATAAATAAATTAAGATATCAATTAGTTATATTATTTGTTTAAATAATTTCATGCTACTTACAGCAGTTAAATTACAACTTTAATATTACATATATCTTAAAACAAAATAAAGCTACTGTATTACAAAGGCAGAATACAATTTAGCATAATTTTCAATGCTAACATCCATGAAAATAAAGTTAAAAAATAATATATATATATTAAACGTTATTATTGCTTTATCAATTCTGAGGGGTTTTGTCTAAAAAAACATTTAAAAAAAAAGAAAAGATTATATCAGAATTGCTGTATGTATAAGTTATTGCAGAGAGCTGAATGATGTCATTTGAGACTTATGATAACCAGACTTTATACTGGCCTACATGATTGAAGATAGCATAGTTAAGAAGATGAGATAAAATGACGGAAAGAGCAAATAGAAAAATATGCTGAAAACAATATATAGTTTTTGATGATCTAATATATTATCAAGTGCATAAAAATAAAGGTTAAAAAAAAAAAAAGACAAATGAAAGAAAAATCAAATCAAAAGTATGTTAGTATTGAAAGCAATATGTAGAATATGTTCTTTTACCATAATTTAAGGAAAACACTATTGTTCATATTCAAGAATGCACATGTTATTTTTAAAATTTTAATTAACTTACTCATTATCTTCCTTCATATTTATTCCAAATATATTTGAAAAGCCTTCTACAGACATTTTTTTTTTTATTAGTGCTCCGAAGTTGAAAGATTATAAAATAGTTACAATTAGACTTAAACCTAATATGAAAGGATTATTTTTTACAGACTATTTTTTATTTTTATTAAGGCTCCAAAGTTGAAAGATTATTTGAAAGTATAGTAATTACAATTAAACTTTAAAAATATATGTATATTTTTGCAAACATTTATTTGCATATTTATGTTTATGCAGGCAATTTTCTATTTACATAAACTTCACATTTGTCAATCTTGAGTCAGATATATGTACAGAAGCATTCTAAATTTGTCATACCACTCTTAGTCAAATAATGATTCTGTTTAGTGGTAAGAAAAAATATTGTTCACTACTAGAAAAATTTTTTTATTATATCATTAATTATTCAGGTTAACAGCATAAAAAAAGAATTGGTGATATATCTTTTTTACATTCATATTATTCCAAGTTTGACAATTCAATTTATTAGAAAGAGAAGCAAGAATATCTTACTTTAAATTATTAGCAATAAAATTTTATTTCCATGTCTTTACCATTCAAAATTCCATAGTAATTCAATTTAATAGTATTAAAAATAAATATTTTCCCTGCATATCATTAATAATATTTTCTCTCATACAATTATGCTGAAGTTGTATTATATGAATAAATTTTATAATATTACCAGATAATTTCAAATATTGCCATAAATATTTTCATTAATTAAGTGACCACATTAATAAAAGTAATATGTAAATCGCATTTTTGTTCACAACATTTTTTTGTGCATTTGCTTGCCAACAAAGACTATATCTATAGAATACTAGAACCTTATTGAGTGCAGTAAAAGTTGTCTAAAAAATCCTTGAAAATTCTTTGTTAACAGTGGTATTTTGGAAATATAGAAACTTCCTTAAAAGCAGATTGCACAACTTTATGAGATTGCTAAAAAATTTCAATAAAGCAAATGTTAATTCTATCATACTTTAAAACTTTAAGCTATCTAATCAGGACATGCAGCTTTTCTATTTTACAAGCTACAAAGATCTATGTAACTTTATTACAATGATTATCTTTATCCCTATTTAAATGAATGTAGTGTAGATATATTTTTTTAAAAATCTGTTGAATTTTTTCATTACTATTTAACATGATCAAAATATTCTCTCTATCAGTTTGAAATATTATCATATAAACTAGAGCCATTCACTGATTTAATAGGATTGTAATATTATATTTTTTAAGACCATATGTTGCTTTCACTGCATAGGAAAAAGGATAAATTGATCGCAATCTATTATTGATTATCATCTTTGAAGTTTTAATCTCCTAATCATTCTTAAGCTTTCTTGTCAGTCTTGAATTTTTGCTTTTATTGCTTACGAAATTCCACATTTTATTATTCTGTCAAGCAGGAAATGAGAAATTTCCTTCTTTTTGGTGAATTCAAAAGCAGATGTACTTGTACTAACAACACTTTTCTTGAAAAAATTTTAGCCTTTGTTAATATCATAAGCTTGAAAATCTCAATTGACAATTTTTTATATAAAATAGTAAAAATGATATTTTGAAGAAATATATTTAATAGTTGCATTTGACATAAGATTTTTTTTTTACTGCAACTACTATTTTATCCTTGGAATATTCTATTCTTTTATCTGACCAATAATTTGTGATTATAAATGCTTAATTTATATTAAGACTTTTAACTCTTATCTATGAAATGTCAAGTTTTTTTTATGATTTTTTTTTGTTTAAACAAAGTAAAGATGATAATGAATTCATGTGTTTTACAAAAATTCAACAACCATTCAAATTCAAAGAATCAATATTATTATTATAACCAATAATTATTATTCTAGGTTAAAATTTATTATAACCAATAATTGTGGGTTATAGTGTACTATTTTTACAGATATGTATGCTAAAATCTTCAAGAAAACAAATGTAGTCTTTTAATGATATAATAAGATTATTCAAAAGAAATAAAAGGGTTTTCTTGAATCTGATGTTGAAACATAAACACTGACAAAATGAATACAGTAACCATTATGTATAAACAATTTTAATGTCACTAGTCTTTCATTAATATATATGTATAGAAAGTCCAAAAATAGAAACTACTAAGTGAGATATCATTTCAAATCCAATACCATAAACTCTTCTTTCATTTGGTTATTTGCTCTTCAAAACAAGTTTTAACCATCTAACTGATTAGAAGATTAACAATTTAAATTTTGGCTCCTTCTTAGACAAAAGTGCTGTTTATATTCATCCTTGAAAAGTTCACCTTAAGCAAAGACTGTTCATTTCTTTTACTTATATTTACAAAAAAAGAAATAGAAATATCTTCCAAGTGCTTTAACATTTATGGTAAACAAGTTCTTTTTTTTAAATAAAATAAATGAACATTTATGTTTCTTTTACATAACTTGATCAACTCGCGCATTTATAATGTGTATAGAGGCCTAGAAATACAGAAAAAGTTACAATATATATATATAATAATTATTTTCATATAATTTCTTAATAATATCTATTAAAGCTTCATCCATTCCCAAATTTGCTAAACTTATCCATAATCTTATTTCTATTTACTCTATCATATGCCTTCTCTATATCTATAAAACTCATATATAACTGTTTACCTGAATTCCTACTCATATCCATAAGTTGTGTAACATACTCTTATATTTCTCCAACTACTAAGTTGTGTAACATACTCTTATATTTCTCCAACTACTTGGGAAAACTCTATTCTGTGCCATTTTATTAAAACTGGATAATAACTTTACTTTTGCCCTATATCCTAAATTCATTACCATCTCTGCTGCCCATCCATCTAAACCTCTTGCCTTTCCACTTTTCAATTTCTTCTCTACCTCATTCAGTTCATTTTCTGAAAACCTAATATTCCCATTACTATATGCTTTCATGTTTTCTATCACTCTATCATTCACATCTAACATCTTTTCTATATTCATTATATATCTATTTAAGATTATCTCTAAATCTTCTCTAGAGCTACACTCTATTCCCTCATCATTTAGTAATACTATCTCTCTCTCTCCTACATTCCTCCTTTTAATGTAATTCCAAAATTTTTTACTCCCATCTTTTCCACTTTTATTAATATCCTCCAACATTTTATTATTCAATTTCATTCTCCCTCTGTAATTTATCTATTTTAGCCAACTTCTTCTTTTCTAAGTACTTTTCCCATTTAGCATTAATATCTTTTTTACTTTCCTTATTCTTAATAGCACACTTATATTCTCTACATGCTTCTTTCCTCTCTTTTACACTTTTACTAATTCTCATTTTTTTTATTACTTTCATTCTTCTAAATATTCTCACCTAAAACCCTATTTGCCACTTTTTCTACTTCTTTACACCAGTCCTTATACTCATCCCCAACCCACTCTTCCATGATTTCTTCAACTTGTATTTTATACTCTTCCAACTTATTCTCATCATTCACTCTCCATCAACATCTTTCACTATTATTTCTACTTTTATTTCTATTCTCCATCACATTACTAACCATTTCAATTACAATGGAGTTATGCTCACTAGTGCATACTTTTTCTTCATTATCAACCACCTTAATTTTTCGTATTTTATTTATTCCCTCTTTCTCTACCAATACATAATCTATTGTATGAAATATATTATTTCTAGACCATGTGTATTGTCCCTCATAAGTATTTAATAAATTTCCAATACTCAAATTCACTTTCTGACAAAATTCCTTCAAAAGCTCTCCATTTTTATTATCTACATCATCAATTTCTTCAATACATCTATTCATATCCCCTATAACCATTATTCTCTCCCCCTTTTCTTTAAAACTTTGTATATCTTTAACTAGACATTCATATATGTTACTATTCCATTCCATTATAATTTGACTATCTCCAGTGGCTATATAAACTATAGCCACCATCCATTCTTGACTACCCAACCTTATTTCAAACCACAAATGTCCTTGACATTTAACAATATTTAAATATTTTTTTGATATAACACTTAGACCACCACCCCTTTTTTCTTTTTCTTTTCTATTTATACCCTGCCATACCAACTGTTTCAAAATAGGTTCTTCTTCTTCTCTTAGATGTGTTTCCACTACTGCTAATACCTCGAGCTCTTCATTTTTGATTGTTTTATTTAATTCCATCCACTTTTCTGGTCTCCTACCACCTTGCAAATTCAAAAACCCAATTTTAACAATTTCTTCTTTCCTAACTACTCTTTTATAAATTCTTTTAATTTTTTCTTCTCCATTACATTTATAAATTACTTTCTTACCATTAATTTTACAAATCCATTCCTTCTCCATAGCTATATTTAAATCAAATTCCTTTTGCTTATTTCTTATATTCCATCCATTCTTTTTAATAATATTGCAATTTTAATCCCCCCCCCTCCTTTATAAGTTTCCAGAAAAAAATTCTTTATAAATCAAACTCCCTAAAACTTCCCTTCCTTGTTTTCCTAAATGCAACCCATCTTTACTATATAACTCCCTCTTTTAACTTTTTTATACAATTAATTTCGATCTATTCTAAATTTATAATTTGAAATTATTATTCCAATGCAATTAATCAAGAAAGTTTTTATCCCAAAATTTCTATTTAATATGAGTTCAATATTATTTATAAGAATAGCTTTTTTAATTTTTCTCTATCTTTTGTATATTGAATTATTTTAATATTGTCCTTCTCAAACACATGCTCTGTTTCCATTGGAATGTAAATAAACTAATGAATTTTTGTCATATTTATGTTGTGCTAATCTTCTATAAATTGAATTTTTTGTTTCCCCAACATAGTTTAATATTATTAAACTGGCATTTTTTGCATTTAATTTCACACACCCCATTTATAACATTTCAGTATTTTCTTTATGTATTTTAACATATTTGCTATCTAAAATTTTAATTATATTTTTCCTTCTTTTATTTATTATTCTAAAATTTATTATGTTATCAAACTTTTTATGGGTTTTAGTAATAATTTTATTAAAATTTTTAGCTATATTATTATTACATGACTCCAGTAAAAATATAGATTCTATAGTAAGGGATATCATATTAATGGCAAGTGAGTCAAAGTATGCTTTAAAAAAAAAGAGAACTCTTTGCTTTTTATAATAAAGCAAAAATATTGATTTAAATATTTAATTTACTCATTTTCATACAACATATGGATATGAACAGTTCGCTAATTGCAATAATAAAAATTTATACCTCAATTTCATTGTTACAATCAATCTTGATCAATCATAAACAATATGCTTTCATTATTAATTTATAGTGCAATGAAAAAATTGAAATTTTGTTGGCTAGTGTTTGATCACTTAAATAAAATAATAAGCATTATGGACACACATGAGAGGTTGAGATTGTAATTGCCCAGTATAATCAACCTGAAATCTCTGAGGCTTATATGAGTGCAATGAACATCTTACAAGTGAATTTCTTTTATTAGTTTTTATTGGCAATAATATCATCAAGGGACTTAAGTTTTGCTTGATTTTATTCAATAAATTTACTTTTATTAATGTATTTATAAAAATGTTATTAGTAATATATTTATCTACCCTTATTTCTTCTTTCAATTCTCTGACCATCTCTGCCATTTCTTTTTTTATATCTTCTTTGAATTCCATCATGCATTCATATAATAGTTTTCTTATTAAGGGTTCCATGCCCTCTTTTAATTCTTTCTCGCCTTCTGCCATATTTTGTATATTTTTACTACTTCTCAATTTCATTATGTGTTGCTTATTTTTGCTATAGTAAACAAAATCTTAACTTTATCAATTGTTACGATTTAAATTCAATATTTTATTTTGCTTTGTTAATAAATTCGTTCACTGACACCCCTCTCTTTTATCACCCTATAATTGCTCATCCCTCTCTACCTTTATTGTCATTACTAGTCTTTGATCGATTTTATTTATTATTTAATTTATCCACTATTATTTTGTTTCAATATAAACTTATTTAAAATCTTAAATTCTTAAAAAAAAACTTTCATAATTGTATGCAATAACTTTTTAGACTTGCGCACTATTTGTGGTCATATTTATTTTTCGGCTACGGACATTAAATTCTCAATTTTATGCCGTTTTTAAATTTTCTCAGGTCATGGTTTTTTTGTTTTTTTTCCATAAGCCCGAGTTGGGCAAGCCATTGTAACGTTTTCCGTATTTCTAGGCCTCTATACGCATTATAAATGCGCGAGTTGATCAAGTTATGTAAAAGAAACATAAATGTTCATTTATTTTATTTAAAAAAAAGAACGTTTCATTATTATTCTAAAAACATAACTATCTTTCCTGATCAGCTCGGCCTAGAATTATTACCGAGTACAATTGTGAGCTGGATCAGGTTTTAATTTTTACATGAGGGCGCCAGAGTCGTTAGACCCACTGAGCCTGCGTCAAACATATTATAACTCGTAAAGTAATAATTATACGATCTGGATTAAAATTCCCGTTAAGTAGAAGATATTCCCCTTTGACTTAATTAAGATAAATAAATCTATTTAGCACAGGTAATTTGTATACTAATTTGAATTGAAGTAATCACTAGTTGGTGTCTTATTTTTCCGTGGTAACAGTTTAGTTCACTTCTCAGTTCGCAAATCTTTTGATCCAAAAAAATTATGGGATAACATTTCATTCAACTCTCTATTCATAAAACTTTATGTAAAAGTTATGGCCATTAACTTACCGGTAAGTTGATATTTAAGTAGGTCATTGATCCTCCGACATCCAATTCAGTTAGTGGGTAGTCCGCAGTAGTTGTTTTTTTTTTAGTTTTACTTCTTCCAAATCTCCGATCAAATTTAGATAGAGCCAGACGACGATCTAGGTGACTTTTCTCGAGAGAAAGTGTCGGCAAACAATAGAGTTCTACTCACTCATGGCGAGCGATTTCAGTTCGTATCTAAGTGGACACATTTTATTAATATTTTTTTTGTATAAAAAAAAAAATATGAGGCACTTCAAATTGCTCAACACTTTCTGGAACAACGAGACAAAAGACACTTTTCAAATCTGTCGGCTCCTTTTATATTCACAGATTCTTTTTAGAAGTTCTGCGCATATTCCTTTTTACCTTTTGTTCTATTTTATAAACTTCTACATTATTCTCCTTTTTTTTATTACAAAGTCTCTTTTCTCGTTATGAATTTCTGCCACTTTTAATTACTATCAGAAAGTTGTTTCTGATAGCAATCTTTTACCTTTAAAATTTCCTTTCACTATTTGAATCAATTATTCAGTATGCACTTTCCAACATTGAATTTATTTTAGTTAACTTATATTAAAAAAAAATTAAACTTTCACTGTACGTTTTTCTTAAAACAACATTATATTACAAAAATAAAATTAAAGATCAGGTTCTCTCTTTTTTTATTTAAATGATACACAATATTAAATAGTAATTTGTACCCTGTATATTTTAATAAATGGTACAATATATATATATGTCAATTAGAGAATATAGAATCAGTTAAAGTTAAAAATGGGGTCGGACAAAGGCAAGGATGCCTATGTCACCTATTTTGTTTGTGTTGTATTTGAGTGAAATGGAAAGAGCAATAGAAAGATTAAGAAGAGGGATAGAGATACTGTTAATAGGTAGTAAGGGAGTATATATTTTGTCAGGTCTTTTTTTTTTCCAGATGATATATTTTTATGTGCAGAAAGAAGAGAAGTTGTGCAAGGGTGGGTAAAGAGATGGGGATTAAATTTAGTGAAGAAAAATCAAATATAATGGTGGTTAATACTGGGGAAAGAGAAGATGTAGAATTTTTATTGGGAGATATTAAGTTAAGTGTGGTGAATAGATATAGTTATTTGGGAATTATTTTAAGTAATCAGAAAAATTATTTGGATGAATGGGAGAAAAAATTGATAAATGAAGCAAGAAAGGATTGATAAAGAAATTAACAGTGTTTTCATATAATAAATATGATGTAGTTAGAATTATATGGAAAGGAGTTGCAGTAGTAGCATTAACATATGGTAATGATGCATTATATGTTAGTAAAGAGGTATTAAATTATTTAGAAAAAGTTCAAAGGGAAGTAGGAAGACATGCATTGGATGCAGATGTTTGGACAGCAAGGGAGGCAATTCAAGGAGAAATGGGATGGTCAAGTTTTCATATGAGAGATGCAAAAAGTAAAATGAAAATATTTGGTAGATTGCAGTTTATGGATAATAAAAGAATAGCCAAAATAATATTTAATTGGGTTATGAGTAAAGGGCGGGTAACAAGATGAGTGAGAAAGGTATAGCGGTATGCAAAAGATTTGGATAAAGAATTTATATCAGTATATTTGTACAAAAGATGGGATGATTGTGTTAAGAGGATTATTGAGTGTTATAGTAGTAAGGAATGGGATAAAAGAATATATTTATTAATAAAGACTAGGGAGTTAGAGAGATGAAAAAATAGTATGGAGAGTAAAAAGAGTTTAAATATATATAGAAATAAACAGAATATTAGGTGTGAGTTAATATATGATAATAGTAAGGAAAGTAGTTTATTATTTAAGGCTTGAACAGGATCTTTAGCTACAAGAGAATATACATGTAAATTGAAAAAAATGGGTGATTTATTTTGTAAATTATATAAGGAATAGAAAATATTAGGCATTTGTTAATTGAATGTAAATGCTTGAAAACAGAAAGGGTACATATAATGAAGTTATGGAAGAATAAATATGAAAAAAGTGATTATATAGAAAGTGAATCATTGGTTTTTATGCTGGGTTTGGGAAAAGATAAAGGGGATTTAGATATAAAGGTTATAGAGTTGACAAAGATTATGTTGTGGAAATGGGATGGAGCAGAATATGGGAAAATTTAGAGTGGGGAATGGAAAATAAAGTGGCTAACAGGTTTATCTGGTCATAATTGCTGAGATATTCTTGACTTCGTTTAAGGAGAAGTCACAATACATCACATCAAGAAATTTAAATTCAAATTAGTGATAGTTGGAAAGGCTAAATATAATGAGAAGGTGGATAATGGGATTAGTTAAGTAGTAATATAATAAAATGAAAAAGTTTATAATAATTTATAATGGTTAACAAGTTTAAAGATAATAATTTTAAAATTTAAATTTCATGTGTTATATTTAGGTAAAAATATTGCTTGAATAACTGTAGGTTTGTATAAGTTATAAAGCTAGGATTTATGATTCCAGAAAAAAGTGAAAAGAAAAGAAAACTTAAATGGAAAGATATTTTAAGTTAAAAGCAATGAAAAAAGATTGCTGAAAGATAAAATAAAATGTGAATAATAATGCAGTAACAGTCTGATAGTTAAGTATAGGAAAAGATAGTATTGTTTGATTAGAGCAAAAAGCTATTTTAAAACTACTTAAACAATAGAGAAAGAGGAAGGGTTAGTATAATTAATATCTGAAAGACTAATGCCAGTTGAAAGGAATGTGTATGTACGCAATTAAAAGCTTAATGATAATTTAGTGAAAGACACAGGGATAGTCCGAAGAAAATAGCTATTACCGTTTATAATATTAACCCTTAAACCGCTAATTATAGCTATTACCGGTTAAGAATTAATACCAGATATTAAACAATGAAAGATATAAATAGTGTGTGCTGAAAAGTGAGAGGTGGTTCTTTCTTACCTTTCGCAAATGGTGCTGGATGCTATCATGTCTTAGGGATGTTAGAAGGACCCAGAGAAAAAGTGGTTGGGAAAGTTGTAGCGACTTTTCTGCCACAAGGGATGTCATTCCAGAGACTGGGCCTCTGTAGGTGTCAATAGCCAGATAGGGAATTAAACAGACTGCACACGGTCTTATTTTGTATATACCTGATAAGGCTCCATGAGTATTGTGCAGAGAAAGACTGTGAGTATCATTGTTTTAATTATTTATGAAGGCCTAAAAATAGTAAATTCGGAGGTTACTTAAATAACTGAGGGGGATATTAGCATGTATAGAAACAGTCACTCCAATCAAGGACTCAATTGATCATGTTAGTAAATGCTGAATTTAGGCAAGAGATATAAGTGTATAAATTTATTTGTGGATTATTTGTCAGTATTCATATCACTCACCAAAAATGCAACACAGAGGGCGAGAAGAATCAGCTAGCATAGTTTGACAAGCATGTCTGCAAATCTAAAACAGTGACCCAAGCTGGTGCGGTCAGTAATATGTATATAAAATGTTATGTATGCAATGATAAATAAATGTAGTATTTTTTGTTATTGATGATTTTCTTTGGGCTTAAAGTATATTCTTTTTTTGTAATTTTGTTGGCATTTATCTTGGTTATTGAATACATAATAATATGGTAACATTTAAGTTGATAATAAAAAAATATAAGATTATAAGTTTCATATATTGATTATATTTAACAGCTTTTATACGTGTGATATATTAATTGAAATAGAATAATTAATAGATATTAAGGATTTAAATGATTTGACTTATGTAATAATAATAATTAATGATATAGGTGTAGTATAAATTGGGAATGGTTTAGAGTATGTATATATGATGGTACAAAGTTGATGCTACCTATATATGATTGCTAGAGAGCACTGCCAGACCTATGTAAGTGTAGTATAAATGCAGAATATATATTATATGTAGATATAGGTATTAAGGTATATGTAAAAAAATGAGTCATTTAAAAATAGATATGATGTTATATGTTTATATGATGATATATTTGTAGGTTTAGGTATTTATATATGTTTTGTAACTCTGACGAAGATTGCTGGGCAATCGAAATTGTCAAATGGATTAATTTTAATTTAATAAAATAAGCATTGAAAATGTAAAAAGAAAGGGGGATTTGTTTGGTTTTTTTTAGCATGCTATTATTATTTTTCTTTGTTTTGTCTTCCTGGGATTTTTTTCCAAAATTAAATAGCTATTCTTGTTTAGTAACAGCTGAGTCATATTTTTAATATGATAAATATATTTTTATACCTCTAAATAAATTGTGCTAAGAGTATTATTTATTATCTCTATATTTCTTCTTTTTTTAAAAAAGAATTTTTTTTTATATCTCATATTTTTTATGAATCAGTTTTTGTTTATTAATACATATATCTGCTCTTTACAAAGAATTAGTTCACGTAATTGAAATCCAACAATTATTTTGTTATAAAAATTTCTAGTATAATTTGGGGAAATAAATTCACATTCTTTGACTAAGAGAATTTTGGAATACAGTGTTGTATTTTAAATTATCTGACATGTTGTCTATTTCTGTATTGGTTATTTAAAAATGTATGTATTGTATAAAACATATAATTAAAAATTTTTATAAAATATCATAAATTATATACATGCATTCAAATTAAGAAATGTACAATATGTACAGTAGAATACCAACATCATTTCAAACTATGTTTTTCTCATATGATGGAATTTAACAATAAAAAATAAATTTTATTCAATATTTGCTCTCAAAAAAATTTGATCACATAATAAACTGCATCAAACATAAATTATAAAATGTATATTATGATAGTTACAATTTATTTAATGTGTTCTTAATTACATTAGTTATAATCAAATATTTTAGTCAAAATGATTATCATATTTAAGTGAATACTTATGGTAAAAATAGTTGCCCATCAACTTTATTATGTTCATTAATAAACAGTTTATATTCTATATTTTACACAGAGGTTAGTGTTTTTGATTTTAATGTTTATTTAAATTCATTAATTTTTTTTTATCACAGATTCTTAATTTTAAACTATTTTTTTAATTCAAAGCTTGTGATATATTTTGAATCTATAGTAATAAATTATTTTTTTTTACTTTAAGACAAATTATTATAATTGTTTTTTTTTTTTAATGCAAAAATTGAATGTATAAACAATTGTGGGCAACAAATTGTGCTTGCTATAAATAGTAAAGCTATATTTGAATGATTAATTTAGTAAGATTACAAACGAATTAAAGTGATAGTTTATCATGAATGAAAAAAAAACAAATCAATGGTAAACAAAATTGAAATTTGAATCCTGGTAAAATAGAAAGCTGTAATTTATATCATGATACAATTATAGCATTCAAACTAGGATTTATGTATTCTTATTTAAAATAAATAAAATTAATTATATTATGATGAGAAAATCACATTTATAAATGATGAACATTTCAAAATATTGAATTGTTTTTTTTATTTAACTTGCTGTTTTTTTTATCTATAAGTGAAATCTTATAATTCCATTTTCATTCACTTCCAATTTCTGATCTCTATGAAATTTTGCATGCTTTTTTATCCCTGTTAACAATATGTACATTTTTTTTTTTTAATTTACAAACAATTTTAGCAAAAGGAATTGTAAAAATGTAAAATTTTTAATTTTGTGTGGGGGTTAGTGCTCATTATGTTCTGCCATTTTTACAGTATTAATATTGGAAAAAAATTAATAGTAAATAAATTAATGGGGGGAAAAGTCATTAAAACAGGTTATTATTCACAGTTATAAATAGCAAAGTTACCACTTCCTAAATAAAATAATAAGAATAAATTTCAGAGAAAAAAACTATAATATTCATCTTTTAATAAAGCTAGTTTACCACATAGTTTCCTCCACTTAGATAATTATAAATAATAGTTGGCAAAAAAAACCTACATTATCTGGAAATATAAAAAAAATTTTAAGACTTCATAATTTCTTCAATGTCATTTTGATAATTAAATCTGGCATAGTATGACTTAGAAAAGAGCAGGCTACGCTGCAGTGGGGGGAAAAAATGTTATCTTAAGTTTATTAATTATGGAAAGATTTTTGACCCTTCAGATTAAACTAATTTTTATTTTTTTATTAAATAAATGTAAATTTGTCAATACATTTTTGTTTGCTTTTACAGCTTCATAAACAAAATGGTAACTAAGAATAAATCTCATAGAATGTTAATCTTTTAACAAAACCAACTTCTTTGTACATTTTTCGGCTTACACATTACAAAGAATACTTTTCCTACATTTTTTGTAATTCTAAACTTTTTTTTTTTTCAATGTTATTTTAGTACATTAAATGTGGTATAATAATAAATATACAAAGACTATATAGAGAAAAGCTTTCATAAAATACGTTTTTAAACATTATTTTATGAAAGCTTTTCTCTATATTTTATTTGTATATCTATTATTACATTTTAGTCTGAGTTAAAGCTTATAATTTTATAGTTAAATGCATTATAATAAAATTTAGAAAATGGCCAACTATGCTAGAATAAAAAAGATTGTTTATTACATTTATGAATTATAGAAAGATTTTTTAACCCTTTAAATTAAATTAATTTTATTTGTTTATTAAATTGATGCATTTAAAAATTATTTTGGCCTTAAAAAATAGCTTTAAATTTGTTAATTTTTTGTTTTGTTCTCCAGTTTTTTAAAAAATATAAAATTAAAAAAGTAAAAAATGAAATTTAAGAAATGCTTTTATTCATATAAATGCACTAAAAAGCTAAATATATATATTTGCTTTAAAGATATTCTTGATATTGTATGATCAAAAGAAAAGCTTATGTCTGTTCAGAAATTAAACGTTGGTATTGCACACTTTTATTTTGATAGCATACTATAAAAATTATTTTTAAAACTGAAGAAACTTATTTTTTTACTTTTTAGTACATTTATTTATTTATTATTGTTATTATTACAATGATGATGATCATTAAGAATGTTGGAAAAGATATTTTAGTCAATAAATTTACAGAAGACAACATTGTGGCAACCATTAAACTTAAATTGAATTCCATTCTGGGTTCAGATAATATTCCTACTTTCATTTATAAAGGTTATGCTAAATCTATCTTTTTTCTTTTTATTATATTCTCAATTGTTCTTTAGCAAGTTCTATTTCTCCCATATCTCTAAAAATTGCTAAAATCATTCCTATCTTTAAAAGTGGGATGGGGGGATAAAGATAAGATCAATTATTATAGGTATATTTCAGTCTTGCACAACACTACAAGAATATTTAAAAAAAGAATCTACAATAAAATAGTGTATGATATCAGCAAATTATTGGCAGCTGAGCAACATGATTTTGTACCAAATAAGTCAATGAAACAAATCTTATTACTATTTGCAACCACATTACACATGTAATTAAAGAACAGATTAGATTGGGTGTTATCTTTTGCAACATGTTAAAAATCTTTGATAAAGTTTGGTCTAACAAATAAATTAATTTGTTGATATGAATCTTTATAAAAGCCAGAATAGTTTTTGTTAAGTTTAATGACCAAATATTGTTGCAATATTATTGTTCTCTTGGAATGTTTCAAACAAGCTAGTTTGGTTCTACTTTTTAATATATATATTAATGACCTCAAAACCAGTCTGCAATACTCCCATCTTCTGTATTATGCTAAAGATTGCAAGATTTTTAGACATAACTACTCTATCCATGATTGTATATTTGCTTCTAAATGATATCAATATTTTTTCTAAATGGTATGAAAAAAATGTAATAATAGTTATCATAGTTTAATGCTTTTCTGTATCTTAATCTAATAAATCTGAAATTCTAAGACTTCATTATTGTATTAATAATCTTAAAATAAACTTTGTTAACATTGAAAAATTTTGGAATCATATTTTCCAGAAATGTTTTCTTTTAATCAATAATCAGTAAAACCTTCATGATGGTGGGAACTATTTACAGACATGGTACAGTTTTTTAATACTCCACTAAATATAACCTTTTTCTCTCATTGGTTCTTCCTAGTTTAGAATTTGGATCATTATTTTGGAATCCACATTCAAAAAGAGGGATAAATAAAATGCAATTAATTTTTAAAAAGTTATCATCTGAAAAATAATTAATATTTTTTTAACAGGGAGAAAAGTTGAGATATGAATTTTTTATGCAATGTCATTATTAAAAATATTATGTTTTATAATGTACTTTCAAAACTTTATTTTCATTGAAAATTTGTGCATGCAATTATTTCTTTATTGAAACTTGTAAATATGACACTTTGAAAATTTCCCCTATTTTTCATCTATTTAGTACTTACAATTTAGATATAGTTGGTGAAAATCTTTTTCATTTTAACATTAAAGAATTTTCTAATGTTTTAATATATATATATAAAATACTTGCCCATATATTACTAGTGATTTTTTTTTATCTTCTCTTGATCCTTCTGTTATATTATATACTTTTTTATGTGCAATGATATTGGCCTTTAGCTGAAAATATGTACATTGAACAAATAACTGAAGTGAATTTAATTATTATTATCATCTTTTTTTTTGTGATAACTATTAATTGTTCCTATGAAAATTTTAAGTGATATTGTATTCTGCTAAGAAAAGAAAGAAGTAAGTCAAAAGTGATAAAAATATTTAATATTTTCTTATGTTTGTTTTATGTGAAAAACTCAGAATTGTATTATTATTTTTATCTAATCAAATAAAACAATTGTAGAAAAAGTGGCGAACAGGGTTTTAGGTGAGAATATTCGGAAGAATAAAAGTAAGGAAAGTGAAAGTTAGTAAAAGAGAGGAGAAAAGCATGCAGAGAATATAAGTGTAAGTGTGCTATTAAGAAGAAAGAAAATGAAAAAGATGTTAATGTCAAAAGAGAAAAGTATCTAAAAAAAGAGGAAGTTGGCTAAAATAGATAAATATAGAGAAAGAAAATGAGTAGTAAACTGGAAGAGAAGGAGAAAAAAATTTTGGAAATACATTAGAAGGAATGTAGGGAAGAGAGAATTAGTATTACTAGATGATGATGGAATAGAGTGTAGCTCTAGAGAAGAATTAGAGACAAACTTAAATAAGTATGTAATGGATAAAGAAAAGATGTTAGATGTGAAGGACAGAGTTATAACAAATATGAAAGCATATAGTAATGGAAATATTAGGTTTACAGAAAATGAACCGAATGAGGCAGGGAAGAAATTGAAAAGTGGAAAGGCAAAAGGTTTAGATAGATGGACAGTAGAGATGGTAATGAATTTAGGACATAGGCAAAATTAAAACTATTATCATGTTTTAATAAGATGGCACAGAAGAAAGATTTTTCGTATAATTGTAGTAATACAAAATTAAGACTACTATTTAAATGAAAGGGTAAGGATCATAGAAAGTTAAGCAATCATAAACCAATAGTGGTAACGTCAGTGTTACCTAAAGTTTTGCATATATGGTGGCCAGAAGGGTCGCAAAATGGATGAAAGAAAATAATATAGTGGGAGAAATGCAAGGAGGTTTTTGATCAGATAGGCATATAGGAGGTAGTTTATTTGTAGTTGCACAACTTGTAGATATGAGTAAAAATACAAGTTGACAGTATATATGGTTTTTATAGATATAGAGAAGGCATATGATAGAGTAAATAGAAATAGATTATGGGTAAGTTTAGTAAATTTGGAAATGGGTGGAGCTTTAGTGGACATTATTAAGAGATTATATGAAAATAATTACTCTATGTATCAATTAGGGAATATAGAATCAGTTGAAATTAAAAATGGGGTGGGTCTAAGGCAAGGATGCCTTATGTCACCTATTTTGTTTTTGATGTATTTGAAAGAAATGGAGAGAGCAATAGAAAAACTAGGAAGAAGAGTAGATATGCCATTAATAGGTGGCAAGGCAGAATATACATTATCGGGTCTTTTATTTGCTGATGATGACTTCTTGTGCACAGAAAGAAGGGAAGATATGGAAATTATGCTGAGGACATGCACAAGGGGTAAAAAGATGGGGATTAAATTTAGTGAAGAAAATCAAAAGTAATGATGATTAATACTGGAGAAAGAGAAGATAAAGAATTTTTATTGGGGGATATAAAGTTAAGTGTGGTGAATAGGTATAACTATTTGGGAATTGTCTTAAGTAATCAAAGAAATTGCTTGGATGAATGGCAGATAAAATTGATAAATGAAGCAAAGAAAAAATACAGATTGATAAAGAAATTAACGGTGTTCTCATATAAGTATGATGTAGCTAGAATTGTATGGGAGTGGCAGTAGCAGGATTAATATATGGTAATGGTGCATTATGTGATAGTAAAGGGTATTAGATTACTTAGAAAAAGTACAAAGAGAATTAGGAAGACGTGCATTAGATGCAGATATCTGGATGGCAAAGGACTCGATTCAAGGAGAAATGGGATGGTCAAGGTTGGTAGATTGCAGTTTATGGATACTAAACGAATAGCCAAAATAGTATTTAATTGGGTTATTAGTAAAGGGCAGGCAATAAGATGGGTGAGAAAGGTAGTACGGTATGCAGAAGATTTGTATAAAGAATTTATGTCAGTATACTTATACAAAAGGTAGGATGATTGTGTTAGGAGAATTGTTGGGTATTATAGTGATAAGGAATGGGATAGAAGAATAGATGCATTAATAAAGAATAGGGAGTTGAGAGATAGAGAACTAATGTGGAGAATAAAAAGAGTTTAAATATATATAGAAATAAATGGAATATTGATTGCTAGGTAATTTATGATAATAGCAAGGAAAGTAGTTTACTGTTTAAGGCTCTAACAGAATCTGGGAATATACACATAAATGGGAAAATGTGGGCTATTTAGTTTACAAGTTGTGTAAGGAAGGCATAGAAAATATTAGGCATCTGTTAATTGAATGTAAATTATTGAAAGCAGAAAGGGTACAAATAATAAAATTATGGGAAAATAAATATAAACAAAGTGATTATACAGAAAAAGGGTTATTAGTTTTTATGCTGGATTTGGAAAAAGATAAGGGGGATTTAGATATAAAGACCATGGAGTTGACAAGATTATGTTGTGGAAATGGGATGGAGCAAGATAGAGAAGAATATGGCAAAACATAGGGTGGGCAATGGAAAAGAAAATAAAGTATCTAACAAGTTTCTCTAGGCATAGTGGCTGGGAAATTTCTGACAAGGAGAAGTCACAGTGCATCACTGTAAAATAATTGTGTGAATCATCCATCTTCTTTTGTCCAGTACTATTGAGCTTGATTATAATGTAAATAAGTTTTGGATTTGGTCTAAAATAAATTTACCTAATAAAGAGAATGGGCAGCTCTTCGTTTGAATTAATATTTTCTATTTGTGTGTTAGGAAAAAATCATTAAGAAACCACAAACATCTATGATTATTAGTCTGTAGAATCTCTCAATGTCATATTAGAAGAGATTTCTGAAATGACCTGATAAAATGTGCGAACATTTTTAATATTGATGTGTGCCTAATTAATATTGTTATTGCTTTTAATTTTAAAAATATTCATTATGTGATATCGTGTGTTTAATATAATTTTGGTTTTATGTGAAATGCTAATAATATTGTAATCCTCCGCTGACGTGGGATATGTTTTTGAGATTTTTTTTTTTTTTTTGATTTTGTATTATTGGTTTAATTATAGAATTAATTTATTTTATTCTACATTTTATTTTTGTTTTTTACTTGGATTAATTTTCAATGATATTTAATACATGTATAAATGTGTATTTTTGTTGTTGTCACTTAATTTTCATTAGCTTTAATAATGTAAGTCAGAATCGTCTATCTCGCTAACACACTGCAGAATTCAAACCCCAGACACAAAACTGAACATTCTAGGAGGGGTTGCCTTCTAGATATACTAAGTTCGAATCTAAAGTCCAAATTTCACAGCGCCATCTACGTGATAACGCATCTGATGCCACTACTAGTATAACCTTTGACCGGTGTCTGGTGGTCAGGGAGAAACAAAAGACTCTATACTAAAAGAAGCTTGGGTGGCTAATTAACGTCTATGGATTTACAAAAGAAATGCAGAAATATATATATAGATGGAGACAGTGATAGGAATCAAATAAAATAAGAGATCAAATTTAGTTTTAAATAATTTCACAAAATTTATTCATATAAATTATATATATATAACGCCACTGTCTGCTTATATGAGACAGGGACGCGTATTAAATAATTGTTGGCATTTTATTCCCACAACTGACAAAAAGACTTTAAAACAAAGTGATATATTCTATTCCTCGGGCTAATAGCATTACGATAATGTGCTTGACGAGATAGGAACATGTGCGATGTGCTTTGAGTAATTATACAAGTTTAAGAAAATATTTGGAAATTAAGTGTTCTAAAATATTTATTGATTTCGAGAATAGCACGGACTAAAGCTTACTAAGCAACAAAGTGGGAATGTGATCAAAGCATTTATTTGAGAATAATAAGAGTTGCATTGGGAGGTCAGTATTGCTGATAATGAATTTATTAAAGTTGGAGGGTGTGACACGTTTAAATCACAGATGCTTTGTAAAATAAATATAAAATAAAACAATATTGAAGATCCGGAATAATTACGGAGGGCATCTCGCCGGTAACCTGTAGGAAAGTATTTTATGAACAGCCGAAACTTAGCGACTGTGTGACGATTGCGTTTAATTCCCAGGTGTGTCATTTGGAACACACTCTGCCTGGAAACTTGCAATATACGAAAAGAATGGACTTTGCCGTGTAAAGAATCCTTGGAAAAATAAAACAAAGCGGTCTCAACAACCAATTCATTTACCAGAAATACGAGACTAGTGTATATAAAAACATATTGAATGGGTTTTACTCGGATTAAGAGAAATGCCCAATCAAATTCCCCGAAATTCATTTAAAAGGGTCCGCACATTCTCGACGTCAATGATGAACTTTATAATTAAAGTAGAACACGGTAATTAAAATAGGAAAATGCATGCTTGCGGGTTTGAAAAGTAAGTATAGATTTATATACGCAATCATGCATTAGGGGACACATTTAATCATTGACCTCGCAATACTCTCATATTAGATTAAAATCAATAACATGTAGATTTTAAACTATGTGATTATATTATATATTAAAGAATAGAATCGCCCTCGAACGAGTGATTTGCAAGATAATAAAAATTGGAAATTACTTAGAAATTTAAAATATGCCTTTATAGCGGCATCTTAGTTTCAACAAAAGGAATAATTCACTCGGTCAAAGACGATTCTGACACATTATCATAATAAAATAAAAGAAAGCTTTATAAATAGAAAATCTTAACCCAAGGATAGAGAGCAAAATGTTGAGTATATTTAAACACGTTAAAGAAATACATAATGAAGTTATGTGAGATATAAGAAAAACAATTTTAAATAGCTATAGCATGTTAGTTATCACAAGAGCTCTTGGGTTAATTTAGGGTTACCTCTGGAGAAGCATTTTTAGGTAGATGTTCGGCAGGTTTTATAATTCAGCAGCAAAATCTGGAAATGTTCATATTTTTTGCAGCGGCAGCAGTTCCGGGGTTCCTTGTGTGATAACTTCCGATAGTCTACGGCAGCATATGACCATTTTGGAGAGAAATAGCCTTCTTGCACTCTACTCTGTCATGTCAAGATTTACAAATTACTACTATAATTTTGGTTAGAAACCTTAGACCTCAGAATGATTTCTCTTAGAAACATTAGAAGACAACTCCAGAACAAAAGAAAACCCTTTTTATAGTAGACGTTAACAATAGAACTGCCCTGGAGCATTACAAAAATATATCGGACTTATCAGCTGTAATTAAATCTATCCCAATGTCTAAAGGAATTCAACATTAATTAATTTCTTTTGTTAATTTCCCTGTCGACATTCGGATTACAAACTAGATTTAATTAAAACTTACTTTTACTAATTAAAGAAAACCTTAAGTGGACATCTGCTGTTTTTAGATAAACTTATATAATATTAACTAATTAAACTATTGTCCCCGATTTATTTTAACAGAAATATTTGGAATAACTTTTATTAAATTAAAGAAAATGATTTTACTTTTTAAATTGCAATATTTGAATCTATTTACTAAACGAATATTTACTAAATGAATTTTATTTTAAATCAAAATATATTACGATGGTAATATATTTGTAAATAGATTCAAACAAAATAACTTTAACAATTTATAATTTTGATATGTTTTAAAATGCATATCATAGTGTGTGCGCAATTACGACTTATATAACCTACTTTTTAATAAATCAAAATTATGTGAACATACATAATCTATAATCTTTTTATTTTATTTGGGAATGAGTTATATATATAATACGAGCATTGTGCTCTTGGTTTAAAATTAGGCGGGATTTTCAGTATATAAGCGTATTGCAGACACACTATGATAGATTGGCGTTCAAACTAAGGTATGAGGGTAGGAAATGGGTGAGAAAAGGTGAAACAAAGATCTGCAAAGCAGACCTTACTGTTTCAATAATAAGTAATAATTTTGATTTTTCTACTAAAATAAAATCCAACATTTGTGTTCTGCCACATCATTGTGTTATAAGATACTTTATTTAAAACTATATTTTAGAAGGATAAAATATTTATTAATAGTTGTGTAATTAAGATTTTATCAATTGTTGGCTTTAATTTGTTTGAGTATTAAATATTATCATTTCTATATGACTCCGTGTATACACATAAACACATATGTTCTCTGCTTATAAAGATTCTTTTATTTTTGTTTAAATTTTTATTTTTTAGTTAACAAACAATTAGCTGACAAAGAAAGAATTGCTGCAGCATTAGAGAATATTCATTTATTGGAAGTTATCAACCAGTGCTTGACTGTGAAAAACCACTGAACCTAAGATATATATTCTGATTAAATATGGAATAATTTTTATTGTAAAAACAATGTCCCTTTGTAAAATGTATTTTTTTTTTTTTTTTCATTTTAATTAAAATTCAAATTATGTACATAGTTTTTAAATAAATAAAAAATTATACTAATATTACTTTTCTTTTTTATCTTACAATATTTGACTTAATATTATAATATTTTATAAAAAGATATTTTAAATTGATGCCTCCTAAAGTATTATAATTATTGTATTTATGATTGTTTAATGATGGGAAGAGGTCATTAAAAGTTTATTATATAGTCCTAATAATATGTGTTAAAAAAATGTATAGCAATTATAAAATCCTATTGATACTGTAACTTGACTTTAAGAAAGAATAATCTATTGCAAGGCAAAGATCTCTATTATCTGCCTATAGGGAAAAGTGAAGGATATGACTAATTAAATATTGTGGGTAATGTGAGCCTTGAAACATTGGGGAAAAGGATTTTGATATTTTAATTTTCATACTAATGATTTTTGATTATGTCATAAATGAACTTTATTTTTTAATTATAAGAACTTAATTGAGTTTAATGAAAAAAAGTGTGATAAAAGTAATTTAAATTGTATAAAAAATTAATTTAAATCATGTTGAAATGTAAGGCAATCAGTTTGTTATTCATATTCCCCTTTTATTTTATTTCATAGGTTATATATATATATATGCACATACAGTGCAGTCATAAGAATATTTGTGTACATATTGTACCAATGCAAAGTAGATATATATAGGATGATGGGGTATTATACTCAAAATACTTGAAAGAGTATGAGCATAAACTAGCACTGAATAAATATAAATAATTAATAATAAATTTAGTAATATAGCATCACCAGCAATAATACCTAATAATCATCTTTTATGATGATCTAAAAGTGATAATATAAAGCAGAGGGTAATCATCTAGCCAATGCCAAACCTAGGGCATAATATAAAGAAAATCATCAATATTTTATTAATATGCATATCATTTAAGTGCTAAAAATATCTATAATAATAAACGTGAAAAAATGCTGGAATCTTGCTATCATGCTATTATTAGTGCACTTGGCCATTGGGCATTTTGATCACACTGGCTATCGGTAAATTATAAAAATAAATGAAATATATGCACTTTAAGGGTGATCTTTACCTTTGCCCCATTCAGAGTTTGCTGACTTGCATATCCGTATATCATAAACACAAATATTCTCGGACCTAGCTTGACATCACAAGGACTCTATGGACTGTGCCTGTGAATAAGAGAGAATCCACATGTATAAACTTATTAAATAGTTTTAATGAAACAATCCTAAATTCCTTAAAGCATAACTATGATTTAAATCAGTTGCTGACTGCTAATTCATAAATCAGACAGCTAGAAAAATAAATATCAACAAAAAAATAATTTCAGAAATTTATTTTTTTAAAACAATTATTTGAGATAACTAATAAATAAAATTCAAAATAAATGATAATATGACAAATCCAAAGCTAACATGTAATTTCATACAATACATGATTTTTATATAACAAATATAATATTCTTTGCTGATTCTGATTAATTAATTTAAATAAACCTGAAAAAAAAAACATATCACAATAAAATAATAAAAAAATTAAATATTCCCCTTTTTTTTTGAAAATGAGAATGACCTACACACTTAATATGAGGACAAAAAAAATGTTTTCAAAAAAAAAAGTCACTATTTCTAATTAATACTTTCCCTATAAAATAATATTTATAACCGTAAATGTGTGCACATTATAGTAACTCTTTACCATAGATTTTTTTAATTTTGTAGTTATTTGGTTGAAGGTTTCTTATTACTTTTTCAGTTAATTAAGTTTAGTCAGATCTCTTGGCTCCAAGTTTTTTTATAATTTTATCATAGTTATTTTATTCAGTTAGGTTCTTTTTATAGTTCCAGGTTTTAGATTAGCAAGCATTTTCATTACAGGACGGCACATGGTTCACTCTAGCATTTATGTCCTCTCAGGTTAGCTTTTTTTTTTTTTTTTGCAGCATCAAGTTTTAGTTTAATAATACTTTTCATTTCAGTGCTTCTATTTATTTTTTTGTAATCCTGATTCCATTACAATTTAAAGTTAGGTTAATAAACTTGGACAATCGTGATTTGGATGGATCATTACATAAAACTTCTTGAAAATTTCTCCCAGGGATACTTCCTTTATATTATTTTAGATGAAATTTGTTATATAATTGGGGTGTTTATGCTCAACTTTTAACTAAAACTTAGCACATGGTTCTTATAAACTCTATTTTTTTTTTCTTTTTAAATTAATGAGTCCAGTTCAATTTCTGACTAAAAAGCTTAGCTTCTTATTGCTTTGCTCACCACAGCTAGATTGAGACTGACATGACACTAAAATTTACTGCTTTCTGTTGCACATCTTATTTTTTAATAAATATTTTTTTGATATCCATTTAATCACATGGACTATTCCAAAAATGACAGTATTTTGTCTTGACTAATCGATTTTATTTTTGCTAAAAAAAAGTTGTTGTTTTTTTTCAAAAAGAAAATTATCTAATTATTAGAAAAATCCCTTGTTTTTATTTCTTTAATTTCTTGAAAAACTTTTATTTATACTTTAATTTGGAAAATACTTCATTTTCCCAAAGAGTGAACAAAAAGACCTTTTAATTAATTGATAACTTTTTTTTTTTTTAAATTTTAATACCATATTTTAAAAAAAATTGATAAACAAATTATCTACTACTATGTCTACCTGATTTAAGAGTGTACTTCCCACGAATACAAATCAATACAAACAATATTTAAGTAATTCTTTCCTTACAATTAATAGTGTTTAATTATTTACATATATATAATCATTAAAGGCCCAAAGGCATACACAAATAATTAGGATTAATATAACTTTTAAGTGTCCTAGCTTACTGTTCTCATGTTCAGAGGTCAGCTCTCCGCACTTGAAGTCGTGCCATAGGAGATGATCTGCTCCAACATATATGTCCGTGTGCATAGATGAAGCTCCAAGGATTCAGTGTGATTTGTTATGCTGAGGCATTCATTGTTTTAATCCCTGCAATTGATTTGGTTGTATTCTGTCCAGTCACTCAGATGATTCTTGATTTTCATCTCCATACAAGAATTTATATCGTTATCTTTCTGACTTTAATTAATGAGTTATTTTTATAGTTTATCATTTATTTTAGAAAGGGAATCTAACTTGAATTCCTTTGTTTCATTTCATTAATGAATTATTCTACTCTCATTAATTAGACTTTTTCATTTTAGAAAATCTTTTTTCTAATCTTAAAGTTATAAATCTTTTACTTACTAATTTTAACATTCTTTAATTTATTTAACTTATACCTTTTTTCTTTATACTTATATCTGTGTATGCATTTAAACATTCACATATCATTACTTCCCCAAGTTCAGAGATGAGGTTTTAATTTCTGAACATAATTAATACCAGTTATTAGAATAGAAAACATGGTTTTTTTTTTACTTTCTTTTAGAACGCTGTTGTGAATTATGTTTTAACTCACTAGGTGCATTCTCTGGAAATGTAGTTGTTTGAAAATCACAATTATTTTTATTTTTCCTCAGGTCTACTCTAATATCTGGTCATCAGACATGACTAAGCTTGCACTTTTCCTCTGCCAATGTCTCGTTGACTATTCTGCAGCCACTTTATTATGTGCTACCTACCCTTGACTGGAATCAATGTACAATCACCTTTCATAATACAGGCTTTGCATACTGACAGTTGTCCCCAGGCATTCCACAATTCTTTGTAAAGGAAAGTGGGATGTTGATTCAACCAGCCTTCACAAATCTGCTTCATAATCCATTTGTAACCGCTGTCCGAGCTACCACTTTTTTTCTCTTGCTTTTAGTACATCTTTGTAGTTTGTTTCTTCTCTTGCTTATTCTGGATCTTCTCAGGCATGATTTTGTTAACTACTGGCTGTTGGAAAGGTTTTTTGTCTTTGAATATCTCTATATTTTTAGAGAATATTTTAACTCTCATTTTGCTGAACCAATCTCAATCTAGTATAGGTTTTATGGGGGCATGTATTATGTATAGTGGTAATACGAAAATTTTGCCCTAACTTTCATGTATCGGTGCATGAAAGTCCCTTTATTCTAATGGCCTTATCATTTATATCACACCCCTTTAAACCTGTCTTGTATAATGTTTTTTTTTTTCTTAATATTGGAAGTCATAGTATACCAATCACAGACTGACATCGATGATATTCCATTGCCACTGTCTACCTCCATGGAGTTAGGTTGATCACATTTTAATTTTTACCATTATACTATCCTCAGTTGTCATCTTTTTAATATTAGTCAAGTGCTTTTCTTGACTTTGTTGTATGATTACTACTATTAGTATCATTTGCCTATGCTGATGTCGTTTTTGCACATTTTTTCCAAATGCCCTCTTTTCTTGCACTTGTTACTGCACTCACTTTTATAATAGCAATTGCTGGCTTTGTGGTCCTTTTTCTCACAGCAGAAACATAAATTCGATTTTGCTGTTAGCACTATTCTCATTATTATTAGACAATTCTTTACTTACAGTTTTACATACATCTGTTTGCAATTTGCTATAATTTGGAAAACTTTCGAGATTTTTTGGGCTCGAGTTCATAAGCTATCTCGCTTTTTATAGGCTCTATGTAATCTAAATTGCTAACAGCCAATAATTGTTGGCATAAACTATCGTTACACATACCAATAAGTAGTTGTTCTAGCTGGGCTTTATCTAGGAAATATTAATAGATGCAATTCTTTTCTAAATTACATACAGCACTATTGTAATCTTTTATACTTTCATCCCAACCTTGTTCCTGACTCAGAATTGCAGTCTAGTGACATGCCTAGAGGATTGGAGGTTAAAATGTTTTGACAAATGGTCTACCTCATCATAGGGACAATCTTCAGGAGTTAAAGATTCTGTGAGCCTGTTGGCCATCTCAACTCCTTTCCCAACAAAACATAATAATGAAGCAATCTTATATTTATCATCTTTAACTTTATTAATGAATAAGTATTTTTCTATACTTTGGACATACAGGGATCAACTACTTGCCTCGCTGATGTCAAATTCACCATTGCTATTTGCATTGCATAGTCTTTTAACTAAATTTAACTATTTCTTTTAATTAATGATCCAATTTAAGACTGTGATTGCACCAATTGCTATATCTAGCTGATTTAAGATTGTACTTCCTACAAGTACAAATCAATACTAACAATAATTAAGCCTTACAATCCTTAGTAGTGTTTAATTATTTGCATATATATAATATTAACATAATAAGGCCTGAACGTATACACAAATAATAATTAAGGTCAATATGACCTTTAAGTGTCCTAACTGACTTCTCATGTTCGGAGGTCAGCTCTGCGCTTGAAATCAATACCATGGGAGACAATCTGCTTCAACATTTATGTCCGTGTGCACAAATGAAGTTCCAAGGATTCAGTAACAGTTTGTTATACTGAGACATTCATTGTTTTAATCCCAGCAATTGATCGGTTGTAATCTGCTCAGGTGATTCATTTTAATCTCCATACAAGAATTTACATCATCTTTCTGACTTAAATTAATGAGTTATTTTTAGTTTGTCGTTTATCTTAGAAAGGAAATCTAATTTGAATTCCTTTGTTTCATTTCATTAGTAACTTATTCTACTCTCATTAATTGGACTATTATTCAGTTTAGAAAATCTTCTAATCTTAAAGTTATCTTTTATTTTCTAATTTTAAAAGCATCAGTCTTTTAAAATTCTTTTAACTTTTTCTCTCTCTCTGAGTTTATACTTATATATGTAAGTGCATTTAAACATTCACATATCTTCTAACTTTTATCTTTTAACAAAAAATAAAATAAAGGGAAAAAGTAAATTTTCCTTTATAGTTTTCCCTAATAAACACTATATATTCATATTATTTAAAATATCTCGAATTTATCACATGATCACTTAATGAATGCAACTTTTAATAACTGGAACCTACCTAAACTTCTATCTAAAGACTATTCTATCTTGAATCTAACTAAATGGAAATAAAATGATTAATTCAGATGAGAAAATTGTCATGTTAATTATAAACCTTTTTATTTATTTTTTACATATTAAGTATAAAGAATAAATCCTTATTAATATTTTCCTTTTGAATAAAATCAATTGGACACCATTGTTTTCATTTTCTAACATGGAATTATCTCTTTAGTGTTGTGCAATACTTTAGGCACCATCATACGTCTCTGATAATAAGTAATTTGATATTTTCATCCTGCCTGTACTTTTTTACTTGAGTAGTGCTGGGATGGATAGTGGAGAAATAAAGCCAGCCATTTTCATTAATTGGTTTTATATTTCTAATTACAAGTTCTTTGCATAACTTGTTTATAGAAAATAAAAGGATTCATTACAAATATTACAAAATAATTCAATTTAGAATAGAATTCTTGAGTGTTTCAAAAAGAGCAACAGAATATTATCAGTTAAATTTTCAAATTTCCCAATTTGAGAAATACAATAATTGTTTTATAATGAATTCTACTTTCCATTAGTGTTAATTTAGCTTCGAATTTATTCACTTGATCATTTGAGCAATACAATTTATGCCTTGCAATTTTAAATTTAATTTTACTATTAAATCAATAACAAACCAATGTTTCTGGACATTAGATTCTAATTGAGCTAACAAATTGGAAAAATTCTCAATTATTATTATTGTACTAAACAATATCATGCTTCTGTGTAAGAAATTAATCATATCCTACACTCTCTTTTTATGAAAATAATTTAAATACCAGACATCATTTTATAAACTCTTACAGAGTTTGTAAATTTTTTCATTTTGTATTATATTTTGAAACATCATTATTTTTGGTTCTTTTATTTCTTCACTGTTGGTGAACTCATTTGTTGTAATTGTGGTCAACTTGTCTAATAATATTTTTTTTTCTTTCCATGTTAAAGATTAAATAACTTTAAAATATTTTGTAAGCTCTCTTTAGACAAACTAACAATAGCAAAACAAATCAATAGTTTAGTCTCATATTTTTTGCTTAGAAAAAGTTTCAAGTCATCAAGATTAATTCTCAAATAACTTCCAGAATTGGATCAAATTGATTTAGTCATAGATGATGTTAAAATATAATCATGAAAAAAAAAAAAATGCATTAAATATAAAATTATAAATTATGAAAATTTCAATCAGAAATACTTTTAACACAGCAAATAACATTCAGAAAGAAATGATATATACATTTAGAAAAAATGTTTAGACTACAAAAAAGTAACATAGTCACCGTACATAAACAATGCTAAAAGTAAATTAGATAACTGAAATATATATATAAAAATAAGAATCATTAAAATTGAATAACTTGGCAGATATGTAAGCATTGTATCTGTTATGTACATAATATGGTTCAAGTTTGAACCAAATGAATCTTAATATTTATTCAAGTTAGAGTTTAGGATTTTATTCAGCAATTATTAGTTGGAAAATCCCAGGTTAAACTCGAATGATCTGGTAAATGCAGAACTGATAATAAAAAATTGTAATATATGAATTCCACTAAAATGAGGAGGAAAGTGTTATCATTTTATATTTTACACTAAATAAATAAAACAAATTGAGGAAAAATATACATTCAAATATACTTATAATGTGTAACATAACAACTAAAACTAATATTGAAAAATGTAAAAAAAAAAAAAAAGTAAAGAAATGTCTATTTAAACTTGTAGTGAGAATATCTTTATTCTAGGATATTACAAAACATTTATAATTATTAGAAAAATATAAACATGCATAAAAGGGAATGAATTTTTAACAGCTAAAATATATATCAATTGGTACAGGAAGAAAATTCTGATAATATGGATATCAATTATACCATATCTCTGTTTGCTAACAGTTTTTCTATTTCTTCACCGCTTCTAACATATCAATAACTCCATCAACTCCTGGAGCTTTTTTCTTCTTCATACAAAAATATTTGGCAATTCAAAATAATTATAGTGATTATTTTGTTTTCTTGTTCATTATGCTATTCCTCTTTTTAGTAATAGTTCCATTTTTTTTTCTTATTGCTGAAGCAACTTTTTTTCCAGTGCCAAGATGTTTTAAACTTTTACTTTCTATACTAAATAATAAACATGTACCATATAATTGAATGTATGCAGTAGTTATAATATTTAAGAGAGATGATGAAGATATTAGAAATTACAAAAGCTATCAGTTTTCTATCAATTCTATATCAAATCTTTTATTAAAATTAGCAAGCTTTAAACAAGTTCGATTTAAAGTGGTTTTAGCATAGTGGATCATATTCACGTATTAAAGTTATAAAAAGGATTGAAGAATAAGTTTCCATTTGATCTTATAAGTAATTCTACAGTAAAATAAATCAAATGACTTTATTGCTCAGGAATTCATAAAAAAATTTAATGCCAGAACTGGAATCGACCTGAGGATTTTATGCTCAAGGGTCTAACTATTACTACTGTGTTAACACGAGTATTTCCATAATGATTAAAGCTTCGGACCAGCAAAAATATTATTGCAGATGTAGTTATTTTTGCAAATAATGTTTCAAAAAGTATTGCAAAAGTCTTCAGAAAAGTAAAAAAGATGAATATTAAAAAAGAAAATAAGAGATTGCTAATCATGAATTTAAAAAAATTATCTTTAAATATCTTGGTCAGATTATTAATACAGATGGAACATAAACAAAATAGTGATGGAATTAAACTTGGGAGTGATTTTGGAGAAATTTCATATTAAAATATATATGTCAAAGTGTTTGAAAAGTTATTACATATGTTTTCACTATTTATTTATGGATCAGACTTAAATACCACCCAAGAGGTATACATTGAGAATGACAAGAAAGGACTGAAATGAAAGCAAAATATTTAAATGAGAGCAAATTCATATCATTAATCTTATTGAAATAATTAAGACTTAAATGGAGCTGAGTTGGATATATTGCTATTAGTGAAAATAAATGGATAGTTGAAGTTTTAAACTGAATCCAAAGAAATGTAAGACCACATTGATGAAATAAAAAAGTTTGATTTGATATGGAGAGGCTATGGATTGGAGAAACTAGATTACACTTGGGGACCATCCTGTAATGCTTTAACAAAGGTTGAAAATGACATTGAATGATCTTAAAAACTTTAAATATGTAAAAATATCTCTCATTTACTATAGAGATGTAAGTGGTTTTTACTGATCTTGATTTTAGATAACTTTCAGTTAACTTTTCAATTATACAAGCTACATCAATTAAATGGATAATTCTGTAGTAGTAAGAGGTTAAACAAAAATATTTAATTAGAAATATTTTTAAAAAATCACTATTAAAAACTTTAAAATGTATTAATTAAAATAGCTATTTTATTTAAAATTACATAACCAGGAATATACTTTAATAAAATAATTAAACAAAAAAAAAAACCACCAATAATCGTAAATTCCAATTTTAGAAAACTAAGTTTAATGAAATGAGAATCCAAAATTATTCCAGGCAAAATTTATATTCTGAAGAAGTATTTATCATACTGTTAGAAAAAATTAAAATTATTGTTCAATTATTTAACTGCATCACACAAAATTTAACAATACTTAAATAATAATTTTTAATATTACAAAGTGAGTTATTAAAAATCATCTATATTTATAATGAATTCAGTAACTTAGAAATGCAAATCTATCACTTTAACTTTTGATTATGAGCAATGATATGAATTCAAATTCCATCATGCAGCTTTTTTTTTCAGCCCTACAATATAGTCCATTCTATCACCATTAATTCATAAACATTCTTAAAAGTAAAATTTTAATAAAAAATAAATAGATGTGATACCTATCATATTGTCATTCTCCATATGCGGATCCACCACTTAAGATTGTAATTTGTTTACTGAATATCATTATGACCAGCAGCAAATTCTTATTGCTCAAAATAAAATTAAATGCTTCAATTGTTTTTAAATATTACTTAAAAATCAAACAAAAGTAATTTTAATATATTAATCTTTATTAATTTATATTACAATATATACATGGGTTATATACAAATATATGTGTCAATGGCAAATTCCACTGTATACCAAAACGAGTTTTTAAAATATTTAAAATAAGTTTTTAAAAATATTTTCATGTTATTCTTTCATATTTATTTATTATATAATCAATGAATTTAATTTCATAGTTAATTTTTTTTGTATTATGCATTTTGTCAAAATAAATAAATAAAAATGTATTTTATTTAGAAGTTTATTTTTTAAACAAATTTTTCTAAAGGCAAAACATTTAAATGTATCTGAATTGAATAAAAAAGAGATCATTTGACATATTTACTTAATACTTAACAAAAAAAAAAAAAATATCTTAATATAGTTAAAAATTAGAGCATATTTTGAAGTTAAAAATAAAAATTATTTATAGTTAATGATAAATAAGTTTTTTTAAATATATGAATACACATAAATTCTCATATGATCTTTTTTTTTTAATTCAAGAATTGACACTGATTGCATGTGTATGTATATAAAACATATACACATGTATTTACAAACAAATATACATATATTTGCCATTTTATGGCATAAAGCAAATTTTCACAATATTTTTTTTTTTCTTTACAAGACAGAATTTATTTGTAAATAACTAATGAAGACTTTCAAATTCATCTATTAACATCCAAAATTTAAATTCTCTGACAAACACATAAAAACATTTTTTTACATAAAATGTATTTGTTGACATTAATATAAAATTTATTTTAAAAGTTTGAAACAAAAGATCATAAATTCATTCAAAAAGTAAAAACAATTATGTAGAAGTAGGTATTAAAATTCCCAATGAAGGATTGCTTTTTACTGCCGATGAATAAGTTGATGCCATCATTTTACCAATTTCTACTTGCCATGATAATGTCTTTTTGTTATTTGAATGACGTTTTACATGCTTTGTCAAATGATCACTGCGCATAAAACCTCTTTGACAAACTGGACAAATGAACTTCTTTTCCCCAGTGTGTGTTCGTTTATGCCGTGACAATTCATCAGATCGAGCGAAACGCTTATCACAAGCAGACCAGGTACAAACAAATGGTTTTTCTCCTATAATATAATAAAAATTTCAATAAAATATATGCATTTACATAAAGATGTTCCCTAAAATAAATTCTAAAAGACTAAATAGTTTTAAATATGTTCAAAATCTTTAAAATCTCTATTAAAACATTCAATTAGTATTAAAACAATGAAATAATTATAGTGCATGTTCTTAAAATATTAATAAAGGCAATGATAATTACCTGTATGTGTTCGAATATGAGCTTTCAAATGAGAACTTTTATAATACTGTTTTCCACAATTTTGAAAATCACAAACATACGCTCGTCTCCTGAGAGGTTCTAATTTTGGCTGTTCAAAAATTCTATTATTTGGCAAAAGTACTGGTGCAGGTATTAATGGCCTAAATTTTGTTGAAGAACAAGAATTATTTGATTTATTTGAAGCAACCAATAGCTGAACTACTGGCGGAGATGTAAAGGGTAAGTGGGTTAATATAATAGGTTTTTCATTTGTATTGAAATTATCCATGGTAGCCAATGTAACCATAGGCATAAATGGAATTTTAGGAACAATGCTTGTTTGTTCAAGTTTAGTTTGTAAATCATCAACTAAAGGTGTTGTTTGTGTACTAACAGAAACTGTGGAATTTGTAGTGGCAATAAATGCATTTTGCTGTATGTGTGTTACATCATTTTGATGTGATGTAAAAGTTTTAAAAAATATTTGATCTAAACTTTCTGAACAAGATTCTTCAGGTGAGATATTATTATAAATAGTGTCCTCCGAGACATATCCTAATTTGTCAATATCAACAATATTTTGGTCCAAATTTATATCAAAAGCTGTTAAATTTGGAACAAATGGTTGGTCATGAGATTTTACAATAACAGATACAGATTGCATGGGTGGTGTAGCAGGAGGTGTATCAGTAATCTGAAACAATAATAAAACTATAAGCAAACAAATGCAAGAGGACAATAAAATATATATATAAGGATCCTAATAGTAATAAATTCTGCACAAGTAAACGTAAACATACAAAAATATGGAAAATATATATATAGACATATAGATACATTTGTAACACATTGTTATTTTTAATATATTCATCAATATTTATCAGATAATCGTTCCTCCTTGAATTTTTAATAAATTTTAATATCCAGTTGTGAAACATAGGTTCTTACTATCATAAAAATATATATATATAATAAACTTATGTCAGAATAAATTGGAATTTTTAATTTTCATCAAATCCTGCAAAAAACGGAAATAATTAACTGGCGATTTCAAATGATAATGATTAATATAAGGCACTTACTCAATTTTTTCTAAAAATAAAATGATCTATTATCTTAAAAAATATAATAAGGAAAACATGAATCTTGGCAATCAATCTTGAAGACAATGTACCATTCTCCTTGATCATATTATAAATCAGATCTAAAAAAAATTCCTTTCTTATGCATGTACATAAATAACATTTGACTAGAAATAATAAAAACTTGCAACAAATTTTTCTAGTTTTTTAGATGAAACTGATAAAAGTACATTTTATTGCTGTCTCACATTGCAAAAAAAAAAAAAAAACTTCACAAGGCTAATATGAATAAATAAAAGATTTGTTATATAGTAATAAATCACTTTCACTAAGCATATGTTTAGATTTGTATAAACCTCTTCTATAGAAAAATTACTATTGATTATATGTTACTCAACAAATATTACATCATCAACATTAATCAAATATTTATTAGAAGAAATAAATTAATCTGTAAGAATAAATATTTCATTATTTCTATAGATAAGCACACTTTTTGCTTAAGTTACTAAAATATATACATTAAAATTTACTGTTTTTCTAATTAGTATTTATTTTCTATGCATTTTAAAATTTTCTTTTTTTTAAACAATGTATCTCTCACTTTAACTCTATCCTATAACAATCATCCATTAGCCCAACTTCTCTCACTATGAATGTATTTGAAATACATATTTTACATATATATCACATGATCACCATCTCTTATGCTAGCACATAACTGTTATTAAACTGACAAAACTCTCCATACAGTAGTGCCACCCTGTGCCAACCCGCATAATCAATGGATGCCGAAGGTTTATGCTAAAAACTAGTTTGGGATATTGGATGAGTAGGCACTAGATGGGGATTTTATGCACAAGTCTTCTGGCATCCATTGATTACTCTGGTTGGCACTACTGTATGGAGAGTTTTGCCTGTTTAATTATTTTACATATACTCAAATCTAACTTTATATATTTCAAAATTCTATTCCATCACATCTTGAAACATATGACAAAAGGCATACTATACAGATAATGATCCCCAAGATGCACATTTTGTGCTGAATTAGCACTTATCAGTTGACCCAGATCACAATCTCTTACACATAGCTTCATTTGTTTAGCATTATATGGATACTACAGTTGATTAAAAGTGTCAAACCTGCACTCACAACTTTATGACACATCATTTATGTATATATATTAATTATTTATTAAACTAGAAATTATCTTTAGTCCAAATACAAACTTAAATCATGTTTCAATTTTTTTATACACAGGAAGTAAAAAATAAGTAAAAATTAAAAAAACAAAACAAATTTCAGTGTATCTATTTTAATAATAAGCAAAAATATCCATCTACAGAAATAAAATTAATACCACTAAAATAGAAAAAAACTTGTAGTTTGTAGCAAGTAAAAGAAAAAAAAAAGTAATCTATTAAATGAATTATTGGATAAATTTGCTTTCATGTTAATAATAAACTTCTTTAGTGAATTCAAGATCTATTAAAGAATATATATATATACACAAAAACATCTTGCAAAAATTCTCAATGTCTTTTAACTATAATAGTATAGTTTTTAAATTATATATATATGCATAGTTTAACAGCATGCGTTTCACATCTAAAATTGAAAATTATACAATATCATTTCCCTTTTGAAATATCAATTTCCTAAACTTTGTAAAATTATTAATATTAATGATAAATAAAATAAAAAATCATAACATTATATATTAGCAAAATAATACTTATATTAAAATTCTCCTATGATTGTGGTTTTGTCTATAATACAAATACAATTTCTTAATACCATACACACATACATAAAATAGAAATTCCCAAAATCCACCTACCTTTAATATAATGTTTTCATATGATTGATGGTCTCAGATTCCAGACCAGTTTCTTTAACTCTTTTTAATTTGTTTGTTTTGTAAGTCAACTAGAAATAATTTCCTTCTTTTTTGGGCTAATGTAATTACACAATACAGAGAAAAGTTTTTTTTTTTAAATATTCAGTTTTATTACAGCTCAGCATGCTTTCAATATAACATGTATATCATATTCATGGCTTACTGTAATATGATTATTACTATGATCCATGAATATGATATATATCTTACATTGAAAGCATGCTACATAGTAATAAAGCTGAATATTTTTTAAAAAATTACCTTTTCTGTGGATGTTTTCATTAACACTGTGTACTTATTTGTTTTCATAAAAAATAACCTCTGCATTGTCACACAATATTTTGTGATCGATGTTCAGTTATTTCAGGAATATGTAAAGCAGAGTTGATGCCTATTTTTTTTTAATTTTAACTCTTTCATTAAGACTTAAATTTATTTTGGCCTGTATAAATTTTATAACAATTGCAAGGATATTATAAAATACACCAGGAATAATTGACCATCCATGGACTGACTGTTGATGGCAAATGTATTCCTAGTATAGTTAATAAATTCTTTGTTACTACTATAAAATGTATATGGGTCAAAGTAAATTAAGCCTTAATGAAAGAGTTAAGTTGTAGAAGTTGTAAAATATTATGCAGAGGATATTTTTTTATGAAAAAAAAATATTTTTTTTTTTAAAAAATGAGTTAAACAAACTGATGATAAATCTTCTGGAATCTGAGGCTATCAATGTTATGAAAAATTCATTTGATATTAAAAGTAAATGGTTTTTAAAATGAATTATGATTAAGCCTGATATATACTGTAGCAAATCTCTCAGTAAATAAAAGGTTAATAGCAATTTATTTCTAAAACCTCCCTAGTATGTGTTTTTTTGTATTTTCTCTCAAACAAATATTTCTGTAAAAAAAAAAAAAAGCTTGTTAATTAATTATAAAATTTAGTTTTGGAGAAAGAGAAACAGTTTATAAAAATTATTCATAATAGAAGTTTGAACTAATTTTCAATTTATAAAAATGTGGTATTTCAGAATAAGTTTGTAGTACTAAAAGAAAAGAAAAATAATTTTTTGTTTTCCCTTTCTGTTTCCAATCATGATTAGTCATCATAATCTTTCTTGTGCCTTTTAAAAAGCTGACATTTTTAGTTTCAAGATAGGTGTTTAATTATGCTATTTATTAATAAACATCTTATAAAGCTTGGATTAAGTAATTGAGTCTGATAAGCTATAAAGGACTGTCACTGTAAATATTAGTTAGTGTATATTTTGACAGAGGAGGTTTTGTAAACAGAATATGATTGTGTTGGCTACTAGACTTGTCTTTTATTGTGAAAACCATCGGACTGTATATATACTCACAAAAATCAAGAGTGCTTTATAATTTTAATATGCAATGGATTCACATATATATGAACTAAATCCCAAAAAAGTAGCTCGCTGAGAAAACTTTAGCAATTCATCTATGACTGCATGGTATTCCATGGAAGTAAAATGTTTAGCTTGAATAACCTAGCATGAAGATAAAAAAAATACTTAATTGCTTCATTCCAATTCTATCATACATAGTTACTTAAATGTGCCTTGCCAAGAGAAGAAAAAACAAAGACCAGCCAAACTAATGGCAAATTATAAAACAATCATGGAAGAATTATAATGAACCCATTTTATTAAACTTTACAGAATCCACAATTTTTCTAAAACTACAGGGATAAAAATTTATGTGATTACAAAATGAATAGAAGTAACGAGTGAAGAATTCATTTGAAACTCTGGGAACAAATGATAAAGGTACTTCAACTGCCTATTATTGGAAAATTTTATTTCAGCTTGAAACTCCGAAAATGGATAGGAAACAAAAAAATTCTTCACAAGGATTATTCGCTGGATCAAAATGTTAATTTTATATATATATTTTTTGGAATAATTATGTTTTGCTGACAAAAGATAATAGATAAAGACACAAGAATAATAAACCAGGACTCACTTATTACTAATATTTTTTACAATACTTTATAGTTATTATATCAATTATATTGTAATAGTTTCAACCGATATAATAATCATATAAAGCATTGTAAAAAGCAATATAGAAGTGTTAATAATAATATTGGTTAAAGCAATAAAGTTATTTTATCACTATATTTATACTCAATTTTTCTTGATATTAATCAGCCTATTCTATATACGTGTTTGCTTAAGAGTAAAGTGTATTTATATTTTCCAATTTCTTTTATATATGTGCATTTTTTTTTTTTTCTCCCAAGTATATAATTTCAACTTTGAGGTGACATTTGGATAATAAAATATATAATTTTTATTAGTATGTATATTTACTTAATTTAAAAGAAAAGATAATGCAATATAATGGTTATCTAATGATGCAGATGCCTTGTCAAAGCTGGTAATAACAACTGTTTAAATGTAAAGACCACCTGTATGTTATTATCAAAATAAAATTATTATCTTTTTTGCCCTGTTCACTTTTCATTTGTGCATTTCATCAAGTTAATTAAGTAATGTAACATTATCCGCAAGTTTCATAAATCTTCAGAGCTACGATCCAGAGCTAACAAGATCTCTTTAAATGGTATAGGTTTAAACCTAGTGGCACCATTCTGGTCTTTGAAAATATAACTAGCCAGAACTAATAAATATTCTAGCATATTTAAGTAGCATGAGTTTATATCCATTTAATAAGCAGAAAATATTATTGTATGGAGTTAACATTATCACCAATAGGCTTTAAGATGATAATGTCTCTTAGTATGCATATCAGTGTATGATCGGGCTAGTAAGCTTAAAGTTGTGACCAAGTCTAGTCTGATCATGGTAGTGTGAGGGTGGGGGACTGTCACAATATATATGTGTATGTTTAGACAATTTTCACTTGGGTCTTTTTCTGTAATAAATGAAACCATGGAATGAGAGAATTTTAATATAAGTTTGTTATTTTGCTAGTATTTAATATTATACAGTTTTCTTTATAGTATGTACCATATTCATAATGCTTTTGTATGTTACTTATATCTATTATTTTCCTATTAGGCAGATATAATTTAAACAAATGAGTTTATTTCTTTATTAGTAAACAAATTCTACAAGTTTTAATTTTAAAATGTATAAAATTTATGAGTGGAAATATACATGCATATATACAAATTCATTGTTTTGAAATAATACATAATTTCAAATTTTTTTCACAATAATTTGTACATGAACACTATCGTTATCATTTTTACTTTTAACATATAAAAAATAAATAAATGGTTATGGGTGTCATTGTTTATTTTTTTGTAATGTGCTCCATCAAGCATACCAGTAACACTATACAATAATTATTCTGTTAAGGAGTAAATGATCCACATCATCTTTAATACAATAAACAAATGAGAAAAAAATGACCAAAAAAAAGGTACTGTATTCAAAATAACTATGGTTAATGAAAAGAAAATTAACAATAAACTAAAGATAGGAATTCTGTAATCTTTGTAATATAGCAAAGTTACAAAATTGGATTAAATTCAAGGCACAAATAAATATCAAATGAGAAAAAGCAATACAAAAAATATCTCCTCAAATACATTTAAAATGAAGTGATTTCAAATTATTCTTATTCTAAGACTAAGTGTAAATAAAAGCAATCTTTTATTTTAAAGAAAGTCTGAAAATCCAATTTAAAAAATCTTTGATGAAATTTCAAACTTATCTAAAAATCTAATACACATTTGAATTGAGGGGGTGGTTCAAGGGTTTTTCTTAGGCTTGACATGAGACATTAATGAGAATTTTGTATTTAAAAACTTTGTTATGTCCTTATACAAATTTATCAACTTGAATCATGAAAATCCTACAATTAAGTATTTAAGAAAAACTGGCCATATCACAATACAAGAATGCCATAAACAAAAGTATAGAAATGCCAATGATTTCTGAAAACAGAAATGGTGCTGAACAGTTAAACAACAAATATTTCTACAAATCATGGCCTGATTATCATGTGAGAGATTATTAATTCTTTGTAAATTCAGAAACATTATGTTAGTATTAGTACAAAAGTCTTGAAATATTGAATGCAATTATACAGAAAGGTACTTTAAAATTATGACTATTATTTCAATAGTTAATTTAATTTTTCAGAACTAATAAATTTAATTTTTGAAAGGTCCATTGTTGTAAATATATCCTACAAGTTTAATACCCTAACCCAAAAAGTGTACATGCTGTATAATATTCATTTCTTCCTATTACCTGTGCCAGTTCTGATTCTCTTCTAATTCTCTGTCTTTTACGTAGAGGTACTGACAAGTCTTCATCATCACTGAATGTCTTACTCACCATCTTTTTAGGTTTTAAATCTGACAACAAATTAGCAAATTTTCTAGATGACAATCTGCTAATAGATAATAATGTTTGTGCTGTATCAAAATCATTTTGAAGATTAGCATTACTCTGAGAAGACAAAATTTCTTTGGACAATTCATCCTATCAAAAAAAAAAAAAAAAAATGGATTAGTGACATATAAAAATCTAGATTTTAAGATACAAATATTATATGAATTGTTGTGTTAAAAAAAAATATAATTTGATTAATAAGAGTTTATAGTAGATTACAATAATGCCTTTAGACTAGAATAAGGTCTTTGGAGCCGATACCAAGTCTTAGAATCAGGATTCCCAACATGGTTTTATGGAACTAAGATTTCACCAGATAAAATTGGTACACCAAAATTAAATTTTGTATTATGTTTAAAATAGTATAACTTTTTTCTTTCTAAAATTTAACTCATCATCATCAACCATTATCAATCTATTGCAGGATGAAGGTCTCTCCAAATTCAATCCATCTCCGATCTTTTTCTCCAAATCACCCCTACACACTTTCTTATTTAATCCATCCATCTCACATGGTCTCTTTCTGGATCTTTTACAATCTCTTGGAATACAGTTTAAGATTTCAATTGTCCATCTATTATCATCTCTTCTAAGAATATGTCCAGCCCAATTCCAGTCTAATTTTTTCAATGAGATCAGTAACACGTGTTCGTTCTCTTACCCATATATTGCATCTTTGATCTCTTCTTGTAACTCCCAACATGCATCTTTCCATACTTGAGTGATCTGAAATCTCTGTATTGCTCTTTAATTAGGTGTCCAAGTCTCAGATCCATAAGTAAGAACTGGTAAAACACATTTATTAAAAACCTTCCTTTTCAAACCCATAGGCATATTTCCTTTTAGTATAAAGTTATTTCTACCAAAAGCACTCCAACCAAGTTTAATTCTATGATTAATTTCATCTATTATGTTTCCATCTGTATTAATAATCTGACCAAGGTATTTGCAACTGTTAACTTTTTCTAACTCATCATAATCAATCTTTATTTTCATATTTTGAAAAAAATTCATTAAACATTACTTAGTATTTTTAATATTTATCTTTAAGTCTACTTTCATCTGATAACTCCTGCAACATTTCCTGCAGCTCTAAAGCATTATTTGCAAAAACAACTACATCATTTGCAAATCCAAATGACTTAAATAATCTCTATTTACTTTCACTCCTTTACCTTCCCATTTTAATCCACAAAATACTTCTCGCAGCACTACTTCAAAAAGTTTTGGAGATATGGGGTCACTTTGTCTTACACCCTTCTCAATGTTGACTTTCCCAGTATCATTATGTAATCTAATTTTTGCTGTTGCATTTTAATAAATATTCTTTAGAATATGACAATATCCTGGATCTATACCTTGATGATTCAATGCTTTAATCACTGAAGAAATGTTTATGGAATCAAATCCTTTTTATAATCTACAAATCCAAAGCATAATGGCAAAAAAAAAAATTTAACTATCCACTACTAAAGAAAAAAATTTAATCATTCACCTTATTTAGCAAACTTGACCTAATATTGTGTGTGTGCGCTTTTAATAAATTATTGTGGACTTGTAAAAATTGTCAGGGCAGGCACAAAAAAGGAGAAAGTATTTGAAATAAAACTGTTTACATTGTAATAGGTATGTGTATAAAGATATTTTTACATCCATAGGATGTAATTTTTAAAAACAAAAAAATATTTGAAAAGTACATTTTTGTGTATATGTGAAGGTATTTGACAAATTAAAGTGAGTCTAGTTTTTCAAAATATCAAGCAGATAATTGTTTTACTTCTTGATTGTTTTTTACAGTAGTAATTCTTTTTCTCATATCAATTTTCCTTTCAGTTTATCTTTTTTATTACACTGCCCAATCTGATAATACATCATTCAAATTCTTATAAGCACTCTATATCAAAATATATTCACCATGTAATTCTTTAGCATATCTTAGAATCTGCTTAACCAGCCTACCCGACATCATAATTAATACTTAAAAATTATTTTAGTTTTTTTCACTTCTCATTTTTTTATACTTTCATCTGATGTCCATATATTGTAAGTGCTCTATATTCCCACTTTTATTTAAATCATCTAATTTTATCAACATTAAATTTTACAGTAATTTCTTTCCAATAAAGTTCTAGAATACTTAAATATAATAATTCCATTTTTATACTGTCAAATCTTTTTCTCATTCTAATGTATATTACATTTTAATTTTGATCTTCAAAAAAGTATATTCTATGCATATTATTTTATTTTTCCATTCATTACTTTTATTACTAATATTCAATTTTGAAATGGGCCTCAAATTCCAAGGATTATACATATAGAAATTTTTTGAATAATACAACTTGTGGATTACATACAGAATTTATAAATTGTGGCATTATTAAAAATTCTGAACAATGATATATTCGTAAACAGATGCATCAAAAGAATCATTTTCTTTTTCAGATATATTTGTTTTAAATATGAGAATGTGTAGTAATTTTTTAATATACTGTCGTTACAGACTTGAAAGAGTGATATTGTTAACGAGAATATACCTTTATGCAATTATGGAGCATCTAAATCTCTTCATAAATTTATACTATTTTTTATATGTAGAAATATTACAAATAGTTCTGAATTATGAAATAATCAAATAATTAATTGTATGGAGATCATGTGACGCTGAGCAACAAAAGTGACTGTAGAGCTTCGATGTAGGAACCTTCAGCTCTCCAAATATCACTTGCTCTAAATCGTACAAAGCAAGAATCGTGCATGTCAATATACACAAGTTAGAAATGCTGGAAGATTTTTTTAAGATTCAATAAAATTCGAACGAACAAGATTATAAATTAATAATAATAAAAAAAGGTGAGGCAAAAAAAGGTATATTCATTTCATAAAATTTCTACATGCCAAAATGAAAAAAAAAAAATCGATTAATCACATAATTTCCGCATTTTAACAGCAATCATAAGGATAAACAATTTTCGTTATTTTCAATACATTAATTAACAGAAATACTTAATGGCACAACTGTTCCATTAAAATAATCTTAAATTTTATTTTGCTTTTTTCTTTTTACAACTAATTAAACAAATATTTAAACAAAATCAAAGTTTAAAAATACTTAAGAAATTGGTGAACTTAACTTTAACAATTTTTTTTTGCAATTAATAATGCAATTTTAGCACATTTTCATTAAAGATGCAGACCTGTCATCTTCCAAGCAAAGCGAATACTTACATATATTACATTCGGAGGAGTATATGGAGCTGAATTTATCACAACATCCATAATTTAATCCAAAAGAGAAATAAACCCGTACTTAATCCCAATTTTTAAATAACTTTCAAATCTGAAGATATTATAAAATGCATGTAGTCAATAATAATAAGGGTGTGTAAATGTCTGTGTATGTAAGAACCAAAACAAAATCATGAAGGCCGCTCCCTTCTCCTCCAATCATTTTTTAAAAAAGCCCAACGAATCAACCAATCAGCAAAAAATGAACATGTGATTACAGAATGTAGAGAAAGCCGTGAACACGTGCAGCCTGACTGTAGACTGCATGGTAGAAGGCTAGTCGAGTGATGTAAACAGACCGAAACTGTGGCTGCTTGTTGAATATCTCTAGGGAGAGCGTGCTCACAGTCTGACAAATCACATGTTTACGAAATGGTGCCTACGTCCGAATTTGAAAATAGCTTTACCTTTAAAAACTGAAACGAACTGTCTTTTTGCACTTCTAACCTTTTATTTATTTACGAGATTCTATCATTTATTGTTTCAATTTTTACAATATTTATTTAGTTATAAATAGGATATTACAAAAGTTCTATAAATGGAATAATGGAATGTTTTCTCGGTAACTATTTATACTTTAAAGAATGTAATTAATGATTGTATTTATACCAAGTCATCTTCACTTATTTATTAATCTCTTCAAATTATTCTACTCATTTCCTGAAAAAATTGTAATTCCACTAAGATTAGGGATTTTTAAGAATAGTAATTTTAATGCTTAATCATTCTAAAATTTATACTAATTTTTATTAAACATTCTTTTGACCAAATAAAATAAACTTGATTTAAGGAATGGGTTCATCAAATATCCAAGGTTAATTTAAAAACACAAAGGTGAATACAGGCAAGGCAGCAAAACGTCCTTGGTAGAATCATTAGTTGTCTTTTTTTTTTTTTTTTTAGATCTACCAATGCACGTTGCCGATTGGTGAAAAATGAGAATTATGGGGAGGGGAGGGGTACTAATTTTCTGATAAGGAATCCTATCATTTCTGGTTTATGAATTGGTCTCCAAAAGTTTTTAAAATGAAATATTAATTTAATTAAGAATTAATAATTTAAACGCAACGTCAACTAGTCATCGTTTAAAAATAAATACTTTGTTCGATAATAATTGAGTGGTTTATTGTTTGGAAGTTCGAGTATCAAAAGTGACAGTGAACCGCAGACCTTGGGTCCTAGTGTTTACCATTGTATCGTTGCAATAAATCACGCCCTAGAGGGTTTTTTTTCTCGATAAGATCCTATGACTAAACAAAAGCACAGTATCTGTTTTTCCTGGTTGATACAGTAGTTTGTCATATGCTTATGCCTTATCGTTGTTTACTTTATTATTTTATGCTAAATAATTGATTTTTTATAAAAATATTGATATATTAATATATTTATGTGTTCATGAGAATGTAAAAAAGCGTAATTATAGATAATTAAATGGATTATGGTATAATTCATATTCACTTACGAATATAATAAAACGTTTTTCGTTGTATGTGATATTTTCAAATTATGCAGACATTGGAAAACTTTAAAAAGTTCTTAGAAAATTTAAATTTTTTGATTTTGATCAAAAAAAAGTTACTATTACAGTAAGACTTGAGAATTGTGAAATTTAAAAAAAATTCAGATATTTAGATTTTTTTAAAAAAGCGATAATAAAAAAGTGTAAAATTGCATAACTTGGAGATATCAGGAAATGACAAAATGCATTAAAAGTGTTACAAACAACAGCAAGCTGTCATCGAAAATAATAAAGTATGATTGATTAGCGCGCGTCTTAAAACACCATACAATATGTAGAAAATTTACCAAAACATTAAAGGCGATAAATAAAGTAAAGCAAAATTATTTTTAAGAGAAATGTACAAAATCAAGTTAGTGTAAGCCTTTGATAACAAAAAATGATGGCAACATATCGATTCTAAATTTATATTGGAAAAAATCGTGATTTTACTATTTCAGTTCTTAATAGGTAGTGACAGTTAATTTTTAATTTTTACGTAATATTTACCCAAAAAATTATTTTGTGAAATAGAACTTTTAATAATGATCAAGAACAATATAAAGATTTGATTTAACTGAGTCAAGATGCTTTATCTCCTGGCCTATATCACTAGAGGGACTTTTGGCGACTGCAGTTTTTTTTTTAATAAAAAGGCTGTTTGAGTTCATACTGTTACCTTGCAATTGTTCATCTTGCCTAGTGATTAAATTTATTAACTATTCAAGAGGGGAGGGATCTCATTCATTTATATTTCATAGTAAAAAGAAGGAAATATTTGCTGCTGATGCAAACAATGCTTTGAAAAAGTGGTTTTTTTTTTTTCATATGTCATAGCATAGGCCGGGAGGCGAACCCACAACCGTCTGCAACCAACTACTTGCTTGCAAGGCGGCTGCGATGATCTCTCGGCTAAAAAAGTGTTTTTATGCTATGCAATGAATGGAGTAATCGTTCTTTTTATTTTGCCAATCAATGAAAAATGGCTAATCATCAATTTACTAATCAATATAGTGAATAGCTGTCTTTACAGTTCGAATAATCACTGCTTTATGGATTGTTTGCATCACCAAATCTATTTTAGCAGGGGGAAAGTGAGAGAGAATAGCAGAATAATAACTTGAAAATTATGGGTTGATTAAAAAAGAACAGAAAAATTTCCTCATTGTTATACTTTTTAAGATTTTCTGCTTGTAATTGCTGTTATAGGCTCATCATTATGGATCAGTATATGCCCAAAGTTCAAAAAAAATTTCAAATAGGGTGAACGTAAATACTATATATATATTGGTTATTTAAAAGTTTAGCATGAAATAGAAATAAATTGTTGCATACAAATAAGTAAACAAAATCAAAAAAGATTACATAACAATAAATATTATATTATTTAATATATATATAGAGAGCTATTGGTAATGCTTGATTGCCTTTTTTTAAGTATATGTATATACTATTGAGTATATAATTAGAAACCAACCAGCAATCACCTAACCATTCACAATAAAGATAGTAACCAATATTTCTCATTGCTGTCAAGGCAACCTTCTCACCTTTTAATAGCAAGAATGTAAATCCACTCTTACTAATGCTCCATTGAATATATATTGTAACCAGATCCCCATACAACCCCCTTTATTATCTTGGTTGTAACTATTTCCTGATGAGCATATTGTAGGAATTATCAACTGGCTTTCCCCAATACAGGTGTCACCCCCCCTACAACAATATTTCCTGCTCATCAGTGGATGTAGCGCCATAGAGACTGGAAACACCTAGAAATTTCTGTGTTTGGTTTCCCAAACGGTGCCACTAGAGTTCCATCTCTACAACCTGACTTACCTAGGTCTAGTTATGCCAGACATAGCTCAGGAAGCATGAACAAGTGATGCAACATGAACAAGTGGATTGGTTTTATATAACAATAAATTTATTTAACAATATTTATTTCCATAACAATGTTTGAATCATCAGTCCTCCACAGTTATTTTGATTGTATCAATATTTAGATAATAATTTAACAAAAGTTTGTTACTAGTTCATCTTTGGGATCCCATTTTCCTGTATGCGCATATATACTCCTAAGTTATATGGATCACTTATTCATCATTGATGACATATTTATCTGTCATATCCATTAATCCTTGTGTTATGAGTCTCGTATAGAATATTATCCTGATCCAGGTACAGATATATTTTATTTAGAAGCCATGACAATTCCTTCAGGCCTAGATGTGTATTATATCTCAGCATTTTTAATTCTTTCAGATATAAACATATTTGTATATCAACAATATAAATAGTTATAATTTATTCAGATATAGATGTATATTATATGCAAGTCTTTAATATTTATTCAGGTATAGACATATATGATATATAAACAATTATAATCCATTCAGATATAGTCATATTTTATTTATCCGCATTTATAATTTAGTTAGTTAGAGCTATATATAATAGCTCAGCATTTCTAATTCTTCCAGGTATAAACTTATTTGTATATCAACAATGTAATCTCAGCATTTGTAATTTTTTCAGATATAAACATATTTGTATATCACCAAATAAATAGTTATAATTCATTCAGATATAGAGGTATATTATATCTCAGCACTCATAATTCTTTCAGATATAAACATATTTGTGTATCAACAATATAAATAGTTATAATTTATTTAGATATAGATGTATATTATATGCAAGTCTTTAATATTTATTCAGATATAGATGTATATGATATATAAACAATTATAATCTATTCGGATATAGTCATATTTTATTTATCCGCATTTATAATTTAGTTAATTACACCTGGGTCTCGTTTTACATGATAGATATGTTCCTCAGAAAACACGCGCAAAAGAAATCGCACAAAAACAGACGTAACTTACCTTGAAAAAGGGGGGATACGGACTATGATTTTTCAAAAATCGCATAAAAGCAAAGCACCAACGTAAAATTACTTTAAAATTCGCGTAAAAAAAATAAGGAAATAAAATATGACTAATAAAAAATTTCAAATTTGAAAAAAATTGATACAAGACAAACTTTTTTTAACTATAATATTTAATTTTATTCAAAACAATATATTTTGAAAAAAATTGATACAAGACAAACTTTTTTTAACTATAATATTTAATTTTATTCAAAACAATATATTTTTATGCATAATTTACAGTACAGTACTGTAATTTACATTTTTATACAAGTTTTAATTATTATCGCTATTTGCCGATAAACAGTTTCGTTTGCAAACTGGTAAAAAATCAGATTCTTCACAAGAGGAAATACAACTAGTGCCAACTTCACTCTCATGTTGTGTTAATGGTTTTCTGGTGACAACGTAATTAGTAATTAATTTTTGAGATGATGATTTTATTAATATGTTTATGAAGCTCGCGATATCCAGACATACAACCATTTAGCTCTCGTTGGAATTTAAGAGCACGTTCGTCATAGTGTCATTAATAAGAAAATAATTTTCCAACTGATTAGAAATTAACACGCACAATGTTTGAACAAATTTACATTATAATCTTGTAAAATTTAATGTGTGTATACATAAAATGTGGAAATCATGATTTTAATTTCATTATTGCATAAAATCTTACTATTATAAAGCGCTGAAAATATTGAAATTACTAAGATGAAAGTCGAATTTCAATAATGTGCTATTACTTTCAATATGACGTAAGTGCGCAAAATTTATTATTTAAAATAATAGTGCATTATCGGAGTTTGACTTCCGAAGAAACATGAATCGTGTAACTTCAAAATCACGTTAAATAAATCCGCGTAAAATGAGACCCAGGTTTATAGCTATATATAATAACTCAGCATTTTTAATTCTTCCAGGTATAAACTTATTTGTATATCAAAAATATAAATAGTTACAATTCATTCAGATATGGAGGTATATTATGTCTCAGCATTTGTAATTCTTTCAGATATAAACATATTTGTATATCACCAATATAAATAGTTATAATTTATTCAAATATAGATGTATATTATATGCAAGTCTTTAATATTTATTCAGATATAGACATATAATATATAAACAATTATAATCCATTCGGATATACTCATTTTATTTATCTGCATTTATAATTTAGTTAGTTATAGCTATATATAATAGCTCAGCATTTTTAATTCTTCCAGGTATAAACTTATTTGTATATCAACAATATAAATAGTTACAATTCATTCAGGTATGGAGGTATATTATGTCTCAGCATTTGTAATTCTTTCAGATGTAAACATATTTGTATATCACGAATATAAATAGTTATAATTTATTCACATATAGATGTATATGGTATATAAACAATTATAATCATTTATGATTTACCTTATTAAAAATGCCTTTTGGTTATAGACATTTACATATTTATGATTTATCACCAATAAAACGTATTTTCACAGAACTATAATTATTCATGATTTATTTTAAGAAAGATGTTTTGTTTCTTTATATATATATATTGTAACCTCTGCTCTTTTCACTTGTTTACTTTATTAGATTTATAAATGCCCAGGCGCCAATTCTATACAAGATAGAATAAAATTTATAATTGTAAATTGCTTTTAAACTTATTTAAAAGATTCTTATTGTAACGGAATAGCGTTACATGGGATTTGAATCCAGGCATATGATGTTAGATTAAATATATATGCAATTGACGAAATGAATGACAGGTACAAAACTTTTTAAAAAAAAGGTTTTGCTTTAATAATGAACGAGAAACACCCGTTTCTAGAGCATGATCGCAGCTATATAAGAGTACCTGTCAAATTTATTGAAATAAGAGTAAAAGAGTTTTTTTTGTTATTTTGTTGTTTTTGAGAATAAATATGTAATCATTAGTTGTAAGTTTGTTTTTTTTTTGTTTTTTTTAAAAAAAAGAAAGATGAATGATTGAACACAGGTTTGACATTTTATTAAGTCATTTAAATCATGTTTGAACAAAAAGAGAAAATGAATTGATTAATTTGCAACATGTTCTGAAATTCCAAGCGATCTAAAATTATTTTCAATGGGGGGGTAATTAGTAAATGTAAAGTTAGTAAAAATGAAACAATAAGCCGGATATATGTCGGTAAGGTCTAGATAAAATAAGCCGAATTTAGAAACAGAAGTGAGAAAAAGTGTACACTGCTATTGTACAACCCAGACTTCTGTCTCCAGCTAAACAATGCCTGAAAAATGGCCAAATTGAGTTAAATTCCAAAGTGGTGCAAACGATCCCAGAAATCGCTGAATTAAGTTAATACTCGATGGACCTATTGGATGAAGGGACTCACAGGTGCAAGGGGGAGATTGGATGAAAAAAATTCAAGGTGTGAGGGCGGAAGAAGAGAGAAATTACAAGGTGAATTGCGAAAGGAAAAAAGGATTAGCAGAACCACCGATGTTTTGGAATAATTAAGTTGCTGATTTTGTAAAGAAAGTTTTCTTTTTCCCAGTAGAAATAAGATCTAACTTTCGTATAATAGTATAACGGAGATGCGTTGCTGAACCTAAAATTCGCGGCTTGACCGCCGGACCTCCGCGCTCCGTTCAGCTGATTGCCCCTAGGATGCTCGTAACACCGGAGAAACTTCACCTAAGGACCACACACGCTTTTGAGACCTCGCAAATTGCCAGAATGCTTAGTTAAAGAAGAAATCATCGCTCAGGATCCTTCTTACCGGCTGTCTACGTTCCACAGGTAGCTATCTTTAAATTAATCGTACTCCCTTATGCACCAGAGTAGATAAACTTTAAAAACAATAACTAGTGAAAAAACATTTGGCTAAATGATAAAATTACTCGCGACCATAAATGAACGATTAAAGAACTTAACCAGAATTTATTTGTCTACAAATAAACATCCTTTAATATATGTGCGAAATCTCATTTAATTCTATAGTTAATTTATCTCGGCTTGCCAGTCATATACCGGCATAAAATTGTTATTAAATAGATTAAAATAAACCATTTATTTAATTAGTATTTTGTTATTGATTGATTGGAATTTCAACTCACATTTATATGATAGGGAATGAGTGCTGGAGTGATCCAATTTGTTTTTTGTTATGAATGAATGCATTTGATATTTTTGGTGTTGGGATTTGATTAAACTTATGTTATATTACCATGCCTTTCTTAGATTAATATTAAGCTTTGATTTATTTGTTCTGTGGGATATAGGGTGGGCCCTAATATGATAAGTCTGATTGATCGCGATTGAAAGGTCACATATGCGATATAATTTGAAAGGTGATATTGGCTGTGTTCGTTTCTTGCTTCCGACTGGAGTGATGCACGGGCATGTTTTGTGATATAGTTGAGTGAGCTTATGCACATACGTGGCGGACTCTTGTAAAGTTCTCCTGGCGCCTACTACTTGGATTCGATCCGAATTTACGTATAAATAAATAAAAGCGTACGTGTATATGTGTTTGAAATTATCTTCACCGAACATTATGTAAACCCCCAGACGCAAGAACACAGCAGATTCATAGGAGTGACTTTAGTGTGCTTTCGACAGGGAAGCCGTCGAGGGGGCGGTTACATTTGGCACATCAACGTGGCCCGAAACTATTGTTTCAAGTGGTTGGACGACGTGGATACAGCTGACGTTTCTAACAATGAAAGCAAATTTAAATAAAGAAACCCTGTGAAGAAACTACGTGAAGCAGCATAAATAAGGCTCAAAGTTACATATATATAAAAAAAATAAAAAAAAGAAAGAGGGCGCTCGAAATAACAGAATAAATTATCTATTAAAGCGGGGGGAAATTTTCGGAATCACCATAAAATAAAATCGTCAAACGTTGCTCAAGGGAGTGGGAAAGGGATTTAGTTCTCTTATTAGCACTAAAATAATCAAGTGTCCGAATATACTTGATAGTGTAGAAGGCGGTGGAATAGCGGGATTCCGTGGAAGAAATATCGTATATTAAAAGGAAGCAAACTCATAAATTAATTTCTATGTTAAAATTAAATGCAAATAATTTAAGCGCTAATAAAAAAAAAAATACATCGTTAAAAGACGTATTTATATTCTTGCACAAAGGAAGTACTGTAACTGGGATCTTGTTAGGAGTTTTGTGTTTTACTTAAAAAGAAAAGGGGGCTAAAGAAAGAAGTCAACATAGCATATATATATATATAAAGACGAATATAACCGTATAATAGATATAGCCGCACATATAATCGATAGCTGCTGAATAGAAATGGAGGGAACAGAGGGACCTGGGATAGTATGAGCGATAGAAACCAAATTGGAGGAATGACAGGAGCTGTGGGAATTTTGAAGGGCAAGGAGCATCTGAGGATAGGATAAGACAGTCAGTGGGACCCGCGGAGTAGTAGGTAATGAGCCGCGGATTACTATAATTAATTACAAATTGGGCATCAAACAGAATGGAGGGAAAGTGGATTAAACTCGAACAGTTCGAAGGGAAGGGAGACGAAAGCCCATGTCGACATGTGGAAAGTCTGAAGAGGTTGTTCTCATGCGGGCAGTTTAGCGAAGAATCGAAGATAGCAATTGCATGCAGCCACATCCAAGGGGAAGCAATGGAATGGTGGGAGGCAATGAAAGAGAAACCGGAAACATTCGAAGAATACCAAAGAGCCATAATGGGAAGATATTGGGGACTAGCCCAACAAGAAAGGGAAAAGTGGGCAATCGAACAAAGCAAAAGGGATGAGGATGAGACGTACAGTACTTTCATACAGCGACAGATGGCGAGATTAAGAAAAATAAACGAATACCAAGTACCGGAAGAGCGGAAAATTAGGATAGCAGGGCGCAACCTGCCCAGGGAGATCAGACGAATTATTGAGGGGGAAACTGAAATAAAACGAGTATTGGAGGTGTTGGATGCGGCCGAAAACGATGAATACTTTGTCAAAGAAGGGAATGATGAAATTAGGATAGCTAATATAACACAAGATGAAAGGGGGGAAGGGCCTCGGGGAAAACAAGAGTGCCCAAAGATCGAGGTATCAATCCAAGGGGTGCATGCAAGGGCGCTGCTGGATACAGGAAGTCAGGTGTCTGTAATGGCTCAGGAAACCTTCGACAGGATTGCCCAAGGGCCAACAGAAATGAAAATCCTACCGTTGAAAGGGACCCAGATCATACTGGCCAATGGGAAAAGAGCAAAGATACAGACCAAACAGGTGTGGGCGAATATAGTTATCGCAGGGCAGGAATTCACCCAGATTGTGTTAATACTTGAGGGGCTGATACACGACTTGGTGTTAGGGTCTGACTTCATGAGGATGGCAAAATGCAGCATCGATTACGGGACTGGACAAGCAAGAATTGGGAGAGTCACCGTGCCCTTTGGGGGAACCATGAATAGAGAGCCAGAAGGGCAGAAGAAACTGCAGTGCATCATGGTAAAGGGGGTGATCGAGAAAAGAGTTGATGAAATGACGGGACCAAGTAAAGGGCAAAGAGAGAAGATTCAAGGAATACTGGAGACCTACGAGAGTGTTTTCTCAGACAAGCCGGGAGTAATCAATGGGTACGAACACCGAATCCGGTTGAACACCAGCAACCCATATCAAACGAGGGCGTATCCAATACCTTTCCAATACCGGAAGGAGATCAAAACTCAGCTGGAGCAGATGGTAGAGTGGGGGGTTATTTCAAAGTGTACTTCACCATACAACAACCCCATCTTAGTCATAAAAAAGGGTGACGGATCGATACGATTGTGCCTCAATGCTAGGCAGCTGAACAAGGTGACAATTCCGGATACAAACGCTCCGCCCATCATGAGCAAACTGATGACTAGATTTCAGAACAAGAGAATTTTTTCCACTGTGGATTTGACAAATAGTTACTGGCAAATGAACCTCCATTCGGATGATCGGAAATACACTGCATTCAAATATAACGGATGGGCGTACCAGTTCAACCGCGTGCCTTTCGGATTAAGGAATAGTGGTGCAGGCTTAGTGCAGTGCATGGACCAAACCCTATCAGATGAAGTCAAGAAATTTGTCACCATGTATGTAGATGATATCATTATAGCATCTGGAGACATAGAGGAGCATTGTCAGCACTTAGAAATGTTGCTCCATGAATGCGAACAGAAGGGAATAAAAATAAACCTAAAGAAAAGCCACTTTGTGACCCAGGAAGTTAAGTTCTTGGGACACATCATAAGCCAGGATGGGATATGGCCTAACCCCGAGAAGATTCAGGCCATCCAAGAATTCCCAGTTCCGAAAAAGAGAAAAGATATTAAAGCATTCCTCGGAATGTGCACGTTCTACAACAAATTTTATGAAAACTTCTCCCACGATATGGAACCCCTACTACAATTATTAAGAAAGGAGCAAGTGTGGGTATGGGATGAGAAAAGAGAACGGAGCTTCCAGAGGGTGAAAGAAGGATTTTTAAAACAGACCATGTTAGCATACCCGGACTTCGACCAGACCTTTTGGGTACAGACCGACAGTAGCGACATCGGACTAGGAGCAACTTTGTACCAAAGGGGACTGGAGGGTGAACAAAGGGTGTTGACCTTCATCAGCCGACTACTCAAGGACCCCGAACAGAGATACACGGTCACAGAACGGGAAGCCCTCGCCATAGTATGGGCCTTCAAAAAATTCAGACAATACCTGGTCGGATCCAAAGTGAAAGTAATCACCGACCATCGGAGCCTCGAATTCCTTAATAAAAGTTTTTTGACAAACAATAGATTAGAGAGGTGGAGCCTAGCCCTGCAGGAGTTCCAGTATGAAGTGGAATATTGCAAAGGGAAGGATAACGTGGTTGCGGACGCGCTGAGCCATTACCCTGAGGGACAACAGCCAAATGTTGAGGCTGAGGAATTCGCGTACATTGCCGCTACTACCCGGCGAAGCAAAGAGGGTGAGTTTAGTGCGAACAACATTCGGAGGGGCCAGGAAGGGGACGAAGAGTGTCAACAAATAATCCGATACATACATGAAAGGAAGCGAAATGTGGGAGCAGGTCAAAAAAGGGAAGAGACCTGGGGTCAGTTATGGAAGTATCGGGACCGATGCATTATTCTGGAAGGGATAGTCCAAAGGAAAACCGGGAATGGGAAACAAACCCATATCGTGATACCGAAGGAAATGCGGGATCAACTGGTGGATAAGACACATCAGGAACGTGGCCATTACGGAACCAGCAAGACTGAGGGGTACCTTAGTAATTGGTTTTATTGGCCAGGGATGTCCCAAGACATTGCCAGAAGACTCCGGAAGTGTGAGGTCTGTGCGAGGACAAAACCATTAAACCGATCAAATGAAGGATCGCAGATACCGATTATCGTCCAGGAGCCAAACCACACTTTGGCTATTGATTACTATGGCCCGTTGCCAATGTTTGGGGGGAAGAGATATTTACTGGTTACTTATGATTTGTGCTCCAAACTGGTCGCGGTGTACCCTATGGCCCGGGCAAATGCGAACCAGACCATCAAACTGTTGGAAACCAAACAGTTCCCCATCATCGGGAAACCTAAGTGCATTTTATCAGATCATGGTACGCCCTTTGTATCAAGGATGTGGAGGCAATGGGTGAACCGAATTGGGGTCAAACATCATATGACGTCTATCCGGAATCCGCAAAGCAACCCATGTGAGCGGGTGATGCGTGAGTTGGGGTGGCTATTCCGTGTGTACACTGCGGGAGATCATCGGAAATGGGTTCGGGAAATTCCCCGGATCGTTGATATAATCAATACCTCAAAAAATGAGTCCACTGGGCTTGAACCAAGTCGCATATCCTTACGATGATAGACCTGCGATCCGGACCGGGAGAGTGGACCAAAAACATGATAACCAGGTAGCATTATGGAGATTAGAACATATGGGGGAAAAGCGAAGGCAGACCGATAGGCCAATCCAAAACACATTCACTGTGGGAGACAGAGTTGGATGGAAAGATCAAATCCGGTCAGTCGGCCAGAACAGAACATATTTAAGAAATTGCTTGACCTCTATGATTGCCCATATGAGATCATCAGGGCATACGGGAATAATGCCTTTGTACTGGCACGAGGAAAAGTGATTAAGGGGACTTTCAATGCACGGGCACTGAAGAGGGCCGAATAACTTGGCTCCTTCTCAGAGCTAAAATCCGCAACCTCGGATTTTACTTTACACTGGGCGGGGAGATATGTAACGGAATAGCGTTACATGGGATTTGAATCCAGGCATATGATGTTAGATTAAATATATATGCAATTGACGAAATGAATGACAGGTACAAAACTTTTAAAAAAAAGGTTTTGCTTTAATAATGAACGAGAAACACCCGTTTCTAGAGCATGATCGCAGCTATATAAGAGTACCTGTCAAATTTATTGAAATAAGAGTAAAAGAGTTTTTTTTGTTATTTTGTTGTTTTTGAGAATAAATATGTAATCATTAGTTGTAAGTTTGTTTTTTTTTGTTTTTTTTAAAAAAAAGAAAGATGAATGATTGAACACAGGTTTGACATTTTATTAAGTCATTTAAATCATGTTTGAACAAAAAGAGAAAATGAATTGATTAATTTGCAACATGTTCTGAAATTCCAAGCGATCTAAAATTATTTTCAATGGGGGGTAATTAGTAAATGTAAAGTTAGTAAAAATGAAACAATAAGCCGGATATATGTCGGTAAGGTCTAGATAAAATAAGCCGAATTTAGAAACAGAAGTGAGAAAAAGTGTACACTGCTATTGTACAACCCAGACTTCTGTCTCCAGCTAAACAATGCCTGAAAAATGGCCAAATTGAGTTAAATTCCAAAGTGGTGCAAACGATCCCAGAAATCGCTGAATTAAGTTAATACTCGATGGACCTATTGGATGAAGGGACTCACAGGTGCAAGGGGGAGATTGGATGAAAAAAATTCAAGGTGTGAGGGCGGAAGAAGAGAAATTACAAGGTGAATTGCAAAAGGAAAAAAGGATTAGCAGAATCACCAATGTTTTGGAATAATTAAGTTGCTGATTTTGTAAAGAAAGTTTTCTTTTTCCCAGTAGAAATAAGATCTAACTTTCATATAATAGTACAACGGAGATGCGTTGCTGAACCTAAAATTCGTGGCTTGACCACCGGACCCCCACGCTTCATTCAGCTGATTGCCCCTAGGATGCTCGTAACACCGGAGAAACTTCACCTAAGGACCACACACGCTTTTGAGACCTCACAAATTGCCAGAATGCTTAGTTAAAGAAGAAATCATCGCTCAGGATCCTTCTTACCGGCTGTCTACGTTCCACAGGTAGCTATCTTTAAATTAATCGTACTCCCTTATGCACCAGAGTAGATAAACTTTAAAAACAATAACTAGTGAAAAAACATTTGGCTAAATGATAAAATTACTCGCGACCATAAATGAACGATTAAAGAACTTAACCAGAATTTATTTGTCTACAAATAAACATCCTTTAATATATGTGCGAAATCTCATTTAATTCTATAGTTAATTTATCTCGGCTTGCCAGTCATATACCGGCATAAAATTGTTATTAAATAGATTAAAATAAACCATTTATTTAATTAGTATTTTGTTATTGATTGATTGGAATTTCAACTCACATTTATATGATAGGGAATGAGTGCTGGAGTGATCCAATTTGTTTTTTGTTATGAATGAATGCATTTGATATTTTTGGTGTTGGGATTTGATTAAACTTATGTTATATTACCATGCCTTTCTTAGATTAATATTAAGCTTTGATTTATTTGTTCTGTGGGATATAGGGCGGGCCCTAATACGATAAGTCTGATTGATCGTGATTGAAAGGTCACATATGCGATATAATTTGAAAGGTGATATTGGCTGTGTTCATTTCTTGCTTCCGACTGGAGTGATGCACGGGCATGTTTTGTGATATAGTTGAGTGAGCTTATGCACATACATGGCGGACTCTTAAAGTTCTCCTGGTGCCTACTACTTGGATTCGATCCGAATTTACGTATAAATAAATAAAAGCGTATGTGTATATGTGTTTGAAATTATCTTCACCGAACATTATGTAAACCCCCAGATGCAAGAACACAGCAGATTCATAGGAGTGACTTTAGTGTGCTTTCGGCAGGGAAGCCGTTAAGGGGGCGGTTACATTATATTGTAATTCTATGGCTTAGCTCAGTTGAGGTTATAGGATATGGTCTTTATATAGGATGCAAATAAGAGTAATAAAACATTTATTAATAACAATTCTATAACACTAATTTAATCATATGCCACACATTTATTTAATTATAAAACTATTGCAAAATTATCAATTATCATATTTAATATAGGATAGACAATGATTAGGATCGGGTACCTTTATATCCATATCACTATCTATTCTAAGCAAAGTAAAATATAATATTGGCACTGTAATTTGGTGATTTATCATCTCCAGACATTAAATAAATTGACTTCTACTGGCAAATCTATATATTTTAGGGCTATGCTATGTTAACCATATGTGTGTGGGTGTGTGGAAATGGAGAATCGAACATATAATAAAACAATTCATTTGGGCTTTTAATTCATCAAAACATTTATTAAAAAATAAAAGACAAAATAAATAATGAATAAACAAAAAGAAATATTATTTTATACACTTTGCTAACCAATTACATTGCTCTTATAGAAAAACCAAAATTGACTAATATTTAATATACGAATCATATATTTTCGAACATGTGTGCTTTTATAATATCCTAAACATGATGTATTTTTAAAACATACTTTTTATTAGCTTATTTATAAAACTTGGATGATGCCATAAATCAATCATCTTTTATACATATTATAAAATTTTATACAACACTTATCTGTTATAATCAGTGTAAATCATCTAACATTAACTATACAAAATAAAGAAAGGCAAGTAAAAACAATAACTAAACACTTATACTTATATACATGAGTGTTAAATAATATCTCCAAACTCAATCTAAATAATCTAATCGTCCCTTGACCATTTCTACCTTCAACTCACATTCAATATGCTTCCTATATGAACTTATAACAGATAAGGTTTTAATTCTTTATTTTTTTTAAATAAACTTCATTAACAAAATTGAAGCATAATAAATACAACATTTTTAAAATAATAATTTATAGCATCACGCACACATCCGAACATCTATAACCACCTATAATATAATTTCTAGATCATATAAAATAATAAATTATCATATTATAATGATATGAAGTTACATTGTTTTGTTTTGTTTTGTTTTTAAAAAGAGAAAAAAAATTGGTTATACATTTATTATAAGTAATAACGAAAATACTATCAATATCTCATCATTACATGTTAATTTTTTTTTAAACAAAATTGAAAGTTGAAAGAAATATACATATCAATTTTAAAGACAACAGTAAATTATAACATAAAAAAAAATGTCTATCCATTGTTAAAGCATAATTTGTTAAGAACGACAATAGTCTTTTTCCTTTTTATCCTAGAATTCCATTATAGGCGTAATAAATGACATTTGCATGCATTGGAATTATTTTGTTATATATGCGCGAATAGCAAAGGTATACAGTATAAAATTATCTTCTTGATATAAGATTAATAGATAAACTTTTTCATTTTAAATTTTATTTTGTAGAATATTGATAGAAAATTCTTTTAGCTAGCTTTATTTTAAACAATTTTGTCATTTTAATACTATTTAGCTTTGGTAATACTTTAAAATAAATAAAAATTAATTAGCTTACATATCATCCAGGCATTTTAAAGTAGTGAATATGGACCATCGTTTGACAGAGATTTGGAGGCTGGTATCCCTCTGGGGGGGGTGTTTATCTCCTCATTTTTATATCATTCCAGTAGTATAATAAAAATTCTCCACGGGTATATTTTTAGAATCCTTGCGATGTTTTTTATATAATACTCTTAGAGAGTTATTGAATCTTTTAAGTTTTTTTACATTTTCTTTCTCGGAACTTTTTTTTTACTTTCCTTCAAGTTTTAAACTCTATATCTTTCTTCACACATGCCCTCTGTGTTTTTTTTATTACAATCAACTTTGGAAGTGTGCCAGAATTTTACTTATAAAATTTTAACAATACAAGATTTGAATGGAATAAACATAATAATAAAAAAAAAAATTATCAAATATTAATTATTAATTTAGAAATGTTATTCACTATTATACAAATAATCTTTATCATTTTTAAACATAAGATTATGAACAATATATAATTAGTAAATAATAAATAAAATATAGGAAAGAAAATTCTAATTAATAATATACCTATGTATCTGCTTATTATGACATGTAAATTTTTCTACTACATACAAACATTTCTAATATTGGTCATCCTCCTCTTCTACCACCAAAAGCACATAATCCAAAACTCTACCAATCGGTACATCCAATTAAAGTTTTAATTTTTTTAAATCCTAATTTTAACTAGCAAATTACATCTCAATTCATTTTTCTCAGATAATTAACTTTAGCCATTGTTAGCACAAATGTGAACTTTCCACATTTCTTTCTGGTGCCAACCTGGAAGGTCACAATATATATATATAAGTATTTAATATTTCATGAATTTGTTACCTTCATTTTATCCAATTTGTTTATCCACTTCACGTTACTACTGCATTTCAAAAAGGGGTCAGTATATTTAAGCTGAATGGCATTATTTACTTTCCATGTAGTTCACTCAGGCAAGTCTTGGAGATTCATAGCTATGGACAAAGAAAGAAAGCTATTACAGATTAGCCTTCCATCCGTATGATTTCCTTATTAATACTTTCTTTTTTAACATCAGCAGTGTGGCTGTAAATATTATATTCCAAGGTAACAAATCAGTTGTCAACTAAATAGTTAAGCAACACTTAGATAAAACTGTTTAACTTTTTTAAGTCTTTCACTTTTCTTACTTTTTAACTCCTTTTAAAATCCCTTCTGAACTTCAAGCTCAACTATTTATACCCTGATCTCTGGATTGATTCAGTAGCACTCCCATTGTATCTGATTTGTTACACAGCTTTCATTTAAGCCCGAATGCTTTTCTCTTCTTGATGATTGGATCACTACTTTTAACAGGACAGATAAGGAATCATGAGGATTAAGCCATGTTTTTCAATTCAATAAGCTTGCCTCAAAATTAAAAATATAATATTTTAATAAATACCAGATTTAAATAAATACTTAGAGAAGTATTTATCTCATAATTTAAAAGTATAAAATCAATAATGGTTTATCTTTTCTTTTTCAATTATAGAAAATAATGATTTTCTTTTAACTTTAAACTTTTTGCTTTATTTTTTTTTAAAAAAAATATAAGATCAACTTCTTTCATATACATCTGCCTTTTTTAAAGGTGGAAGGGTAAAATAAATCTTAGAATATATATGTGAAACAGAGTTTCTGTTTCAATATGGACACTTAAAGATTGCAACTTGATCACAGAGAATGAAATATTGATACAATGAAGTTTAAATAAACATGAAATAAACATGTCCATGTAACGCAGACTAATAAATAATCAATTATAACATTACAAACTGCAATACTTTTAAATTGCTCATGTATTATTTAAATAATTTATGATAATATATGTTACATTATCAAGGGCAATAAAACTTGCTCAAAAAAGCTTTATATATTTATTAAATAATACTTATTTATAATTATAACTTTTTATTTATTTATTTAAAGATTTACATAGAAAAATAATATAAATCAAAATATAAAGATATCTAAATTATGAAACAAGATGACGCTTATAAACATTATAAGCAAAATAAATATGTACAGGGAATTCATGATCATGAAGAGATTAAATAGAAAATGAATTGATTATCACGTAAGATTCATTATTACAAGCAATATGATTTTTAAAAATTAAAAAAGTGCCATTAATATATACATTATAAAACAATAAAATCACATATAATAAAAGTCCATAACAGAATCAATAATTTGGTCTATTTTATTCTAGATTGTAAACTTGAGTTAAACACTTGCTACTAAATGATACTTATATTCAAATTCCCTGCTCTTCCCTGAAAACAAGCAATAGCCAGAAACTATTCTGATATTTGAATATAACATTATCATTTAATATCCATTGATTTTTTTTAAACTTATAGTAGATAATTTTGAGTAAAGTAAATAGAATGCCTTATTGAAACTAATGCAGATGTGGATAAATAACCTGGAATGACTACAATAAAATTTTGTAATTATCTATATAGTTTCTAGTAAAGTATTGTTTTATAATTTCCAAATTTGATTTCTTTATTATAAACATTATTTACAATATGTATTATAATATTTGTATTAAAAAAAACATTGATTATTAATAATGGAAAAATAAAATTATATGAAATAATTATTGATGTGAATAAAAAGGGAGTAAAATTACTTTTGTTTATACCACTGTTAAGATAGATATGATCATTACTTGATCTTTTTAATAAAACTATTCTATTTTTATAATAATTGAAATAACCATTGATTCAAATGAAAGTAAAATTAGTTTTATTAGGCCATTGTCAAGTTAGATGGAGGAAATGCTTGTTATATTTAGTAAAATTATGATTTATTTTTATAATAAATACATTTGATTTTTAGTATTATAGCATTAATTATAATAATTAAATTATAATATTTGACTTAAAAAATAGCGATAATTTATAAAAGACAAAGAAAATTTACTACAAGCGGTATACCACTAAATCCAAAAAGGAGAACATAAAATGTATACTCCTAAGCTAAATTCAAACTATTTTGATTTTTGCAAAATAGAGAATTCCCTAGGAAAGTGCTGAGATGGACACCTGTTCTATTCAAAAAAATATATGAAAGTAAGACATTTGATAATTTATCGCAGTTTTACTGATTGTAGCTGCTGCAGGTTAAACAAAGAAAAGCGTAATGATAAAGTATTTGGTATATAAAGTTATAGATACGAGACTTTTAGTTATGAGGATTACATTTTACATAAAACATAACTTCCATTATCATATAGAAAAGAAGGAAAAGGTATTCTGTAAATCTTCTTGAGATATTTGGAAAAGAAGGCACATTTTATTTTAGAAATTTAAAATAGATATTTATTAAAATTAAACTGCCTGAATTTAGGGTCTAATTTTTTCACCTTGTGGCTCTTAGAGATACTGATTTTTCCTTCCACAATTGTATATAATTAAAATTCTTTATTTGCTTATCTGCATTCAAACTTGCATAGGAAGAGATTTCTCGGTAGAAGTTCTCTGAATTCTGCAAGATTATTTATTACAGGAATGTTAACAGTGGTTGAATCACTACCATTTCTTTTAACAAAAAGATTCAGAGATGTATGTATTTGATATTATATTTCTTTAGTGCTTACATAACCTATTAAACATTTCTTGAATTGTTTCATAATAAAAACCAATATCAGTATATGTAATTGGTTGCACAAGCATCTTTTTTTATATAAGCTGCTGTTAAACGACAAATGATTCTACTGGTTGATAGAGTTATAGTCATTTTGCTTCATTTTAATACCGTTCCTTGTTAATGTTGCTGTTATATTTTGATATCCAATTTAATACATACATTATAGGTTCTTTTTATGATAATTAATATGTTCATTGAATAAAACTACTTTGCTGTTTTTATTTATGCTTGCCATCTTTGAATCACTATATGTGCAAGAACTGAATACTATAGTTCAGTAAAAACACTCCAATACAATAACAGAAGACTTATTAAAAGAAAATGTTACTAATCATAAGAAAAAAGAACATATAATGAATGTCTTAAATATGTCAAAATATAATGAGCATTTAACAATGAATAGTTTAAAATGATAATAGCATGGCCCACATGTCTATCAACAAATGGAATCATTTGCAGTTTAACAATTGCTTATATAGAAAAGATGATTACATAACCAATTTTGAGCAATAAGTGAATTTAATATATATATATAAGTAACATAATTTAATATATATATATATATTGATAATGTATTCATTTGCAGTCCTGACAAAAAAAAAAAAAATCCAAGAAATGTATAATGTGTTATGCAAGGCCTCATACTTACATGATTACAGAAATAATAAGTCATAAAATTTCTGAATATTTTTGTTAAAAGAAATCATGATAATCTGGATTATTAAATTTAAACCTTATCAGTATTAGAGGAACATTTACTCATAGTCTAACATTCCTATAATTTATCAACTTGCAGGATTTAGAATATCCTTATTCTAGAATTACTATGCAAATTTGAAGCAAATAAAAAATGAAATATAGAAGATTACACATAAGATTTAACATAAAATTATTACATAAATATTATTGCTTAAGTAAATAAAAATTAATTTTAACTGCAGATTTGAAATACCAGGTACTCTTTTTATCTGGAGCCTAATTGTAAATGTAGGGGATTTAAACTTAGATTTTCAAGCCCCTTCATGATCCACACTATCTCATACTACTGATACACATGACCACACACACATGCAAAAAAGATAAGTAATCAATATATGTATTTCATGCTAAACCAGCATTCATCTGTTGGTCCAGATTACCATATCCCATACATAATATATAATCAGTGCTCAGTTTATATTAAGGTAGCAAATCCTTACACTTTAATCATCAGATTTTCAATGGTATGGATGGCTGAAGAGTTGAAGTTTGGAGTACATTGAAGCCTGTCCATTAAAGTGTAAGGATTTACTATTTTAATATAAACTGAGCACTGATTATATATATGTATGGGAAATGGTAATCTGGACCAACTGTTGAGTGCTGGTTTAGTACAAAACATATATATTGGTGACTATTTATCTTTTCTGCATGTGTGTGGTCATGTATATTAGTAGTGTGAGATAATGTGGATCGTGAAGGGGCTTGAAAATCTGAATTCAAATCCCCTATATTCTTAACTGCAGACTAAAATGAAGAGTGAAAAATAAGAATAATAAAACATGGTTAGTTATACTATATATTACAGAGATAGAAATAAAAATTAAGAAGATTTGGTTTTGTTCCCAACAAGGTTTAACTGGCAAATTACTATCATCAAAGATACATCTGTTTATTTAGAATGTTCTAAAATTATATATTTCATCCAAATTAATATCCCAGAATGTAATGCAATTTTTTATAAGGAATTTTGAGTTAATACAGAGGTCGCCAAAGTGGTCTATATAGACCCCCAGGGGTCTATTTAACAAAAGTAGGGGTCGATCTGAGCCAGGGGGTCGAAGGAAAAACAATTCTTAATTTGCAAATCACACATATTTTTCATAAAACTATTGTTACACAATGTAAAATTACTTTAATAAATGTTTAAAATCATAAAATAAATGTACAAACACAGTACCTAATAGATAGTTTTATTTTAATTAACTGAAAATTACTTTTTTGGGGGTCGATGGAGATTTTGAAAAATTATATAGGGGTCTATGATCAAAAAAGTTTGGCGGCCCCTGAGTTAATATAACAACAAGAATAAATGTGACATATTTATATGTTAATCTAAGAAAGATTTCACACAAACATCATTTTTTTGGGGGAATAGGAAAGGAAAAGTAGTCTTTGTTTTGATCCTGAGAAGGTCGCAATTGTTTGCATTGAATACAACAATAGAAAGAAAAGTCATAGTTTATCATCAATTCAGATAATACTACAAATAGGGGGGAGGGGGTAGTGTTCAGCTAAACACCCATGGAACATGTATAGGAAAAACATTTTATAAATAAGTTCCTAATAATGATTAACAGATTAGCTTGGTCAAAATTATGATGCTTAGCATAGAAAATGTACTTAACTAATTATCAAAAATTGATATTTACTTCTCATTAAAAGCATCATGTTGAATATTACGCACACATATCAAGGAGTTCACTTTGTTATTTATATATATTGAAATAATAAATTAGTGTATTTCAAAAGTGTTTTAAATTTAGCCAACTTTCACTAAATGTCCTTGAATCATAAGGAAACTATATAAATAATAACAATAGTATATAAATAGGAGTAATAATAGTTGTTAAAGAAATCAAAGTTGCAAATAGATATTTTAAAATTCAATTAAGAATCTGGAAAAGAAAGAAAACAATTCAAATACTAAAACACTTCCATAAAAGGGGTAGCAAAACAGATAATCTTCATCTCCAATTATTTAAAATATTTACAAACCTTCAATTATAAACACTAAAGAAGTTAAATGTAATACATAAAGCAAATATGTATGTGTGAATGTAGAAATAAATACACACACTAGCATGTTAATTTATTTAAAACATAATTTAATTTTTAAATTAAATATAATTTAATGCCGCATTGAGGTAACATTGTCTTGTCAATCTCACCACCTATTATCAACAATCATTATTAAACACACAATCCTTCTCATGGTATCTTCTTTAACAACAACATCTAGCTATTGGGAAAGATATAAGTTGAAAAACAAAATTAATACATCCAATAACATCGAATCTTTTCTGTTATTTAACAAGTACTTTTTAAGGACGTTAAAATATTGCTACTTGGAACTCAAATATCAGGTTTTTTTAATTAAAGTCAATGCCAAAACTCTTCCTGCAAATTATTTTCTATAAATACTTTATGAATATAGATCTATTGTGTGATTTAAGTCATAAAGATGAAGGGCGTGGAACCTCTCCTGTGGAATGCCTTTTTTTCAAACCTAACATTTTTATAGCTGACACTACTCATATATCGAATATTAACCAGACTTATTGATACAAATGCAGAAACCTGTTTTTCCAATATAAGAAAAAACACTTGATATTCTAGTTCATAAGATAGTATCTAATCTTTAAGTTCATATCTCACAAATATTTTAAATCATTCTAAACAAATTAGGATAATATTAAAATGAGAGATCAAACCCATACACTGTCAGCTTTTTTTGGAACTATCTGGAGTTTGGATTGACTACCTGTACAAATGTAGCAATTATTTGAATACTAAGAAAATATATTATTGCACTATTATGTTTTCTTCAATTTTTCATAATACATATAAATAGTGTTATATTCAAATTTTCTTATTATGTACTATATTCTATTATAGAACTTAATATATAAAATATAATTCTGTAAATCATTTGGTCAAATATAATAATTTTAAAATAAGTTAATAAAAACTTAAAAGTTTAGTACACTACATATGATAAAATATAGGTAAATGATGTGATGAAATTCATTTCAAGTGTTATGGAAGTTTATTTGCAAATGAGGGCTTTGAACATTCCATCATCAGATTTTCAATTAAATGGAGGGCTGAATAGTTGTGAGTTGAAGTAGTTTGAAGCCTGTTCATTAAAGTATAAAGATTTGCTATCTTAATATAAAGCTGAGCACTGATTGTATATATGTGTGGAGATGGTAATCTGAACCAACTGACTTGTGCTGATTTAGCATGAAATACATATATTGGTGATTACTTATCTTTTCAACATGTGTGTAATCAGGTGGGTCTGCAATATGAGATGGCTTGGAGAGTTGAGGGTTGTGTGAAAGTCTGAGTTTGAATCTCTTATATATTACATAAATTCAATCATAAGAAAAAGATAGAATCAACAAAATGGAGATTTAGAATGATGTTAAAAAAAGGAAGAATTATTCCAAAATAAAGGGATTTTTAAAAAAATTTCTAAAATAACTGATGTTTGTTACCTAACCTTTGAATATAGCTGAATTAATAAGTAAACTTAATTTGAGATTTGGTTACAAAAATGATAATGACTATATTATATTTTTATAAATTCGTCAATCTCTGACTATTCACTCTGAAATATTTTTGAGTATGTTTAAAATCTAAAAACATTTTAGAAGTAGTTCATTTATGAGTTGTTACTACATAGAACATGAAGTGGAAAAACACTTACGTAGCATGTATTAAATCAAAACATTATTTAATTAAAAAATAAAGATGAAATATTTATGAAAATAGATGCTATCATTATTTACTTCATGCTGATGCCAAATCTATATTTAAGTTTACAAAAATACTATTTTATAAATGGTTCTTGCTTTCACGGATATTAAATACTTAAACGTTTTAAAGCAGAATAAAAATAAACTACAATAATTAAAAATACTGCAGAGGGGCCACTAAAGAACAAGAATACAGAAAAATAGAAATTTTGGGAGGCACTTTGCTGCTAATATTATTTATTGAAAATTGTTTTTATCCATTACATATTGTTAAAATTTAAAACATTTTTACCTTTCATAAGTAATTTTTTTTTTAAGATGAGAAAAGAAACCTAGCTATTTGTAAGTTTACAATAATTAAAAATACTTTACAGAAGTCTCTAATGATAATTTAATTATTATAAATCAACCATTCATTTTTAGCATAATCATTGCTTGAAGTTGAAAAATATTAAATTATATTATCCATTATTAATTCATGAAAATACTAAATTGCTCATGTATTACTTGAGCTAAGGTATCCAAATATTAGTAAACTTTGAATTAATATTTGTGCAAAATAGTCAAACCACTAAATTTTGAAAAAAAAAATTAAATATAATAATTTACTAAGCCCTTCCTTTATAATTAAAAGGTCAAATCATCACTTTGTTCTTCCAAAGAAGAAGAAAATATTTAAAAATGCCTGCAAATATGATCAACATGGGTTTTAAGAGAGTAAATCACCCTAAAATTTCAAACACAGTAAATCATTAATTCCAACTATGAAAAATGGCTAAGCAAAACTAACAACTTTCTTTAAAGTTTGAAAGCATTAATGATCAAAGAATCAGAAATTTGTAAGTCAAATTACAAAACCATAGTAACTTCTGTTTGAACTTAATCAAAGACTAATATTCTCAAAATGAAATTGATATTATTAATGTTTTTAGATGATTGGTGATATATTTAAAATTTTAGTTGATATTTTAAGCTAAAACTTATGATAACTCAATTTTTTTAAAATGTATCATTGCAGTTTTAACTCTTGAGAGCATGAGCTAAAAAAAAAAAAGAAAACGGAAATTTGAATCAGAGATGCTATGCATGTAATTAAAGGATGAAAATGTTGCACAAACATGCCATCCCATTTTCATAATTAGTATAAAGAAATATCCAATGATATTAGAAGCTCATGATTACTGGTGATACAATAGCTTAAATGACTGAAGAAGGAAAGGAGGAAGATAAGAAATTGTTTTGGAAACAGTAGTTAGCTCTTGATTAACCAACATCTTACCTACAAGGCAGTAAGCATTGTTAGTTGGGCACTGTTATTTATTATTTTTCATCTCTAAAAGATCATTATACTATTTTTTATCTGTAGAACTTATCAGTAGCATGAAAATAGCACCCAACTATGATAACAATGATGCTAAATATGTATGTGTAAGTTATAAAGCATTCTTGCAGTTTGCATCATTAATAATAATTGATTTCTAATTTAAGGGAGAGAAAAGCCCTCTAACAAATTTAATATAAATTCTTCTTCAAGAATCATAATAACTAATCTTTCTTATTGTATTGTCAAATGTATATCATCTAATACTAAATCATCCATGCACTTTATTACTGTTACACAATGCTTTATTTACCACCCTCTTTTACAGTTTTGATTGCGGGCAATCGAAACTGTAAAAGAGGGTGGTAAATAAAGCATTGTGCAACAGTAATAAAGTGCATGGATAATTTAGTATTACATGATGTTTAATATAAATTATTTTACTTGTTCATTATTCCAAATTTATTTAAGTATGTTGCAAATATTTTTATTTATTTAAAAACTCTATAGTGTGTCTGCTTATTTGGTAGAAAGAGGTCACAATTTGAATGTACATATATTTTCATTGCTAAGATGATATTATGCTAGATAACTATTTAGTCCCATGTCTTTTCCTAATCATCACAAGAACTTACTGTTCTTTGAATTAGTCCAGATTTAGATAATGATTTATGTACTGTCAAGGTTATTATGTTTGTATGTACATAGCAACTGTACCAATGTATGTATATAATTAACCTATTCATTCATTATACTGAATGTTTATATATTATACACAGACAAAGCAACCTTTAAGTAATTCTCTATAAGATGAAGAATTCTCCAACAGCTTTTCGGAGAAAAACTCTTACAACTTTCTACATCCCAATTCGTGATATTTTAAGTGTTTTTCTGTTCTATTTTATCTTTTACTTAAGACTATCTGGATATTTCAATGCAGATCAGTATTGGATAGCTAACTGAATTGAATATAAGTCACATATACCTGAAAGAAAATTCCTAAGCCTGATAATAAATTGATAATTTAAAATTTTACCTAGCTGGACTATACTAGTTAATATTGTTAATATAATGTTTAATAATACTAATTTAAAAAATTAAGACATTTCAATTATGCTGTATGTCAGATGAACATTGTGGCTTTATTATAGAAGTAGATTAGTGCTCTATTTTATATTCAATAATAATTTAACTATGAACAAAATTGATATTTATAATTAAATGCAATTCATTAAAATGTCAACCAATTACAAAATTCTTTAACGATTCAAATATTTAGTCATCTGAAAAATTTATAGCAAATTTAATACTAATAAAACTGAGTATGGTAAGTTTCCTGGAGTTAAATTTACTAAACAATAGAGTATTATGATCTAGAAATAATATTTGATCATTGGTAGTAGTGAAGTTAGCTATTGTTTATCACTTTTTAATGCAATTCATTTTATAGATATAATAAACACCTCCATACTTCCCCATTCTTTTTAAATTCACTTAAATTAAGATATAATAAAAGACAAATGACCCCCCAAGATGCATTTCATGCTGAACCAGCACTCATCAGTTGGCCCAGGTCGCTATCTCTCATATATATCTTTATTATATGAAAAGTATTTATTTAGAGTAAATTGTTACACTTTCATTAGTAATAATCATTATTATATTTATTTGAAATTGATGACGTCAAAGTTATGAGTGGAGGAAGTTTGACAATGGTAAATGAAAATGTAGCAATTTATTTTACAATCTTAAAATTCTAAAATTTTAATGAACTTTTTTACTATTATTAATATCAGTGCTAGATTTAGGAATTAGTTAAACAAGTTATTGCTTAGGACTTCACAGAACATTCAGAAATTTTCAGATTTGCCTCTTTTAAAAATTTTTTGTGGCTTTTTATGTGTACTCTAGTTTTTAATATGGTTTATATTTTAAAATATCTTTACATGCAATTAATTTGTTAAAATTTTTTATATTTTCAGATTTACAATAAAGAGAAAATTTGAGAACAATACCAACAAAGAAAGCATTAGTTCTGATTGAACAGTAACTGAAAAAAAGGTCCAAAGTTGACAGTTTTTTACTCCATCAGTAATTAAGGATCTACAAATCCGATGCAATATTTGAATAACATGCTTTTGTTATTGAGATGTAGAGCATAAAATATCAAATGAAGAAATCACTAGATGCAAAAATCATCATTGCTGAAACAATAAATTCACAAAATTCATTGATATAAGCTGATAATGTATGTTAGTAGAGGATGATAATAGATCTTAAAAGATGTTTCAAAGTCATCATTGGAAATAATCTTTTAAACTCAAAGCAATCTCAAAAATCAAGATAGATATTGTTCAAAATGTCTTTTTAGTCCTGTAATTAATGGTAACAAATGAAATAGAACTGGATAGTTTACTCTTCAATAACTGACCATGTTTACAGCTTGTTTTATAGTCTGTTTTGAACATCTACTGCATCACCAGTTTCCAAAAGGCTATTTGATTGTTGAAATCCATCTATAATTCAAACTTATAAAAATTTTAAAGACCATAGAACAGTATTTCTGATATATTTAGCACATGTGTTTGAGCACCTTATTAACATGATTTTAAGAGAGGACAAATGTTTACTATTATCAAATAATGCATGTATTTGGTCTGTTATAGTTAATTGCTAAATTTAGTCCATTTTGTTCCAATCATATAAAACAATAGAGAAACTGGGTTTTTATCATATTTGTCTAAGGCATTATTGTGACGAATTTGTTCAGTTTATACTAATAGAGGAAGAGAATCAATTTTGAATTATGTGAAAAATCAACTACTTCTGTTCATTTTTGGAATTTACACTAAATATTTCCCATGTGGGTTAATTAACTATAATATAAAGTATATATTACATGATTGTGGCTTACTTTCTGATCACTTTATAACATTCCTAGAATAGAAAAATCATATTGATTAAAATGCAATAGATAAGATGGTGGATTATCTAAATAAACTCTGCAAAGTTCATTTCCATAAATGCCAATAACAGTCATAAAAAAATGCAACAAATGTGACTAATGTGGAATGCATTTAAACATTTCTTTAGAAAAATATGCATGCTAGTTATATTTTTTCTGCCAGATATTCACTAAATCTTATTAATTATGCTGCAATACATTGGCTGTTTAAATGGAGTAAACTTTTTGTTATGTCAGACTTTTTATTTTTATCTTTTATGCAGAGAAACTGGCAATGTTTTATCACCTTTAGTGCAGATTGTGGAATGCCAGAATCCTAGGCGAGAAGCATGTTTTGAAATCATAAAAATTTCAGGTTAATCACTGATGTTTTATGTCACCTTCATACCAATGAGAATAAAAGGAATGATACAAGAAGATAAGTTGGTGCCCTTATGATATTAATGGAGATATTAGAAGGTTTATTTTTTATATTACATTTATGGACTTGTTTGATGAAGAATTTTTGCAAATCACTTAAGGCTCTTCAAGATTATATATTGCATTAACCATTTGTGTAAATCTTCATACAGTACTATATATTTAAATAAAATATTTGAAAAAATTTTGATGATATTGAACAAGAAATTAAAGTCAAACTGCTTTATATAAAATGCAAGTTGCAGAGTAAATAAAGAGGACCAGAAAAATCCAAATAACAATGAATTTGCAGCTGATGGTAGTGTAGTGTTTTCTCCAAGAGAAAAATTTTGAGTGAAATTCTATTGTCTTATAATGGATGCTTTTGAAGTAAACTTAAGAGTGAAAGCAACAATCCGCAATATGTTGCAATTAAATTTCCAATTTTTATTTTTCATTTATAAATTTCACAAGTACAGTTAAGGTTGAAACATGAAAGCACTTCTACATTTGTGTCAAACAGAATTATCCAATATAAATAAAATTACCACAAAAACGATATCATATCATTTTCTAGAGTAATATTCACTTAGTTTATCTAATGTGAAAGCAATATTACAACTATACTTATGTCTGATAGTAGCAAATAATTAAAAAAAACCTATTTTCAGAGCTATAATAATCAAAAATGAAATGAGAGCAATCATGTTTTAAAACAACCTGTATATAGCTTATGTTAAAGCCAGCAAAACTCTACGTATTGCCACTCAGTGCAAGCCAGAGTAATCAATGGATGCCAGAAGGCTTGTGCATAAAATCCCCACCTAGTGCCTTCGTCTTTCAAGTATGCTGAAGGTTATAAACCACATAATATATGATTTCAGTATATAAGTCATGATTTTGCTTTGGCAAAATTGAGAATCTTACAAGTGTGTTTTTATTATTTATATTACCAAAAGTGGTATTGATTACTTATTTTGCTAGCATTTTGTTTATATATTAAAGCATCTTAAAATTATTTAAAATTTACATTTAAAAGCTGTTTTCAATATATATATTATCTTATAATCAATGAGAAAGATCAAACTAACTGATATGCATTGGCACAATATACATATTAGATCAATCATTAGATGATATTTTGGTAATAATAGATGCTGGAGATTTGACAGTCAAATTTCTTGATGTTATAGTAGGATTTACAGATAGTATGAATGATAGAATTAATAGAAGGTTTAGAATAAAATTTATGCAAATAAGACTAAACCATGAAAATAAATAGTGAATTGAAGAAATTAAAAGTTGTTGAAAGTAATGATAAAGAGATGGGAATATAATTTTACATGTATCAGAGATATGGACAATTAAGGGGGAAAGAAAGAAAAAAGATGTGGTTTTTAAAAAAAATGTAAAAAATAAATTGGTAGACAATATGAGAAATACAGATGTATTAAAAATAAAAAATGATTATATATATCAAGTTTATTTTTTAAACAAATTTATTATGTATCATGTGAATACTCATATGGTAATATAAGTTGTAATGATAAGAACTATTGTTTGGATATTAGGAATTTTCTCAATAAAAATAGAAAACTGTAGCACAATAATCATTAGTATGTATTTTATTATCAAATAAATTATGATAATAATAAAAAGTACTAGTTACAGAAAATTATATACTGTAGTTAAGAATAAACATACTAAATTGTTTACGTCACTTTTAAAAATAAAGACTAAAATGCATTTATATAAGTTTATGGTTTAATAAAGTAAATGTTATGAATATGGGTCTGGTATCTCGATCCCAGTAAATGCATTTTGTAGGTTCTTAATAAGGGGATTGATGTGAAATATAAACAATAATGAACTAAGAGGGGATCCTTGGGATATAGATTTGGTGGGTGTGAAAAATGATGAGTTTCTTCCATTTAAAGTTATATAGATCTCTCTATTCAGAAGCAGCTTTGCAATTATATATAGGTGTGTTCTAAGAATTTCTGTATCTTTTAGCATTTCCAGAAGTGTATATATATTGACTGAGTCAAAAGCAGCTTCTATATCAAGCTGCACAATGATGGGTCCATATTTTTCCTGCTGTTTCACTGTGGCTAGAATTACTTTAAAGAATAAGACTGCTTTTGTCATTGAAGAGTTTTTCTTTGCATATTGTGCTTCAGAGATAAGTGGCATTATATATGGTTCATTTTCATCTTTAATGATTTTCTCGATAATTTTGACCGGCAAAGGCCCATAGACATTGGCCTGAGGTCTGTAATGGGTGGGATAATTGCTCTCTTTTTATTATAGGGTACTATGGCTATTAGATAGACACCCTCCATGGGCTGCAACTCCAAAAAATACTGCACGAACACTCACAGAAATACAAATTAAGATTTAATCCAACCAAAACCACATCCTGGTAAAACCATGTACATCAATTTACAAATCAAAACAAAACTCATTCATTAGGTTTCCATTTCATATGAGAATTATAGGAATGAGATGCCACATCCAAAATAAACTTAAAGAAGAAACCAGAAAAATTTATAAACTTTTTGTCCAAGGCATATCCACATCTAAAATAAAGAAGAAACAGAAAAATTATAAACTCTTTGTCCAAGGCATATCTTTCACTATATCCAAAGTACAATTAATTAAGCAGCTCATCACAACCAAAATAACATACTATGCACCAGTTGTTTCATTCTTGAAGGCGTTTATCTCAAAAATTAAAACCATATATAATAAACTACTTTGGGCCAGAAAAACAGTAGCAATCTCCACCAAAAACTTAGCCAAACCCTAATAAAGAATGGACTTAGCTTGCACAACATCAACATTTTTCATCTACAGAAGTTAAGGAACTCAATAATTATAATACTTGCCAAATACCCACCACCTACTCAATGTTACTCCGACAGATAAACCACTTCCAAAAGGTTTTTTTTTCACTAACATTATATACCACTGCAAAACCACAGACAAGATTCCAGAACAGTATTTGCATAAGTATTCATACTCGGATATTTATGGTTTAATGAATAGAGAAACAGATGCTAATGTTATACCACCTATGTTAGGAATTAATAACAAGAGACTACTCAAGGAATATAAAAAATGGGCTCTAGAATGGGCTCTAGAACCCAAATACTTTGGTTTTATCATTAAAATTAATCTCAATGCCTTGCCAATAGCCCACTTTCTTTATCATAAAAGTATGTACATATCTATCGACCTTTTCTGTGGACTGTGCCATTGAGCAAAAGAGACACTGGACAACATTATTTATCAATGTGTAGCACTCAATCAAACACGAGATTATATGTAACACCTACAGAAAGCCTGGTACAATCATTAATCACATAATTGTTGCTTTTGAAGGAAGATCAATACCTAGCATTAGGGCAGCCACATTTGTTCTATATGCATACTGGTGCACCAGATGTACTTTCTTAATTGGCAATAATACCAGATGACACCCAATACATTTAGCAACAGACTGTTACATATTCAAAATAGAGATAGAATAATAACCAACTCCCACTTATATGCAGCAACTCGGTCCTTGTTAAGGCAACCATGAGTGTTGTGAATGCTGCAAAGAAAACTATCATACAACTAACATTCAAAAAGACAAGAGACATGCAGGCAAAACTAAATAAGCTCATCAAACTTTAGAACTCTTTGGTTATCTTTTTTTTTATATTGTTATAGTCTATTAACCACAAAGTGTGACCATTAAATTCCTTAATATATGTTCACCTTAATATTACTCATTGTAACAACAGGCAAAACTCACTATACGTATGCCACACACAGCAAGCTAGAGTAATCAATGGATACCAGAAGGCTTGTGCATAAAATCACCATCTAGTGCCTACTCATCCAGACTAGTTTCTGGCTTGTGGCTTTCATCAGTGAGGAGCCTTGGATTTGAGAGCATTGTATCTAGATCTTGGGATTTAATGCAACCCTCCAGCAACCACCTTTTATCTCCATTTAACTACCAAACTATGAGTCTTAAACTGAAAACACTTTAATATTTCCAATTCAAGCCCATCCGCTTACATAGTTATATGGGTCTGAATCCAGTTCAGTTTCCATATATTTTGGTATCTTTGGTTCTTTAATAACCATAGCCACCAATATCCTATTAGGAAGGATTGGTTTTAAGCCAACAAACATCACATGACCACTATCTGTTATGCTTGTGTATAACTGTTGTTACAACAGGCAAAACTCACTAAACATATGCTGCACACAGTAAGCTAGAGTAATCAATGGATGCCAGAAGGCTTGTGCATAAAATCCCCATCTAGTGCCTACTCAGCCAATATCCCCAGACTAGTTTTTGGCTTGTGGCCTTCATCAGTAAGGAGCCTTGGATCTGGGAGCACTGCATCTAGATCTTAGGATCTAATGCAACCCTCCAGCAACCACCTTTTATCTCCATTTAACTACAAAACTATGAGTCTTAAACTGAAAACACTTTAATGTTTCCAATTCAAGTCCATCAGCTTATATAGTTATATGGGTCTGAACCCAGTTCAGTTCCCATACATTTTGGTGTCTTTGGTTCTTTAATAACCATAGCCACCAATATCCTAGCAGGATTGGTTTTAAGCCAATAAACATCACATGACCACCATCTCTTCTGCTTGTGTATAACTGTTGTTACAACAGGCAAAACTCACTGTATGCATGCCACACAAAGTAAGCTAGAGTAATCAATGGATGCCAGAGGCTTGTGCATAAAATCCCCATCTAGTGCCTACTCATCCAATATCCCCAAACTAGTTTCTGGCTTGTGGCCTTCGTCAGTGAGGAGCCTTGGATATGAGAGCACTGCATCTAGATCTTAGGATCTAATGCAACCCTCCAGAAACCAACTAAGTGTTTTCAGTTTAAGACTCACAGTTTTGTAGTTAAATAGAGATAAAAGGTGGTTGCTGGAGGGTTGCATTAGATCCTAAGCTCTAGATGCAGTGCTCTCAGATCCAAGGCTCCTCACTGATGAAGGCCACAAGACAGAAACTAGTCTGGGGATATTGGATGAGTACACACTAGATGGAGATTTTATGCACAAGCCTTCTGGCATTCATTGATTACTCTAGCTTGCTATGTGTGGCATACGTATAGTGAATTTTGCCTGTTGTAACAACAGTTATACACAAGCATAAGAGATGGTGGTCATGTGATGTTTATTGGCTTAAAAATTACTCATTGTATATTAAATTTGAAATTTTCTGGATGTAAACTTGCGTAAACCATTGAGATCAATAAAGCCTTTATTGAACAAAAGTAGATGTATTTAAATTCAGATTTAGAATATAACATTGTGCACGAGTCTATTATATTCATAAAGTTACACTTTCTTGCTTATCTTTTTTATGTAAATAAGTCCAAAATTGTTGCTAAAATAATGTATTAATTATGATTACATTCAAACATTCAGAGAAAAAGTGATCAATTATATACCTTTTTTTTTTTAAAAATAGGGGTCTCAGTTTTAAATTCACATGTAAAAAGTACCTTTATGGAATATACCAGTTATTCACAGAAATGACTCTTTCTTAATTATATCATCATTATTTTTAATCATTACTGATCTATTTCAGGTTGAAGGTTTCTTTAAATTTAATCTAGTTTCTCAAATCCTTAGCCTCTCTAGCACACCGTACCAGTAAACTTCTCTATTTCATCCATGCATCTTACATGTGGTCTCTTACTAGGTTTTTTACAATCTCTTGGGATCCAATTTAAATTTTTTAACTAATCTATTTATATCTTTTTAAGTAATATGTTCAATCTAGTTCTATTTCTGTCATTTAGTTCTTTCAATAAAGTCAATGACACCTGCTCATTCTCTCATACAGATATTTAATTTGCAATCTTTTCTTGTTGTTCAATTATATATATCTGCAACATTGTTGATAGTCTGAAGTTTCTATATTGCCCTTCTATTACGATCCATAAATACGATTAAAAAAATACATATAACAAAATTTTTCTTTTCAAACACATTTCAGTTACTACCTTAATTCTATCAAAAGCATTTTATCCAAGTTTAATTCTATAATTAAGTTCATCCATTATATAAACCTAATCAAGATATTTATAGCTGTCAACTTTTTCTAACTCATGATTATTAATAAAATATATATTATTATTGATGAATAAACTTAGTTACTTTCTAGAAAGTCTGATTATATTAAAATGCTCAGAGAAAGAATGAAGTAGTCAAATTCGTTAATACTTGTCCCATCATGTCTAATGTTTCAGATACAATTTGCCATTTACTTATTTTTATTTCACAAACAATATACAACATGTATACTAAAAAAAAAAGCTTGTTTAATACTTTAAAATAAAAATGATAAATACATCACATAGCATGCTGAGCATGCTTTCAACTAACTGGTAGTCATACTTTAAAATAAGAATGTTAAGTGCATCAACATGCCATCGACTAACTGTGTATTTAACATTTTTATTTTAAAATATTAAACAAACTTTTCTTAGAATACATGCTGTATGTATTCTTTATACTGAATTACATTTCCCCCCAGAAAAGTTTAAAACTATTGAAACAAGTGATTAGTAATTAACATGGACATAATTATTATTTTACTATTTTATTTTAAATATGATTATAAATCCGTAGATCACAAAATCCCTTTGGTAATTTTCCAAAGTAAAAAAATTCAGGAAACCATAGTTTTTGTTGAGGGAAGAGGGTTTCTTAGCTCTAATCTATTTTTTTAGCTTCATAGATTTTTTTTCCTTTCCAAATTCTGTTGGTGGTCAAGTGGTTAGCACAGCTGCCTTACAAGCAGTTGTCCTGGGGTTTGCTTTCCGGCTGATGTTTTGACACATAAAAAAAAAAAATTCTGTTAGCCAGCTTATTAGATGAGATAAAGTTTATACCCATAGGTGAAACATCGATAATAATATTGCTATAACTTGTTAATGATATAAATTCAGTTAATTTTTTTAATTTTTAATTAATGCTAGTAATTTTTACAATCTTTCTCATTATTCAATATTAGAAAAAAAATTAGCAGTATTTTTTTTTTTTTGCAATGAATGTATTTTTAAGAAAATTAGTGCTTTTGTGGATTATTAATATTATGAAAAGAATTCAAAATTGAGGTTTAATTTTTAGAGACATCCTACTTCTTTTTTCTGTTTTGTTTCTTGCTTTCGAAATATGTTTGTTTATTTTTTGTATCTTTTCAATGTTGATACTTTCTAAGTGGATATCATTAGGTATAGAATTATGAATTTGCCAATGCTTTTTAGTAGTATATACAAGATATCATCTGAGAAATAATTATTGAGGAAAAGTATGAGTAAAGTAAAGAAATGAATTGATATATATTCAAGATGAAGGAATTATGAAAGTTATGTTGAGATAACAAAGGTTACACAGAAGAATAGTTGTAGCAAAAAGAAACCAATTATGACATCAGGGGAAGCAGAAATTATGAGCATATAAGAAGCAGAACAAGAAAAAAGACTTGAAAAAGGTGATTTTATTTTAAAAATAGCTAATAATAGTTATTTAAATCCAACTATATTCAGTACTTAATCTTAATTATAGATTCTTCAGACAACATAAAGTTTGATGCTTCATTTTTACTAAAAAAAAAAAAAAATACAAAATGAAATAGTTTGTAGTCAATTGGAAGATCTTATACTTTATTACAGAAATTCAAAACAAATTTACTATGTTAGAAAAAATATTATACAGATGGATGATCGATGATCCATACATTGATTTATTTAATGATAGGTACTTTGAAAAAATAATGAGAAAATTTTTATATATTTTGAAGATAAAAGGATTCTCCCCTCAATCATAATTTATTAGATGCATCATGAAAGTTTCATTCACAAAGTAAAGGTCACATTGTAGTAGATACCATTTGATGAACTTGGCAAGTAGCTCATTTACCCCATGTCTATGCAATATTAAAAAATTGAACAATATTTTAGATATTTTTAAGAGGGGGGGGGGATATTTAAACATAGAACAAAAAGTATTTTATTTTAAAAATGTAACCAAAATAATCTTTAAATTTAAAATTCATATCAACTCTACTACCATGTTTTATAAATGAAAGAAACTGAGTTGGGATACTTTTTTTTGATTATTTCACAAAATGTTCCTGCTATTATAAAAGAAATAGTGATGATTGATCTGGTGATGTGTGTTCAGACTTCTACTTAGGCATCATTGCCTTTACATTAAAAACTGTTGGGTTTGAGTGATCAAGTATTCTATTTCTGATGGCTTGGTTAATATTAGAAAATTCTACCATATTTGAAATTCTTTAGCACTGTAACTAAGCCATAATTTTTAACCATGATCAGTGATAATTGTCATTGTCTGAATAAAATTTATTGTAAAATCTCCACTTTATAAACTTTAATGGATCCCCATATCATTAGGATATATTATTGTGTTTTTGCTAACAATTCTTCTAATCTCATGTCTTTTGCCTCATTTTAATAAGCAGTGATTTCCTAATGGTATGTTCTTTTTTTAAGTAGAAAAATGGATGCTGTCATTGCTATTAAACATTTCAATTGTTTTTGATAGTAAAGTTCTATCTATTTACATCCAATGGTGTGACTATTTTATTGTCAAATCGGATACCTTTTTAAATATTAATGAATCAGATATCAATTTTCTTTCAGACAACCCTTGTCACTTTTCATTTTTTATGCTATCTGATGTCAACAATATTATGTTAATGAGACAAATACTTTATTACTATGTTCAACTCTTCTATATAAAGTATTATACATGTTAATATTACATTGGTTTTTTCAAAACTGTTTCTTGTTTAAACACATTTCTTTGTATGTTTAAAATATAGAAGTATTAGAATAATAAATAACTATTAATGAATACACCCACAGAAAAGATAGATTAAAAAATAATTAGCTTTATTATTGCTTAGCATGCTTTGACATATCATGTATATCATATTCATAGCTTATAGTAATATGACTTCAGATTTTTTGGTATTAGCGTATTAATGCCAATAAATCTAAGATCATATTAATATGATATATCAGATGCATACTAGGCAGTGATAAAACTGACTATTTTTAAAAAATCTATTTTTCTGTGTATGTGTTCATTTACATTAGCTCCGAAAAGAAGGAAGTAATTTATAGATGAATTACAAAAATATTAGAATATAAATTAATTCAAGTTAAACTTTTATATAATTTATTCCTATATTTTCAAGATTAAATCCAACTACAGGTGTCTTGCGTTGTTAGCTGAGAGGTAGTTGGTTGCAGACGGTTGTGGGTTCGCGTCCCGGCTGATGCTATGACATAAGAAAAAAAAAAATCCAACTACAGGTTGTTATGATGTAATTTTTGAAAAGTACTATAAAATAACTTATTAATTTTAATTATAGTCAGAGATTTTATGTTTTGAATAACAAATTAAATATTGATTTTATTCAAAAATGTTTATAATAATAAATGTGGAGATATATTAAAATATGTTTTATCATTTAAATCATTTAATATTTGCTGTAGTATTTTTTAATCTAGCCAGCTTCTTTTTATATTTACATAACTTTTTCATCATGTTAGGTGGAGATAACATGAGGAACTTGCATGTGGTATAAAACATTCTATGATATGTCACACGATCACCATTTCTTATGCTAGCACATAACTGTTATTAACACAGGCAAAAGGCATTACTGTACGAGGAGAGTTTTGCCTGTGTTAATTCTATGATATGTATAAAAATTCATAATTAATTGTATTTAAATACATTCTGTGTCAGTTCATTAGTAAAATAAATGCTATAAAATGTTTCAGTACTAGTAACTTAATAAAAAAAAAAGATCCAAAATGTTATTAAAAAAACATTATTTTAATATAAGGCGTACTGTAATCAACAATAGTTTAAATATGCCACAAGGGTGTGGCCAGCCATCCCAAAACAAATGTATGTTATATGTATGGCATCTGTGGCTTAAGTTATTAATGGGATCCTGAGCGCAGTAGTATAATTAGAATTTTGATACCCTACGGCAAAATTTATTGACAATCTCCTAAGACAAAGAAAAGAAAGAAAGATAGTTAAAAAAACATTAATAAAAAAAATCTTAGTTTAGTTGAGATTTTAGCACAACTATACTATATTTTAATGAGCTATTTTCCAATTGTTTATTTTTTAAATTTGTGTAAAAGCGATACTTATATTATTACTTTGGATTGCAACGTGTAACCTAATTTAATATTACTTTGTATTATAGCTATTTTTGTCATTGATTAAATTATCAATTTTAAACTAAAGTTCATTATTTCAATTTAATGATGATACAAGATTAATTATTATTATTTTATTTCTTCGTGTTATTCATACTATTGAATACATGTTTAACTAGCCATCATAGATAAACAATACCTTACTAATGTATGTTCTAAAGGGGAAATATGAAAATATTATTATTAAATATGTCCAATTAAATTTAATCTATTGCTGAAAATAATTTATAATATTTATTCAGTGCAAATAATAGAGCATAGTTGAAAATAATATAAATTGGTACTGACTAAAAGTACTTCTTTTAAAATGCAACTCTTGCAGCTGCTCAGCAAAAATCCTCACAAGTAATCACAAACATAAAGTTATTGTGTTGTTTCTTTAATTATTAAACAAATAGCAGAATAAAAAAATATATATTAGCAAAAATAATTTATCAAAAATCTAATAAGTTAATAAGAAATCTTTAGTTTTAATATTTAAACAGGCGAAACTCTCCATACAGTAGTGCCACCCTGTGCCAACCAGAGTAATCAATGGATGCCAGAAGGCTTGTGCATAAAATCCCTATCTAGTGCCTACTCATCCAATATCCCCAGACTAGTTTCTGGCTTGTGGCTTCTGGCATCCATTGATTAGTCTGGTTGGCACAGGGTGGCACTACTGTATGGAAAGTTTTGCCTGTTTAAAAACAGTTATGTGCTAGCATAGGAGATGGTGATCATGTGATATTTAGTATTTTTAATATTGTGCTTAAATTGATTTATTAGAATTAAATCACAAATTTTATGTTAACCAATGTAATACAAGTTGAACTGACTGCAGTTACTGTAAAGTAGATATATATATATTTTGTTATGAAGGGTATCTATTTTATCTACAAGTGTTATAGACAACTTTGTTATTTGATGAAAGAGAAAGATTAGCAAAAAATGTTTCAAATTGCAATTGTAATTAATTGTCATTTTCAAAAGTGAATTATTTTTTCAAATTTATGAAATATTTTGAAAAAACTGATAATTCTTAAAAGTTTCAATCCTAAATCTCTCATTTCTATTTATAGAACTAATAAAACATCACCTAATTCCATCACATGATTTTAGCTTATATATTGTTGTTAGAGGAGTATAAATTTTCACTATCTCTATGCCATTTATAGTAAACTTTAGTAAGAAATATTAGAAGCCAGATGATAATACTTATTAACCCTACAGATCCAGGTGCACTGGTCCAAGATTCAAAGTTCCTCATTGATAAAAGTCATAAGCTTGAAATTATTCAGGGAATATTGGATAGGACAGCACAGAATAGTGATTTAATAAGTACTATATTATTACTTACTAAAACTTACAGTAGGTGGCGTAGAGGTGGTGAAAAGTCATACTGATAACTACAGAATAAGATGTAAAAAAATCATTTTATATTGAAGTTATGTGACAGGTTACATTTTTTTTTAAAGAATACTAAATGTTTGAGGTGTAATAAAAAATTGTATTTATTAAAATGAAGCAAATAATTGATTCGGACATTATTAAGTTCTTTACTTTTTTCTAAATTCAATGATATCTTAAAACAAATGACTGGTGTTAAACATTTAAATGTATGGTCAATTATTTAAGCACAGTTTTTACTTTTGTAAGCTCAACTTTGAACTTTGATGACAGATATATTGTACCATTGAATTCAAAAAAGTTATTTAGTGATGTCAAATTATAACTTTATATCACATTTCAAAAGTTAAGTGTAGTATATTATGAAAATTTTGTACCTATCAAAAAATTATTCTTAACTTTGTCTACAAGGTGATTTAATTAAATGAAAGCATGATTTAAGATTACAATTTTTGGCAATTTTCAATTTTTTCAAAATTTTGAAAATATTTAACGACAATTTGAATTTTTTTTGATGATTTAACCTTTATTTTATCTCTTCAAAGAATGAAGAAATCTATAGTGAGCACAGATACAAATGTATTTCCTATAGTGATTTTAATTATTTTTATTTTTAGTTATAAAATAGCCAATAATTTTAACAATTTACATAATAATTTCGGTACCCATAATGCCAATCCATGAAAATGTCTCTCAGAATGTTTGCAAAAAAGCAGCTAAAGAAGAAGCAACTATAAAGGAAAAATGAAAACAGTTCTCAGCCAGAATGATGTCCATGAATACAAAATAGTTTTCATAATAAGAAAACAACAGTAATTCAAATAGAAAAGAACAAAATCACTATAAAAAAAATTATTTCATCTAATAATCAAAATACGAATGCTGTAAATAAAAATACAAATGAATTGAGCAAAACACAGATTAAAATAACTGACAAACAAAATTTCGAAATTGCAGAGGAAAATAAAAATGAAAAAAAAAAACTATTGGATTTTGTGAAATAAATATTCATAAAAAAATATAGCAAACTTTGCTGAAAGACAATTTGATGAAACATTACAACAAAGTGACAACCAAAATGATTTATAAATGATACAGATTCATGGCTACATATTATAGATAAATTTAGATATCGTGTTAAAACTGGACCTAAGCAATCAGACCAACATATTTTCTCTAGATATTTTTCTACACATTATTTTAAAACTATGTCAAACAATAAAAAATAGCATCACAGTTGATTAATGTAATTATAAACTCTAGATCATTCCATCTATGCATTTTATAAATGGTTTTAATAAATAGGCAAAACTCCATAGTAGTGCCACTCAGTTCAAGCCTGAGTAATCAATGGATGCAAGAAGGTTTGTGCATAAAATCCCTATCTATGTTATGTATAAAGTTCGCAAAACAAGTTCTTAACAATCTTTGTAGAATATCCCCAACCTCAGATTGGTTTCTTGAGGTGCTAGGATATTTAATCATTAGATTAAAAATACCAGGACAAGCCCAGCACCTTATCTAATGTAAACTATTAAGTAGAAAATCTGAAATTTTCAGATATTTATATGTTTTCCAATCCAGCTATCCAGCACTTTATCTAATGTAAACTATTAAGTAGAAAATCTGAAATTTTCAGATATCTATATGTCTTCCAATCTAGCTGTCTAACTTAAATAGCCATATGGGACTGAACTAAGTTCAGATATACCATATATTAATAGCTTTAGCAATATAAAATCACCCAAGCCATCATAGCAAAAAATAAAATTACTTGATTTTTTTTTTAAAATCCCTATCTAGTGCCTAATTATCCAATACCCCCAGACTAGTGCTTAGCTTGTAGCTTTCATCAGTGAGGAGCCTTGGATCTGAGAGCATTGCACTATGCAATGCTCTCATATCCAAGGCTCCTCACTGATGAAAACTGCAAGCTAAAAACTAGTCTGGGGATATTGGATGAGTAAGCACTAGATAGGGATTTTATGCACAAACCTTCTTGCATCCATTGATTGCTCTGGCTCACACTGAGTGAAGATTTTTGCTTATTTAAACAGCTTGGGCAAGCATAAGACTTAATGATGATTATGTGATGTTTAGTGGTTTTAATAAGTGGAGAAAATTGATATTGATTATTTAATATTTTTAACTTTCTTTTTGTCATATTAATTATAATATAGTTGGCAACAATTATTAATAAGATTTAATTTAAATTGCACTCTTGATAATGTAATTCAAATTAATGTAAAAAATAAAAAAATAGTATCTAAAATTACCATTCTAGAGGTTTGCAGATGTTAATTTTTTAGCTAATAACTATCTTTCATGGAAGGAGGGATAATTATAAAAAAATAGAAGAGCTAAATAATAGAATTTTTTTCTTAAATTTAATCATACTTTTTAGCAATTATGGTCTAATATTAACAAACCAAAAAACAGATTAAAAATGGGGGAGGGAATGCATCATTTAGCACAAATTATGGCTTTTAAGTAATGAAGTACTTAATACATTATAGCTGATATAAAGTCAATTAAATATTCCAACATCCAAGTGGATTGCACACCTCATATTTTTCACACAGAATAAACATCTATAATAATTAGATATGCAAATTTTATAGTATTTACTAAAATATCAAGAATAAAAAAATGTAGCATGCAATGAATTTAAACTCTAACATACATTATAATTTCAAAATATTGATTTAATTAGTAATAAATATTCAAAAATAGTAATATACAAATTATAAAAACTTGGACACCATATCACCTATAGAAACGTTTTATTTAAGGTTGCTCTATAAAATTTAAAAAATACAATGGCAAGGTCATAAAATAAATTCATATGCTTTTCAGTTTTCTAAATGTGATTCTATTGACTTTACTATTGTAAAATCATTACTCCATTGGAGTGGACATGTAAAATAAATGAACAATGGAAGACTTTCTAAAAGGGTATTTTACAATATAAGGATTATTTCATATTCTAAAGATGTGCAATGTCAATTATTTCTATTAGGAAGATATGGCGATATTAGAATACATTGGAGAGCTACAATTAGACATGGTGTTGAAGTATTGATCGATGTGATTTACGCTTGGATGTGTCAGCCTGGGTTTTGGGCGGCTCTTATAATTCAAAATGGCCGTGAGCGCATACTAAATCAGCACCAATATTTTCTTCTGAAGAAATTAAAAGACAACATTGTACAATATTGAATAAACAAAGAAATGGCCCAGCAAGTTCTACATGTGGATGTATTTGTAGTTCACAGATTGGCTTGTATAATCATTGCAAAACTCATTTCTAGAGTAGTTTTTTTTCTTTTGGAATCGGAATGCCTATACTCATTTAAGAGTGGCTGTTTATTATTATATGTTAAAGATAGAAATTTCAAATAATTAAATATAGAAAAAAATGAAAGACTAAAATCTGAAAATTAAAAATATATTCTTAAATCTAACACATATGTAAAAGAAAGCCAATATACATTTTATTTTTTGTTCAAACCTGCTAATATTACTTTTAAAAATTTTCACCTCTATTATATAATTATAGCACTATTAATTAAGTGCGTCTATTTTCACTATTCTTATTTTAACACCATGCTTAAACTTATTTAATAACATTTAAATTCTTTTTCTGATCCATTTTTAAAAAAATGAAAAGGAGAGGGGGGGGGGTTGTTACTGGTATTTTTTTTACGTATTCATATAAATATTATGTTAACTTTTATTATTTATTAGTTTTATAAATATCACTCCCCATGTGTTGCGTACATTTAATAAGGGAAAACCGTATAAATTTTAATTATTTTATTAATTCCTGAATATATAAATGTCGCAAAGGTCAGTCTCCAGGTTAAAATGTATTTAGTAAAAATGCGAAAATACAATTTTCATTAGTGTTATTATTTATGAAATGTTTGGAATGTTCATTTCTAATCACCAACCATATATAATTCTAAAAATGATAATCATAAGGACCTTCCCATGCTCTAGAGGAGAGAACAACTAATATTTTACAAAATATCTTTTCGTATACTCCTAAAGCGCTAGTTGATTTAATATTAATTTATTTTATCTAATGTAGGAGATTTAATGTCCTAATTATTATTTATGGGGAACATTAGAAATATTAACAAGCTACTTTCAATTATGCACAACTTTAAAAATCATGAGATCAGCAAAGGTACTCATATGCTTAAAGGAGAAAAAATGAAATATTTTACACAACAATACATATATGATATCCTCATTAAAAGCTTGGTCAAGATTGTGTTTAATATCAGTTATGGTAATTCCAACTGTTGTAAAAAGGTAAACATATATTGGTTAATGTATATTTTAGCTTAATAATGCATTTGTTATTATTTCCATCCAATTATCAATCTTGTATTCTATATTGTTAAAATACTTATTAACTTAACTTAATAAGTTTGTCTGCCATCATTTATAAGTTCTTTCCTCTCATGATTTATCAGTGCTACATGGTAAAAACTTAATATAATATGAAAAAGGTTTGAATCTGGTTTTGCAGGGTATCCCTATAAACAAAAAAGGTAGCATTTGAGATCATACTTGATCAAAATAAATAAAGTCTATATTTGGCAGATAGATCCTTTCAATATTGTATTTATTTCTTTGGAGAGGCAATGATGGTCAGAGAATATGGCCAGTGAGTTGTAAAACTTAAAGTGCAACAAGTATTTTATTTAATTATCATTACAATAAGGATTTATATTAATAGGCGTATCATTAGTAATGTGATTATATGTAGATAGAGATATTATATTATTTATTGCCATTTAAGAATTTTTTATTCCCCTTGGTACTACAAAAGACATGTCCACATATGTTTATAAGCATTGTTATATTTAAGGATATGTTTCTATTTTGCTTACACACACATTTATCACAAATTGTTGTCATCGTTTAAATATCACTCATCCTGTTACAATATATATGTTTGTGTATGCACTTTGTAATTTTATCATTACATATTACGATTTATTAATCATTGTTAAGTGTATATTAGGCATGCCAACATTTTTAATTCATATTCCTTCAGTCATAATCATAATCACTACTCTCAACTCCATACCATTATATATTTGGCAGTTTAATATGAAGCATGATGACATTTCCATTTGCTAATTACTATAAATTTGGTAAGCAAGTTAAAGATCTTATACTGTTAAAAAAATACCAGATAGAAAACATATTCAGTCAGCAACAATAGAACAATCATTTATAATTGCAGAGATGTTATATCATTTGTATAAAAGTGTGATGAACACGAATCCAGAAGAATGAAAGAGAGGAAATGATGAAACAGCTTCAGAAAAATGTGAAAGTATAGATGAAATGTAAATGGACATTGTAGATCAGTCTCAAGTTCAGACATATGGAAATGCCATGAAAAAAAAAATCAAAAATTTATATGGATACTGTTAAGGACTCTAAAACTAATGGGAGCAATATAATTGAGCCTAAAAACGATAGAGAAACTACAGTGGAAAACACCCAAGTTCATCTAACCAAAGTCACTAATAAATAAAGTGATAGATAATTCTAAAATTAAAAATACTGCTGAATCCTGCAGATAAAGAGAGCAAGTCTATCTTAGATGAGACAAATAATATGATTATTAAAGCTTACACTAGGTGGCATAAAAAATTTGCTGCTGAACAGCTTTATGAAAGTTGGAGTAATATGATGTCTTATTAATTTTACAAATAATGTTGCAAATAATTGTCTGAGAGCATTATCTACAAATTTTCAGTGCAATTTACCAGTATATATATATATAAATAAAACAAGTTATAAATTTCGTAACTTGCTTTTAGCTTGCATTTTATGATCACTAGATGGAGCTTTACCAATAGCTCCTAACAAGCTTTGTTTACATAAACGCCGAGAGAATAAAATTCAATATCTCTTTCGTTGTCTCCACCTCCAGACCAGCTGGTTTCGAGCTACTTGGCTCATGTCAGTGAAGGGTTGGAAGACTAGAAACTAGATCTAAATACTAACTCTAAAATATTGAATTTCTAAAATATTGAATTTTATCTCTCTCGGTGTTTATGTAAACAAAGCTTGTTAGGAGCTATTGGTAAAGCTCCATCTAGTGATATATATATTAATGATATGTAAAAAAAATTGATGTGAATGGAAATATTAATACCACAAACATTAATATGGATATCGCAAATGAAAATATTATAAATAAGAAGGCTAAAATGATTAAGTTTAATATCAAAGTATTAAAGAAATTGATCATATAGTAGATAATCATGTGAGAGGCTCTAGAATCAACAGGAGTTTGTAAACATTAAAAGGCTTTTAAGATACGTGAGAACTGTGAAATGTAGCATAGCTTCTTAATACATAAAATAGAAGTGTTCTTTACTATAAAGACAATGAGGGAGGAAAGAATATAAATGAACTATTGTAAAAAAATGACAAATAGATTGTAGAGACTTGATTTTCCAGTAGTTGAATAGATTCATATCATATATTTAGCAAAAACTGAGAAATATACAGGGATAAAACAAAACAAGATAATAGTGTATGGTAGAAGAAGACTATTGGCAAAAAGTAGGTGATAAATCAATTAAGTAGTAACTTTTCAAGTTAGCAAGACCAGTAGATTGTGATTTTTTTAGAATAAACAAAACAGTTATAGAAAAAGTAGGGAAGAAAACATATAAATCATATCAAAAAAAAATACTATACTTACCAATTTGTATTTTTTCATATATATTTGTTTTAAATGGTTTTTGATATAATGTGGAAACTTCAGTGCAATGCAATGAAAATTCATATTAAAAAAATTCATCTTAACAGGTAGTAATGAAATGTACAAAGAAATATTATACAAAAAGAAAAACAATCTATGAAATGGAAATTGCATGAAAAGAAAACAGAAAAAAAAAAACTGGACTTCAGATTGATAGCCATTCTAGTAATTGGAGTTATTTAGCCATATCTGTGATTATTTTAGTAACGGATCAGGAATTTCATCATAGACCTTGGGTTTGTGAGACAGTCGTGTGATATGCAGGAAGGATGTTACTTTTTCAGACCCTGAATCAAAACCATCCACAAAGTTTAAAAATACTTCTATTTGACTCATCTCTATCCAAACTACCTAAGGTAGCCAGCCAGGCTTTACATTTTAAATGATCCCTACATATATATTAATTCAGTATAGTTTCTAAGTCTTAGATAGTTCTAATCAACAAGGCTAGATATATTTTAAAGATTCTGTTCCTTTAAGTATGAAGTATATTAAAGTTTCCAATAGCTAATGGTACAAAATAATGGAATGGCCTCCTGATTCATTAATGGGTCTCTGATCTTTGATGAGCTGATGATTGAAGGCTTAACACCTCATAATCAGTGGAAACATTTTTTGATTGTTGATATAATGGTCAGACACTTGGATAGATTTGAAAGCTTTGGTTTGTAAATGAAAATCTTCCCAACATTCAAAAATTTAGCAAAACATTCATTATCATTAGATAAATCAAGTCAATATACTAGTATATAAATAACGCAACTGAATGTGTTAATTCTTTTTTTTTCTTTAAAATAAATGGAGAGAAACGAAACAAAAATTGTTTCACCACCCACACACACTTAATGAAAAAGTAACCTGGTATGTTATGTATGCGTTTGCTCAAATAGATTTGTGCTATAAAGAAAATAAGTAAATGTTTTACAGGTGACTAATTATAGAAATTAGTTGCAATGGCTAAAATGACTAGAAATTTACATTTATAATAGCAAATACTGTAAGTATTTTATTTTAGTATGATTCTAATATTTAAAAAATCCATGATTAGATTACTTTATTTATTTAATAGTACGAATATATAACTTGCACAATAAAAACAAACCAAAGATGTTTTTCATTATCTAATGAAAATTAATTTTGATTTCTTTTATATCAAGAAGAAAATTAACAAATAAATGGTAATTAAAATGATTTCTGCTCCTATACAAAAGAATGCATGCCATTTTATAAACGTAAAAAGAAAAACAGTTGCATTTGAAAGGGGTTATCAGTAAGTTTATTAATTGAATATTTTTTATTTTTACTTTTTTAAAAGACATTTATTTATAACTTCCATGCTATAAATACTGGGATTCAGTTGAATTCTGCTGCATGCAGAGGTAAAAAAAACAGTGATGCTAGTAGAATTTCATGCCAGTCAAAATGTTATGCTGTAAAATAATGCAAGCTGACAGAATCCCCATGATAATAGGTTCAACATGCATTACTAAAAGTCTTTTGATCTTACTACCTTCCAAAACATTGAACCTATAAACATCTGATGTAAATCAGGCAAATCTTATCCATAATCTGGTTAATATTTATCCATCAATGAAAAGAGTGATCGTGTAATTTACATACAAAGCAGATATATGTGTACATATAAGAAATAAATTGTTAATATCCACCTACATAGCCAAAAACAGTATTTATGTATTAGTCCGGTGGTAATGAAAGTCGCCAGCACAAACATACAGTAGTGCCACCCTGTGCCAACCAGAGTAATCAATGGATGCCAGAAGGCTTGTGCATAAAATACCTATCTAATGCCTACTCATCCAATATCCCCAGACTAGTTTCTGGCTTGTGGCCTTCGTCAGTGAGGAACTTTGGATCTGAGATGGTGATCATGTGATGCTTAATGGTTTAATGTATATAAAGACCAAAGTGAACACACTACACAATCTTCTAAAAAGGAAATGCACTAATTTTGTATGTGAATATTAGATAATATTCTGATGAGGATAAAGTTATTAGTCAAAATATTGGTTTTGCTACTAATTTTATGGCAGTATTTTGTTCAGGATTGTCAAAAGAGAGTAACCATTCGTAACAGAACATGATTTGAGATAAGAAAGTTCAGTTCACAGCAGTGATGCTAAGAAACAATTTGTAAATGAACAGAAATGCTCAGTTAAATATATATGGTTTTGTTACCATTTGCAATAAATTTAGATTGTTAAAAGTTTACTTGATGGAAGATCATTTCTCACAAAAAATGTAAATGCGTGTTTGTTTCATTTCCACTAAATAAAGTTATAAGTGGCCATTTTTTCAAAATAAAAAAATCTTTATAAGTTTAGATGTTGGAAGATAATTTTTCACAAAAAAACAAAAACGTAAATGCGTGTTAGTAGACATTTGTATCATTTCCAGTAAATAAAGTTATAGATCGTCATTTTTCCAAATAAATATTGACGGATTAATACGTCTGTGAAATCTCAATGCTTATGTAAATACCCTAAAAAGTAATTATTCACATATATGTATAGGTACATCCAGAGACAGAAAATAAATATGTTAAAAAAAAAACGCAATATAAACTATATACACATGATATATATTGTTTAAACACGTATACAAAAAAATTAAATATAATGTAAAATTACTTTAAATATATATATACTTATCTTAAGAAGTAATTTTCATAAAAAGCAAAATTGGTACAAGACCTACTTTATAGAGTTAATAGAATTGAACAAAATATTGTAGAACTGAAAGGAAACTCTTCTAGCATGCTCTCAACTTTTAAGTCTTGAGTGAGATTTGGCAAGGAAAATATTATTTCAGAAATTTAGCTATATTGAAAAACAGATTTTATTTAAAAAAATTTTAAATCTAAATAAATTCCTTAGCTAAGACTACTTTCAAATTAATTTTAGAATGTAAAACTAATTAATACTCCAGTATTTATTAAATTAAGTGAAACGTTTATGATTAAACAAAATCGCAGATATCTTGATTATGTGAATTATTAAAACATTAAATATTAATTATACAATATCTGTAATATGAATACATACATACATGCCAAAATAATTTCTTTTTTTAATTAAAATAATATTTGCCTTAAACTGAAAAGTCAATTTAAGTATTCAAACTTTTTTTTTCATTGTTACTGATTTATTCATACGTTTAATAATTATTTTGTATTCATTTAAAAATATCAAAAGTGATTAGATTTAATAAATTACCACAGTAACAGGTTTATGCATATATGTAATGTCTAAGTTTCTCAACTTTCTTGCTTTATATAAATTATATATCGGTAAATAACTACAGAGTATGATAGTGTATGTACATTCTATATGATTTCTCTCTGAGAATTGTATTGATGATACCTATTTATAATTATTATCATTATGGTTTTGTGCCATATGATCATAAATAAATAACGGTATACTTATTATATGTTATTCAATATAAAACATGTTTTCTGTGTTAATGAGTTCATATTTAAATAAAGTCTTTGTACTGTACTCAGCCATTTATTTTACTTAATTAAGATATATGCATATTTTATAGATATGTGCTTCATATTTTTACTATTACATAAGTGGCTATCTCTAGGATTTATTAACTATCTGTTACATTTCACTTTACTTTCAACTAATGGACTAGTCCAGATTACATCTTATCTTCATATTGAACATTCATCACCACAACTCGATATATGACTAGATAAAATATATCCAATAGGAGAAACCGGCCAATGAGTGATGATATTTAATGAATCAAATTGTTTTCATTATAGAAGGGGATCTGTCTATAAATAGTCAGTCCAATTGAAGGTAAAAGAGACAACAACAATTTACTATCAGACCTGAATGGCAGGTTGTCCATAATAAAATTAAAGCAGTGAGATAAATTCACAAACTGAAAGCTGCTATAATCTAATTCAAACATGAGATAAGCTGTCACAGAACAGTTGGAAGTGTACCATACTTACTAACAAGGCAAGCTGTCATGTCACAGCTTAAAATGGTAGAAAAATTTAGAAGGGTATCTATAGTCCCTTACATTAATAATTGCATAGCTATTAGATGCTACACCAAGCCAACAATAGCAGGCAAAGGTATAACTGTTGTATATATATATATTATAAATGGGTATTTGTATATTTTTTTAATTAATAAACATTTAATTATATTTTATGAATATGTGTTTACTATAATTATGCATAAACACAATACTATCATTAACATCATATTTACCAACACTACATACTGATACTTATTTGGTGCATCAACATATTATGCACTTTTAATCCTTATTCCATCATTCAATAATCACCATCTCTAACTTAAACTTTTTATCTTAGCAATATATACAGTATATGTTATCTAATATAATTTAATGTAAATGTAATTGCAGTATATTCTATATATATTTATATTGAAGTGGGTCCTTTAATCTTTTTAACATAATTTTAAATTTTCAAGTAATGTGAACAGACCAGCCCTTCAAGCAAAGGAGAGAATACCATCGATAGCAGAGCTATCAATGATACCCATAGTCAGACCGAGCTATACAAAGCATAACATGATCATATTTCCAGACCATGACACACCTCAACTCCTAGATTCAAACCCTCACAATCCAAAGAATTTAACTCAGGTGCAAACTAATTACATGAAACATGCCTGGATGGTAGATCCATAATCCAGTGCTTGAAATATCACATGACTAGCTCATACTCTGACTCAGGGTTCAGCATATTTACTTAACACATAAAGTAACTTTTACAATAATTGACTGGTGATGCAGTGACAAGAAAGAAAGAGAAAATGGACAAAATAACAATTAAGGCAAATATTAATATTTATTTTAAACACACGTATATATAACACAACAATACTGAAATTTACATATAAAAAATATATAAGTAATTACTCAGGCTAAATTATGATAATCCTTCGTTAATTAAAGTTTATTCATTTGAATATAAAGAGTCTAGACTGTGATCAGAATATATTTTAAATTTCTTTATCTAGGGTTTCATTTGTGTATTTTCCAACTGGTTGGCCCTTTTTGTTCTCCATCCTGTGACTCAGCATTGAGGAAGAGAAAGAGAATAGCAGTAGCATCTATTTTATGATTTTGTTATCAGTTTCCAGTATTTGTTCCAGGTGGAATAGTTGACTTGCAGAGGTTTGGGACATGAAACCCTGTCTGACACCTCCATGGCTTATGAGGCTTCTCCATTAATGTTGACCATAGCAGTGAGTGACTGGCTTACTGCTGCATTCCAAATACCTGGATCTCTGGTTGTTTGGATTCTGCATTTTGTCCGAACTGAATAATAATAATAATAATCTGAACAGATGAATGATGTAGAAAATTGCAGCCCCAACTGTATATCACAAAGCCAGACTATATCACAAACCAGACTGACTAATAATAGAGAGAGTAACTTTATATACTCTTTTATCTCCTATCATTTTGATTTCTTATCGTTATTTTTAAATTAAGATCTTAACTTAAAATGTCTTTTAATTAATTTTTCATTTCTGTTTATCTTAATCCCTTGCTCAGATTCATCTAAACATTCTAGATAAGATAATTTACAGGTTTTTTAAAATTAATACAACTATTGATTTTGATTATATTATTAATCAAATTCTTATAAACTAATTACATAATGAAAGTTTTTTTTTTTTTTTACAAACAAATTTTTACAGATTAATTTTATTCTAAATTTTACATATTTATTTCGTTTTTACTTTATAAAAGCTCTTTTCTTTAAAAAGAAAGAGAGAGAGATAGAAAAAATTTTAATCTTTCTGTAGCTCTATCACATACATTTCTCTCCCTTCCTACTAAGAAGTTTTTATTCTAAGAGAAAACTATGACACAGTATTTTTTATTTTTTTGTTTTTTAAAAAAATCTTTAAGCCACTTAAAATTTAACTTTTTTTCTTAAAAAATTTATAAAGTGCTGTTGAATAGTAGTACAATATATATATATCATAACATTTAAAAAAAAACACAGAAAACATGTTTTTTTAGAGTTTCATCATAATTTAAATCTTTAGAAAATTGCATCAAATTTAATTGGTATACTTTATGTATATTATATTAATACCTTATATATATACCCATCTATTGCCCATCTAGATGGACAATTGAAATCTTAAACTGGATTCCAAAAGATTGTAAAAGACCCAGAAAGAGACCACATGTGAGATGGATGGATGAAATAAGAAAGTGTGCTATGATGTGGAGAAGAGAAGCCAAAGATCAGAGAAGATGAATTGAACTTAAAGAAACCTTCATCCAGCAGTGGATTGATAATGGTTGATATATATATATATATATATATATATATATATATATATATATATATATATATATATATATATATATATATATATATATATATATATATATATATATATATCTTGCTATTAAAAGGTGTGAAGGTTGCCTTGACAGCAGTTAGAAATATTGGTTGCTATATTTACTGTGAATGTTTAGGTGGTTACTGGTTGGAAACTAATTACATCATTATCCCAGATTAGCTTTAGGCACTATTTCGCTTATTATTTCTAAATAATACATGGGCAATTTAAAAGTATTGCATTAAGTAATGTTTTAGATGACTATTTATTAGTCTGCATTATAGTGACATGTTTATTTCATGTTTAAAGAGGTTTATTTAAACTTCATTGTAACAATATTTTATACTCTGTAGTCAAGTTGCAATCTTTAAGTATCCATATATATTCAATGGACCATTAGTAAGAATGGATTTCCATTCTTGCTATTAAAAGGTGTGAAGGTTGCCTTGACAGCAGTTAGAAATATTGGTTGCTATATTTACTGTGAATGTTTAGGTGGTTACTGGTTGGAAACTAATTATATATATATAGTACTGGCCACATGTTACACACCAATAACCCAACCCCAGTCAGATTTAAACTCTGTTAAACCAATGAACTTAATCCAAGACCAAACTGAATTTGATCCCAACTCATGAGTTCAGATCAAATCAATGGAAAACATATGTAGACAGCACATGATCATGCACCAAAGAACTAGCTCAAAGGATGATGATGATTTCCGAGACTCCTGATCTGACTCTACTAATGACTATGGATATTTATAAATCAATCAAATCATATATGTATGTTTGGGTTGCCACTACAGACAGTGAGCATTAATACTTAAAATAATTAATAACTAATGAAGAGAGTCAAAACCAAATATGTTATATAAAGTATTTAATAATAAATATTTGTTCAAATGTTTATGATTAGCATGATATATTACCTCTAGTCTTTAGGAACAGGAATTACAATTTACAATAAGTAATGGCAGTTGTGCTCATATGCCAATAATTAATACGCAATTATGGGAGAAATATATGTCTATGCCCCGACAAGTAAACAAAGGTAAATAAAGGTATTTTACTGGGAAAGAAATTATGACTCTAATTTTATAGACGAAAGATGTGAGATTTATTTTCACACATCTGTAAAGCAATTCATGAAAAGCATGATAAGTATTTAGAGCATAACTTTAATATTTAACAAAGACCTTATTTAATTACAGATGAGTATGAAGTTGTTTGACTTTAATAAAATCAATTCATTATGATTTATGAGCACGAGAGTGGGGCTTTATTGGAACTGAGAAGTAAATGGTACTAATGACTTACGAGCAGTAAAAACAAACATGAATTATACTGGCTTGTCAGTGATTTAAGAAGTAAAAGGGTGGATTGTGTTCTACAAGTCTTTCTGTTCTATAAAGAATCTGTGGAACACAGGCGAAGCCAGGCCGGGACATAGCTGTGAACCTTTGGTGTTCCAAATATAATAATGAGCGAGGAAGTGCTTTCTTCCTATGTATTTCAAATAACAATATGATCACTGATGTGACAAGCCTACAAAGCAGAAGGTGGCTCACATTAGTAATGTTCAGAAAGTGATGATTCAATGATTATCATATTTAATTAATAAAACCCAAATTACATAAGAAATGCTCTACGTAATAACCTGATTATGTCAGATTAAAATCAAACGTGCTTAAAATAAAAGTGCTTAACGCAATTATAAAATTATACTAATCATACCCTAAATATCATGCTACCCCCCCCCTGAATATTAATAAAAAGTACAAAATTTAAATTAGAATATATTGATTTTATTTTTTTTATCGACCTTTAGTAAAACATTTTAACATTATTAATATGAATAAATAAATATTTGTGAACTCAATAAAATAGCCAGGAGCATAGGTTATAAAATGGGTTAATGGTCATTATCAGCCATTAGTAAAATAGCAAACATTTAATAAATCCTTCAACTCAATAACTAATAGAACCGTATTAAATTAGTTCTAATGGGCAATAATTAAACTATAAAATCTAAGACAATATTATTTTCATAAGATAAGTGTAACAAAAGAGATATTATTGGCATATAATCAAAATAAATGATATTAATAATTATTCAAGTAAATATATAAATAAAGTTAGTTAAACGAACCATCATCGTAAAAAAAGAAAAGTTAACAAAATATTAATTTTAAGACTAGAGATAAAATACAGAATTACTACACAAATTAAGATATTATAAAGTAGGAAGAAATTTTAACAGTAGTTAAATGTGATTTAAAGTAAAGTTCAGAAACTGTCCAGAAAGTTGTGGTTCAGGAAAGAAAGATATTACCAGTCCTTCCATGGTTTGTTCTTTAATTTACACGGCAGAGTGCCGTTGGGTTGAGACGATAATGTAGGTGCGCATTTTAACTTATATGAATAGCATTTTTGGATTGGTTTCTTTAAGATTTTGGCAGCTCACAATTGGTATGGAAATTTTTGATTAGCAGCTACATGTTGAAGATTTTATAGGAACTTCAGGGTCCAGAAATCAGATCCCCGAAGTTAGCCACGCACCATGCTGAAAAGACTATAAAAATTCATGATTTCAATTGACGTAGCTTCAGGTAGCAAGTTTTTTGAAAAAGTAATGGCTTCCTTTTTTTTTTAACCTTTTCCAGGCTGTTTATACCTTTGCTGTGGTTTCCCGCTCATTCTGACTCTTGATATCTTCAAGCTAAGATTTTTTACATTATACAAGTTAAAAATTTTGTTAATTGATTTCAGATCCATTCCTTTGATAAAACTTTCAAATCCATTAACTTTGAATTCATTTTCTAATTAGAAAATGAATTTGTAAATCTGAATAAACGATTTTAATTGAGAACTGTCCTTATGTTTTAAATTATTATTTTTACTAATTAATAAAAATTCCCCAATGTCTTTGGGAAAGGACGATCTGAAAGCTTATCAAAAGAATGTAGCTTTTAATCACAGAAATTTTAACAAACTGGTAAAAGTAAAAAAACATTCCGATGTAATAAAACTTTATAATGAATATATATATTTAACTATTTATAAATATATACATACAATCCACAGTTACAATATATATGTTTTTATTAATAATTTTATCATGAAGTTATTAATAATATTAGTTAGTTTAAATATAAAATAATTGGTTTTAACAAATGTTTAAGTAATACTCTGTTTTAATCGAAACTAGTGTGTATTGAATGTATAAAGCCCCATTACATTCGGAAATTCACTGTTAGTGATAGTGTTTGAAGTAGGCTAAAGGTGAGATCTTATGATTCTCGGATCGAACATAGATCTGTCCACTTCAATATATAGTAGAGAAAATGCTTCTAATGGATTTTTCTTGCATAACAAATAAATAAAAATGTTAGATAATTAACGTAACTTAAAATTTTACTGGCCAGTAAACCAATGATTTATTGATACTTTAATAGTCGTGGATAAATTTAAAAAAAAAGCTTTACGGCTTATAAAAAATGCCTTTACTTTTATGTTTTAATGTATTTTAATAATTAGTTAGATGTAGATGATGATGATGATGATGATAATAATAATAATAATAATAATAATAATAATAATAATAATAATAATAATAATAATAATGATAATAATAATAATAATAATAATAATAATAACAACAACAATAACAACAACAACAACAACTTTTTTACTGAATGTAAAGGTAATTAGAAATTGAGAAATAAATTTTTGAATTAAGAGAAATGAAAAGGCTAGTAAATTATTTATTAATTTGAGAAAAAATTTAATTATACAAATAATTAATTATTAAATGTGAGAAAAATTACTAAATAATCTAAAACCAACAATAAAGAAAAAATTTAATTAATTAATTAATAAGTGATTAGTTGGCTATCAAAGCTTTTAATATTGATAAGATATTTATTTTAGTGGTACTAAGTTATTAGGAGAAAATTATATGGACTCCTGGAGATATAAAAGTTAGATTTGAAAAAAGTTATGCAATATAAACGGCTTATAAAATTAAAAAAAATAAAGTTTAGGTTTTTTTTTTTTATTGAGTAGTAATTCTGTTGTTTATGAATTATTGCTTGTTTTTTTTTTGCCAAGCTAGGAAAGCAAACACAATGATAAACTTCAGTGGTACCATGAGATGATGATGAAGAGAAAGTGTAATTATCATTATTTCATTTCTCTACAGAGTCTGAAACAAGAGTAGTTTGTAAATCTTACAAGAATATGCTGTACACACTTTTTAAACAGCCTCTTTTCCCCTGACTATCATAATTTAAACTCCATTATATCTTAATTACTGAGAGAAGTACTAGTACAATACTTCCCAAATGTCATCCTGAATACTCACAATTTGTTTTAATTTGAGCATGCCTGCTTTTAAAAAGAAAATTAGCTATTAGAAGTGCAAATGTCTTCAGTTGTTATCTGAATATTTATCAATCAAAATGAAGAAAGGCAAAATTGATCATTTTGAATTTAGATTGGGTGTCAGTATAAATCAAAGCTGATTCCATGGGAAAAGAATTAGGTGAAATATTCTGGTGATTATTCAGTAGATTAAGATTTTTACACATGATATTTGCAATGTGGATTGGTTCTTATAAGGAATTCTTTACTACTATGGAAGTCATTTGATGCATTAAGGTGAGTACAATTATATTCCCCAGAAATGATGCATTTTTGTAATTTGTGTTTAAGAATGTTCAATTTCTTTGATTGTTTAATTGAATATTTTCTATTATGATGATTAAATCCACATGATTGTCATTTTGAACTTCTTCTAATGCTCTATTCAATTTTTGTACTTTTTACCAATATTTTTGCTTTTAATTCTTTATGTACTTTCAAGCTAATCTTTATGAATATGTTCTATTTGTCAAATGTTTTATTATTGAGCTATTGTTTAAATTTCTTAACAGATACTACTCTTTATTCTTAATTTATAAATTACTAGCTGTACCTGCAGCTGCTCATATCAGTAGACTAAAATAATGTAATGTAGTTGATAATTAAAATAAATGTAAATAATATTTACATGTCATAATAATGCATGTGTTATCAGCAGCAGGTAAAATTGTTCTACAACATTGTTTATAAAAATGTATTATAATAGTAATTTTTACCTGCTGTTAATAATTCATGTATTATTACATCATGTAAATATTATTTAAATATATTTTAATTATCAACTACATTTCATTCTTTTATTCTAGTAATGTGAGCAAAGCTAATGGCACAGCTAGTTTACAATATAAAGACCATCCATATTTTTCAATCTCTCCTTTTTTTTTAACCATTATTAATTTCTCTGAATTTATCCTTTTATATATTACAAATTACTAATGTTTTAAAGCAATCAAGTACCATAAAGCAAAAATTTACAGCCTATAAAATTCTATGTAGAAAAAGAAGAAAAATCTTTCAAGATTAATTTAGGTTGGTGCAATATACATTGAATTACAAACAAACAAACTTTCACATTTATATAACAATATAGATAGATACCATATCAATTACTCTTCTATAATTAAATCAGATTCCTAACATTTTTTATTCAAAATTGGTTCTTTAACTAATCTTTATAAGATCTCAACATCTTTATTTGAAATATTAAATCCTTAGATTCTTTCATAAGTAGGTATATATTAGAATTTTTATCTATTAAATGCTATATTAATTTAGTTTTCAATTTATTTTTTATTGTTCTTATATATAAACATTTTTATTATCCCTCTTACAATCTAAGCAATGTACAATATAAATGCTATTCATATTTTCCAACCCCTCCTTTTTTAATATTAATTTATCTAAATTTATTTTCTTTTTACATACTGCAAATTATCAAAATTTTTAAACAAATAACATAAAACAAAAATGAACAGCCTATAAAATCCTATACAAAAAAGAAGGAAATTGATTGAAGATTCAGCCAGATTGATGCAATATTTACTGAAGCTATGTTTATATGCTTATATATATGCATGCTTCATGTCAATTTATATTTAAATCTTTTTTTAAACCTTGTTATAGTGACATTTTAAATTTTATTTTATTAAATGCTAATAAGAATTAAATTTTTTTTTTTTTTTTAAGTGTCATAGCATCGGCCGGGACGCGAACCCGCAACCTGGGCAACCGCCTGCAAGTGCAAGGCAGTCGCGCTGATCTCTCGACCACCAATGCGTTTTATTTTATTAAATTTACTAAAGGCACATTTAAGTGTGTGTAGAAAGAGTTAGCTGAGATTCTAAAAAATTCCGAAAAACAAATAATTTAAATTCAGCTAATTAAAATTCCCGACTATTTTGTTTTAATAAAATTTATAAAGGCAGATTAATTATATGGCATAGGTACATTTATAATTGTTATTGAAATCTTATCTAATTAATGAAAAAATAAAGTAATCACTTTGTATTATAAATTTACAATAAAGTTTTCAATATTTGGCTTTGCTGGTAAAAAGGTGTTAATTGATGCTTAATTACTACAAGTAATGCAAGTAGACAAAAGGCATTCGGAATTTGGAAAATTTTCTTAATTAATAAACAAGTAGGGGATTAAGCTGTTTAGTTATTCACTATAAAAATTGCAAGATATTAGCATATATTTTATATATAAAGGGCAATAAAAATATTTTTTAAGGGTTATTTAAAACATTATATTTGATAATTTTTAATTATGTTTAAAGTATATAATTTATAAAGCACTTAATAAAAAATTAATTTATTATACACACTTTTTTTTTATATTATTGTAAATAATTTATTCTACTTAATAATTTTTAATATTGTTTCAAGTAATTTATAAAATGCTAGTCAACTTTTTTAAAATTATTGTAAGTTGACATTTTTTTGAATATAAATAATGCAAGGCTATCATGTTTAATTTGATTGATTTATTGCTTAAGTTAAACTAAATACTATAAAGTAAAAATCCACAGTCTATGTAAAGGACAGGTAGATAGTAAATAATGAATAGAGAAAAAAATATTTTTTTTAATATTATAGCATATAAAAGCGATTTACCCACGGAAGAAGAAACTGTAAGTAGTAACCAAAAACAATTAAATCAAATTAATTTAGGCCTAGTACTTTCGAGGTTTTCCCCTCATATTCATGGCCAAAATAAGTTATAAACATTGCTGTAACGTTACAAAATAATAAAATATGCAAATGAGAATGCAAATTAATTTGATCATTTTCTTGAAATAGAAAAACACGTGTCGCGTCTATTGATGGCATTGTTATCACTGATAATAAAATATATCTCCTTGATTTTTCTTTTACAATCATTGGCTTTTACAATCATTAATATTATAGAAAATTCCTCTTTTTTTATTTATTCTAAATGGACATTTTTTAGAAGCTAAATAATGGGAACTTTTTATCATATCTATATTAATATTTTAGTTAAGTAATGGAAGTTAATATTTTTAAAATCATGCAAAAGGAAATTGTAAAACCACTTACTTAATTTATCATTGAATAATATAAATGATTGTTGTTTTTTTTATAAAAAAAAGAAGAAAAATCTTACTTTATAACTGATTATAAATGATAATTTTTTTTTTCTGAAATGAACCAAAATTCCAAATTATTTTAATTCTCCACAAAAAAGAAAATTTTGCAATTAAGTAGAGGTGAATAAAAATTCTAACTTATTTTAAAATTTATCATAAATTACACTTTGAAGGCAAGGTTGTTTTAAAATATTATTTTTTATATTCTATTGAACAATGTTCTTTTTAAAAATACATTATTTTTATTTTTTAAAGACAAAAATTCTTTTAATTAAAGTTCATTTACTTAAATTTTTTTAAATTTAGTTTAAACTGAAATCCTAAAAAGAGGCTTTAAATGTCTTTAATCTTTTAATCAATGTTTCTTTTTGATTCTATTTGAAGTTATTTGATTTTTTTCTTCTCATGTGGCATAGCATCAGCTGAGAAGCGAATCTGCCAACCCGGGACAACCGCCTGCAAAGCAGCCGTCGCTGACCTCTCAACCACCAATGCTTGACATGTTATTTGATTTTTCACATCTTATATTGCAAATTACCAAAGTTTTTAAAACAATGAAGTACCATAAATCAAAAAAGTATAGCCTATAAAATGATAAACAAAAAGAAAAGAAAATCATGTAAGATTGGTGCAATATTGGTTGAGTTATAAAGTGACAAACAAAATTTCACATTTATATACTGTCTATTCAAAACTGGTTTTATCATTTACATCTTTATTTTAAATGCTTAGATTTTTTCACATGTATATATATATTAGAATTTTTATCTATTAAATGCTGTTTTAATCTAGTTTTCGATCTACTTTTTATTGTTTCTATATATGAAACATTTTAACCTCTCTTACAATCTAAGCAATTTAAAATATAAATACCATTCCTATTTTGTAATCCCTCCTTTTTAAAAACATTTCTTACTTTATCTAAATTTATCTTCTTTTTATATACTGTATTATAAATTACTAAAGTTTTTAAAACAATATGTACCATAACGAAAAATATATATTGTCTATAAAATTCTATGTGAAAAAAAGAAGGAAAATCCAGATTCATCTAGATTAGTGCAATATTTGTTGAATTAAAAGAAACAAACAAAGTTTCACATTTATATGTTTATACAGATGTGTTGTATAATCTGATTGAATATATACACACAAAGTCTTCTGTGAATGAACTTGTTCTGTAGTGGTATAATATTGTCCATTCTCATACATTCATATGATTTGGGCTCAAATACAAGTATAGTTTTTTTTTCAGATAGTTGTTTATTAGTCATTATCATCATCAACCATTATCAATCCACTGCAGGATGAAGGTCTCTCCAAGTTCAATCCATTTTTTCCGATCTTTAACTTCTCTTCTCCACATCACTCCTGCACATTTTCTTATTTCATCCATCCATCTCACATGTGATCTCTTTCTGGGTCTTTTACAACTCTTGGAATCCAGTTTAAGATTTCAACTGTCCATCTATTATCATGTCTGCTAGAAATATGTCCAGGCCAACTCCACTTCATTCTTTTCATTTTTCAATGAGATTAGTAACATCTGTTTGTTCTCTTACCCATATATTGCATTTCAATCTCTTCTTGTTGCTCCCAACATGCATCTCTCCATACTTCTTTGAATGGTCTGAAGTCTCTGTATTGATATTCTATTAAGTGTCCAAGTCTCAGATCCCTAAATAAGAACTGGTAAAACACATTTATTAAAAAACTTCCTTTTCAAACACATAGGCATATTTTGTTTTGGTATCAAGTTATTTTTACCAAAAGCATTCCAACCAAGTGTAATTGTATGATTAATTTCATCCATTATGTTTCTATCTGTATTAATAATCTGACCAAACAAGATATTTGTCCATTAGTATTTGATTATAAATGAATGAGAATGTGGCTTTTTTATCTAAAAGGCACAACAGCAATAAAAAAAATGCAATTAGCAAGTTTAAGCAGTCACATCTTTCTTACTGTTCATGTAGAAAGGATTATTGAAGAGGCTTTTTTTAACTATAGCAGGATATGTAAAAACTGTTTTTCTTTATCTTTAATTGATCATTTAATCTTATACCTAATCTTGAATAATGACATTTCCTTCAATAATTTGAAGGGATTAATGATAACTACCATGATTTAAGCATGATTTTGCACTTTTTGCACTTACGTTCAAACATGAATAAGGAGCTCTTTTGATTAAGAATGCTGAGAACATGCACACATAAATTCCATGAATCCAAAGGTAAAATTATCGGTACTAAATCTAAATTTATTTGTAACATTTTTCTTTCAGTTAAATTCTTGGAATAGCATATACGTTCACTTTGAAAAAATTAATTTTTAAAAATCTAATTAAAATATTAAATCTATAATTTAAAAATAGGCTTGTTTTTCTGGTCTACTCTGTCTCAGAGATGTTTCTCTTAAATATCCTGGAACAATCAGTCAGAATATTATAGTACCATTGCTCTGACAACACTTTTTAAGTTAAAATATTTTGATAAAAATGCTGTATTAGCCATGGTATACAAGTTTTTCAGAAAACTAGACCATATAAGAGTAAAAAAAATAAAACATGAACAAAAAATCATTTCCCACTATTTGATAAAAGAGGACCAGTCTCTAACTTGATTCAAATTTTTTTTAAGTCTCTCATTTCTTATCAATTATTGAATTTGAGAACTTACAAAAATATTTCCTTTAAGTTGTTAAAAAAACACTGTTTTTTAGATATATTAATTCAGTTTACCTTGTATTTATTATGATACCTATTGAGTATGTGCTCTCTACCATTTTGGTCATCAGGAAGAACCCTAAAACCACCACTGGCACAGCTAAGCAAAAAACAATATTAAATAATATCTCCAAAATTAAATGTATATCTTAATATTTTATATTGAACAAGGGTCATACGCTAATTACTAATATTAATTTTAGTAATTTGTTTTTTGCTGGTCATGTGATTGCATTAGCAATTTTTATGGTGTTTTGATAACTTTTTATCAATTTTTTTTTTTTGCTATGCTAGCAAATCATTCCCCTCCCCCTCATTTGCTAATTACTGATATTTGCCGCATATTGTTTTTGTAAATTTGATTTTTTTTTATGATGCTCATTTCCATTAAATTTCTGTATTTTTTTTTTAATTATTTTTTGGTTAAAGTTGAAATTTTTTTGTTGAGTGGACAAAATCTCATTGTTTATTGATTGGCTGGGTCAGGAAATGATTTTAGATCTCTCCTGGTATCCAAAATGGCAGAGACCAATAATAATGGGTACCTTTATTGCTTAAACAAAATTTGTTATAAGTAATATCTTGACATATATAGAAGAAAAATAGGCATGCTCAGGTCCAACTAGTAACTTTCTTAAAACATTTTTTTTAATTGGAATAAATAAGGTAAGTTTTGGCAAATTCTTCTGAGTGTAATTAAAAAAAAAAACAGTACTGATATATCCTTGCTGCAGCCCTAGCAAAAGTTTTACATATTCCACAAATATTTTGAAAATAAAATGACTTTTAAACTGACTTTTGAGAAGTTGGTGAACAAAAGCCATTATTATATTCATAATCAAAAGCCCCACCATTAACATTTTTACAAAAATAAATTCATTTGGGAGATCATGTCAGGTTTAGAAAAATTAATTTTATTATCAAAAATAGATTTCAACACTTTAATCTTGAACTTAAAAAATGATGGCTAGGAGAATTCAATTCCATTCTATGAATGATATTTAGTTACTAAATGAACATCTATTCCAATTTTACCTCTTAATGTCAATATAAAAATATTTTTCTTTCATCTATTGACAGACTAAAGTATATACTATAATGGAATTTAGCCGTTTTCCATATGTATTTTATGCAAATATGAGTCTTGTACGATTGTGTGTATGTATATATAACGATACACGTATATGCGTAATGGTTTAAAAGAATATTTATTCTTAAATTATTCCATTTTATTGCCCCAGCATATTTATGAGCATCAATTTATGACCTCAAGCGCCAATCCCATATTTCTATAAGAATTATGCTGGGAGAACTGGAATACCAATATGGAAATGCCCCTGGACTAGCTCTGCTCAGGGCTGGTGGTAAAATTTACCATCAGTAGATCTAACTCTCTCTTTTTTTATTTAAAAAAAAAAAACTCATAACATAAAAACAAAACAAAAAAAACATTCATTTTATATACATTTATTAGCTATGATATTTACGTATGTATAAAAAAAATATATTATTTACTTAAGTTAAATTAGTGTCTCTTTTAAATCAAAGATTCATATCAGTTTTCTTTTTTTCTTTGTTTGCTCCTTTCTCTTTTTGCCAAAACTCCCACACACACAAATATTCTATTATATGTATTTTGCATTGAAGATTTAATTGGACAAATTTATACACAATAAATTCCGTAGTAAATAGTTTGACCTCTCCGGGCAAAGAAAATAAATTTTAAGTTCACAATTGTGTCGAATAAACAGTTTTCTCAAATTCATGGAGTAAGCTTACTAAAAGTTACATATATAGATGTAATTAGAAAGAAAATACCTGGTTTCCCCAGGGAATTTATCGAATCCTCTTAGTGAAAATGGAATCTCCAGTCCTTTGTCGGTGAACGAACTTTGTTTTTTTTTTTTTTGAAGTTCGGGTTCCATGGCTAAAGTCTGTTTATTTATTTATTTTCTTTGTCTTCTGGCGATTCAATATTGTTGCTTATTGAGGTGAATTCTCCGGGCTTGACATCCTTCTCCACTATCGGCAGCTGCTATACATTCGGGGGCAAAAGATTCAGACCCTCTGCACGTTGAAGCCTCTATCCCAGCCTGTCCATATTTTATCAAAATGTATATCACGTTCTGTCTGCTTTCTTCTACCTCCAAACTTATACTCTCTATTTCTTTAATTATCAAACTTATCTTTCTTTTCACTTTTTTTTAAAATTATATTTCCATTCACAATCCATATGCCTTTGTTAAAATGCACCACAAAAGCTTTTTACACCTATTTCTTTCCAATTAATATTTAATTAGTATTAGACATTCCACGATTTTTATAATAATTACTTCCATTGTTCTGCAAAATTAGTCTTCCATCTTGATATTTAAAGTTCTTTTGTTGACTTAATATGTATATATTTAAAAGTTTATCAAACAAAATATTTTTTTATTTTTATTTTTTGTGAATTTTTCATTTTTAATGGTTCAAAAATGCACTCACACATATACATAGCGATGTGTATAGCTGGGTTTGGCAAAAGAGAAAAAAATCAGAGCAAGTGTATAACCCCCCCCCCATACCTCTTCTATGAGTTCTTTTTAATTAAAATAAGTAAATCAATTCTGTACAACCACGCAAATGACCGTTGATTGTACATCAAACTGTAAATATTAATTTTGTTAGTAAAGTAATATATATTTTTAATAATACGTAAGTAAATCAATTCTGTACAACCACGCAAATGACCGTTGATTGTACATCAAATTGTAAATATTAATTTTGTTAGTAAAGTAATATATATTTTTAATAATACGTTAGTAATAAGATATATATATATTAGTAATGCGTTAAGTATACGAATATGTATTTGTCTAATTATCGCAACAGGGTTTGATTATACCTGCCCTGTTGCAATACCCCCCTCCTGGAAGCCTTCAAATACGGTCTATGTATTTGAATGGCTCCTAAATATCATGAACCATTCATACCAGCATGAGGCTTGAGGGAATGAGCATTGTATGATCCTTTTACCTCCTGCCCAGTACTCACCCAGAATGCATTATCCCCCTGACACTTAACAATAGGGAAAGGTCCCTCATACAAACTGCAAAACTTCTTACAGATAAATTTCCCCGGTTCACTCACATGTGGGGTTTTCACCATGACTAGGTCACCCACTTTAAACTGATGAGGCCTCTCCAGTGTATGTTTGTTTCTTTCCTGACACCTTTTCAAAAGTGTATGATATGCCTGCTTTTGGTCCTCCTCCACATTTATTGGCTTTTCCTTTGGTCCTGGTATTTTGGCCTTGATTAATTTAGGGGTATGTTTCTCAATTGGAGCCACATGAGAGAGAACCCTGTGGATTCATTAACTGCCCAATTTATGTACTTCAGTATTTCTGGAATCTTTTTAACCCAACCTCAGTGATTAGTTGGGATGTATGTCCTAAACAACCTACCCAACTCATGCATCACCCGCTCACATGGGTTCAATTGTGGATTCCTAATTGATGTCAGTATGTGTTGGATCCCTGACTTCTGAACCCATGCTTTCCATTCTCCAGAGATAAATGGTGTGCCATGATCCGATAGGATGCTTTGAGGTTTTCCTATCACTGTAAAATATTCCTTTTCAAGGAGACGTATGGTGTTTCGGGTATTTGCTTGAGTCATGGAATATGCAGCCACAAATTTACTGAATAGATCATATACCACCAACAAGTATTTTTTTTTATTAAAGGCAGGCAATGGTCCATAATAATTTATCACAATCATCTCACATGGCTTCTTTGGAATTATGGAGGTCATTGGGCCTGTATAATTCCTATTAACAGGCTTAGTTTTCTGGAAAAGTTCACATTGCCTGATCATTCTCACAACAGTCCAATGCATGCCTGGCCAATAAAACCACTGTCTGAGCCACTTTTCAGTTTTCCATATCCCATAGTGTCCATATATTTGGTGGACATGAGTCAACACTGCATTCTGCATTTTCTGGGGTATTACAGGTCTCCAACTATCTGGTCTCCTTTTCATTCTGTATTGGAGAACAGCTTGGTCAAGTTTGTATCGGTTGATCCAACTTCTGGATTCATCATTGTTTTTTTTTGTATTCCCTTGCAATTGTGCAATTATTTGATTTAACTGGGCATCCTCCCTCTGACATTGGGCTAATCTCTTAAGGTCATTCTCTACCCCTTCATTAATCTTTAAGTCTATTCCTGCCACATATAAATTTTCAGCTTTAGGTTGACATGATGGCAAACACACTGGGTTATGGCTAAGAGCATCAGCTACAATGTTATCTGACCCCTTACAATGCTTTACCACATAATTATACTCTTGGAGGTATAGACTCCACTGTACCAACCAACTATTTGTTAGATAGCTATGGTTAATAAATTCTAAACTCTTATGATTTATAACCACAATTATTTTTGATCCCAACAACAATGTGCGGAGTTTTTGGAATGGCCAAACAATGGCCAAAGCTTCCTTTTCTGTGGCAGTGTAATGCCACTCTGGACCCTTGAACAACCTACTTAAGAAATACAGCACTTTTACCTGACCATCCTCTTGAATCTGTGATACTGTTGCTCCCAGCCCATACCCGCTGCTGTCAGTCTGTACTACAAAGGGTTTCTCAAAATCGGGAAAAGCCAGCATTACATGTTTCATGAACCCTTGCTTCACCCTCTCAAATGCATGGATTTGCTTTTCACCCCACTCCCACACTACATCTTTTCTCAGTAATCTAATTAGTGGTTCCATATGTTGAGCAAACTGCTCCTGAAAACGGTTGTAGAAGTTACACCTACCCAAAAAGGATCGTATCTGCTTTTTGGACCTAGGTATTGGGAAACCTTCAATGGCTGAGATTTTATCTGGGTGTGGCTGGAGTAATCTAATTAGTGGTTCCATATGTTGAGCAAACTGCTCCTGAAAATAGTTGTAGAAGTTACATATACACAAAAAGGATCGTATCTGCTTTTTGGACCTAGGTATTGGAAACCTTCAATGGCTGAGATTTTATCTGAGTGTGGCTGGACACCCTGCTATCCTATAAGGTGGCCCAAGAATGTAACTTCCTCTGAAATAGCACACTTTTCTTCAGGTTTACCTTGATCCCTTTATTCCAACATTCCCTTAAAAACATTTCCACCTCTTTGGTATGTTTTTTCATAGTAGCTGATGCCACCAATACATCATCCACATACATTGTCACTATTTTTTGACTTCAGCAGAATAATACCTTATCCAAACATCGCAGTAAAACAGCCCCACTGTTAATCAGGCCAAATGGCATACGGTTAAACTGATATGAGCAGCCGTCATATCTAAAGGCAGTATACTTACGATCTTCTGGATGGAGCCTTATCTGCCAATAGCTTGCTGTCAGATCAAATGTTGGAAAAAAAATTTTTTCCTTTAAATCGCCCAAGTAATTCTTGCATGGGTGGTAGTATGTTACAATCTGGGACGGTGATTTTATTCAACTGCCTCGCATCTAGACATAACCGTATGGAATTATCCTTTTTCTTGATGATGACTATCAGGTTACAATAAGCCAAAGAGCTTTTTGATATAATACCCCATTCCAACATTTGATCTATCTGCTCCTTCACCTGCTCCCTATATTGATGAGGAATTGGGTATGATTTTGCCTTAAATGGCTGTGTTTCATTTACTTGAATCCTTTGTTTGAACCCTGGGATCACGCCTGGCCTGTCTGAAAATACCTGATTGTATTCCTTCAGTATCTTTCTTAGTATTTCCTTCCCTTCTCCCCCAGTTATCTTCACCTGGTTTATTTTTTCCATTATCAAATCATCATTGTGTTCTTCAACAACTTTCACAGCACCTATTGAACTATCCATGTTATCCATTATAAATCCAACCATCTCCCATTACATGTGGCTTCTCTGTCAGATCAAATGTTGAAAAAAAATTTTTTCCTTTAAATCGCCCAAGTAATTCTTGCATGGGTGGTAGTATGTTACAATCTGGGACCGTGATTTTATTCAACTGCCTCGCATCTAGACATAACCGTATGGAATTATCCTTTTTCTTGATGATGACTATCAGGTTACAATAAGCCAAAGAGCTTTTTGATATAATACCCCATTCCAACATTTGATCTATCTGCTCCTTCACCTGCTCCCTATATTGATGAGGAATTGGGTATGATTTTGCCTTAAATGGCTGTGTTTCATTTACTTGAATCCTTTGTTTGAACCCTGGGATCACGCCTGGCCTGTCTGAAAATACCTGATTGTATTCCTTCAGTATCTTTCTTAGTATTTCCTTCCCTTCTCCCCCAGTTATCTTCACCTGGTTTATTTTTTCCATTATCAAATCATCATTGTGTTCTTCAACAACTTTCACAGCACCTATTGAACTATCCATGTTATCTATTATAAATCCAACCATCTCCCATTACATGTGGCTTCTCTACTTTCGTAGTTCAACTTGCACTTATATTTGTATAAAAAGTGAGTTCCCAATAAAACATCACAAATCAAATTTTTCATGATTAGGAATACATGGGGGCAACTTACTCCATGGATTTTGACATCCAGCCATATTTGTTTGGGTTCAATCTTGTTCTTTCTGTTGTTGGCCATTGCCACTTGTACAGCTTTCAATGGTAGAACAGGTATATTTGGTTGTTCTCTGGTGAGTTTATGATACAATCTTTCTGTTATTACAGAGACCTGACTCCCTGAATCAATAAGTGCTTCTACTTTGGTCTGTCCTGCTGCTATCTTTATTTTCGGACATGTTTGGCATGCATAACTCAGTACAAGGTTCTCCCATGAACAAATTAGGTTCCCCATGCATTTTGAGTTCGGTTGCTGTCTGAATATTATGTCTTTCCTTTGGTCTATTTCCTTTTTCTCTCAAATCCATCTCATTTCCGCACTTATTTCCATTTGACTCAATATCTCGTCTATTTCTTTAGATGGGTTATCTCCTCCCCTCTAGCATCAATCTTATTTTTATTGGAAGATTTCTGCAGACAGTCTTCACAATCTGTTTCTTTGACAAATTACATGCTTCTAATGTCCTAAGTGTGGCTACTTGATGCCTAAAAAAATGAACATATTCCTCTGGTCTATCCTCTTGAAACTTCTCTCTTATCAATTGGGATCTAATGTTGTCCTGCCTTTCTTCACTCCAGAAAACCCTCTCTAGGACTATCTTGTAATCTAAAAATGTCTGCGGTTGGTTTAGCAATGAATTTCACCAATCCATGGCCTGCCCTTCTAGGTGGTAAGATGCTATTATCGTTTTAACCTTGTCTGGTGTTCCATAACACACAAAGTATCTTTGCAGACTCCTAAGGTGCTCTACTGGCATCTCTTCCTTCTTCCCTCCATATACTTTTATTCTTATCAACTCCATCCTCTTTATGTGATGTATATATTTTTTTCTACGTGCTAGGTTCTGAAATCCCAAATTCCCAAAGCACAGTGCTGCCCCCTTCCCAGACTTTCTTACACCTTCAATATTTCTTAAGTATATATATTTATAATTTTACCTTGGACCGATCGATATTTCATTATGTTGTTTCGAATTACTCTTGTGTTTCACTTTTATAAAACCCTATTTTGAAAACTAGTACATATAGACTATTGTTATTTCGAAACCTTCGTTTCAAAGTTAGTTTCAAATCAGAAATTGTCGAATGATTATAAAAGCAAAAAGTGAAAATATATTAAAAAGCATAGCCACTGTGTGGGTGTAAATTAAATATAATTCATTTCTCGAATTTCTTTTAAAACGACACTAATTTAATATATATATATAAATTATTTTTATCTGGTTATGACATCTTATAGTAATAAGTGACAGAAAGCCAAAATAATTATTTTGTATTTAATTAAAATGGATTAATTATAAAGGTTAACCACTTAAAACACTCGTTTACTTTTTTCTTTTAAATTATCTGTATTACTTTTTTAAAAAAAAAAAATCAATCACGAACAATAAAATATTTACGTTCGTTATTTACAAAAAAATCCATAACAAACTGAAAGTTCTTTAAAAAAAAAAACAGTCTAACTTAAACTGATTACTTTATGAAACGCTTTTATCTTCTGCACTCAGTTGGTATTTTTCATATAGCCTAAAAAGTTTTTTTTTTTTTTTTTTTTTTTATAAAACTCAATATTAACTACATCCAACTCTGCCAATATAATATAACTTCCATTATTAGCTAAAACAATAATGATCTGACAAAACCGATATGTATACATTTATTTACTTTCTCAAAAAAAAAAAAATCATGCTAAATTCTTTCATATTTTTCTTTCCCTCATTGACCTACTTCTCTTCAATGTCCTTTCATTGGGTCACCATTATAACAGGATTTAGCCATTTTCCATATGTATTTTATGCACATATGAGTCTTGTATGATTGCGTGTATGTATATATAACGATACACGTATATGCATAATGGTTTAAAAGAATATTTATTCTTAAATTATTCCATTTTATTGCCCCAGCATATTTATGAGCATCAATTTATGACCTCAAGCGCCAATCCCATATTTCTATAAGAATTATGCTGGGAGAACTGGAATACCAATATGGAAATGCCCCTGGACTAGCTCTGCTCAGGGCTGGTGGTAAAATTTACCGGCAGTAGATCTAACTCTCTCTTTTTTTGTATTTAAAAAAGAAAAACTCATAACATAAAAACAAAACAAAAAAACCATTCATTTTATATACATTTATTAGCTATGATATTTACGTATGTATAAAAAAAAATATATTATTTACTTAAGTTAAATTAGTGTCTCTTTTAAATCAAAGATTCATATCAGTTTTCTTTTTTTTCTTTGTTTGCTTCTTTCTCTTTTTGCCAAAACTCCCCCACACACAAATATGCTACTATATGTATTTTGCACTGAAGATTTAATTGGACTAATTTATACACTAATAAATTCCGTAGTAAATAGTTTGACCTTTCCGGGCAAAGAAAATAAATTTTAAGTTCACAATTGTGTCAAATAAACAGTTTTCTCAAATTTGTTGAGTAAGCTTACTAAAAGTGACATATATAGATGTAATTAGAAAGAAAATACCTGTTTTCCCCAGGGAATTGATCGAATCCTCTTGATGAAAATGGAATCTCCGGTCCTTTGTCGGTGAACGAACTTTGTTTTTTTTTCTTTGAAGTTCGGGTTCCATGGCTAAAGTCTGTTCATTTATTTATTTTCTTTGTCTTCTGGCGATTCAATATTGTTGCTTATGGAGGCGAATTCTTCGGGCTTGATGTCCTTCTCCACTATCGGCAGCTGCTATACATTCGGGGGCAAAGGATTTGGACCCTCCACACATTGAAGCCTCTACCCCAGCCTAACCATATTTTATCAAAATGTATATCACGTTCTGTCCGCTTTCTTCTATCTCCAAACTTGTACTCTCTAATTAATTTAATTTTTCTTTAATTATCAAACTTATCTTTCTTTTCACTTTTTTTTTAATTATATTTCCACTCACATTCCATATGCCTTTGTTAAAATGCACCACAAAAGCTTTTTACACCTATTTCTTTCCAATTAATATTTAATTAGTATTAGACATTCCATGATTTTTATAATAATTACTTCCATTGTTCTGCAAAATTAGTCTTCCATCTTGATATTTAAAGTAATATTTAAAAGTTTATCAAACAAAATATTTTTTTTTTTTATTTTGTGAATTTTTCATTTTTAATGGTTTAAAAACGCACTCACACATATACATAGCGATGTGTATAGCTGGGTTTGGCAAAAGAGAGAAAAAATCAGAGCAAGTGTATAACCCCTCCCCCCATATCTCTTCTATGAGTTCTTTTTAATTAAAATAACTAAATCAATTCTGTACAATCACGCAAATGACCGTTGATTGTACATCAAACTGTAAATATTAATTTTGTTAGTAAAGTAATATATATTTTTAATAACGTTAGTAATAAGATATATATATATTTTTTCTAATAATGCGTTAAGTATACGAATACGTATTTGTCTAATTATCGCAACAGGGTTTGATTATACCTGCCCTGTTGCAATACAGAATTAATTTTTCTAATACTTTTTAAAGCAGTGAATCAGTTCATGTGTGCCTATATTGCATCAATACTTTTAATCAACTGTTGATAAACAAGTTAATTCTCAATATTTAGCAATTGTTTTTTTTTTTGTTACTAAAAAAACTAGTCTATTATAAAAGCAAATTCTGGATTTTATGACCAATTACTTTTGAAGTCTACAAGATCTAGAAGAATATAAGATCTAGATTTAGTCAAGTTGTTAAGATTGCTTACTGGAATTAAAAAAAGAACATTAGTTAATTGTACATGAAATTATAAAATGTTTGAGCACCGAAATAGCAGAATAAGCATTTAACAGTAACATTTAGTTAATCAGAATCAAGATTTTATTTAATTATATTATTTAATGAAAATTGATCCTGGAAGACAGCTCAGTATTTACCACATTATCACTATACTGAACTTTACAGGACAAGATAGCTGAACAATTTAATATTCCCAAGTTTTTTTTATATATATTATGATTTTCATGGTAAAATATTTTTTTATATTATTCTTGGATGAGACAAATATTTTCATGCAAGCTAAATCAAATTTTCCAATAAGAACAGCTCAAAATAATTTCCACATTGGCTTTGATTTGATAAACAAGAATCATTTTTTAGACTATATGCCATTTATTATATATTGTGATGATTATTTATAAGATCAAAATATGAATACAAATTTAAAATAATATAAAAATATGTAGAAAATAACTTAATTGTTTTGATGCAATTTTTTTTTGCAATTATAGGTATTAAGGTTTTGATGTATGGCATTAAGGTCACAAAAAATTGAACAAAATGTAGCTAAAATAAATCATTGCATGTAAAAATTTGTGTTGTCAAATATATGAGTGTGGTGTCAAATATATGAGTGTGGTAAAACAAATATACACTAATTACAAATTTCATTCTTTTTCAGAGTATTTTGATTCCATAAGAAAAATTGAAAAGGTATATAGACAACTTTTGAAATTATTCAAGGCTAGATATTGAAATAATTTTTATATTTAATATTTGTAAAACCATTATAAGCAATATAAATTCTGTGCTGTGCATTAGTAAAGACCGCAGAACTGAAATTCCGTCTTTCCTTATAATGTTTAGAGAAGTTGGTCTTCATGAATGCTCATTTATCTTATAATAATAAATTTGATCTATTAACAAATATAATTTCCCAGAAAGATATGTTTGTGAAAACTATAATTTAAAATAAATATTTTCAAGTTGTAAATTTTTAATTTGTAAAATTTTAAAATATGAAAAAGCTACAATTAACAGCCATGATTATTTAAGCTTCTAGTAAACAATATTAAAAGGTCAAAGAAGTTTTTGAAAAAAAAAACATTCTATGCAGATGGGCAGATCAAAATTTGCTCTTTAATCAACAGATTAGTGGTGGCATAGAAAAACTATATTTAGGTAATTCCGAAAAGATTTTATCATATTTTGTATATCAAACTTCAAAGACTATTGTTCATTTTTCTCAGTCAAATCAGAGTTTAAGCACTTGGGCATCTAGTATTTTCTACAGATAGCAAAATCAGCAAAGTAAAAGATATCAGCAAACAGGTGTTGACTCATTATAAAACATCATTTCCAACTACATTTAAAAAAACTTTGGAAGTTTACTTTCTGTACATTCCTATTGCTACAATGATAAATCATATTTACACATATAGCTTCTCAAGATGGTTGGCTAAGGGACACCCAGACATGTATCAACTAATTTATTTTCAGATATGTAGCACTTAAGAGAAATATATAACTTACCAAAGCCTTGGTATGGAGTTTTAAATTGTAGTCTGCTGCCTCTAGACCACAGGAAACATTGCTCAAAATTAAGTTGTTTTGATACTCTGATGTTTACCTTCCAATTAAATCTTAAAAATAGTAATGTATTAGTGAAATCAACTTATAAAAATACAAATGGATAATTTATAGATGGATTTAGAGAATCAATCCTATTATATATTAATAGTGGATTTTTTAATTCAAGAAAAACAAAGTTAACATATAAAGATGATTAGGAATATTTCAAGATTCAATATATTTATATAAGGTAAATAATAATCATATCCACAAAACATCTCAGTAAAAAATATTGAATAAATTTAATTATTTCCAATTTAAAAATGCCTAATTTTGCTATATAGATAGTTTGCAAATTTTGTAAAAGATTTATTCTTTTATAGATATGTTTTTTTTTTTTTATGGCTTTGAGATTTTATAAAAGATATCTTTATTGACAATTTTAATGAAAGGATAAAAAGTCCATGACTTTTTCCCCTCATTTATATATATATATATATATATAAACATACATATATATATATATATATATATATATATATATATATATATATATATTAACATGTATGTTGTAAGTTGGATGATTCCAAAACATTTTCAAGACATTATATTTCCAAATCTGTTATTTAATTTATAATAATTCCATGGATATTAATGAGTAATCATAAATAAAATAATAAAACAAGTGTTTAACTAGATATTAAATATATATCTGACAAATATAAAACATTCAAACCACTTAATGTACATGTATGTAATTGTAGTGTTATATTAATTAATTAATTAATTTTATTTGCATTTATAAATATTACATTAATAAGCCAAACTATTCTCATTTTATTTTCATTTTATATATGACCATGTTTTTCTCCCATATTTGATTAGATAAGAATATGAAATCATCATTTTCAAAGCCTATGTTTCATGCTAGCTAAAATTTAAAAGCAAAAATAGAAAAGAATTCAAAAAAATTAGGATCAAATTATAATTATAGTCCTTACATCCAAAGACAGTGCCCATTATGATGACTCTTACTAGCTTTATGTGTGAATAAAAAGCTACTTCTGGATTATACTTTCACCAACTATTTAGAATTAGATAATGCATCTGGAATCATGTGATGTAATAATTGTAAATATTACAGAGTATTTAATTTGATCATCATCAGTAATTTTAAAGTTAGCTATTTGAGGTATGTTTTGATATAATTAAATATTTTAAATTGACTGAAGCATTAATAAAGCTACTGCATTTTCCATTGCAAAAAGTGTCTTATCCATATGGCATCATCATCAGATAAATCTTTTAAGTTGCCACTTGGCCCAATTGACACCCTGTAATTATATATATATTGTAACATAAATTTACTTAGATCAAAAGATTTATTGTAGATCAAAAATCCAAATATTATAACTTAATAAATATTTTTACCTGAGTCAAAAGGCATTGGAGCTGAATAAAATATGATCAAAATGCTTATATCAAACATATTACGGATTAAGCATTGTAACTTAATATGAAAAACAGTAACTTAAATTTTATATCAAAGAGAAAAGAATTAAACTATGCAACTTGCTGAGTATAAGCTATTAAACAAAAGCTCAGACTGAGTTATCAGATTCATAATAAGGGGACTCATACACATAAATAGTCATAGAAAATTACTGCTTTCAAAATACTCAAGTAAATATTAATTATAAATAAAATTATCGGTGGCTTAAATTCATCAATTTTTACTTAAGATTTTTTTTTAAAGATATCATAATATCAATCATTAGAAACAATAATGCCTGGAGACTAGTCATTTAAGGTGTCTGGCCTATTTCAAACCCTAGTTAGGCAGCCATTATATCATCAGTAAACAAGTAGAAACGATAAACACATTGTTAAGGACAAACTACTATAACTCAGGAAATAGTATCAAGTGGGTGAGTACACTGGTAACTCAATAAAGTATATTCTCAATAAAACCAACAGTAGATTTTACCCACTTTCATCTCTTGGTTTGATGTCAAGTGCATATTTAAATAAATAACAAGTGAATATGGTCTAGCAGGGCGGCACTAGATTATATGAACCTAGAAACAGTTATATCTTATAATTTTTTCACATGTACCAGGTTTAAATCTCTTTTGGTACTTTATTTCTAATAAAAATGGAGGATTTTGCTTTTAAACCCATATCACTGTATGCAATAACATTTAGGTAAACATAAAACATCTTTAAACTAAAGTGGAGTATATAAAGTGTATCAGACAGTAATCATCTCCTAGATCTTACATAATAAATGTGTTTCAATATCTTTATAAGTTTTACTAGCTCAGATTATATTATAATTTAGGATGGCAATTCACTCATCCTTGCATGATATAGATGATGGAATGGTGGTTATTACAATTATTCACAAATGTCAACTAAATGCCATGAAATCACTATTTATTTATGGCCTTGAACATTTATCTAGCTCATTAATCAAAATGTGATGATGATGATGATAATGATAACGATAATGGTTTCAACCACAGCTTTAGGACTAAGCCTAATCATAAAACCTAATTTTTATAAAGAAATTCATAATTATTGCTTAATTTTAGTATATCTAATTAAATCTTAAATAATTAATATTAACCATTAATGATGAATGATCACAACTAATAAAGAATACTCTCAATGAACTATATACACCTTGTTTAATAAAACAATTTAACATTTATTAATTTATTACGAACATATACAAACAATTTAAAGATAAAATTAAGAATTTATATGAATAATAATGATAATAACAATAATTGATTATCTGGCAATCATAATATTAATTTTGAATTCTTCCCCCTTTTCCGTCAAATATATATAATGTATTTTAAATTGGGTATTAAGTTTGCTAAGTTTTTAATTCACATGAAAATATTTCTTAAAAAAAAATAAACACTTTTTTTTCTCTTCTGCACACATACCTTTATAATCTAACATGTAAAGTAAAATGGTTAAAAAAATGTTAGTAGAATTGGAAAAAAATTTCAAGAAACAAGTTTTTAAATGGTTTCTCCCCCCTTCCCTGTTCAACTACTCTTAAGATCGCTATATCTTAAAACAAAAATCACATAATATTTTTAAATGCTATATATGTCTATTATTCTAACATCCACATGCAATTATATCCATGTAACAATTTAATAGATTACTCTGTAGGTATGTTTGTCCCATAATAACCAAAATATTATTCAAAAACAAAATAATAATACAAAAAAAATATCTTTTACATTTTAACCAACATTTCATAATTTTAGATTAGTATACAATAATAGTTTTAATATACGTAAAATCATTACTGAAGGTTATAATTATTCTTATTGAAGAAAACTATGGTTTTAATCGATTTTGGGTTGTGTTAAAGTTCTGAGAAAAAAATATAAAACTTCATTTCTAAAATTTTAGAATAGTTTTTGATATAATAAAAAGAAAATATATAGTAAAAGTTCATATTACCAGTCCCACGGGTTCAAACTTAGCTTGTTTAATGTTCATACTTTTGCAGAAATCACGGTTTCTTTTTCTTGAGGCTTGTAATTATTTAATGGTTATGATTATGGTGATATTATTTGCCACTGGAACTCCCTTTTTTCCTGTTCCTTCATAATTCTTCCATTAGAGCAGGGGTCCCCAACCTTTTTGCACTTAAGAGCACATTCCATAATACCGGCCAGGTGGCGGGAACCATTTATTTTTTCAGCTAGATGGCGGGCACCATTTATTTTTTATCTGGACATAATTGCTGAGATATTCTTGACTTCATTTATAGAGAAGCCACAGTTTATCACATCACATCACATATAAATTTATAGTTGGATATTGTTAATAATACATATAATGTACAAAAAAATATTTATTTCAAAAATTAAATTTTAACATATAATTGACGTTTATATTTTTACGCTGTAAAAGTATAGTATGCCCTACAATTTGATTACAATATAATACAATAATTCTCTCTTTTCTTCATAGTGTAAGCATGTGTTTTAAAGACCTACAGTGGTCCCTAGTGACGATTTTTTCAGACGCTCATTGCTAAGGTTTACAGCCTTGTTAAAACTATTAATAATTCATAAAAAAAATTCAAAAATTAAATTTATTTGTATCAGATAAATAATTTTTTATTGTGTTCAGATAGCAGTGGGCACACATAAAATGGTCTGTGGGTGCCATGGTGCCCACGGGCATAGGGTTGGGGACCCCTGCATTAGAGTATATCAGTTGTTCTCTCATTTGCAATTTTTTTCTACTGGGTTTAAATTCAGTTGCTGGAACAATTGTACTAGATGATTCAATTTGTACTAGATGATTTAATATTTATCAGTAGATTAATCATTTTTCTTCAGCTTTCAAATGCAGGTGAATGTTTCTTTTGCTTAAAATCTCGAATTTTTTCTTTTTAATCAGTCATCAGGGGTATAATATTTTAATTTCAGACAAGACATTTTTTTTCTATATGATAGGCTGGTTGATGATGAATCAGAGAATTTTCCCAGATGAAATATATCTTTATTTTAACCTGCCATTCTGTGTTCACTCTTCAACAACAACAAAAAACTATATTAAAATGATTTTTAAAATTGATATTTGCAGAATTAAAATGCTTGCTTCTTTAGTTTCAATATTTTTAAAAAAATCTCTTTTACTGATTTTTCCCAGACAGGTTTCATACTTGATTTTTTTTTCTCTATTTTTAGCAAACTCATTTTTAGATTCCCAGTTCACTGGAACCTGTTAAAAATCACACTATCTCAATTATTCAGATTAATCCTGTTTTGAAGTAAAAATTGTCTTAATCTTTTTTTGACATCTCTGTCACAAATGTAACACCTAAAATTTGAGCTGCTTTCTTTGGCCAAGCTGATGGGATAATTTTAAAACAGCGCTTTCACCAAGCTTTAACAGAAAAACAAACAATATTTATAAAAACAAAATTGTTACAAAAATATATATCTAATTTAACAGATTTTCTCCTTTAACACAAATTTGTGAAGCAAATAATTTAACAGTTTTAATTTTTTTTCAATATGTAATAAATGTAGGTTTGTTTGTACAATGTACCCACACACTCCATCATTTACATCATTTATAAAAATGGCCTATTACAACAATCTAAATGTTTTCTAGAAATTATAATTTTAATATTTAAAATCAAATCCTTAACTTCCAAATCCCAAACTATAATCATAGAAAAACAAAAATAGAAATAGAATAAAATATTAGAATTTAGTAAATGTAGGTTAGCTTTGAAGAGAGTTTAATATTTGAAATATACAATGATAATTAAACCATTTACACACACACTTCCTGTATATGTGTTATTATTTTACTTTTTAACAAAAAAATTAAATATTGAATAATTAACCATGTTTACTACTCTTTTTGAGTTTTTTTATCAACACACAAACAAATAAAGAATATAACTGTTGCCCCACTCTCTTTCTGTCTTAAGCTTTTAGAACTGGATCTTGTAAGGTTTAAGCTTGGGTGCCCTACTGCATCCTTTACTATATAAAAATGTGATGATGATTTTTGTTCGACATTTTCTTTCATGCACATTACTACAAATTTAGCTACTGACTAAATTGTAATGGCACAATATATATATATATATATATTACAGATCATAATTGTCACATACATTGTAGAAACTACTTGATATATCACAGTGAATGCCAGTGCAATCGAGATTTTATCAGAGAATAAAGAAACATTCAAAAGTTAATAAAAATAGTACCTAAGTTGATTAGTTACAATTTATGAATACAAAGAAAAAAACAGACATAAACTTTACTAGGAATAAGAATCATTATCAAAAAATGGCTTAGAATATTGACATTATCTAAATATAAATATTAATATAATCTAAGTTAACCAATATAAAATTTAAAAAAATTAAGTTTATAAATTTTTAACTAAATCATCAGTATAGGAGGATTTTAAAATGACACTTGACTAAAGAAATATTTTTTTGAATCAGTTTGCAAAAATTGTCTTCTACATATTATTAAGCACCAAACGAATAATATATTATCTTCAAATTATTTTGCACTGAATAATCTACAAAAATTTCTACAACCGATTAATATAGAAAATAAAAATTTTCATTGGATTAGGAATACAGTGACTAAACTCACTAATAAAAGAAATTTAAAACAAAAAAAGATTACAAACTGACATATCCTTGAATCAAATCTGATAATTTAATACTTTAATAATTTATCATTGTTTAAAACCCACGTGAGTCATGATGTCTATTTTTATTTGCATTAATTATGATTAACTGAAATACAGACTTATTATATACATCTATCAATATATGTAATATATAGGGTATATGAGCATAGACTTTCACATGACCCTCCACTCTATCTCATAACACTGATACACTTGAACACATATATGTTGAAAAGATAAATAATCACCATTATCCGTATTTCATGCTAAACCAGCAATCATCAGTTGGTCCAGATTATCATCTCCACACATATATGCAATAAGTGCTAGATATATATTAAGATAGCAAATCTTCATACTTTAATGGACAGGTTTCAATCCACTCCAACTCTTCAACCGTCCATCCAATTAAAAATTGGCTATCTTAATATATATCTGAACGCTTATTGTATATATATGTAGAGATGATAATCTGGATCAACTGATGATTGCTGTTTTAGCATGAAATACATATATTGGTGATTATTTATTTTTTCAACATATATGTGTTCAAGTATATTGGTGTTATGAGATAGAGTGGAGAGTGGTAGGTCGTGTGAAAATCTGTGCTCATATTCCCTATATGTTATTAATTATGATTGTTATAAATATTTTTGACTTAAATGCTTATATATTAAATCCACGTTTAGTTATTCCCTTATTAAATAAATATTAAGTAATAATTTCAGAGTTAAGCTTATTACATAGTAGACATCTTTTGATATTTCTTATTCTTAATTTTTTTGTAATAATACCTTTATTAACAAAAATATATTATATACATTTTAAAAATAATTATATATGTGTAAATTTTGATTTATAAATCACTATATATTTTTTCTCGATCTTCAATTTTGCCCCACGAAGTGTTATATTTAACTTTAAAACTGTTTCTAACTTTGTAGATTATTATTCCCATAATACCTCATGTAAAAATAAACCAGTTTGAACAAATTTATTCCAATAATTTATTCGGGGGTGGGGTATCTTAGATATCTGTTAAAATATTTATTTAAAATGTTTTTGAGTACCTTAGTACATTTTATCAATAACGGTTATAAAACGTAGCATTATGTAGACAAATTTTTAATATTGCCTGTTATTTGTTCTTATAAGATTATACATGGAGAGAGATATTTTCATTCTTATTTGAATAAAAGTTCTATATTTTTTAAACAAATCTAAAAATATTTTCTCTTTTTGTCTTGTAAGAACAGTTATTTGAAAATGATTTTGATATAAGTGTGGGGATCCCTATTTTCTGCAAAATTTTCAAAACTTTCAGCATTGACCTTTTCCTCCATGAATATCCTACATTGCTTGTCTTTTCAAATCCTTGTATTTAATATTGATTAGGTTTATTAAATTTAAATCACCCTTTAGGTCTTTCTATGCTACAATTAAATCCTCATAACATGACTTTTCTTTTTCAATTTTATTAATTATATTTACATCTGTTAATGACAGTCTAGAACATTTGTCAGTGTTATATTAATATGTGTTTATGAATTTATATAAGATAAAAATAATCTTAGGTCAATAAGATTAAAGCTTCATTGACTATTGAAATTGATAAAAAGTATGATTTTAGCCAATTATATTTCTATGTTATTAATAGTCTAGGATATTCATAATTATAGTATTAAAACTTAAATTTCACAAACCAGAATCAATGAAAAATCTTAATTTTTTTAATATTAATTTTCTCAATTATGATCATATTTAGATAGTTATTCATAACAATTTTTATATAAGGAGACTCATCCCAAAATTTATGGCATTGCCTGATATTCATATATCATCTATCTATTTTTATCCATTTGCCATGTAGCAGATCAAATGTATAATTTCAACATTATTATTGTTATTTTATAAGTTAAATTGTAATTATTTTTGTTAAACTTCTTGATATTTCTTTATTCTTTATGCTCCAAAATCATGATTATGTTTACTGTGATTTCATATTTCTGCACTGAACTTAGTAACAAAGATTTGTAATATATGGATAAGCATAATTATTTGATTGCAGTATTTGTCAATCAACTTTATATAAGAATACACATGACACATCAAGCACTAGCTAACTTATTAAACCTTCACTGGAAAGACAATTTATGTGATGGAAAATATAGATGATTGGTATATCAAACCGTTTGTTTTTCTAATTATGGTAATGCTAGTGAAGATAACTAAACATCAGCAATACTATAGTCAGAAAAACAAACTAAGTGTTTGATATACCAATCACTTATATTTTCCATCACATAAATGATGTGCCATGTGTATTTCTGTTACAATATATATATATAGGAATGCCTCAATTAGTATGGTTTTGATTAGTACGGTTTCACTATAGTACGGTATTAAAACAATAGAATAATAATCCACTAAAAATTTTCCTTGTTAAATAAAAATCAGATACTCTACCAAACAGGAGAAGTCAAAGAGTGAAAGAGAGAAAAAGAGAGAAAGTGAAATAGGGTATTGTAGTACTGTACGTTGTGATCAAAGAAATTAAGATATGAAACTATTTAAATTAAAATGGAATACAGTGCTTTACAAATTAAATTTTACACAGGCTTGTTAATTAATAAACTAAAATTTAAAATTACTGTAGTTATTTTTTTATAAGCGAAAAACATAAAAAAACATCCCGCTCAAATTTCCCATTTGTATTTGGCACATGGTTATTGTACACTGTACGATAACTGAGTTAGACACATATTGTTTAGTACAGTATTTGCACTTAAACTAGCCATGCTACATTGAAGTTGTGTTAATTCATCATTTTCAGCTTTTAAAAAATTATAATCACCCATTTTATAAACAACTAAACAACCATGAGTGTAAAAAGAAAAAGTCCTTCTGGAAATAACACACATGAGTGATGAATATTAGAACAAAAACTTGATATAATAAAGCTTCAAGAAGAAGGTGATTCCTTTGCTAAAATAGGCCATAAAAAGGAATAAATTAATCATCAGTTAGACAAATTATTAAAAAGAAAGATCAATATAAATTGCATGGTATAGCTACAGTATTTTATTTGTCTAAATTAATAACTAAATACAGAAGCAGACTAATGGTAGATATAGAATAGCTGTTATCGATATGGGTTGAAGATTTGAATCAAAAAAAGAATTCCTCTAAATCAAATGGAAATTCAAGCCAAAGCACTTAGTCTCTATAATGACTTGAAAGAAAACCAAAAAACAGAAAATGAAAAAGCAGAAAAAATTAGTGAAATTTTTATAGCAAGTCATGGGTGGTTTTTTTATTTTAAAAAGCAAACTGGCATTCATAATGTCCATATTGTAGGTGAAAGTGCAGATAAAGAAGTTGCTTTAAAATATCCTCAGGAATTAAATGAAATTATAGAAAAAGGAGGCTATAAAGATGAACAAAAATTTAATGTTGATGAAACAGGAATGTTTTGGAAAAAATTACTAACACGAATTTATATAGCAGCAAATGAAAATGCATGCCCTGGATATAAAATTTCAAAAGACTAACACTTTTATTGGGTGGAAATGCAGAAGGAGATTTCAAATTAAAACCGATGCTTGTGTACCATGCTGAAAATCCTAGATGTCTTAAAGGTTTCTCAAAGAATACTATCCCCATATTATGGCACTCAAATAAAAAAGCACAAGTCACAAAAAATTTATTTGAAAATTGGTTTACCAACTACTTTTACCCCACAACAGAGCATTATTGCAGAGAAAATGGTTTTGATTTTGATTTTATTGATCTTGGATAATGTACCACCAGATCATCCAACTGTATTTTGTGATTTAAATGAACATGTAAAAAATAGGTTTTATTCCACCAAATAATGGGCCAAGATATCATTGCAACTTTTAAGGCCTATTATTTGCACAAAACTTTTTCACACAAGCCTTAAAAACCACAAAGGGGGAAAATTCTCAAACTTTAACTGAATTTTGGAAGAGCTACAACATTAGAAATGCCATTGAAAACATAGGAGAAGTATGGCTTGAAGTTACAGCCAGTAATAGAGGGAAGTATGGAAACATATACCATATTGTGCAAATGATTTCATTGAGTTCAAAGCCCATTTTGCTGAAATTACAAATAACATAGTAAAAATTGGAAAAGAACTTGGTTTTGAAAAATTAGATTCTGCCAATGTGGTTGAGTGTATTGAATCAAATACAAAAGATTTGGATAATGAAACTCTTATTAATATAGAAGACCAACGAGCCTAGGAAGAAGATGAAACCAACTTAGATAATGCAGAGTTACATGAAGTTCCTACAAAAGAAATAAAGCTGAACAACTTGAGAAAATTACTAGCATGGTTAAAACTTTTTCCGACTATATTATAGAAGTTGATCCAAATATTGAACATAGCTTTACAATTTGCAGAAATATCAACACTGCAATTCGATGCTACAAAGAAATGTATGAAGAGAAGAGGCCAAAGAAGAAAACAGTGCAAACATCAATATTGCAATTTTTTGGCAATAAAAAATAAAATATTTAAAAATATATACAGTATAGTATATTTATGTCGTTTTATTATTTATTTCAAACATGGAAATCATCATTAATATATCGATAATTGAAAAAAGTGCTGACAACAAAAATTTATTAGAACCAATTACCATTTTTCCTATAGCTTTCGTTCCTCGATTAGTACGGTTTCAAACAGTGCTGGATATTGTCAGAACCAATTAACAGCCCTAATCGAGGCATTCCTGTATATATATTTAATGGGAGTACAGACGCTATATATAGAGTGGAAATTACAATGAAATAGGTATACCTAAGGAAAGGAGAAGGTAAAGAATTAAGAAATAGACAATAAAAAGATTTTAAATATAATTTAGTGTTTACAAAATTATAAAAGTAATAAACATAAGACCAAATATTTGTGAATATCCATGTATGAATAAGGAAGATGTAACATTTCGAAACATATGTATAAAATATTTTTTATATATTTTGAATAAAGGATTTTGTATAAATAAAATTCAATTTTCATATGATTTAACATTTCACAAAAGAAATTGACATTTTAAAACTAAATTAATTTGTATGAATAAAATCCAACTTTCATTAACATTTCAAAAAACAAGTTAACATTTTTAGCTTATTAATTAAATTATATTTATTTCGGTAAATAAGAAACACTTTAAATTCATTAATGGAATAATAATGGACAAAGAATACACAATCTTATTTAGATAAGAGGTCTTACACAACAACAAAAAAAAGCTAATTAAATTTTAAAGAAAATATTTAGTTTGAAATTTATTGGATGACCAAAATTGACTTAGTATCTTTTATTTCTTTGTTTTTTGTTTTAATTATTTAAAATGCGTATCAATGCGTATCTTTTTTTTTTTTTGACCAATAAATGGATAGGAATTTTTTTCACTATTATAAAAATATATATATTTAAATAATATAGTATTAAGTCCTGCATGTTTTTTTTTTTTAATTTATTATTAAAAGTTTAAATGTAAATATATCAGTATTGTAAAATGGAAACACATAATAATATAGTTATAAATATTATGGTTGAATAGCTACAGATTCATTTCAACAAGTAAACAAAATATGGATTTAGTTTCCAAGATAATGCTGAATAGTCTGGATCAATTTAATATATATTATCAATTCATAAGTTTACTAAATAGTAAATAATTATATGCCTTTTTCTTTTATTCAAGTAAATGAAAAAAATCAACCAAAAATGGATATTTGATTTCCAATTAATAAAGCACAATTATACTGGAAAAATATACTTTCTCCATTATTGCATTCTAGGTAGTAATCATTTATTACAATTAATTATAAAAGTTCCAAACTTCACAAACAGACTGCTGAAATATAACTTTTGTAATCATTTGAAGTTTGAGGAACCTTGGAAGATGTTTTGAATATATATATATATAGACCAACTTGTATTCCTTGTTGTATTTTAATTTTTACACTATTTTGAATTTTACAGGAAAAAACACTATCATGGACATTTAATATAAATTGTCCTTCAAATTTGTGTAGTGTAATATGATTTTGTTATATTTCTCTCTATCAATTCTAAAAATTTTAATATTTTATGTATTTTTGATATTTGATTTAAATATGTATTGTACAGAATAATTTGTACAATAAAAAAGTTTTATTGTATGCAAAGAAAAATAAGAAAAGAATAGATAAATTTCCAAAAACTAATGATAATTTAAATTACCTTAAAATATATAAATATGTATCAATTTAAAGAAATATATTCAGTTTAAATTTAAAGATTTTTCTGAAGTTTGTAATATGTTTATTCTCCCAAATTTAAAAATATTGACAGCATTAAAATGAAAAAAAAAAGTTTCTTCAGATTGATATCATTCTTTAAGTAAAACACTGTGTCAATAATTTATCTAACATTTATTTTAAAAATTAACTAAATATTTAAGTAATATTGAAAATTAATTTAGAATTTCCTTCATGGATAAATATACAATTTAAAAAATTATATGTAATTGTTTAGTGCAAAATTTTAGATCATAAATAAAAGAAAACTTTAATTAGAAAATAAATGTACATTTATAATTATGTTGCACTCTTAAAATAGGCAAAACTCTCTCCATACAGTAGTGCCACCCAAAGCAAGACAGAGTAATCAATGGATGCCAGAAGGGTTGTGCATAAAATCCCTATCTAGTGGCTACTCATCCAATATCTCCAAACTAGTTTCTGTCTTGCTTTACTGTATGGAGAGAGTTTTGCCTATTTTAACAACAGTTAAGAGCAAGCATAGGAGATAGTGATCATGTGTATGTTGCATTCTAATGGCATTTATTATAAATTAAGCTACTGTATAAAAGTATGAAGGAGCTGTATGAATATATTTTAAATGTAGTCATGTGATCAAGTTAAGACACATAAGATTTTCAGAAATACTTAAGAATTTGATGTTGCAAATTCATCTATGTTTCATTATTTCATAAGCCATATTTCACAATATTTCAATTATTTAAAGATAGTAATACTATTTTATACCAGAAGTGTTTACAATTTTATTTAGCTATACAATAAAAATCAGCCTATGTTTTAATAATACTTTATGGTCCAGTACTATGGATTGTAAGTTTGTTAATATTTGCATTCATTTTTATATATTTCTGGATGCTGCATATGCATTTTAAGAAATTATTAAGATAACAACAAAGTTGTTCTTATATGTTTCATCTGAAAAAGAATGTTTGTCATCCTGCTGTGATTGAAGAAGTTAAACTTTTATATTCTCAGAAGTTAGCCTGCAATCAGAATAGAATTATGTGTGGCATTATTGTTTTCATATATAGATATTAATATTGCTTAAGTTCATACGCATATTTTTATGTAATTAACACCCCCTATATCATATGCCTATAGAAAAAATATTTCAAAGATGCTATTTTATTATAAAAAGAATCTACATTTAATAAATCAAAAAATTATATAGTTTGTTATAGTCTTAAGTAAGTGTTATTTGTCATCACAGTTATGATTTTCAAATTTTCTCTTCATATGTTCTGATATCTTAGTCAAAAATGCTATGTATTGATGGAGGCTAGCAACAATGGTTACATTTCTATCCTTCTCTTATTACTTTTATTTTAAATTAAGTGATTAGTTATTTTATTATTCTATGCAATTTATTTTATTTCCTAAGAAAATGTATGATTATTTAGTTGCTACTTATTCATAAGAGGTGTTTGAATAATAAAATAATAAATTCTATTTATGTCATGCAATAGATATTACCACATTATTATTAGTGTACCACCAATAATATATTTTCTTCATGATAGAACATATACTGTATATCACGCAATAAAAATTGTGATTAATTTTAAAAAGTAGTTAAAAATCAAATATAAATATGTAAGTTAATGATTAATAAATCATATGTCAGTATTAAAAAGAATAAATGTTAAGAAATTTAAATAGGAAATCAGTGTTAAATTATTCAATAGAGAGAATAGTTTTAAATGCTATTATAATCTTTGTTATCACTAAAATTAAAGTCTTAATCATTTATAATGAAATTCAGATGATGTAATCACTATTCAAAACTAATAGTAAATGAAAGTCGTCAATTATATGATACAACAATCTTTATCATTATGCACTTGATAAAATAATAAATCTATTATAATTATATAATATTCTCATATATCTGAGTTATTTTTTATTTATTTTATAAGTAGAATTATCATTTAGTAATCCTAGAAGAGTCTAAGGTATTTAGTTAACTATAATTACTTATGATTTATAATAAATGTATTAATAATTAAAACAAGAAAGATATCTGAGAATAATAAATAAAAAAATTACTGAATGACTGGAAGACAAAATAAGTAAGAATGCTTTATGTTTTAACATGGATAATTGCTTTAATGTTAACAGGTAAAATGCAAAAGTACTGAAATCATGATACACCATTTTCTAAGTTCCAACTGAATCATACCAGTGCTGAACTAATGGCCAGGATGATTAAGAGATCTTCATTACTAGAACTCAATCTTACACAATTATGAACAATAAATATTAACCCTTACTCAGTATTAGTTTCTTTTGGTCATCATTCAATTAAATTAATATCTACCCTTATTATCATATTTCATCCATAAGTTAAGTAGTTATTAGATAATGCTAAAGAATAAAACATTCTATATATGGAACAGAGCACTATTGATATATATTTATAATTAATCAAGGAAAATGTACCGCTTAAACAAAATTGAATTAGCAAGTTATAATAAAACTTTTTAAAGTTTTAACAGAAAGAGCTTTTTATATATATTGTAATAGTACAGAAACTAGAAGTCCAAAAAATTGGGTGATAATTGGAACTGTATGGAAATTGTGGTCCCACAAGTTTGACAACAATTGTAACAATGTGGAAAATGGGGTTTACAAGGAGAATCTGAGATTACACTGTTCCACAATTAGTTAGACATTTGTAACAGTACACCACATTAGAGCTGAATTATAAGAAGATGGAAACCACCATCATCTCCAAATAAAGAAAATATAAAAGGAATGAGCATGAGAGATCAGCACAGAACTAATTATAAGTTCACCAACATTACACAAAAGTAATAATCATTCACTATCATGAATGATCAACAATAAATAAATCAACAGTCGATCTTGTGACTGTATTTGAAAGTGGTCAAGTATAGACCAGGCTAATTATTTAGCCACTTCCAAAGCTAAGGCATGAATACAAACAATAATTATCTGGATGCACATACTTAGGTGCTAGTCTATATAAGTCAAATAATGCTCAGACCCTAAAACATCCTGACCATCATCAATACTCTGATAACTTAGTACCATTAATGTATTGACCAACTCTAAATTTCTAAAGAAATAATAAATAAAATGAAACATAGTGCATGGACTTTAAAGGATATCCCTTCGTGTCATCCAGAATCATCATCTGGATATTCATAACATTAAAGAGAAAACTCTACTCCATATAACTGTTATGCACAAATCTAGCTTAGAAAACAAGAACTCTATAAACTATTACTGTGAGCAAGAGATAAATAAATAAATAAAGCACCTTATTATGTATTGGATCCATACCAAATACTAAGTGTTTTCCTGAAAGTTTGTGATGATGGTGTTCTAATTGTATTTTTATATTGGACTATTTCTAACATCTAATATGTGTGTTGAATGTCTTTAGAAAAATTCAATTTTATTTAAATATTCCAAATACATTCAACTGTTAATAATATCACAGCAAACAGATTAGAATATGCACCAACTGTTAATAATATCACAGCAAACAGGTTAGTATATGCATTAACTGTTAGTAATATAAACAGGTTATTATATGCACAACATTTTGAGAGGTATTATCCCCTCTTCTTCAGGTATTTCTGACCTGACCAGTAACAGTACTAGCATGGGATTTGAACCTTGGTCCTTAGATTCTTGATTATTGAATTTTAAGGTAGCACTCTAACCAACTGAGCCATTTTGCCAACTAAAGACATTCAACACACATATTAGATGATGGAAATAGTCCAATATAAAAATATAACATTATTATAAATCACTTCAAATAATTCCTAAATTTGCTCTATTATAAATAAATAATTTTATTAAAATCATTTAAAAAAAAAAAAATAGAACATTAAGCTGTCATAAAATAAAGTCGCTCACACTGCAATTCATAAAATAGGAGTTGGATAGAATAAAAAAATTAAGATTAAAAATATATTTTTAAAACAATTCTTTAATAACTAATTGATTAACAATAAAAAAAATGACATAATAGTACAAAGTGTTAAACATTCATTGATAAAAAAATTATTAACATAAAAATTATATTAACCAATCAGTTGATTTTTATTCATAAATTAACTTTTAATTCATTAAGTTATGTCTTTAAAATAACTAAGATTTGGAAAAACATTTTCAAAATCAAAGATAATCTTTGATTTAGCTTAATTAAATCTTTTGTAAGGTTTTTAAGAGGGAAAATGAATGAAAATAGAAAAACATGTTTAAAATAAATAAATAAATATAAAAAAAAATAATTTTTCAAAAAACAAAAACCTCATAATTTTGAAGAAAAAATTGACTGGTTTAAAAAAAAAAATTCACAATTTAAAAATATTAATGAAAATTACAAGAACAAAAAAACTTTTAATTTAGTGTGCACATAAAAAATACCTTTGACCATGGTTTGATTCTTTTGTGGATTCCTTTCCAATTATAATTTCAGTTGAATTTTCTTCTTGAAGGCTTTTTCACATAAACAATGATTCATTTGTTCTTTTTCTAGTGTGCAGTATTTCACATCCAGGTTAACAATAGCAAAACTTTATCCATTTTCTTTTAATAAATCTCCCAGGTAAGAGTAACAAGACAGAGATTCATACTCTTGGTTGAAGACAAGGTTTCAGATTACTTTAGGGCATAACTTTTATTATTATGTTTTTTTAGAACAATCTTCCCTACAAGTCTATCACAATCTATCTTCAACATGTTAGTTTTTATAACAACCAATTAGATAAATTTTTACAAATACAATTGTTTAGCTATTTCTCCCCTTAACCATAGATATTGAAAAACAAGTCAAAAACTTAAATTAACATCATAAAATTCTTGGAATTTCTTTCTAATTAAAAAAAAATGTTGTTGCAAAAAAAAAAAAAAAAACTCTAATTAAAAATAAAACTTAAAAATATTAAAATCTTATTATTTTTTTTTTTTTAAAATATTATTAAAATAAAATGTTATCTCCCTTTTAAGGTTGAAATTAATATCTATTAAATATTTTATAAAAAAAAAATTTTTTCTCTTAATTCATTTTTATAATTTAATTAAAACTACTAATTAATTATAATTACTAAAGAGAAAAAAAACTTAGTGTTTTTCTGAAGGTTTGTGATGATGGTGTTCTAGCTGTATTTTTATATTGGACTATTTCCATCATCTAATATGTGTGTTGAATGTCTTTAGAAAAGTTTAATTTTTAGTTAAATATTCCAAATGCATTCGACTGTTAGTAATATCACAGCAAACAGGTTAGTATATGCACCAACTGTTAGTAATATCACAGCAAACAAATGTTAATAATATCACAGCAAACAGGTTAGTATATGCACTAACTGTTAGTAATATCACAGCAAACAGGTTAGTATATGCACATACAGGAAAATACCTAGCCTATACATCTAATCACACCAGAAACACAAAACATGGAGTTATATTATCACTGTGGAAGAGAGCAAAAGAAGTTTGTTCAGAAACTGGTGATTTGGAAAAAGAAAAGATCTATATAGAACAAACTCTTAAGAAAAATGGTTATCCATCAGCTGTTATTAAGAAAACATTAAACAGACAACAAAAAGAACCATCAAGAGAAAAGACAATTATTGGTACTGTAGTGTATCCATACATTCCAAAAATAGCAGACAAATTAAGGAAAATCTGCAATCAGTATAACATCAGAACAGCTTTTCAGAGCCATACCACACTACGAGGAATTCTAACATCTACAAAGCCTAAACTTGAAATGCTGCAAAGAAAAAACTGCATCTATGAAATACCATGTGAATGTGGAAGAACATATATTGGTGAGACCAGCCGTCCCATTCAAAAGCGCTTGCAAGAACATAAACTGATGATTAGAAGAGAGAAAACAGATGTGTCTAAGGTAGCAGACCATGTATGGACCAATGAACATACGTTCAATTGGGAAAATACAAAAATATTGGATAAAGAAGAAAAGGTACAAAGAAGAAAATTTAAAGAAGCTGCTCACATGACAATGGCAAAAAATCCCATAAGCCAACCTAGTGTGACTATACATAATGTATGGAAATCACTAATCAACTTTGCTCTGAGGAAAAAGTGGAGAAATCAGGAGGAACCTCATAGATAAGTATATGAAATTACTACATACTGTTGCCTTTGGCAGGATGGCTCAGTTGGTTAGAGCGTTACCTTAAATTTCAATAATCAAGAATCTAAGGACCCAGGTTCGAATCCCATGCTAGTACTGTCACTGGTCAGGCCAGCAACACCTGAAGAAGAGGGGAGAAAAATACCTCTCGAAACGTTGTGCATATACTAACCTGTTTGCTGTGATATTACTAACAGTTAGTGCATATACTAACCTGTTTGCTGTGATATTATTAACATTTGTTTGCTGTGATATTACTAACAGTTGGTGCATATACTAACCTGTTTGCTGTGATATTACTAACAGTTGAATGCATTTGGAATATTTAACTAAAAATTAAACTTTTCTAAAGACATTCAACACACATATTAGATGATGGAAATAGTCCAATATAAAAATACAGAAAAAAAACTTGTTTACATTATTTTATAAATTTCTCTCCCCTCTACAATTATTTATAACTCATTAAAATATTCACATATTAAAATCATATTTAACAAATTTAATGTTTGAGAATTCTCATACTATCATATTGTGACAATATATTTAGTTAATTGAAAACCCATTCTTATTATAAAAAATATGCATGGGGAAATTAAATATTATTTTCCCCATTAATTAAATAACCCTAAACTAAACCTGAGGAACATGCTGCCAATTATATAATAATTTTTAATGCAGCTATGCAGCCAACTGGTTACAATATATATAAATGATTTTTAATGATATATTGTAATGGTCATATTTGTACATTCGCGTAACAAAATCCAGAGTTTTAGCAAACCATCCCAAAGCTGATCAAAATGAGGTTGTTGAGACCCCAAATCCAATCTCACCTCAGTTACTTTACCAACACTCAAAAGATTTACTACCTTATGGATGATATATATGAGGCTGCAACAGTATTTCTTTAATTCGTGTGCCAGCAGTAGCACATCAGTGAAACATGAGACTATGATGTAAATTGGCATTACTAAAGTATAGCTATATAGATATGGCTCAACTAACAGACATCATTAAATTTAGAATGTGATTCATAAATATTCAAATGATAACTAATTACTAGTTAATAATTAACTAATGAATAATGAGCAAGAATTTAGACACTAAGCAGAGTTATATTTTTAAAAAAATTAATAAAAGCCAAAATTTAAGTAATAAAGTAAAATAAATGACACAAATAAATTGAATGATAAATAAATTGAATGACGCAAATTTGTTTCACTCGCAGGTGATGATGATTGAATAAGTTACAGGCTGTTTAATTTACAAATTTAGTATTGGATCTTACTCGCAGGTGATGATGATTTATCAAGTTATATTTTGTTTAAATTTACAGATTTAAGATTTTATCTCACTCGCAGGTGATGATGATTTATAAAGTTACATTTTGTTTAAATTTACAAGCTGATTATTTTCTCTCACTTGCAGGTGATGATGATTTATAATTTACCAAATTACATTTTTAGGAGCTCTATTATTACAGCAATACAGATTTATTTCAAGTTTAGCTCATGATTATCTATGCCTTATTTAAGCTATGTTTTGTGGCCTAGACTTGCTTTAGTTAATCTACAGAAGTGATCATCATTAATCATAATTAATATTTTATTTGATTGATACACAATTCTCTATATAGATTATAAGCTTACAAAACTAGATTCTGTTTCAGGTCAAAGCTGTAATATAAATTATTATGAAGGGATGAACTGATGGTGGGTAGTCAGACTTCAGATACTAAGGCGTATATGAAACATACCATCTGAGTCTGTGCATCTAGAATGCGTGTTTGCTCACAGGATTTGTTACCATATAACTGGTTCCCTTTTCTACCATACCCATTGCTGTGAAATAGACCTTTTTAGTCCGGGTGATCGAACAGCTTATCAAGATATCTGGATGCTTCTGATCCAGTCTTAAGCAGAGGTAAGCTGTCCGAACTAAATAGATGGGGTAGCCATTAAAACCAGAAGTCCATTCAGGAGATAATATACAGCAATAAGTAAATGCACATATGCGCTTCCTAAGAACACATTTTCCCCACAGACTTCATCATTATATATAAAATTGAGATGCAAAACATTAGTTTCCATCTATAGAACCACCTTAAATCAGTTCACAAATTAGCATTTATAATTACGTTATTAAAGAAATATAGTGAATCTAATTTATTAAGTTATCTATATAGGCATTTATATATATAAGGAGGGTTACAGCATATTTTGGGATAATTATAAGATTAAATTCTAGCTCTATGTTGCATTTAGTCACTTCAGCTAAATATTAACCACATTTTCCATTTAACGCAAACCTATTTTCAATCATTTATAATCGCTTAATTATACATCTAAACCAAGCTTTATTTTACTCATGTCAGAAGGGAGTTTTGTTTGTGCACTATTAAACACAAAATTATCTATGTGTGAGAACCTCTAATCATTTCTCACTAGTTAACTTAAATACGAGTAAACTCCATTCTAAATAAACATAGCATAAACATATAAATAAATAACTGAAAATAATATTGGCATAGACTTAACTAAAAAAAAAAACATAAAATTATAAATAAGATTTCATGAAAGTGAAATCTAAGATTTGGCTTTCTTTACTTAGTGAAAAGAAACAAAATTAAGATACATTAAATATCAAATCAAATCAGGATAAATTAGTTTAACTCGGCTTAAATCAGATTAAATCAGGTTAAATCATATTAAATCAGGCAAGATTGATAACAAATAATAACATAAAATTTACATTTTAGTTTAAGAATTAATATTTGAAAGTTTAAAGTACATTAGTTTAAATTATATTGGCCATTTATAATAATTTTAGCTAGCTTTGATAAGTTATGAGATTTAGTTTAAATGTTCATTTTAAATTTGCAGAAGTGTTACTGTTTTAAGTTTTTTTTCTCAGGCATGGTTATTCAATGTTGATATTGAGTGGTATCAAGCCATTGGTCATCCTGTAGACCACCTTTGGAAATTGGAAAGCCAGTCCCTTTGTCGTACTTAGCCAACCATCTCCAGTATTAACAACTTTAGCAATCTGATTATAGGAAGTTTTTTCTCAATCTTCCACTTAATAATAACAAAATGGCTGCAATAAGCCTTTATACTGACCTTCCCCCCCTCTCTTTTACTTTAGCCACATGTGTTTTTTTCATTAACTACATGTAATAATGTGAAAGCTAAAACCATGTTTTTTTATAGTTCTTAATTTCAGATTTGCCTTTTTAATTAGTTTGCTATACTCTTGACCAACTCAGTGACTCCCACTGCATTACTGATTTTTTTTACAGTCTTTGGTCAAGCTAATTTCTTCCACCTTTTTTTAAAGATCTGTTTTTATTTTTAACCTTATAAGTAGGTCAAAATATAGCGAGATGAATCAATTTTATTAAATTATTTCTTTACACAAAACAAATCTGAAATCTGGCAAACCCTTATTATATATATGTAACATGTTTAAATAGAATTTAACTACATTACATTTATAAAATTATTTAAATAAAGAAAACTTATAATGTTTACACCTATCACACTATTTCTTCTCTGCATATATATATATATATATATATATTGTAACCTCTGTTTTCTTCACTTATTCACTTTATTAGATTTATAAATGCCCAGGCGCCAATTCTATACAAGATAGAATAAAATTTATAACTGTAAATTGCTTTTAATTATTCTATGGCTTAGCTTAGTTGAGGTTATAGGATATGGTATTCATATAGGATGCAAATAAGAGTAATAGAACATTTATGGATAACAATTCTGTAACACTAATTTAATCATATTCCAAGCATTTATTCAATTATAAAATCTTTGCAAAATTATCAATTATCACATTTATTGCAGGATAGACAATGATGAGGATCGGTTACCTTTTCACCCACATCACCGTTTATTCTAAGCAAAGTAAAATATAATATTGGCAATGTAATATTGGGATCAATCAACTCCAGACAAATGAAATAAATTTGACTTCTACTGGCAAATCTAGATATTCTATAACTATGTTATGTTAACCATATGTGTGTGTGTGTGGAAATGGAGAATTGAACATATAATAAAAACAATTCATATGGGATATTAATTCAATAAAACATTTATTAAAAATAAAGACAAAATAACAAAACAAAAAAAAATATCCTATACATCTTGCTATTAACTCTACCACTTCCCTTCTTACTTAGATAAAGTACACTTCTCTCAAACTAACATATCATTTATACTGAAAGAAATGAATTGTTAAAAAAAAATGAAATGAATATGATATTAATATGATATGTTATAAAGATTTTAATGTTCATTTGCAAACACTAATTTTAATAATAGTTTTGTTCACTATTGCTTTATTACCGATATTCTCGATTATGTGTACCTTTAAAATGTTATAAATATAACGCATTTATCAATCATAATATTTATAATTTATTTATGAAATAATTAAAATAAAACAAAAGTATAATTTGGGAAACAATAATAATAACATTTATAACAGTACACACACATTCGAATATAAAACTTATGTATAGAATAATTTTTAAATCATGTAAGATAATATATTGTCTTACAATAATAATAACCAGTTACATTAGCTTTAAAAAATATATAAAAATTACATTTCTAGTATACAAAAAAAAATACTTATCGATATGTAATCATTAGATGATGAATTGTTATTAACTTGAAAGTCATTATTTGAAATGTCAATGATATATATACGATGTATACGCTGCTTCTATTAATAATAAATGAATCACAAACAAAAAGTTAATCCTGACGATTAAAAAATAACTTGATATAACTGCGAAAGTTTCCAATATTGAAAATCTTGTAATAAACATTATAGTATATTAGCATGCACTGGAATTATTTATTAATCACCCAAAATAAAATCTCCAATTTGGTGAAACAATTCTAGTAACGTTTTATGGTTTTATCCTTTTAATTTTAAATTTGATATAATTTTTTTTTATTCCCATTGTTAACAATTTCTCCATGTCAGTATACGGTTACTACAGACGATTACTAACTGGCATTCAGTGATGTATTTCATTATTTATTTCAGTCATATATGTGAATAATAAATTCTTTAGTTTATAATACTTTTACTAAGAAAACAAATTATATTGGATAAATTTTTTTTTAAATTTCACTTTATGTAATATTAAGAATAGGTTTATTAAAGTTGAAAATATATAAAGCGTTTTGAAATAGTATTGAATATGTTTTTTCATAATTATTTGCATTTCTAATATTTTTCTATAATTCAAGTATTATCAATTTTCAACAAAATGTTAAATGATTTATAGTGGATATTCTTACGTGATATTCAGGCATTTTAATAGCGAACTCAAATCGTTGCTGGTAAAGTCAGAGCTGAACCTTGCAAGGTTTATTTTTTCATGTTCATCTTATTTTTCTCTTAAGTAGTCTCTCAAAACTTTTCTTGTCAACACACACTCACGCCTTCTTTTTTTATTATTATTGATCACTTAGCAACACTCCAGAACTAGCTTGCTTTATAAATTGACAACAACAGAGTATTAAAATAAAAGGCAAAAAAAATATTAAATATTGATTTACAAATTTTATCTAATAACACAGAGATAATCTTTACAATTCCAAAAGTAATATTATAAACACTACATAACCAGCAAATAAAAAAAAAAAATATATAAATAAGAAAATCATTTTAATCAATTATATATGTGTATATCTGTTTTGCTTTGCATATAAATTTTATCACTATAATCTGAATATTTTAAGTAACTGTATAAAAAAAATGAACAAAGTATGAAATGATGTAAAAAATGAACATACATCCACATACACAAGCTAAATCTTGGATTGGAGTAGACAATAATCTAGAACACCAATGAACAACACCTGCTATAACCTTCCTATTAACTCTACTCTTATACCAACATTCCCTGATGTTTTCCTGTCTTCCTCTTATACTACTAAATATATAACTTACAATTCTATCAATTGGTACATCCAACTAAGGTTTAATTTTTTAAAATCTAATTTCAAATAGCAAACCTCATCTCAATTCATTTTTCTCAGATAACTATCTTTAGCCATTGTTAACACAAATGTGAACTTCCCACATTTCTTCCTGGTGCCAACCTGGAAGGTCACAATATATATATATATATATATATGTGTGTGTGTGTGTTGGTTACATATACATCACATTTATTTAGCAAATAGTAATATATATGTGTGCATATAAATTGACCTATTATTCATATACATATGCTTTCCATATTGTATGCTATAATATATGCACACATACGTAACTATGATTATTACTTTTAAAATTAGTCTGATATATAAGGATTTGGGTATATAGGTATGTAAATAAAAGTACTACTATAGCATATAATAGATGAAACAATAGTATAGACATATCTGATTGTTTCAATATTAAACCGGTCTTTTATTTTTACTTTATCTTTAATAATGCTTAGTACATATTTATTCTTGATACATTATTATTTTTTACATATCTTATTTTCATTCTTTATTTATAAGATTTTTATATTATCACTTTACTTTATGCAATTGTTTAATTATATTTTTAATACACTGCAGGAACAGATCGGCACTTCAAGCAGAGGGGAGAATACAATTGATAATTTAACCATCAATGATGCCTATAGTCAGATCAAGGCTATATGAAGCATAATCATGACCAAATTTCCTGACTATAGCCCACTTCCATTCTTCTGGAACAAACACTCATCACCCAAAGTATTTTATTTTTGAAAATATAAAACTCAGATGCCAACCGACCATATGTTATACAGAGACATGCTCAGATAACAGGCCATGAATTCAGTGGTTGAAATATCCCAAGCTAACTCATACTCTTTATCAGGGGTCCAGTGCATGTTACTTAATACATACAGATATTTAAACCCTTAAATTAATGGTGATGCAGTGAAAAGAGAGAGAGAGCAGATCAAATAACAAGCAAACATTATTATTTATTCACATGCATACATATTTAGCATAATATAACATAATAAACTTTACATAAAGAAAATATACATGATTAAACATTTTAGGAAAGTCCTTAATTAAAGTTCTTCTCATTTAAAAAAATTTGTCTAGACAGTTATTATTTAGGATTTTCATGATAGTAAGATGACACAGTTCCTTTGCTTTGTTTTTCATTTGTTTGGATTTTCCAAACAGGTTGGCCTTTTGGTCTCCATGAATGGCTTCATGCTTTTCCCTCCATTCTTCAGATCAACAATGGGAGTGAGTGAGAGTATGAAACAACACAATTCAGTTTAGGCATTAGTTTTAGGCATTGGTTTCAGGTGAGGACAGTTTATATAGCTGAGGACTCAAGCATGAAGCCTAGTTGCAATGCATTTTGCTAATTTTGAAGCTTCTGCATTAATATTGTCTGCAGCAGTAATGACTGGCTCTGTATTGCACTTAATTTTCTTAATCTCTGGATAACTGAATGTCCGAATATCTGAATGAATCCAAATCTGAATATGAATGAATATAACAATAGCTAAGTCACACTTTTATATCTACCTCTCCCATTGTTTATTTCCTTATCATAGTTTTAATTTTTATCATAATTTAATTTTTTAATTAATTTTTGCATTTTGTTTTATTTAATCTTTTTACTAGATTAATCTACTTTCTTATCAGTTTTATTCTGATAGGATAGTTTACAAAAATTTTCTAATTAATTCAATTATCAGTTTTATTTTTAAACATTTCATATTTATTCTTTTAACATTTTTTTTTTCTCAATTTAATTTATAAAAAAGAGAACAGGTTTAAAATTTTTATTTCTCCTAATTCTTTTCCCCACCTCAGTCTTAATAAATAGTTTCATTCTATTTTAAAAGAAAAATATGGTGCAATCTTTTATTTTTACAAAATTATATTTTGAAATCTACTTCTTAACTATTCTCATTTTTCTTAATATTTGTTTGTTTCTATTTAAATTATCAAATATGTAACACAAATACATGTGTTTTATAGCACATATCTCACTAGAATTACAATAGAATATAATATTATTATTTTTTCTAAAATGTCATGGGAGATTTTAATACTAGAATTGAAAAATAACTGAAAGTGTTGCTGGCAAATTTGATTATGAAGACAAAAATGAATTACAAAAAAAAAGCAGCATACATTACTTTTTTATTATTTGAAACAAATCTAAAGCAGATATGACTATGAAAGCATTCAAGCAAAGATATAGCAAAATTGGATTATGTTTTGATTATAGAAAATATATGTATAATAAATTCAGCACAGGAAATGATTATCAATTAATTAGATGCAGAACATGTGATTAATTCAAAGCTAGGGAGATAATATTAACAATTGACATCCTAATTTTCAGAAATACTTCAAGTAATTTGAGCCGAAACTTTCAAATCATTTTAAAATTATTAATATTTTAAAATGATTTGAAAAATAACTCAGACTTGAATTAAATCAATGTGATAATAGTTGAAGAAGTTACGTTAAATAATCATCAAAAAAGTATTTTTCTAATTATAAAATAAATGGTGAGTGTGATTTGGACAACCACAACATAATATTCTCATAATAATGCTTAGTATGTATGAATGCACTTTACCTGTAGACTATTTGACCATTTTGGATTAAGACTCATTTCATAGTTCAAGTAAATGATAAATGTTTTTAAAATTAGAGTTTCCCCCATGAAAAATGGCTAATACTTTTTTAAATACTATTCAATGTTAATACAAATATTAATTCATTCAGAAGCAATACAAATGAATATTTTACTTTACTTCTCTTCAAAAGTATACAAAATATGATAATTCAAATTAAATGGTAGTTATACTTATCAGGAATAGAATCAATATGTAGCATAAGAAGTACATTTACATAGCACATAATTAGACTGCCTAGCAGTGAATAAAAATGTTTCATTTTTCTTCTCTAGATTTATGTAAATGAGTTATTTTTTATTATTAAATTATTTATTCATTAAGAATATGACTATATTTAGATTCAAAATCCAAGTGAACATCTTACTTGTTACTATAGTCAAACTTAAAAAAATATTATTAAATTCAATTTAGAATCTAAATTCATTTAATATACAGAAAGACAATAAAATTTTATGTTTCATACATAATTATAATCATGAACACTAAATATCACAAAACAATTTTATGTATTTCTAAAGCAATTTTGATAAATAATTTTACTCAATTAGAATATTTAATCAGTGCACTCAAATTTTTAAAGCATCAATTGGCTACTGAAAATTAAAATATTAAATATAAATAATTATATATATATATAATTTTAATGGAAATTCTCCATATGAGTTTCAGCTATGACTGTCAACTGAAATCATGCAGTCTATTACTAGTATTTGTTTGACCATTGTTATTAGAAGACATGATTTTACTGTGTCTGATTATATCATAATTGAAATTTAACTAAAAAATACACGGATAATTTCTATTAAAATTATTAATATTTGAATCTAAAAACTCATAAAATTTTTTAATTCAACAATTCACTATTATAATTCTCTCAAATTGCTGCTAGAAACAAATTAAATATTAAATGTAAATAACTTAATTTAATATATATATATATATAGTCAAAATAAGAATAATAGATTACATGATTCAATTCTCTTAAGTTTGTAAGATATAAACAATGAGCTTTGCCAATTGCTCAACGAGCTTTGTGATAAATGCTTAGCCAAAGAAAGCATTTAAAATATCTCTGTCAGGACCCCCCCCAACCTCTGACCATGATTTTGTGCTTTGGCATCCTCAGAGAGGTGCTAAGGTAAATTCAGACACTAGATATAAATATATATAATGTAGATTTTTTAAAAATAATCAAATAATGTTAATAAATAAAATTTTACTGCTTAGATCCTTCATTTTCTCTAGTAAAATCTATTTTTAAAAGTGTTTTAAGCTTTATGTCAGATGATATAAAGATATGTATTCCTTTCCTTGCTGTAAATTATATATACTCTATATATTTATGTTATATCCACTAATCACATAGTAATGTTTTTATGCTATTTTCCCTTAAAAATCTGTTTTTAAAAACCAGTTTCATGTCAGCTGATTTAAAGATAAATATCCACTCCCATTTCCAGACATTGTTTACAGAAATATACTACTTGTTGCAAATGGGAATTTTTTTTTTTTTTTAGAAAAAATAAAACAAAATATAGTTTACCAGACTTATTAATTTGGAAATAATTTCCAAAATATTTTTCCTATACAACCTAATAAGTTTGACATAATCCTTAAAAATTAGCCTTGTATAGTAATATTTGAATAAATACCATTAGCAGAAATTAAATAATTTATATATTATTTTGTAAAATAAATGTACAAAACTAATCAGTAAATTATTTATTTTTTATTATATGAAAGTAATGTTTTATATTTAATATTTGAATTTCCAATTATATACATTTCTATTACATCTTAGTAGAAGAACAACATTGTGGAGATTAATGGTGTATTGGACAGTGACAAAATTAGTTAGTCAACTTAATAGCAGATGTCAAATGCAGATAATCTAGGTTTATATCATACAAGTTCTCATTGTAATGAAAGAGTAGATTTTTATGTGGATGTACAAAATACTTTTGATCAGATCAAAGATTTTAAAATTGTCATAGGAGATTTTATTGCTAGAATTGATAAACAATTGAAAGATGAAAATGTAGGTAAATTTGGATATGATGATAGAAATGAGAGAGGACATAGACTTATGGAGTTTGACCAAAAAGAAAAACTTTATCTTATGAATTCGTTTTTTGAGAAAAATGTTAAATGGATGCATCTAAATAAAGATACTGCAGAATTGGATTTTATTTTGACTAACAGAAAATATGTATTTCAAGATTGTAATTTTCTTAATAAATTCAGCACAGAAAGTGATCATCGATTAATGAAATATAAGATACAAAACTAGAGAAGAAATTATTAAGAAAAACAATATTTACTGTTGATATTCCTAATCTTCAGAAATATTCGAATGAATTACATTAGAACTTGCAATTTTTTTCAAATATTAACAGATTTTGAATATGATTCAGATGTGAATGGAACCAATACAAAGATAACTGAATGCATTTTTTAAAACTGCAAAAAGATCGTTGGTACAAAAAAAGCAATAAAATTTATACCGAGACAAGACAATTTATGAAAAAAATAAATATGAAAATATATAAAAATGATGCATTAAGAAGGAATAAATATCTTGAATTTTGTAAAATGGTGCAAAAAAGTTGATAGTGACATAAGAAAGTATAATTGTGATCTAGCAAGAAAATCTATAGAAAAGAATAAAAGTCTCAAGAGTATACAATATCTTGGTATTGATAGGAAACTTAATTTTGCAATAAGAAAAAAGGTGGAGCTATTACTAAAAAGAGAGATATTGTGAAATATGTAGAAAAGTTCTATCAAGAATTATATAGCAATAAAGAACAAGGAAAACTACCTCTTATAACTATTAAATCTTCTATAGCCCATGATTTTAAAAGAAGAAATGAGACATGCAATTAAATTTATGAAGGGGAAAGCTCCAAATAATGATGGAATTATAATCAATCTTAAAAGAAGCAAATGAAGAAATAGAATTTTTTTTTCAGCAGTTATATACCAAATGTTTAAATGATAAAGATATGCCAGATGATTAGAAGAATGCAATAAGAGAATAAATAAGATATCCCTGACATCATTAAAAAAATTAAGATTGAAAGAAACTGGAATAGACATGACTCTAGAAAAAATGATAATAGATAATGACTTGAACTAGTTTCCAAAAGATTGGAAAATTCCTATAAGGAGACTACATGAGAGAATGAGAAATAAGGAAGTTTGGTGAAGTGATATGGAGAAGAGAAGCTATGATTGGAAAGGACTAAATATTTGGGGAGATCATCTACAGTGGATTGACAATGAGGAATAATTAAATGGCTAGTTGAATTGACTATAAGTGTAGGATATATAAATTAATCATGCAGTGAGAATTCTCCATTAATAAGTGAAAAATTTAGTGCCTTATAAAAATTAAATTGACAAATAAAACAAAATTGGACCACTTTTTTTATTTTTTAACTACATATCTCACATATGCAATCTATTAACATGTCCTCAAAATATATGTGTGAATAGAATGAGATCACAATGCTGATATTAATTTAAAACTAAAAAGGATAAAAGAATGCAGAAATTTAAGTTAGATTAGTAATATAAAAATAAAGGTTTCAATGTATCATAAAAGGTTGAATATAATGAAGATAAAATAAATAACTTCTTATTTCATGGAAATTTATGTCATCTCAAATATATAGATATTAAGGACAAATATACTGCATTGGATAACTTCTGCTGTTTATTTATTTATTGCATTATAACTTTTGGAATTATTCAAGGCTGGGAAATGAAATAATTTCCATTTTAATATATTTATAAGCTTTACATGATATATAAACATTGTAGTGTTTGTTTACAGACTATGAATTGAAATTACATTTTTCATTACAGTGGATGAAAGGGGAAGGTCTTTCCAAATATGCACAGTTTTGGCTTATATTAGTGTGGTCCGTTAAATAATGTTGAAAATAATAATTCTCAGCCTGAATTTACTACACAAAAAATTCAGTATGTCAAGACATAATGTAAAATAATATTTTCAAATTGTAAATTAATTTGCTTAAATTTAAAAATATTAAAATCTACAATTTGAAAAACAACTTATTGTTCATGGAAGCCACAAGTATTTAAGAATCTGGAAAATGATTAAAAGATCAGAGGTATTTTTCTAGAACAACTTTATTCTCTTAAGATTAACGTCTGATCTTTACAAAACATTTTATGTTTAACAGATGAGAAGTGACCTAGAAAGATTATAAAGGTCATGTCAAAAAAGGTAAAAAATGATCTAGAAAGATTATAAAAGGGCATGACAAAGAAAATAATATAACAGATTTCAAACTTCAGGTTCAAACTTCAAAGAGAATTCAGTCAAGTCAGAGTATTAAATAATCAGTCTCTTAGTATTTGTTGAAGATAGTGAATTCAGCCAAATAAAAATATCATCAATATTAATAATCTAGTTTTAACAGTAAACCACAATTGCATTAATAGAAAAAAAATATCTTATCTTTCAGTTAAAAAATAATGAAGCAAGTTGCCAAAGTCAAAGAATAGATTGAGATTTCTCAAAATGACTTAGATCCACCACACTTGCATCATATCATCAATTTCTAGCCATAAGGTGCCTAGAAAAATTTGGATAACTTGCCAAAATTTAATATAAAGCATTAAGTTGCAGCAATAGTAAAGGATGTGTTAACCATGCTAAGAATTAAGCATCTTTGATGGTGTCTATCTATTAATCAAGACTAAAAAAATACCAACAAGCTAGTAAAATTACCCTGCACTGATACATAATTGAGATAGATTTAGAAAAAACTATGGTAGGAAAGAAAACTGCATAATAAATTGGTAGGTTTTAATTGCACTTTATGCAAAAAAAAGTGAAGCTTAGTATTATTAAGTAAGAATTATAAGGCTTAGAACTTTCAGGGAACTTAGGTCTCCATATCCAAGGCCTATCTTGGAAGTGTCAGCTTACATTGATATTTTAAATGAAGCTTGGCAGTAATTTATGCAAAATTCATTCAAATTGGTAGATGATTTTCTGATCCAAGATATATATGGTATCTAATAATAGTAGTATATTCACAGACTGTTTTAGTAAATAATACTAGTCAGAAATTAAATTATTTCAATTAGAAAAAACATAATTTGAAATTTATATGATTTATACATTTATAAGGGATTCATTCTTTTGTAAATATAATGGAGTTTTTTTTGTTTTGAAATTTTGGAGAGAATATTTTTTAGTCTTTTGAGAACAATGTTAATATATATATTCTCCGAAATGAAATATAATCAATTTATAAGACAACTATATACTTAAACAATATATAAATAATAAATTTATTAACATTTAATCGATTTTCATTCAAAAATGAACCTTGTCAAAATATTATAACAATTGAAAAAATTCATGTGATTTAAATATTATCTTAACACACCATCTACTAGTCAAACTAAACAATAAAGATGTTTTTATATTTTCCAATATCTTTCCTATTTATAGCTCTGTCATGCTCTTTACCCCTTTTATCTTACTTTTTGCTGACTGACCTATGTATGTCATCTTGCATCTTTTACAAATAATTTTATAAACATGACAGAGCTATAAATAGGAAAGATATTAAATCAGGTTCATTTTGCCATTTTTTAGAAACAGGACACATTATGAATTGTGAAGAAAGTATTGAAGTTATCAAATATTGTAAAAATTATAAAGAAAGAGAAGTATATGAAACATTGTATATACATGGAAATAAAGAGAAATGTATGAATTTAGTACAAGGGTTGGTAAAGTTAGGAGGAAAATGGTCATTAAATAAAAATTGGAAAATATAAAAACATCTTTATTGTTTAGTTTGACTAGTAGATGGTGTATTAAGATAATATCTAAATCACGTGAATTTTTTCAATTGTTATAATATCTTGACAAGGTTCATTTTTGAATGAAAATCGATTAGATGTTAATAAATTTATTATTTATATATTGTTTAAGTATATAGTTGTCTTATAAATTGATTATATTTCATTTCAGAGAATATTATATTAGAAAGACAACATAATGGTTTTATAATGCCATCTTGTGAAATATATTGTAACGATCCGGAGAAAGGAGACTTAACGTAATCTGCACTACAGGGCGCCATCTAGGCATTTAAACCTAGAAATATTTATAAAGTAGGCAGATACGTCAGTCAAAAAAAAAAAAATTTTTTTCTTTTAAATTTTGATCCCGGTCGTTAGCCCATGTCACTAGCTCAGTGGAATAGCAGAGATTTAATAAGATAATCTAAGAGTATATATAAAAAAAGAATAAAATAAGCCACTGCCAGTAATTAACATACAAAAATTTACGCACATATATATATAAGATTTAAAATTGTTTTAGTATTAGTTTTACATTTTAACATTTAACATTATTTTTAACTTTACCTTAGATTCTAATTTACATTTTAATTTCTATTATATTATAAGTTTACATTTTAATTAAGTTCGCACAGATGGGATTATAAAAGCTTGTTTTAATATGTTGCTATAGATCGGTTACATGGATTACACGGTTAAACACACGATCAAAATACAAAATTATTGATTACTGACAATTGCGGAGGGAAATTTATACGTAACCCAATAGTATTCACCATAAGATACTTGAATTGTCACCAATAACTTAAAAGACATCTGAATAAATACATTTTTGATACTCACCGTAAGGTATCATTATTTATCGAATGTCTATATATTTTGATCAAATATGGAAATGCAAAACATAGTTAACCAATAAACAATCCATGCAAGCATCTATAAACAACTTAAATTTAATGCATTTCTATTTAGGGTCGAGTATGAATAGACCACATAAATTTGCTTTTGAAAATAAACATTCTATCCCTATTTAACCTTAGGTTAAAATTCGTAGTCAAACTGGCATCAATTCATCTGATATATCGATGTATTCAATGTAATAAAATACGGCAGCACAAAAAGTTAAGAGAAGAAATTGCTTCTCATGAGATAGGAATATTACATTTATCTGCAAAGAAGAGCAATAAAACAAAAAACTCCATAGAAAGGAACTGCGGTATCCGACTTATAATTCCTTCCATAGGCAAACGGAAATGTGCAGCGCATGAAGCGATTCTGCCCGTAGCGAATCAATATTACATCTACTAATCACACCAATATATCCAATCCATTGACCCAATTTAACCACGAACCAAATAACCTAAGATTACCCTCCCCTAATATAACTTTACAAATCTATACAGCCATTCACGCCCGACTTAAGTTTAACATTGATATATTTTAATTTATCGGAAAACAGAAATCATAAATAAACTTAAAGAACAAAATTAAATAAATGGAAATGATATTACACAAATAAATAAAAAATACATCAAATAACATTTTAACTACTTTAGTCAGATAGGAAACTAATGCAATTATTTTAAATACGAAAAGTTTTAATTTAATGTTCATTAATTATAAAGTTCTTACGGTTTAAAACAGTTCATCTTTATCCGTTGCTTGCCATGAACGTGAATTCCCACGCCGTCCTAAGATTGATATTCTGTTGGCCGATTTATTTATCCATCCGGAGGTTTTTGTTTTAACTGGTCCTCAATGTAGAAAAACGATAGTTCATTTCTCTTTCTTTCCTAGCAAAACTGAAGGGATTGAATCGTGCGTCTGTTTCAATCCCTTCTTCACTTCCGCACTACCACATATCTCTCACATCGTAATTAATCATTCACTAACTAATAATTTCCAAACTTGTCCTTTTATATTACTTTGAAAGATTGACTTAACATTACGTCATCGATGTGTTGATCCTTTTCGTTGAGGTCTGATTTCCCAATGGATTTATTTCATTTGCTAAAAGTTTCTATTGTTTTCCTATCTGACCGATGTTTTTACATTTAAATGCCCAAGGCTGGTTTACATTTGACTAATTAAATTTATCATTTCCATTTTTGATTAATTAACCTGTTTTCCAAATCAAAGATATATTTTTATCTCTAAATCTTTTTAAGTTTTTGTTTTTAAAATACCTTTTCTATTTTTAATACAGTTTTATTTTAATAATAATTTTTTTTTATCTGTGCGATTTAATATATACGAGTTTAAGATGATATTTAATTTCAATTTTTAATTCTTAAAGAAAATTTTTAAATGCTAACTTTTTAATTTACTTTCATGTTTAATAAATATAAAAAAAAACAATGTAACGAACGTCTGTGCTCGTTACATATCAGTAAAGTTGCTTAAAAAAAATGAGCAAAAAAAATATATTTTACTTAGGGTTAGTAATTACGGTACACGATTGACGAAGACATTTACAAAACATCCGGTTAATAATTTTACAAAAAGACTATATACAAAAAAACAAAAAAAAAAATGTTGACTATCGCTTTCCCAAGGACCATTTATGTTCACCTCCTCCCCACAAGTGTTCTATTATTTTTTCTTATACGGCATGACAAGCAAGTTATTTAAATTATTTATTTAAGAAGGTTGCATTGAACTAAATACGTTTTGAAAGATAATGGATTTATACGTGTATATTTGCAGCACAATTATACATACCACCAACTTATTTATGACTGATTAAAATGCTTAAATAGGATTACACTGAAGTAAATTCCCAACGGTACTCATCGTAAGGTACCACATTTCGATCATAAACTTACGTGGCTGTGCGCGCCTATACACGTTAAAGCATAATATATATCAATAAAAAAAAACATATTTATTGCAACCTTTTGACTTTTTTTTTTTTTTTTTAACAAAAATTAGTTTTTAAAATTTTTTTCACTTTCTTGTGTTTAATATATATGTGCAATTTCTTTTACTGGCAGAGCTTTTATAAGATTTAAAGTATACGACTTATGTAAACAGATAAAACATTTCATTTTGACAAAATTTGCTCAGGGTATTTGTGGTTTATTAAAGATCGGCCCGAGTTGGTTCACGCCAGTTGTAATGATCCGGGGAAAGGAGACTTAACGTAATCTGCACTACAAAGCGCCATCTAGGCATTTGAACCTAGAAAAATTTATAAAGTAGGCAGATACATCAGTCAAAAAAAAAATTTTTTTTTTTTTTTAAATTTTGATTCCGGTCGTTAGCCCCATGTTGGGCGCCAGTTGTAACGATCCGGAGAAAGGAGACTTAACGTAATCTGCACTACAGGGCGCCATCTAGGCATTTAAACCTAGAAAAATTTATAAAGTAGGCAGATACATCAGTCAAAAAAAAAAAAATTTTTTTTTTTTTTTAATTTTGATTCCAGTTGTTAGCCCATGTCACTAGCTCAGTGGAATAGCAGAGATTTAATAAGATAATCTAAGAGTATATATAAAAAAAAGAATAAAATAAGCCACTGCCAGTAATTAACATACAAAAATTTATTTATGCACATATATATATAAGATTTAAAATTGTTTTAGTATTAGTTTTACATTTTAACATTTAACATTATTTTTAACTTTACCTTAGATTCTAATTTACATTTTAATTTCTATTATATTATAAGTTTACATTTTAATTAAGTTCGCACAGATGGGATTATAAAAGCTTGTTTTAATATGTTGCTATATATCGGTTACATAGATTACACGGTTAAACACATTTCAAAGTAAACATAAATGATCAAAATACAAAATTATTGATTACTGACAATTGCGGAGGGAAATTTATAAGTAACCCAATAGTATTCACCATAAGATACTTGCATTGTCACCAATAACTTAAAAGACATCCGAATAAATACATTTTTGATACTCACCGTAAGGTATCATTATTTATCGAATGTCTATATATTTTGATCAAATATGGAAACGCAAAACATGGTTAACCAATAAACAATCCATGCAAGCGTCTATAAACAACTTAAATTAAATGCATTTCTATTTAGGGTCGAGTATGAATAGACCACATAAATTTGCTTTTGAAAATAAACATTCTATCCCTATTTAACCTTAGGTTAAAATTCGTAGTCAAACTGGCATCAATTCATCTGATATATCGATGTATCCAATGTAATAAAATACAGCAGCACAAAAAGTTAAGAGAAGAAATTGCTTCTCATGAGATAGGAATATTACATCTATCTGCAAAGAAGAGCAATAAAACAAAAAACTCCATAGAAAGGAACTGCGGTATCCGACTTATAATTCCTTCCATAGGCAAACGGAAGTGTGCGGCGTATGAAGCGATTCTGCCCATAGCGAATCAATATTACATCTACTAATCACACCAATATATCCAATCCTTTGACCCAATTTAACCACGAACCAAATAACCTAAGATTACCCTCCCCTAATATAACTTTACAAATCTATACAGCCATTCACGCCCGACTTAAGTTTAACATTGATATATTTTAATTTATCGGAAAACAGAAATCATAAATAAACTTAAAGAACAAAATTAAATAAATGGAAATAATATTACACAAATAAATAAAAAATACATCAAATAACATTTTAACTACTTTAGTCAGATAGGAAACTAATGCAATTATTTTAAATACGAAAAGTTTTAATTTAATGTTCATTAATTATAAAGTTCTTACGGTTTAAAACAGTTCACCTTTATCTGTTGCTTGCCATGAATGTGAATTCCCACGCCATCCTAAGATTGATATTCTGTTGGCCGATTTATTTATCCATCCGGAGGTTTTTGTTTTAACTGGTCCTCAATGTAGAAAAACGATAGTTCATTTCTCTTTCTTTCCTAGCAAAACTGAAGGGATTGAATCGTGCGTCTGTTTCAATCCCTTCTTCACTTCCGCACTACCACATATCTCTCACATCGTAATTAATCATTCACTAACTAATAATTTCCAAACTTGTCCTTTTATATTACTTTGAAAGATTGACTTAACATTACGTCATCGATGTGTTGATCCTTTTTGTTGAGGTCCGATTTCCCAATGGATTTATTTCATTTGCTAAAAGTTTCTATTGTTTTCCTATCTGACCGATGTTTTTACATTTAAATGCCCAAGGCTGGTTTACATTTGACTAATTAAATTTATCATTTCCATTTTTGATTAATTAACCTGTTTTCCAAATCAAAGATATATTTTTATCTCTAAATCTTTTTAAGTTTTTGTTTTTAAAATACCTTTTCTATTTTTAATACAGTTTTATTTTAATAATATTTTTTTTTTATCTGTGCGATTTAATATATACGAGTTTAAGATGATATTTAATTTCAATTTTTAATTCTTAAAGAAAATTTTTAAATGCGAACTTTTTAATTTACTTTCATGTTTAATAAATATAAAAAAAAACAATGTAACGAACGTCTGTGCGTGTTACAATATATATATATATTGTACTGAGGTACCTTGTTATTTAATTAATATTTTATAAATCTCGCATTTTTAAAAAAAATAAAAGTTAAAAGAATAAAAATTTAAAACTAAAGAGTAGGGTAGGGGGGTTATTATTAAAGAAAAATTAAATAAAAAATGTTTTAAAAGAGGATAAGATTTTTTTTATTTACAAAAAGAAAAAAAATCTTATGAAATAAAAATGATTTAATATTATTTTGATTAATTTGTAATAAAAAATAATAAAGAAAATTAGTTTTGTCTTACAATAAAACAATTAAATGTGTGTGTGAAAGTTTTAAAGAAAAAAAAATAGAAGCCCAATCAGAACGAAGCAAAGGACAGTAATTTCACAAGACAATAGACGCTAGAGTTAATAAAAAATTTCCATTGTTTAAACGGTTTAAATATTTCAACATTTATTATTCTGGGATTTTTTAATTATATTTTTTAAAAAATATTTCTTGAAGCTATAGATATAACAATTATATAAATTGTTATGTCTCCCAATACAATTCACTGTTAAATCACTGTGTGGTACAATCAGCTGGAGCTTTCTTAGTTCAGAGGAAACCATGTTCGATAAAGCAAATAAAGTAGTGGAGTTTATATAAGATCACAGGATCCAAAGAAGATTTGCTGGAAGTTAGCATTAACTGGTCTTAAGTAATTTTAAAGAATCTACATTGTGCGGTGTACGTCATTTCCAAATTCATAAATCCTAGGTAACTTTTGTTTTAATATGCTTTCATTCTTGATTTCCTTTAAAGATAAACAATAAACTGTGCTAAATAAAACTTTAAACTTTTAAAAATAATATTTGGAAAATACAAACAATATTGGCTTAGATTGAAAACATTATTGTGTTTTCAATTTCATTCTCATAGTTTTGTAGTAGAGTTAAAAGGTGGCTGCTGGAGGGTTGCATTAGATCCTAAGATCTAGGTGCAGTGCTCTCAGATCCAAGGCACCTCACTGCTGATGGCCGCAAGCCAGAAACTAGTCTGGGGATATTGGATGAATAAGCACTAGATAGGGATTTTATGCACAAGCTTTCTGGCATCCATTGATTACTCTGTTTGGCACAGGGTGGCACTACTATATGGAGAGTTTTGCCTTTGTTTACAACAATTATGTGCTAGTATAGAGGTGGTGATCATGTGCTGTTTAGTGGTTTAACACCAATCCTGCCTAATAGGATAGTGGTGGCTATGGTTGTTTAAGAGCCAAAGACACCATAATGTATGGGTGCTGAATTGAGTTCAGACCCATATGACTATATAAACTATTGAGTTTAGATTGAAAATATTATTGTGTTTTCAGTTTCATTCTCATAGTTTTGTAGTAAAGTAGAGTTAAAAGGTGGCTGCTGGAGGATTGCATTAGATCCTAAGATCTAGGTGCAGTGCTTTCAGATCCAAGGCTCCTCACTGATGATGGCCACAAGCCAGAAACTAGTCTGGGGATATTGAATGAGTAGGCACTAGATAGGGATTTTATGCACAAGCCTTCTGGCATCCATTGATTACTCTGTTTGGCACAGGGTGGCACTACTGTATGGAGAGTTTGCCTTTGTTTAATTATATAAATTGTTATGTCTCCCGATACAATGCACTGTTAAATCACTGCATGGTACAATCAGCTGGAGCTTTTTTAGTTAAGAGGGAACCATGTTCGAATAAAGCAAGTAAAGTAGCGGAGTGTGTGTATACTGGAAAATCCATGAAAGTTTATATAAGATCACAGGATCCAAAGAAGATTTGCTGGAAATTAGCACTAACCAGTCATAAGTAATTTTAAAGAATCTACATTGTGCTGTGTACGCCATTTACAAATTCATAAATCCTAGGTAACTTTTGTTTTATTATACTTTCATTCTTGATTTCCTTTGAAGATAAACAATAAACTGTGCTAAATAAAACTTTAAACTTTTACAAATAATATTTGGAAAATACAAACAATATCGGCTTCTATATTTAATTATATTTAAAGACATTGTGTGTTGTTATGTGTGAATTTTAAGCTAATGTATATTTTATTTATAATAATGTATTAAAAAACATTTATCTAAAATGAACAGAGTGTGCGTGTTTAAATTATAAAGCAAAACAATTGTTTGTTTTAAAAAGAAATATTTAAATTGTCTTTTAAAGTATTTATGTTTGTTTTAACACACACAGCTATACAGAGTAATATTTTAATAAAGTGGAAAGAGAGAAGTTAATCATTAAATAAGAAATAATTAATTTAAAAGTAAAAGGATAGGGAAATTATAATTTTAAAAGTAAGAATTTGCTGTGTAAAGACGTAAATTGTTTTCTCATTCAGTACATTGTTATTTTTTAAAAATAGAAGTATTATCTAGGGTGGAGTTGTTATTCTCTTAAAAGGTAGTTAAAATCCATTGAGCTAGCTGGATCTCAGGTACTAGATAGGCTGATCAGATAGACATGTTGATTACAATGTAATTAACTGGTGCCCAAAGGTTTTTTTTTAAAAAAAAAACAAAGTGTTTGTTTGGTTAGTATTTATCTGGTAGCCAAGTGTTTATATTATTGGTAGATTGCTGCTAATGATATTTTACACTCTACCTGAGGACCAAGCACCTTCAAAAAATAAATGGTAAGAAGGAAGGTAGAGTAAAGTTTTGAGATTGTTATCTGTAGTCATTATTATTAGTATTATTATTTAAGATAGGTTAGGAAGGTGAGCAGTTCTCTCTCTCTCTATATATATATATATATATTGTAACCGGACCACCACACAACCCTTTATTACCTCGGTTGTAACAATTTTCTGATGAGCATGTTGCAGGAAGGAACTACCAATTGGCATTACCCAATGCAGATGTTAACCCCCCTACAACAATATTTCCTGCTCATCAGAGGATGTAGCACCATAGAGGCTGGAAGCATCTAGACATTTATGTTTGGTTTTCCAAGCAGCACCACTAGAGTTCCATCTCACTACAACCTGACTTACCTAGGTCTAGTTATGCCAGACGTAGCTCAGGAGGCATGAGATTCTCATGAACAAGTGCAATGAATGATGAGTGATGCAACAAAAACAAAATAGAATTGAACAACTGGATAACTAAGATTTAATTTTTAGTAACAATAATTTTATTTAATAACAATTAATTTGCAATTTCTAATAAAGTTCATTCATATCTATGTGATGACTCATTTTCATTTCATTTATGAAAAGGTTGAAAGCAGTTTAGTTAGTTACTTTACAGAGAGGAGTGCATTTATGTGCATAAGTTTCATTATTTTCTTTCCACAAAATCAATATTCAGGTAAGTATTAAGCATTTGCAATTTTATTCAATATGCAGGTAAGCATTTAGAGTCCATATAGTATTTCATTAGATTTATTAAATGTAGTAATGTGATTTAAATTACTCCCACAAAATCAACATTCAGATAAGCATTAAGCATTTGTAATTTTATTTTAATATGCAGGTAAGCATTTACATTTATCCTTTATCAAGAATAATCGATTTTCATAATTTTAGTTTCATTCATAATTTTCCAGTAACAAACATATTTTTATACAGCTACATTTATTCATGATTTTACTCTCATTTATAATTTATCGATAATAAATGTATTTTCATGTAGCTATATTTATTAATAATTCTTTTTTTATTTATAATAAAGACATTTTGTTTGTCTTTTAAAAAACACATATAATTTTGTATACTTTCATAAAATCATTACCTTTATTTATCCAGTTTGTTCCTTCAAAAAGGTGTCGTTTTATTTAAGCTGAATGGCGTTAATTCCTTTCATGATGGTTATCCAGGCAAATCTTGAAAAATCATGGCTTAGAATGAAGAGATGCTGTTGGTTTATTTTTCCATCATTATAATTTCCTAATAAAGCTTTCTTTTTCCATTATTAACAGAGGTTTTTTAATATCCTTTTAAAATTGAAATCTTTTTTTTCAAAATTCTTCTTTAACAGCTACTGGAAAGATATCTTTTTGAAAAAAATATAACTATTTGATCTTAAAATCTCTCTGAAAAAACTTTTTAAAACTCTTTCAAAGTCTCTTGTTTTAAAATAAAATCTAATCTGCACTGAACTTGCAACTTAACTATTTATATCTGATTCTTGGACTGATTAAACAGCCTTTTCCCACTGTGTCTAATTTGCATACTGCTCTCATTTAAGCCCAATTGCTTTTCTCTTCATAATGATGGGATAATCTACTTTTTTAGTGGGATAGATAAGAAAGCATAAAGATTAAGCCATGTTTTTCAATTGATTAAGACTGCCTCAAGCTGATATAACACTTTATTAAAAAACATCGTTCCAAAAATTAAGAATATAATCTTTTTTAATAACTGCCAGCTTTTATTTATATCATAATTTGAAACTATAAAATCAATAATGATTTTCTTTTAACTATAAACTTTTTTACTTTATTTTTTTTTAATTTGATCAAACCATGCTAGTCTTTTTTTAATAGGGGAGGGGGATCTTTTGAATATATATACATGGGGAACAGTATATCTGTTTCATTACCCCCACCAAATTTTGGGATGAAATCGCCTGGACGTACGATTTTATTCCATATAATATACACATCATTTCTCATTACTGCATTTCCATTGGTTTTAGGTTTGCTGATGAAATGGGTATGATGAGCTGGAAAAGTGAATATGTGAACTGTAGCCTCCAATGCCAGGATAAGTAGATGGCCAAGAACAAACTACTAGTATGCACTGCCCTATGACATCATGAGAAAATATCTCATTTTTAAGCACTATCTCTCTTGTACCTAGAAGTATCATTCAACTAAGAGTAGGAGCCAGAGGCAAAAAACACAATTTAGCACTCATCCAACCCTGCTCAACTTCTGTGAGTCTTAAGGGCTATCATTTGGTCTATTCATGAGACCAAGGCCTATATATGAGGCCCATATATACACATTGCTGGACTACTCTCAGAGCACAACATCCAGGTCTGGATAGTGCCAAGCATATACTTTGGAGCATCATAAACAATGCATCCAAGCTGCTCTGCTCAATCATCTACCCACCTCAACATGAAAATCACAAGTCTATGCATCACTACATCACACTCACAAACTTTTTCCATCAGCTATCTTTACTTTATTGTTCTGAATTATAACTACAACCTGGTTTAGGAGACTGAGGATCATGATCAGTTCTCCTATAGTCCTCTTCTGTATTTTGAGGTGACATACTTCTGGATCGTCTTTTTGTTGGGAATTTATCATGCTCAACATTACTGTGGTGGCTTGCTTCTTCACTTCCATATTTTCTTTGGAGATCCTTGTTACTGTTTGATCTTCTAACTACATGGGTCCGATATGGACCATGAACACCATCTGTGGATTTTCTCCTGTTCCTCTTCCATGGCAGTACTTCATTTTTAGAAATACATAAAAGTTTATTTTTAAATGGTTCTTCTGTCATAGTAATTATTATTTTTGTATTTATATAAGTTTTTTGTTGCTTAATTTTTTTCACACTTATAAATCCTGAGTTTTCAGATTCCTTTTTGGTGTCTTTTCCTGCATCAACAAGTATATTTTTAATAACTGTCTTTATATTTTTTTTTTCTGTACTCAATTTCTGATTTGAGTTTATCGAGCTTTTGTTTATAATTTTTATATATGGCCGAGGACTAACACTTTTCTTTCCAATTTATGATTTCTTTCTCTATCTCTGTCACTATTTCATAGCATATATCAGACAATTTTTCTGAAACATTTTCTTTCTATATTGGACAGTTCCTTAGTTATATGAGAATTAAGTTTTTGATTATATTCATTTTCATGTTTTTCATCTTGAAGATCAGAAGATTTTAATTTTGCTTTATTAGATTCATTTTCATCTATTTGAAACTCTTTTACTGTGTTTGATACTATTTCAGTCTCAGCTTCCGTAGATACTGTTTCTTTCTTTTCAATTTTAGAGGTATATTTGACAATCAGAAGTTTTCCTGAAGGTAGACTGACAATTTCAAGATCACCCTTTGTAATTTCAATTTCTTCCCTTTTAATAATCTCAAATTATGCTTCATCAGTAATAGGATATTCAATTTGTGATTCCTTTAAAATATTTTTGGTTGGAAATTCTAAAGTTTATTCCTCATCCAATTATTTAGACTGAGTTATTTCTTTTATTAACTGGTTGAACTTTTCATTTTGAGATTCAATTATTTCTCTGATTTGTTCTTTCAATTCTCTTTTGTCTTCTTCTCTCTGTTCTCTTTTCTTGTTGTCTTCTTCTTTTTTTATCTCTTTTCTTGTTATCTTCCTCTTTTTTGTTGTCTTCTCTTTCTTTATCTCTTTTCTTGTTGTCTTCTTCTCTCTGTTCTTCTCTTTGTCTACAATCTTCTTCTCTTTCTTTATCTCTTTGTCTACAATATTCTTCTCTTTGTTTATCTCTTTGTCTACATTCTTCTTCTCTTTGTTTATCTCTTTGTCTACATTCTTCTTCTCTTTGTTTATCTCTTTGTCTACATTCTTTTTCTCTTTGTTTACGGTTTTCTTCTCTTTGTTCTTTCACCATTTCTATTAGCTGCCTCAACATGGCTATATTTTGTTTCTTGAAATTCTATGTTCACCATTTTTCCTTTGTTTTCTGGCTTAGTAAGCTTCTCTCTCCATCCATACCATGATGGATCCAAGTCTTTGTAATGCCTGTTTTATTCTTTATTTACCATTTATGCCATTCATTTTTATGTTGTTTTTCTTTTAAAATTTTATTTTTCCACCCCTTTTTGAATAAATCACATCATTGCATCATATGCACTGCTCATATCACAGAATCATGATCTACTTATGCCTATTGATAGGCTAGCTAGATAAGGCCTCACAGTAGGATTCCAAATGTAACCGGACCACCACACAACCCTTTATTACCTCGGTTGTAACAATTTCCTGAAGAGCATGTTGCAGGAAGAAACTATCAATTGGCATTACCCAATGCAGATGTTAACCCCCATACAACAATATTTCCTGCTCATCAGAGGATGTAGCACCATAGAGGCTGGAAGCATCTAGACCTTTATATGTTTGGTTTTCCAAATGGCACCACTAGAGTTCCATCTCACTACAACCTGACTTACCTAGGTCTAGTTATGCCAGATGTAGCTCAGGAGGCATGAGATTCTCATGAACAAGTGCAATGAATGATGAGTGATGCAACAAAAACAAAATAGAATTGAACAACCAGATAACTAAGATTTAATTTTTAGTAACAATAATTTTATTTAATAACAATTAATTTGCAATTTCTAATAAAGTTCATTCATATCTATGTGATGACTCATTTTCACTTCATTTATGAAAAGGTTGGAAGCAGTTTAGTTAGTTACTTCACAGAGAGGATTTTCTTTCCACAAAATCAATATTCAGGTAAGTATTAAGCATTTGCAATTTTATTCAATATGCAGATAAGCATTTAGAGTCCATATAGTATTTCATTAGATTTATTAAATCCAGTAATGTGGTTTAAATTACTCCCACAAAATCAATATTCAGATGAGCATTAAGCATTGGTCATTTTATATCAACATGCAGATAAGCATTTGGAGTCCATATAATATTGTATTAAATTTATCAAATCCAGTAATGTGGTTTAAATTACTTCCAGAAAATCAATATTCAGATGAGCATTAAGCATTGGTCATTTTATGTCAACATGCAGATGAGCATTTGGAGTCCATATAATATTGCATTAAATTTATCAAATCCAGTAATGTGGTTTAAATTACTCCCACAAAATCAACATTCAGATAAGTATTAAGCATTTGTAATTTTATTTCAATATGCAGGTAAGCATTTACATTTATCCTTTATCAAGAATAATCGATTTTCATAATTTTAGTTTCATTCATAATTTTCCAGTAACAAACACATTTTTATACAGCTACATTTATTCATGATTTTACTTTCATTTATAATTTATCGATAATAAATGTATTTTCATGTAGTTATATTTGTTAATAATTCTTTTTTTTTATTTATAATAAAGACATTTTGTTTGTCTTTTAAAAAACATATATAATTTTGAATACTTTCATAAAATCATTACCTTTATTTATCCAGTTTGTTCCTTCAAAAAGGGGTCATTTTATTTAAGCTGAATGGCGTTAATCCCTTTCATGATGGTTATCCAGGCAAAACTTGAAAAATCATGGCTTAGAATGAAGAGATGAAGCTGTTGGTTTATTTTTCCATCGTTATAATTTCCTTAATAAAGCTTTCTTTTTCCATTATTAACAGAGGTTCTTTAATATCTTTTTAAAATTGAAATCTTTTTTTACAAAATTCTTCTTTAACAGCTACTTGAAAGATATCTTTTTGGAAAAAATATAACTATTTGATCTCCTTAAAATCTCTCTGAAAAAACTTTTTAAAACTCTTTCAAAGTCTCTTGTTTTAAAATCAAATCTAATCTGCACTGAACTTGCAACTTGACTATTTATATCTAATTCTTGGACTGATTAAACAGTCTTTTCCCACTGTACCTAATTTGCATACTGCTCTCATTTAAGCCCGGTTGCTTTTCTCTTCATAATGATTGGATGATCTACTTTTTTAGTAGGATAGATAAAAAGCATAAAGATTAAGCCATGCTTTTCAATTGATTAAGACTGCCTCAAGCTGATATAACACTTTATTTAAAAACATCGTTCCAAAAATTAAGAATATAATCTTTTTTAATAACTGCCAGCTTTTATTTATATCATAATTTGAAACTATAAAATCAATAATGATTTTCTTTTAACTATACTTTTTTACTTTATTTTTTTTTAATTTGATCAAACCATGCTAGTATTTTTTTAATGGGGGGGGGGATCTTTTGAATATATATACATGGGGAACAGTATATCTGTTTCAATATATATATAGTATGTTAACATTTAAATTGTATGGTGGATTAATCTGAAGCATTAGTCGTATATTATAAAGTTTATAATTTAATGAATAGTAATTCCATGAATATTGGTGAATAAGTAAAATAAACTAGTGTTGAATAAATACATTAAAATCACTTAGTGCACATATGTTATGTGATATAATTACATCAATTTCTTTACAATATTTGCATTAGAAAGACTTTTTAACCCTTTTACACATGTATCTTAAATGTTTGTACAATAGCCAAATGGTACAGTTTTTATTGTAGAGGGAATTCTCAAACTTCAATAAAAGATAGGAACTTTATAAAGATGAGAGCAATGGGCTTATCTTTAACCTAAATTCTTATTTATAAAGGTCAATCTGACGATCTTGATTTGAGAGTGTAAAGATATTACTCTCTTCACATTTAATCCACTACTTCCTTTCACAAGTTAAATTATATAAAATCTTGCTTCAGATTGGCCTATAAAAATAAGACTTTAGGTTAAAGATAAGACAAATGCTCTTATCTTTATAAAGTCCCTATTTTGGGTCGAGGTTTGGGAGTGTAAAATATTCACTTTATATTTAAGAAATTGAGTTACAGGACTGCAAAAAAAAATCGATTAAAGAAATATTTAATTAAACTAAAAAGTTTTGAATAGAGACACGTATATATTAATTAATTAATTGTGTAGATCTTAAAGTTTAGATTATACAAAAATAAATTCATAAAATAAATGGGGAATTAGCATGGGTAATTAAAAGGTTAAAAGAAATTGCATTTGATTTATGGGCAGATAACAAACTCCTAAAAATAATAATTAAATTGTTAAGCAGAACTAATGAAAGTAAAAGTCAAATTCCTCCAGAAAATATAAGAAAACAAGAGGGGGAATATAAAAAGCTAGAGAAAAAGGATTGTGTGCTCTTTTGGGGTTGCTGCTGATTTCATGAGTTGCAGTGCAGATCATCATCTGTGGATTTCATTCTCAGAATCTTGGCTCCTGTAGCTAACTAAGCTAATTAGAACTTTTAACAGACCATCTCTGTCTTATTATTTTGAAATGCCTTAAGGGTTTTAAAAGACTATAGGCTGCACAGTAGACTGCGCAATCAGTAAAGTACATCATTGTTTACCTTAACTGTAGGAATATTTTATTCATTATTTGTAGTAACAACTAGATCATCTACACCCAGATGACAGATGTGGAGGCTGGTTAAGTTCAATGACTATATGTAATCCTAAGTAATTTTCTGAAGTAAGGGGAGGAGTGTAAAATATTCAATTTATATTTAAGAAATTGAGTTATAGTCCTGCAAAATAAATTGATTAAAGAAATGTTTAATTAAACTAAATTTTATAAATAAAACCTTTGAATAGAGACATATATATTAATTGTATAGATCTTAAAACTTAGATTATATGGAAATAAACTCCTAAGATAAACAGAGAATTAGCATGCATAATTAAAAGGTTAAGAGAAATTGTGTTTAATTTATGGGCAGATAACACACTCCTATAAATAATAAAAATTAAATTGTTAAGCAAAACTAATTAAAGTAAAAATCAAATTACTTCAGAAAAGATAAGAAAACAAAAGAATATGGGGGGTATAAAAAGCTAGACAAAAAGAATTGTGTTTTTTTTAGAGTTGCTGCTAATTCCATGAGTTGCACTGCAGTGGACTTCATTCCCAGGATCTTGTCTCCTGTAGGTAACTAAGCCAAATAGGACTTTTAGCACACCATACCAATGTTACTATTATTTTGAAATGCCTCAAGAGGCTTGTTGAGGTTTTTAAGACTATAGACTGTGTAGTTGGTAAAGAATATCAAAAGTCTATAGACTGTGTAGTTGGTAGAGAATATCGTTGTTTAGTTTAACTGTAGGAATATTTTATTCATTATTCAACTTTATGAGTTATGCTTGCACAAATGCGGACTATTTGTATATTGAAATTTTGATTAGTAATTGTTAATAAATTGTCTTAATATTATTTATATATGTTGTTGTCTATTTACAATAATTAGGTATTCATTTTCTGGCTGCCCGGTCATAGTTGGGGACACACCAGAATTCCCTCTATTGTCAAAAACTACTCCATTTCGCTTTTACACAAATGTTAAGGTGCATGTGAAAAAGGTTAAATGCCTTTCTTTTTCTAATTACAGACTTACTATGTGCTTAGTAAATATTCATAATATTACAATATTTGCATTAATAAATATGATTTGTTAACTGAACCTATTCTCATTTTCTTCCCATTCTTTTATATATATAATAATAATAATAATAAAAATTATTCCAAATTCACAACTCAACCAGACTAGTCAAAAAAATAAACTTTAAAACCAATGATTTCACTGCTATAAGCAGACTTTTCAAATGTAATAACAACACAATTCTACTTATCTCCCATACACCCTTAATATTAAAAGAACTTTTAAATAAGTTAATTGCTTCACAATCATACATTTTTAATAATAGAGTCTTTAATTCTTTTTTTTATTTCATTTTTCTTAAAGAAGACAAGCTTAGCTTCATCAAAATTAATAATGTGGCCTGTATTTTTTTTATGGATATACAAAGCAGAACTAAGATATCTATTTTTAACTCTACTTTTATGAACCTTTATTCTTTCATTTAAGCTCAAACTATTCTGACTTATATATATATCTTCTTACAAAAGCAAAAAATGATATACACTGCTCCAAAAATAGTCTATCAAAAATTTCCTTTGTATTATTTAAGTAATATTTACTAAGGTTTTAACATCAAGAATATGCATATAAAATGTGATATTAGGGACCTCTATAGGTCTTAACCACAAGCTTACACCTTGAAAGAAAAAAGGGGAACCCTCAAAGAGAGGATCCCCTTCTCTACTTCAACCTACTTTTTATTTAAATAAATTATTCAATGTAAAACCCCTTTTCCAAGCAATTTTTTATTTCCAAACAAATTACTATTTTTACATACAATTTTATAAGATAATTTAAATGGCAAGAAATAAAACCATATTTTTTTTATCCTTTACATCATTACAAATATTACTATTAAATCAAATATTTTTAAAAAATTTATCAGACTAGCCAACATTCATATAATCTATATAAAATTGACCTTTTTGAAACAAAACCACACTAGAATTATTTAATCTCTTATTTCTATAACAATAATTTCTTAAAGCAGCTACTTTATGAGATACAAATTAATTATAGACCTTAACCCTTTCCTCTTAACATAATGATTACATACTACATAATTATTCTTTACATTTCTAATCACCAATACATTTAAAAATAATTTTAAAAAATCTAATCCCCTCCTTCTACCACATATTCTATAGATCAAACAGTACTAATAGGTACACCAGGCCAGCTGTCTGGTGGCATTGTTTCTCTGCTAAAAACATGCAATCCGGTCTCAACTATTTTCAATTAAATTATTTTTATATTTTCTTTGACTTTTATTAAAATATATTTTTCCCAATTTGTCCGACTTTATTAAAATATTTTTACATTTTCTCCATCTTTTTTGAAAATATTTGGACATTTGCTACAACTTTTTTACTCATCTTTTGACATTTGATATGACTTTTTTAACCAATATTTTAACATTCTTGGAATAATTTACAATATAAGATTTGATTCAAATATTTGTACATCTTTGTTTTCAAAAATGGCAAAATTAAAAACATTGCATAATACAAATAAAGCCAAAACAAAAATTGCCATGTAGTCGCCGTATTTGAAAAACAAAAAAGAAAAACAAAGTTGGAAAAGTCAAAAGTTTTGATCTTAGTTTAACTTTTTTGGGGGGAGATGAGGAGAAATAATTTGTCATCACTGAGACAAAAGTTATTTTTGGCTTGTTTTTAAAAAAGGTTAATAAAAATTGGTTTTAAAAAGAAGAGTTTTATTATATCAGTGGTATACAAATAAAGCCAAAACAAAAATTGCTGTATAGCCAAAAAAAAAAGTCGATGTATTTTTTTAAAATAAACAAAAAAAAAAACCAAAGTTGAAAAAGTCAAAAGTTTTGATCTTATTTTAATGTTTTTTTTTTTTTGGGGGGGAGGGGGTTTGACAAATAATTTGTCATCACTGATCAAAACAAGTTTATGATTTCCAAAACTACATGTAACTTCAGACATTTTATTGTCTAAAACTTCAGACATTTTATTTGTCTCGTAATTTACATGGCTATTTGCATGAGTTCTGGGAAAAGGTGCTTGGCCATGACCTTTTGCAATTTTGCCCATCTTCCAAAATTTGTAGAGAAGCATGGCGATGGTTTTACAATTACTAGTTTCAAATACTATGTCGGAGGTAAGATCTTTAATTAGAATGCATATTACAACTGTTATGGCCACTTAAATTCCCTCCACCCTCACATCATATGATAAAGATTTGTTAAGGGTGTATATTTGCAGAGTGTCATGAAACACATTAGCAGGCTGTAATATTGGTGTGCAATGCCATATTCGCCTAGAGCGGCTAATATGAACAGTACTGTTCTATAGACCATAAGTTTTTCTGCAAAAGCACAGAAATATTGGGCTGTGTAAATGACATATTTGTGTTTTTAGCAGAGAAACAATGCCACCAGATGGCTGGCCTGGCATACCGATCAAAACAATTAAACTCATTTACCAACTCTTTCAATTTATTATTCTCAACTACAAACAAATAATCACCAACACATCTAACAAATAACTTTAAATATAAACAATTCTTCTTAATAATAATTTCCTCTTCTAAACTGAACAAATTAAATGAAAAATAATATAAACTATTATCCATCCTTCCTTAATCTTATAAAAATTACCATTATAAATAAAATGCTAGATTCCTCCAAAGATAAGCAAATCTTTAATAACTTTAATTTTATTCTTGAGAAGTCTGCTTGTAGCAGTGAAACTATTAGTAGTGTTTTACAATTTTTTTTGGCTAATCATCGAGTTGTGAATTTGGGGTAATTTTAATTATTTATTGACTAATTTAGTTTTATGCTTTTAATATTTATACATATAGATATACATAAATTATTTTTTGGGTAAAACTTTATTTTCTATTATATACTGATATTTCGATGAACTAGCATCCGCCATTGTCACGGTAAACTCTTGAAAGAAAATTTGTTCGATCTCAACTTGTAGGGTGACTGAGTGCGAGATGAAGCATGAGAATCAGTTTGAAATAGTTTAGTATTCAGAATATGACGTTTATCAAAATGTATATTTCTCTTAGTTTTATCACCTATTAATTTAAAGTCAATATTAGAAGTCATAGATAAAATGAGAGGTTTCCATATGACTGGAATACGTTGTGCTTCATCAGACTTATTTAAACCAGTAGGTCTCTTTAATATTTCAATTGACTCTCTCATTGTTCTCAAATAATATCTCTCCAAATTAGCAAGCATTTTTGCATTGTCAAAGTCAGGTTTGTGACCATTTCTAAAATATGGGAAGTAAAAACTGATGTATTAATTTTTTGATTAAAAGCATTTTTATGTTCATTAATTCTGACATTTATTCATCTATTAGACTGACCTACATAACTTCTTGAGCACTATTAACATGGAATTTTCATAAATTCATTGGTGTTTCAAAAATATTGTCTTTAGGTTTATGTGAAAAATCATCAATTTTTTTGCCAGTAAAAAAAAGTAATCTTTATATTAAAACAAGATAGTCTTCTACTTACACACACGTTACAGTTTGAGATCGAACAAGTTTTCTTTCAAGAGTTTACCTTGACAATGATGGATGCTAATTCATCGAAATATTGATATATAATAGAAAATAATACATGGTTTTATCCAAAAAATAATTTATTTATATCATACAACCGTGAAAACATTATATCTATATATTGTAATATGTGGTCTTACACTCCACCAAAAACAGTAAAAACACCGTTACCTAATTCAAACTCCATACCCACAATAACATTATCTAATATATAATATAATGCAAGCTATATGTATAATAAGAATATAAATCAAATGAAACTTATTATCAAAAGATTAAATTGATCACAAGCATCATAGCTGAGAAACAAGGGTTTCTAGAATTAAATGTTTAATTTTTTTTATAATTAAATATTTAAAAAACGTATGATAAATACATAATCTAAACTAAACCATAAAATTTAGACACTAAACCTTTTGTCAATTGTATAATTTACACATATTATAACAATACAAGGAAAGCATGATCAAATTTAGATGCAAACAGAAAATAAATAAAAAAACTTATTAAAAAAAAAAATAATAACATTTTTATTATTAATCCACCATATATATATATTCATCATAACAAATGACATAAATAAATAATTCAATGCATGAAAAGAAACCTGCCATGACCTTCTCAAAAATCAGATCCAAAACTCTTATTGGCTAACCAACATATAAATTTTGTGAGTGGAAAATCGAACTTGCATTTCGAACTGAAAAATCTGCTGCCATCATAATAAAAAAACATTAAACAAAAATATCTCATTGGACACTAATTAAAACAATATTAAAAGCATATGGATTTAAATCCAGACAACTAAGGGATTTTGAATTATAAATCCTGAAAACAGCTTTAAATTATTCAATATTACAAGAGAATTTTCAATTTTAATCTGGAGAATAGATCAACTCTAACTTGTGTATCAACAACAAATATTGTGCTTCTCAACCTACTCAAGAACTTTAATCAATTACATAAACAGAACACATACAACCACACATTGCTAAGTGTGAAATTATATCAGTGGAAGGTGAAGCTGTAACTGCCAAAGCAAATTTAATCTGACATATCATCTATTCATCTATGCTGCAAACACTAACTTTACTATTTAGATGACAAGCAGCAAACTCAACATCTCGAAGCCAGTCATACAAAGAGAAAAATTCTGATCACCATCATGTATTTTCTAGAACACTCGAATCCCATCTACAGGAACATGAAATGAATTGAGGGAATTTATAATCCCTTTAAGACATTTTTCTTTTGGACTCTTAATTGATTTTAGATTGATGTCATATTTTGATTTTATGTATATATATTTTTATTTCTTTCCTTTATCATAAATTGAAGGAGAAGTGGATGTAAACTCTTGATATGTTAGAAAAGAAAAAAGCATTATTAGCTTTATTTTTAAATTGAAATAAAATATAGGTTCAGGCATGAATTTGCTTGTGGATGAATTTAATCATCACCAGGGGAAAGGTAAGATTTTACATTCTTACACATTAAACGCCAACACTCGTACAGCGACACTGTTATTTGTTAGTTATTACTAATCATTTCTTCATTTAGTTATTTGTTTTGTGGTATGTATGATTAATAATTTCTAGTGTGAATGGTTTTTCCTATCTTTGTAGAAACAAATAACAATGGTAAGGAGAATCCCATATCACCACCACATTACATACATACATACATACATGCATGCATACATACATGCATACATACATGCATACATGCATGCATGCATACATGCATACATACATACATGCATACATGCATACATACATACATACATGCATACATACATGCATACATACATGTATACATGCATGCATACATACATGCATGCATACATGCATGCATACATGCATGCATATGTGCATGCATACATGCATGCATGCATACATACATGCATGCATACATACAAGCATGCATACATGCATACATACATGCATGTGTGCATGCATACATGCATGCATGCATGTGTGCATACATACATGCATACATGCATGCACGTACGTACATACATGCATACATACATGCATGCACGTACATACATACATACGTACATACATACATGCATGCATGTACGTATGTACATACATACATACATACGTACATACATACATACATATGTACGTACGTATGTACAATAAACTTATTGAAGATAATGAATTACAATTTTGATAAAATTTAAATTAGCAAGCAAATGTAAACATAAATAATATAGTTATAATTTTTTTGTTAGTATTAGTATAGGATGGCTATTCTTTGAAAGGAAACAGGGATTGGATGTATGATGTTCACCATAATAATCAAAGAATATTTATCGATAAATAAATAAAAAATTGTTATAACCTCGTTGCCTAAATTATGTTAATTGTGAATAAATTTGTTAAATATATGATTTTAAATTAAAGACTCTCATTTGTGTTTTTCTATATTCAGTTCTCAATTTATTATATACTTGAACATTATAAATAGTGATAAGTAGAATATTATGTGAATTATCCCTCTCTAATTCTGGGATTAATGGAAGTTAAAGATGGAGAAAAGAGGTGAGCATATGGTAGGTTTTTGATATATGTTTGTGTGTTAATACGTTTATCTCTTAGGAATGAGATCGGAGTGGACATGAGTCTATACATTTAGAAATCCCAGATGCACTTTTTCACCCACTCTGACAACATATTGTAATGTTTATTTATATATGTTACAAATATATTGGCATTGGGTAAAAAAAACTAAAAGATAAAAGTGGATTTAAAATTTTGTTGAGTAATTTTTTTTTTAAAAAAAAAAAACGTACAATGAGGGTTGAATTATTCTTATTTTTTTTTATGTGATTAGTAATAAAAGTAATTGGAGAGAACAAAAGAATTCCAAAAGCAAGTAAAAAAGATAAGCTGAAAGTAGAAATACTCAAATTAATTAAAGATGGCCGAAAACTTGAAGAAAATAAAGACTTTATTACATAAAATTTATAAACACTGGATAAGATTAAAAAGGCATGGTACTAGCATGCGCAGAAGTCCTGAAAACTGGATATAAAAAGGAGGGATCCGGTTGAAGGAACGTCCTGTTCATTTTGTTTCTCTAGTTGGTCTTGGATAACATTGATATATCCAAGATCGCTCTTCGCTGAAGGAATTCGGCATGTCGCAGTGAATTGGAGCTTCTGAAGACATCGGACCTAATGATGTACACCAGGAAAAGCCTTCGTGACCGACTGGGGAAATGGACCACAAGATCAAGCAATAACCAAAAGGCCGAGCTCATTATAACCAAAAAACTATGCATAGTTATCTACTACTGAATTCATGAAACTTACCGGTAAGAATAATTATCCTGATTGTGACAAAGTTAACTATTTAAAACTACTCGTAAAAATATATGTATAAAAGAATCCTGATAGTGACTTTAATTTTTCTATATGAGAGACTCTTATTTAACCAAGAACTTTTTGTTTATTTTAACTGATATTTATATTTTCTGGATATTTCCCATCTGAATTAAATGTGTTCTCTCCAAGGTATTAATTAGCTACTTAACATGAAGTATTTTAGTTTGTCAAAATTAAAAATATTTCTAATATCAATTCTCATTTGTGCGTTATTAATAATAGTTATTATTTTTTATTATTAAATTTATTTTTAGTGTAATAAGATTTAAACGTAAGTTACCTTTGCCAATATGTTTCAATACGCCCAGGACTACGTAAAAAATCATTAATTCTCATTACGGTAGAATTACCGCCCCTTAAAAAAAAATATAATAAAAATCTTTTTATTTTTTTTTGTTTTACAACTTGCGAGAGGTGCTGGCGACATATTTCAGCGGATTCTTAGGAATTCTGGTGCCCATATTAAATCAAATTAAAAGTTGATTTTGTCAATAGCACAATTCGTAACAATTAATAGGCTGAAGTTGATCAGGAAAAATAGCTGTGTTTTTAGAATAGAAATACAACTTTCTTCTTTTTTAACATAGCTTGATCAACTCACGCGCAGTTTATATTAGCGTGTAAAGGCCAAGTAATACGAAAAACGTTATAATGGTGACCCAACTCGGGCTTCGATTCAACAACTACAACCTGAGATGAGTTGTAATGATAAAGAACATTACAATGATGACTCAAAGAAACTCACAGCCGGAAAATAAATTATGATTTTTTTGAAAAAAGAAAAAAATTATAAAAAAAAAACTAACTAATTAAACCCTGATTATTAAAATATGAAAGAAGATATTTTTTTTAATATGACTTCCAGAAAGAAAAAAATATATATGTATATTTTTTTTATATATGTCTAAAAACACGATAGACGTAAGTCACAAGTATTTGACCGGGTAGGCGGTTACTGAAGAGGGGAATAACATAGCCCCGAGTCCTTATCCGCAGTATATGAACATAAGACCATCTTTAAATGCTCGTCAGACTATTTCTAGCAGAGATCCCAATAAAGGGGAAGGCGGATCAAGTTGGACCAAGTTGCCACGAGCCTGTAAGACTCAGAACGATGAGCAACACTCGTTTGTGCTTATAACTTGGGCTTCTTATTGTTAATATTACACTAAAGCGGATAGGACACAGATGAATGTTGAAATATTTTTCATTCCCACCGTGTTAGACCTAAAGGTGGGCGTTAAAGCCAAACATCGCTTGTGAATGAGTCTACACAATATATCAGCATGCTACTACAGAAAAAAAAATACAAATATGAATTTAAAAACTTAAGAATAAAATTAGTGTAAACCCCTATTTTATTCTCATCTCCTGGCACTGGTGGTATTGTAACGTTTATTTATATACGTTACAAATATATTGGCATTGGGTAAAAAAAACTAAAAGATAAAAGTGGATTTAAAATTTTGTTGAGTAATTTTTTTTTAAAAAAAAAAACGTACAATGAGGGTTGAATTATTCTTCTTATTTTTTTTATGTGATTAGTAATAAAAGTAATTGGAGAGAACAAAAGAATTCCAAAAGCAAGTAAAAAAGATAAGCTGAAAGTAGAAATACTCAAATTAATTAAAGATGGCCGAAAACTTGAAGAAAATAAAGACTTTATTACATAAAATTTATAAACACTGGATAAGATTAAAAAGGCATGGTACTAGCATGCGCAGAAGTCCTGAAAACTGGATATAAAAAGGAGGGATCCGGTTGAAGGAACATCTTGTTCGTTTTGTTTCTCTAGTTGGTCTTGGATAACATTGATATATCCAAGATCGCTCTTCGCTGAAGGAATTCGGCATGTCGCAGTGAACTGGAGCTTCTGAAGACATCGGACCTAATGATGTACACCAGGAAAAGCCTTCGTGACCGACTGGGGAAATGGACCACAAGATCAAGCAATAACCAAAAGGCCGAGCTCATTATAACCAAAAAACTATGCATAGTTATCTACTACTGAATTCATGAAACTTACCGGTAAGAATAATTATCCTGATTGTGACAAAGTTAACTATTTAAAACTACTCGTAAAAATATACGTATAAAAGAATCCTGATAGTGACTTTAATTTTTCTATATGAGAGACTCTTATTTAACCAAGAACTTTTTGTTTATTTTAACTGATATTTATATTTTCTGGATATTTCCCACCTGAATTAAATGTGTTCTCTCCAAGGTATTAATTAGCTACTTAACATGAAGTATTTTAGTTTGTCAAAATTAAAAATATTTCTAATGTCAATTCTCATTTGTGCGTTATTAATAATAGTTATTATTTTTTATTATTAAATTTATTTTTAGTGTAATAAGATTTAAACGTAAGTTACCTTTGCCAATATGTTTCAATACGTCCAGGACTAATAATCGTAAAAAATCATTAATTCTCATTATGGTAGAATTACCGCCCCTTAAAAAAAAAATATAATAAAAATCTTTTTATTTTTTTTTGTTTTACAACTTGCGAGAGGTGCTGGCGACATATTTCAGCGGATTCTTAGGAATTCTGGCGCCCATATTAAATAAAATTAAAAGTTGATTTTGTCAATAGCACAATTCGTAACAATTAATAGGCTGAAGTTGATCAGGAAAAATAGCTGTGTTTTTAGAATAGAAATACAACTTTCTTCTTTTTTGACATAGCTTGATCAACTCACGCGCAGTTTATATTAGCGTGTAAAGGCCAAGTAATACAAAAAACGTTATAATATCAAGTCTATTGTCAGATAATGTCAGGACCATTCTGTTACAATATATATATATATTGAAGCGGTCAGATCTAAGTTCGATCTGAGCTTCAAACCCTATCACTAACAGTGAATTTCCGAATGTAATGGGCTTTATATTTTTCAATACATGCTAGTTTCAATTAAAACATTATTATTTAAACATTTATTAAAGCCAATTATTTTGTGTTTAAACTTACTAATATTATTAATAACTACAAGATAAATGTATTTAAGAAAACATATATATCGTAATTGCATGGATTGTGCATATATATTTATGAATCATTAAATATATATATTCGTTATAAAGTTTCATTACATCAGAATGTTTTATTTTTACTTTTACCATTTTGTTAAAATTTCTGTGATTAAAAGCTACATTTTTTCAATAAACTTTCAGATCATCCTTTTCCAAAGACAATGGGGAATTTTTATTAATTAGTGAAAATGATAATTTAAAATGTAAGGATGTTTAATTAAAATCGTTTACTCAGATTTACAAATTCATTTTCTAAATAGAAAATGGATTCAAAGTTAATGGAATTTGAAAGTCTTATCGGAGGAATGGATTAGAAACCGCAGGAAAGATATAAATAGCTCAGAAAAGTTTAAGAAAAGGAGAAGCCATATTTTTTTAGAAGAATTTCTACTGAAGCTACATCACTTTTAATTATGAATTTTGAGTCTTTTCAACATGGTGCATGGCTAACTTTGGGAATCTGATTGCTGGACCCCTGAGTCCCATAAAATCTTCAACATATAGCTGCTAATTAGAAATTTCCATACCAATCCTAAGCTGCCAAAATATTATGGAAAACAATCCACAAATGCTATTCATATGAGTTAAATGCTGGCCTACGTTGTCTTCTAAACCCATCGGACTGCCGTGTAAATTAATGAACAAACCATGGAAGGACTGGTAATATCTTTATTTTCTGAACCGTAACTTTCTGGCCTGCTTATGAACTTTATCTTAAATCATATCTTAAATTAATTACTGTTTAAAATTTCTCCTCACTTTATAATGTCTTAAAATTGTATAGTAAATCTCTATTCTTCTTATTATGGTGGTTTGTTTTAACTAACTTTATTTATATATTTGCTTGAATGATTATTAATATTATTTATTTTGATAATATTCCAATAATATTTTCAACTTGATAATAATCTCTTTCATTACACTTACCTTATGAAAATAATATTGTATTAGATTTTATAGTTTAATTATTGCCCATTAGAACTAAATTAATATGGTTCTGTTAATTATCGAGTTGAAGGATTTATTAAATGTTTGCTACTTTTACTAATGGCTGATAATGATTATTAGCCCATTTTATAACCTATGCTCCTGGCTATTTTATTTGAGTTCACAAATTTATTTATTCATATTGACAATATTAAAATGTTTTACTAAAAGTCAATAAGGGAAATAAAATAAATGTATTCTAATTTGAATTTTGTATTTTATATTAATATTCAGAGAAGGCATGATATTTAGGTATGATTAGTATAATTATATAATTGCGGTTAAGCACTTTTATTCCAAGCAAGTTTGATTTTAATCTGACGTAATCAGGTCATTATGTGAAGCATTTCTTATGTAATTTGGGTTTTGGTAATTAAATATGAAGATCATTGAATAATCACCATTTCAAACATTGCTAATGTGAGCTACACTCTTGCTTCATAGGTTTGTCATCAGTGATCTTATTGTTACATAAGAAGAAATTACTTCCTCCCTCACTCGTTATTATATTGGAACACCAAAGGTTCACGGCTGTGTCCAACCTGGCTTTCCCTGTGTTCCACAAATTATTTATAGGGCAGAAAAGACTTTAGAATACAAGCTGCCCTGCTAGTTTTTAAATCACTGACAAGCCATTATATTTCCTATTTGTTTTTTTAATGCTCGTAAGTCGTTAGTACCATTTATTCTCATTTCCAATAAAGCCCCGCTCTTATGCTTATAAATTGTAATGAATTGATTTTATTAAAATCAAACAACTTTATATTCATCTATAATTTTAAATAAGTTCGTTGTTAAATATTGAAGTTATGCCCTAAATACTCATCATGCTTTTCATGAATTGATTTATGGATATGGGAAAATGAATCTCACATCTTTCTTTTTTTAAAAATTTGAATCATAGTTTTTTTCCAAATGAAATACCTTTATTTATCTTTATCTACTTGTCAGGGCATAGACACATATATTTCTCCCACACTTGCATATTAATTATTGGCATATGAGCATGACTACCATAATTTATTGTAAATTGTAATTCATGCTCTAAAGACTAGAGGTAACATATCATGCTAATCATAATCATTTGAACAAACATTTATTTATTATTATTAAATATTTTATATAACATATTTGGTTTTGACTTTCTTCATTATTTATTAATTATTTTAATATTCATGCTCGCTGTGTGTATCGGCAACTCAAACATACATATATGAATTGATCTAGAAATATCCTCAACCATTTTATTGTATGTCAGCTAGAACAGATCAGGGGTCTCAGAAATCATCATCCATTGAGCCTTGGCACATAGTCATGTGCCATCAACATGTGTTATCCATTGATTTGATCTGAGCTCATGAGTTGGGTTCAAATTCAGTTTGGTCTTGAATTTAATTCTTTAGTTCGATTGGGTTTGAATCCGACTTCACGTTTAGGTTGTTGAACCACCCACCTTCTTTTTTTTATAGTAATAAAAATAGAAATATATTTTTACTCTTCCCTCATTAACAAACTATCCTATCTCTGAAGGTTTCTAGTCCCTCAGGTGGAGTGAGAAATATCATTGGCAGCAAGTTACCAGTAATATAAACACTTGGCTACTAAATTAAAATGCTGGCCAACCAAACACTTTATTTATTGTTAAGGAGATCCCTTTAGGCGCTAGTTAATCATGGAATAATTAACATGTTTGTTCGACCAGCAACAAATCTAGTACCTGAAATCCCAGCTACCTCATTGAATTGTAGCTGGCTTAAAAATCTCCACTCACTCTAAAATTCTATTACTTAATAATAATAAAAAATTACCGCACGATAAAACTTTGGCTTTATTCAAAATCCTTATTTCAAAGATACCCCCTACTCTTTTAGTTTCAACTCAAGTCATTTCTCAATAACAATTAAATATTTCAATCCCCACTCTATTTCCATAAATTAAACAGATTATCTCATAATAAATGTGTACGTTCATTCTATTAACATAAATATTTCAATAACAGTTTAAATCTCACTCCTTTTTTTAAATGAGCATTTTGTACCATATTAAAGCATATGACTATTCTAGTAATAAATATTCCAATACTAATTTACCCCCCCACTCCCTTTTCTTAAAATAATCGCTTTGTCTCATAATACAACCATGCACACTCTTTTCATTTAAATAAATATTTTAATACATTTGAAATAAAATAAAAAATACAAAGCATATTTAATTAAAATTCACACATACACACAATTAATAACTCTAAATAAAAGTTGGTCAATGGAGCCAATATAATACCATAAGATACTAGTTTGTAAAAAGTTATTTACTTATCTACCATGGCTTAAAGATCAAGAATTAGAGAATAAGAAAAATCAAATGTTACCTAGGATTTGAATTTGATTTGATGCGAGTATGACAAAATATAGCTTCTGTAGAATGTTGGCTCCAACTGGTTAGCACTAACTCCTTGTATATCTTTCCTTAATTTGTGATGTTATATGACACTTGTGAATCTTGGCATGGACACTCTGCTGTTCCTTAGACTTAATCTAAACATGGTTTGTCCTTCGAACTATCTGCTGATGGTGCTGCAGAGAAGGCTTTGGCCGGCTTCACGATATGATGGGTTCAGCAATGCATACATTTTCTTCGAATAGTAGCTTCTGCAATTTTCTGGAATCAATCTATTTATTTCTGATCAAATTTCTTTCTACTTTTGTTAATAATTTATTTGATCCAATTTAATTTTCGATCAACTTTATTTTATTATCTTTTGATTCTAAATTTTTTTTGGATTAATTTTTTTTGATTAATTAATCTAACAATACAAAGTTCGCTTCTTTTATACCTGGTGCTTCTTATCTTATGGATTGATTGTACAGTTGATTTCGCTCTGATTGGACTTCTGTTTCTTTTATTTAAAGTCTCTGATCCTTTTCATTGGTCATTGGTTTAAGTGAATATTAATTTTTTAGTTTCTTTGTTAATTTCTTAGCTGTTTAATTATGATTTCTTTTTGTTTTATTACATTAGCTCTCCATTGTTTTTTAAAATTCCTTTCCTTTATTCAAAATCGATTTATACACGCACACATTCAATCCTTTTATTATAAGACAAAACGAACTCCCTCTCTTTTTTACTTTTTTTTATTACGAATTAAAAAAAAGTAATATTAAATCATTCTTTATTTCAATTTCTTTTTTTTCTTTTATTTCTAAAATGTTACCCTCCTTTTATAATCATTAATTTCCTTTCTTTAACAATAAACCCTCCTATCCTAATCTTTTGTTCTAAACTTTTTAAAACTTTTATTTTACTTTGATTTTTAAAACGAAATTTCTTAAATATTTTTACTCTTAAAAAATACTAAAACGTTCGGTCAGAATGTACCTTGGTACAATATATATATATATTGTAACAGTCAAGTTTGTATATTTGCATAACAGAATTCAGAGTCCAGGCATAGAGACTAAAGCTGACCAGATTAGGATTGTGATGTCTTGAATCTGAGCTCACTTCAATTCATATGCCAGTACACCAAGATTCAAGACTCTATAAATGACCACCTTGAAGTTACACATAGTATACCATTTTATTCATGGCTGACAGAGATCAGGGAGAAGCAATAAGACTCGTGGTTAAAATTGCTCTTATTAATTAAATCTAATATCTAATGAACTAATGGAGACTTTATTAATGCATAGGTTTCACATAGATATATGTTATCAATAATTAGAAATGGATTGAATAATGAGACTGGGAATGAACTAGATTAATTTAATTGTACATTTATTTAGTTCAATAAATCAAAATTTAAATAACAAAATATATAAAGAATTTATAAGAGTCATGTATTTACCTTGCTATGACGTCATTTGCCTGAAGGCATACTACTCTAACCACCTGATTTTTAAGATAACGTCACCTAGTGATTTGCTGACACATGTAATCGCAAAAAAAAAGTTTTCTGAAATCACTGAAAATTAAAGCTCTGAAAATGGTATGCAAAAAAACGCTGCTGCACTCAATAAAATGATGCAACAAATAGGAAAAAATACACTTTTAAATCTCACGGGTCAAGACAAAAAAAAAATCTCGTAAATTCGGATAATTACAGCGGTATGCCTTCAGGCTTATGACATAATAGTAATGTAACAAAAAATAAAATTTCTAGAATTAGTCATGTCAGTGTCTTCGTTGCCATGACAACGTTCATGTGTTCTTCCGACGACGCAAATATCGGATAATTACAGTTGTGTGCCTTCAGGCTAATTACGTCATAGCAAGGTAAATACTTGACGGTAGTCAAGTATTTACCTTGCTATGACGTAATTAGCCTGAAGGCACACAATCACTATTTTGTGTCCTATTTATTAATTTTACAAATTTTTTTTTCAGGATGGACGCCGCCGGCATTATTCTGTACCACGTGTTTGTTTCTCCGGTTTGACCTCATGACCCTGTACCACGTGCCTTCCCCCAGCTCTTCGTTTCTATGACGACATTGCCCTGAGGGCATCCTATTCTAATCTACCGATCTTTGACATAACGTCACCACGTGATATGCCACAAAATTTTTGCGATTACATGTGTCAGCAAATCACTAGGTGACGTTATCTTAAAAATTGGGTGGTTAGAGTAGTATGCCTTCAGGCAAATGACGTCATAGCAAGGTAAATACGTGACTATCGAATTTATTAGCGCATGAAAATGCATGCAGGCATTTAAGGCTGAAGAGTGTTCATGTATTCTCTTCCATACAGATTTTATAAATATATTGGTACAAATAATAATTATGCTTTAAGTAAAATGTGTTTAACAGGTTTCATCTTATAGATTAATTATAACAGAATATAGGTAAATAATCATTACATCATGTCTATAGAGAAAAATATGCCAATTCCTCATTAGCTTGTGGCTGTGTATAAATAATTCAACTAAGCCTTGATTAACAATTATGATGCATATTGTTTATGCATCTTTAGATCTATTCAAAGAGCCCAAAATCAGCTCCAATAACTTAGATTTAACATGGCTTTCAAGAGTATCTCAGACAAATGCTGAATGTAACATAATAAGGAGGTAGAGTTGGCTGCTCTGGATGTACCAATGCACTAAGGCATAGCAAATAACAATAATAAAAGTTGCTGTGTACTTGGATTAGTAGATCAAAAGCTTGCAACCAATGCTGGTACCCTGGGACTGATCATTTTGCTGTATAAGGAAGAAACATTTAGTTCAGAAGGGTCAGGGGACTTACATGCTAACCTGGCCTTAAACTCAGGCTTCACTACATGTGCTGGCTATGAAATATGTATATAGCAGCAAAACAACAAAATACTTAGTTAAAGAAATCATATCCGCCAAACAAAGTAGTGTTAAATTTAATATTATAAATACAAGAATGATAGCTTATTAGCTTTATCAATAGAAGCCAACTCTTATGTAGCATGATAATATATATATATTGTACTGGGTTCAAATATGGGTCATTCAAAACACCGGGTCCCTTAGGCAGAGAAGAACATACTCAGAGTATGTATGCCCAAACGATAGCTATAAAATATATAACTAGCGTTACATTTCCAGGACCTAACTTCTTCTCGACTGTTGAGTTCAACACCAGAGTTCAAAGCACTTTTTGTTTCATGTAACCACAGGCGCCAGCTATCTATTCAGAAGAATAAACAATGCACTTTGAACAATGGCCACTAACTCAATGCTTAAGTATCCACGACTAGCTCAGTTGTTGGTAATCACTAACAGATTACACATAATTAGCGGTGAAAAGAATTGTAAGAGAGATTGGTAAAAAGAATTGACCGACCAATAAAGTTTAATTTTAAAGACAATTTATTAACTAACATTTACTAATTTTAAACATTTTATAAATCTAAAATAACACATACATTTTAAATTAACACACTATATTTTATGAGAAAGCATAAATAATGTTTGATGTTTATAAAATCATATAACATTCACAAACACGTACATCAATAGTTCATTTTATGCATGCTTATAGAGTTCAAATTACTTGTCTCTGGAGGCTTTACGAATTAATGCGATGCAATGGCTAGTATAGAAATAAGAATATGAAATATTATTACCTAGGATTTTGAATGGGGACGCAGAACTTTGTTTTCTTTGGTTACTACTTTAGGTAAGAATATTTCCAGCTGGCTGGGACGTTTCCTTATTATTCATGATTATTATTATTGGAGACAATTAGATACTGATGGAGATTTCCAAGTTGTTACGCTGACATTATTTGACAGGCAAATCTTGCTGATTTCATCGGACTTCAGGCTTGAGAAACGTATGTTCCCAAAAGCTGCTCAGCACTGCATTTTTATTTCTGGATACATAATAAACTGAACTGTTATCTGAACTGAAACAATTAACTCGATTGAATATCCTCACTGAACTTAACTGACTCAATCAATAGTCCGATAAAAAAAAGGTCTATTTATACCTGCGCCGTGTTGTCCTTGTAATATCCTCCTGCAATATCTGTGGTCGAAATTCCTTTGACAATGTGTTTTTGGAAGATTGTTTAATTAGTAATAGCCATGCAAATGTGTTGTTTTATATAATTTTAATTAGTAGCTAATGCTTTGGAGACAAGCTTTTTAATCCTGTTGTTTTATATTTTAATTAATAGCCATCGCTGTGTTTTTAATGATAATCTTCTTTTATTTCATTTTAATATTTATTATGCATACATTTTTATTTATTTACAATCGCACATATATAACTAGTTTTAAGATTACTTTTTCTTTAATTCGAATGAAAAGAGATTTGTATTTTTTAAACTTTAAATTATATTTCATCTAATAATAATAAACTCTACTTCCTTTTATAAAACTTTTAGTTTATCTTTTCTAACCAAAACTCCCCCTCCCCCCTTTTAATCAATTATTTTCTAACTTTTATTTCAAACTCTTTTATGAAAATAAACTGTAATAAAACTCTTAAACTTTTAAATACGTTTTCTTTTACAAAAGATTATTTTAATAATTTTTTTTAGATAAATTATCATGTGCCAATTTCAATATTGGTACATTACACCGTCCCCGTTTGAGAATAAAATGCGTCTATTTTTGACCATTTTATCTCTGACAACTTTAAGTCTCACTTTAATTAAACCTTTTATTTTATTCATTTATTTAATCCTGCAAATGTTACTCTTAAATCATTCATTTGACCTACTTATTTAACTTGATTTTTTTTTGAACTGTTTATTTATGTGCATTTCTTCTTAATTATTATGTGCATGGGGAAAAAAATATTTTATTCAATGAAGCCTCCTTGTCATTATTATTCCCAAACATTTCATTTAGTATTATTACCGCCTGTCTGGTGGCTGTTTTTCTCTTTTCACTAACCTCAACGACTGGGCATTATATGTTCCCTTTTCCTCCAACCCCTGTGCTATAACAAACATGTTATTACTGTATTGCCGCTTGATGATATAGGGGCCATCGTATATTGGCTGGAATTTTTTGTATATATGTTTTTCAGGATGACTCACTGGATGAACTCTCACCATGACCTCGTCTCCCCTCCTGAATATGGCCTTAAGTCTTCCCTACCTTTTCTGCCATAGCCTGCCCATTTTTCTTAACCAGTTAAGTGCTTGCTTAGCATCTCTTCTCTGGTTGATTGGATTTATCCCCACTGAAAATTTAGTCTCAAATGGATATGGAATATTTCTTCCAAAATATAGCCGAACAGGTTTGAATCTTGTAGACTCATTTCTTGACCAGTTTATCATGTTAACTATTTGTGAGGTTTCTTTCACCCATTTGCAATGATCATCCTGTATATAAACCTGAAATAAATGCCCCAACTCCCTCATAATCCGTTCACATGGATTAGACTGAGGGTTACGAATCGATTTAAGTATATGTCTTATCCCACACCTGACAATCCATTTCTTCCATTCGCTAGATATAAAGGGTGTTCCATGATCCCACAGAATTTTGTCTGGAATTCCTATAGTCTTAAAGTATTGTTGCTCCAAAACTCGAATAGTTTGTCTTGTGTTAGCTTGAGCTACTGGATATGCTGCTACCAGCTTCGAAAACACATATGTCACCACAAGATACTTCATTTTATTAAATGGAGGAGAGGTCCATAGAAGTCTATCGCTAGTAAGCTGTGTGGGCATTGGGCATAATATAGGTTGCAGCAACCCCACTCCTGATGTGTTAGCAGGCTTGGTTGCTGAACATATGGTGCATCTACCAATCACGTCCGCAATATTGGCATTCATTTCCGGCCAGTAAAACCAATGACTCAGCCATCCTTCCACTTTATTTGCCCCATAATGTCCGTAAGTGTTATGCGCATGTTTAATTATTTGCTTTCTCATGATGACCAGAAGAATAATGCATGTTTTTTTTGTAATACACGCTATAAGAGTCCTCCCTTTAAACAACAGTGATTTCGGTCCCTCCACAGCAGATTGGCCATTTTTGTTACAGGTTGATTGCGTAAATACTCCATTATTTGTCTGCAGTCATTATCGTCCTCTTGCTGCTCCTTTAATCTATGCAAATCATTTTCTATCCCATTTCCTTTATATATTTTCGCGGCAGCTATATATGCTCTGTCACAACTCAAGTGTTGTTCTTGAGCTACCAGATATCGGCTTAAAGTGTCTGCCATAATATTCTTCTTGCCACAACAGTAAGCCACTTTGTAATTAAATTCTTAGAGGAACAAGCTCCACCTTATTAGCCTGCTATTATTCAAGAAGCTGTGATTAATAAATTCGAGGCTCTTGTGGTCAGTGATTACTACCACTTCAGAGCCTACTAAATACTGCTGGACTTTCTTGAATGCCCACACAATAGCCAGGGCTTCCTTCCAGTTAGTGTAGTTCACTTCCGGTCCCTTTAGTAAACGGCTAATGAAACAAAGAACTCTATGCTCTCCCTTTTTCCTGTATCTGAAATAGCATAGCCCCCCAAACCTGCTGCCGTCCATTTATACAAAGAATGGTTTGTCAAAATCGGGATATGACAGCATAACTTTATTTAAAAATCCTGCCTTCACGCTCTGAAAACTACGCTCATGCTGTTCATTTCACATCCATGATTTCCCTTTTCTTAATAACTGCAATAACGGGTCCATGTCAAGTGAAAAATTTCTATAAAATCGATTATAAAAATTACAGTCTGAGAAAAGATTTAATATGTTTTTTATTCCGGGGTGTGGGAAATTCCTGTATTTTTTCATCATTAGGTAATATTCCTCTTTCTGTAATTATAAGACTTAAAAATTTGACCTCATCAGTCATTATCTTACTCTTATTTAAATTAATTTGAATCCCCTTTCTCTCACACTCCCCCAGCAACATTTCTAAATGCGCAAAGTGCTCATCTATACTTTCTGACGCCATCACAATGTCATCCACATACATCAAAATTAAATTCTTAATATCTGACAATACCTGATCCAGACATTGTATAAGCCCCACCTACTATTTTTTAGCTCGAAGGGAATCCGGTTAAAATTACATGCACATCCGTTATATTTAAATGCCGTATATTTCCGATCCTCTGGATGAAGTTTGATTTGCCAGTAGCTGGCAGTTAAGTTGAACATCAAAAATATTCTTATTTTGAAATTTCAATAACAATTCACTCATAGGCAGTGGAGCATTAGTATCAGCTATTGTTATTTTATTTAACTGCCATGCATCCAAACACAACCGAATTGATCCATCCTTTTTTTTATAGTTGCGATGGGGTTATTGAAAGGAGACAAACATTTAGATATAATTCCCCATTTAAGCATTTTGTCTATGCATGGCATGATATGGTTGGCCTTTCATAAGCCTTATCCTGTGTTCATACTCTTGGATTACCCCCAGGAACCTCGGAAAATACGCTTTCATATCTATTGAATAGTTTCTTCAGTTGGTTTCTTTGATTATCATTTATGCAGCTTGACTCATCCACCTTTTCCCCTATCTCTATTTCTATTACTGCACTTTGTGCATCACTCTGTTTATTTACTTCATCCTTTTGGTGTTTTGTAAATGGAATTATTACATTGTTTATTTCTGCCCGACTTAGTTTATAATCCAATACACAGCCTGTTTTGTACATGAAATCTGAACCTAATATGACCTTGTGAATCAGACCCTCCAAAATCAACAGCACATGCATATATTCTTCCTCTGCCATGTGTAATTTCATCCATGCCTGTTTGGATGCCAACTTTGCCTTCTTACCATTAGCCAACAAAACATATAGTGTTTTTAACAGCAATATATTAATTTCTGGGTCAATGTCACTTATTTTATTAAACATTTCCTGCAACATTACCAATACCTGACTCCCCAATCGAACAATGCACTAGTTGCAATCCCCCTACCTTTATATCTATCTTTGGACAGCTCTGAGGTGCCATTACGGGCATGCTCTCTTTTCCACTACATACCAGATTCGCTACTTGCATACAATCAACTTCTGCATTTTCATCCTCATCCTAACCATCCACCATCCCCCTATTGTTGTCCAATGTCATTAGTATTTCAGCCATCTGCTCTACCGTTTGCTTGCCAATCATTGTTTGTTGAACATTCCCAGGTAAACCATGCCTAACTATATGCAAAATATGCTGCTCTGATAATTTGTATACTGAGATTGATCTCAATTTTGCTACTTGTCTATGAAAAAATGTAATAAATAACTCACCTGTATGCCACCTGTCCTGCTCTACTTGAAGTGAACCTTTTCCTGTAGCTCCTCCCCCAATAGTTTGCCAACAATGAACACTTGTATTCATCAAATGTTGCCGGTTTTACATGTAATGAATTCCACCAGAGCTGAGCTTCTCCCTGTATGTGACTGCAAGCTAAGTCAATTCTTGCTCCCTCGCTTAAACTATTCAAGATGCAATAACGTTCCAAGCTAAGTGGTCATTTGGATTCTCCCCTCTGTTCCATGAGAATGCCTTTATTTTTAGCAGCTGATTTACTGCCTCCATTTTATGTATGTGCACCTATGTTTTCATATTCTCATGTTCCCTTTCTAACGCCTCTACTCTTTTTATTATTTCCTCCAACTCAATATCTTTTCCTATTTTGAAACCATATTTTATTTTTTATTTTTTTCAAACTAGCGCTTACGTTAAACTAAATTTAATATATGACTTATTTATTAATTTTTCTTACTAAGATGGCAACACACGCTAACTCCACCCCTTTGTCCTTTTCTTTACCCATTCTAACATCTCAGCTCCACCCATAATACCCAATTGTCTCTGATTTAACATATTTATTTTAAATAACGTAAATAGCATAAATCTCTTTTCATTAAAAAAAATTTTTTGGTCAATTCTTTTTTTAAAATTAAACAACTTTAACATATGTAATTTAGCTTTTGTATAAAAAATTTTTAAAAAAAGAAACAAAGTATTTAGTTATTATTGTTTCTTAGGTCCAGCCCCACATTGGGTGCCATTTGTACTGGGTTCGAATATGAGTTGTTTGAAACACCAGGTCCCTTAGGCAGAGAAGAACATACTCAGAGTATGTATGCCCAAACGATAGCTATAAAATATATAACTAGCATTACATTTCCAGGACATAACTTCTCGACTGTTGAGTTCAACACCAGAGTTCAAAGCACTTTTTGTTTCATGTAACCATGGGCACCAGCTATCTATTCAGAATAACAATGCACTTTGAACAAATGACCACTAACTCAATGCCTTAAGTATCCATGACTAGCTCAGTTGTTGGTAATCACTAACAGATTGTATATAATTAGTGGTGAAAAGAATTTTAAGAGATTGGTAAAAAGAATTGATAAAAAGAATTGACCGACAAATAAAGTTTAATTTTAAAGACAATTTATTAACTAACATTTACTAATTTTAAACATTTTATAAGTCTAAAATAACACACACATTTTAAATTAACACACTATAACATATTTTATGAGAAAGCATAATGTTTGACGTTTATAAAATCATATAGCATTCACAAACATGCACATCAATAGTTCACTTTATGCATGCTTATAGAGTTCAAATTACTTGTCTCTGGAGGCTTTACGAATTAATGTGATGCAATGGCTAGTATAGAAATAAGAATATGAAATATTATTACCTAGGATTTTGAATGGGGACATAGAACTTTGTTTTCTTTGGTTACTGCTTTAGGTGAGAATATTTCCAGTCAGCTGGGACATTTCCTTGATGAGTTTCTTTATTATTCACGATTATTATTATTGGAGACAATTAGATACTGACAGAGATTTCCAAGTTGTTACGCTGACATTATTTCACAGGCAGATCTTGCTGTTTTCATCGGACTTCAGGTTGGAGAAATGTATGTTCCCAAAAGCTGCTCAGCACTGCATTTTTATTTCTGGATACATAATAAACTGAACTGTTATCTGAACTAAAACAATTAACTCGACTGAATGTCCTCACTGAACTTAATTGACTCAATAAATTGTCCGATAAAAAAATGGACTACTTATATCTGCAACATGTTGTCCTTGCAATATCCTTTGGCAATATCTGTTGTCGAAATTCCTTTGATAATTCTTTGACGTGTTTTTGGAAGATTGTTTAATTAATAATAGCCATGCAAATGTGTTGTTTTATATAATTTTAATTAGTAGCTAATTCTTTGGAGACAAGCTTTTTAATCCTGTTGTTTTATATTTTAATTAATAGCCATCACTGTGTTTTTAATGATAATCTTCTTTTATTTCATTTTAAAATTTATTACGCATACATTTTTATTTAGTTACAATCACACATATATAACTAGTTTTAAGATTACTTTTTCTTTAATTTGAATGAAAAGAGATTTGTATTTTTTAAACTTTAAATTATATTTTGAATAATAATAAATAATAAACTCTACTTCCTTTTATAAAACTTTTCTAACTTTTATTTCAAACTCTTTTACGAAAGTAAACTGTAATAAAACTCTTAAACTTTGAAATATGTTTTCTTTTACACAAGATTATTTTAATAATTTTTTTTAGATAAATTATCATGTGCCAATTTCAATATTGGTACAATATATATATTGTGCCATTACAATTTAGTCACTAGATAAATTTATAGTAATGTGCATGTAGAAAAGGTAAACCAAAAATCATCATCACAATTTTATATAACCATAAAAGAAGCTGTAGGGCATCCAAGTTCAAACCCTACCAGATCAAAATTCTAAAAGCTTTAAACAGAAAGAGAGTGGGTCAACAATTATATGCTTTATTTGTTTGTGTGTTGATAGAAAGGTAATACACACATTTAAACTATTTAATATTTAGTTTTTCTGTTAAAAAAGCAAAGTTATAATGCATACGTATAGGCAATGTATGTGTAAACTATTTAATTGTTTTATATTTCAAATATTCAACATTTTCACTTTCTTTAAAACTAACCTATGCTTGATCAATTTTAATGTCTTATTCTATACTTTATTTTGCTTTTCTTTAATTATAATTGGGATTTAAAAGTTACAGACTTAATTAAATAATTGGGTTATAATTACTAAGCTAGCATATATTATTTAAGGTTAGTTTATGAATGTTTGAAAGAATAAGGATGTGTGTACATTCATACAATTTACATTACTAAATATTGAAAGAAAGGAGTATTAAATCTGTCAAATATTTTTTGGTCATTGTTTGTTAAAAGGGAAATCTGTTTAATCAGATATCAATCTTTTGCAATTTTTTTGTAAGTAATTGTTTTTCACTTTGGAAGCTTATAATGGGTCAGAGCTCTAATTTTGAAATTGTCTTATCTCAAGATCTAAAGAAGGAGCAAAGATTTGAAATGTTACCTGGATGTTAAAAAGAAAAAAAAAAAAAAGGAAGTAAGGTTGATCTATTTTTTTTAAACAAAAGTGTCTGAAAAAGGTTAAACTTTCAGTTGAAAAATAATTAGTTGAAAATAAAAGGTCTAATTAAAACAAATGTCCAAATAGTGATGCTATCTCTGATTGGTTAAGTTAGCTAAAAATTGGATATAAAAAGCTTCTTGAATTATTATTAGGTTATTGTTTATGATTAGATTATTAAACTATCAATTGAATGCTAAATATAAAAAGTCTGCTAAAAAATTATATGTATTCCATCTCCGCCACAAGCCAAGAAAAGATGTGTCTAAAATAATATTCTACACCTTTCACTCAGAAATAAGTTTTTTTATAGAAGGAAGAAAGCATTCACCTGCATTCAAAAAGATGAATTAATCTACTGATAAATATTAATCATCAAGTCCAATTAATTGTTACAACTGATTTTAAACTCAAAAATTATAAAGTGAAAAAACTGCTTATTTCATCCCATACAGGGAAAAATTAATATAATGATTTCCAATTCCCTAAAGCAAATAACCTCAATAGAGTCATCATCATCAAATAGTTATACACCTCAAGAGTTGTTCCAGTAAAACGGAAATGGTAGCTCAAAATAGACATTATACAAGAAGTTTGAACCTTGGAAATTCCACAACAAAAGATCGGTAATATGACTTTTTATATCTATTTTCTTTATGATATCAGTCTTAATAAACATTTTAGCATAAAGTGGTATATTTTATTTAAAGAACTTTAAGACTATTCAGATCGATTAAAAAAGAATGTCTTACTAATAATAACTTTAGTTCATAAATTATCTTGAATGTATGAAAATTATTTGTTTATTAATTTTACAGTTATGAAAAATATTAATGTGTAAAACAATTTTTTTGTGGTATTATGATTTTAGTTTTAACTAATATATTATTATTTTGGTTTTAAATAATTTTGTTATCATGGGATAAAACATAATATGATATTTTATATGTGAATTGGAGTAACAAGTAGTGTTAGAATATTAGTTAGTTTGTTTCAAGTTAAGTATAGCATTTCAGAGTAGAAGGGGGAGATAATGATTTAAAACTCTTTCTAAAACTTGCTCTTTAATTTATAATTTTTTTTTACATCTATTTATGTTAGATTTTTAAAGTATGTGTCTAATGAGCAGATAATATTTTTTTTCTGAAATACTTTTCTCATGGAGTAAAATCATGTCAATGTGACGTCCAACTAATACAAATACATTTGAAGGGAAAGGGGGAAGAACTTAAAATTAATCTGAGGATTGTTATGTAATCAATTATTATTATTATTATTATGTCAATTTTCATATTTATCTAGAAATTTTTATGTATATGTTAGAAATGTAGTAATAAATATTAGTTTGTTTTATTAAACGAGGCATATATATTTCATTAAGTGTAGTCTTTGTTAAGTGTGATTATTCATCATCACTGGTTGAATATTAGTTATTTAAGATATAAGTAAGTATGCTAAAATTAAGCAATAATTATGCATTTCTTTATAAAATTTAGTTTTATGTTTAGGCTTAGTTCTAAGCTGTAGTTGAAACCCTTGTCATTATTGTTATTATTATCATCATCATCATCGTATCATTTTAATTAATGAGCTGTTTAATGTTTAAAGGATAAATAAATATTGATTTTATAATATTTAGTGATTTCTTAGTATTATTATCACCACGTCATCTTTTTATAGGATGAGTAATTGCCATCTAAATTAGTTATATATAATCTGAGCTAGTAAACTTATAAAAATATTGAAAACATTTGTTATGTTAAGATCTGAGAAATATTTATGTCTAGTATACTCCACTTTGGTTTATAGATGTTTTACTTTTACCTAAATATTAGTGCATATAGTGATATGGCTCAAAAGCAAAATCTCCATTTTATTAGAAATAAAGTACCAAGAAGGGATTCAAACGTACATGTGAAAGGTTATAGATATAACCGTGTCTAGATTCAGATAATCTAGTGGGCCTGCTAGACCATATTCACTTAGTATTTGTTTAAACATGATTAACATCAAACCAAGAAATGAAAGTGGATAAGATCTACTGCCTGTATACCTAGTTATATTTTATTGAATTAGAGTGTACTCACTTCACGTGATTTCCATATACCTGAGTTATAATACTTGTTATTAATAATTTGCTCATAATTTGCTTATAATTCTTGATAGTGTTATATTTTGAACCTTTACTTAATATCTTGATATTTGGACTCCTTTAAATATTTCTTTGAGTAACTTTATTTATGTTACAATATATATATATATGCTACTGATGGGAATAGTTATATATTCTTTACTTTATCCAGTCAATCTACTTGGTTATTTATTAATTAATATCTTAAGAAGGGAAATTATATTTGGAGAATTTTATAAATAAGTTAATTAGCAAATATACTTATAAATATCCTCAAGGCTAATTTAAATCTTAGTACAAAATAAATTAAGACTGAGAATTTCTGACTAAAACAAGCCACATTTCAAATTTAAATCAAACAATTATTAATAAGAATAATAACGAGTGCAGAGCGATTCATTATTATTTATATAAGAGGATTTTGAAACAGTGCACAGAAAGATAACACTGTAAAATAATTATGTGAAGACATTTACATACTATCTTCTTAAAATATTGAAATTAAGAGCTCACTGTTTCGAAGCATCAGCATATAATACAAATACATTGAAAACTAAATAATCAAGAAAGAAATATAGACATAAACACAGTGATATAATTATGAATTAGGAAAATATTAATTCATTTTCTTAATGAAATAAATTTCAAAAAGCAACCAGGTCATTTAGAGATTTTGATAGTATGAAATTAAATAGAATTTAAGAAATTGTTTAGCATTTAGAAAAATTTACATTTAATTACATTTAGTGATAGTTTAGCTAACTTAAATTCAAGATTGAAAAGTTTAAATAAGTTATATAGAATTAACACAAAATTTGACATAGAATTGACACAGAGCTCTGTGGTTTTGAAAGTAATTTACCAGTCATAATGCAGTTGGAATGCAGATGTTTGAGTTGGAGAGCTTTCTGGGTGGCTTGTAGTATCATCTTTTTGCGGTTAGGCTATGGATCTTCTGGCAGCATGCTAGTTGCGGTGTCAGATGAAAGCAAAACCCGTCATTCCAATCATGGAGCGACAGCAAGACTGCCCTGTCTAGCTGATCATTTCAAAGTTCAAACTGGCATAGATTCTGGTGACAAACACTATTCAAAATGGAGTCTCTCTTTTCTGAAGCTCAAAATATAGCCTATTTGTATGTTCACCTTATAAGCCTTAATACTTTTTAAAAATTTACTTTGCATCAGGACTATAAATTTTTAATTAAATATTACAAATCATATAATTCGATTTTAAATCTACTGATAAATTTCTGAGGTGTTATAAATCATGCAATTTTGATTTCAAATCTATTGATAAATTTCTAAAGTGTTATAACTTTTCCTTCGACTATTCAATAGTACCGGTCCCCTGACTTTATTGTAAAACCATTTTGTTGAAAACGATTTTAATTAGTAAGATTTCAAATAGCTTAACTTTTATCTAATGCAATTTCCATTAGCCAGATTTTAAAATAACTTTTAATTTGACCTAATGCAGGTGCAGCCATTAATTATATTCTTTTTTAACAACAAAATAAAATCTGTTATTAACCAAAACTTTTAACATATTTTATTTTTTTTTAAAGAAAACTTATCAACATATTTTTAAATAAACCGTTTAATATATTTTAAATCAAACCTTTTAACATATTTTTAAATACCTTTTAATATATTTGACATCAAAATAATAGATTTAACATATTTTAATCCGCCATCCCTATAAATATTATAAGTTGGATTATATATCCACATACGAATTAAAAATAATTTTATTAATAAATCGACACCTGGCATTAATAACATAATAAATCCTTTTATTAAAATACTACGCAATAATAATACACTATAATTCTATCAACCCTATCTAATTATAGCGTTCTTTCGTATGTAAATATATAATGCTGTTTAGATTGGCATGATAGCAAATTTTAGCTTAAATTTAGATGTCATTTAAATGTTTAAATGAGGTTCAAACCTAGCACAGATGAGCTGTTTCAATATATATATATATGTAGCCCATGATTAATTAGTTGAGAATAGTGTGTGATTATCACTCTCAAAGTCTATAATTTATAGCAGAAGCAACATGATAAAGAATTTTAATAAAAATGTAAAAAGCTTAGGTTTAACTCTACAATACACCACATTTTGAAGGAACATATGAAGAAATATATTTTTAGCAGACTATAACTTTATCAATGGTTTAGTTAGTTGATGCATCTAGAAAAATAACCAGTTCTCATAAAAGAACATTATGATGGGAAAAATTCAAATAGTACAGAGTGCTTGGTTTGATTATTACCAGTAGCTTGGAAGTTAATCATAATATTACATATGATTACAAACTATCATGTGGCCTGTTTTATATCCTGTTTCATTTGACTGCTCAACAAGATATAACGAGTGTTATATCATTTATTTTGTTGATTTTTACCTTCATATCCTATGAGATATCATCTCTTTTGTTATATATTTGGTGGCTTGTTAAATTACTGTGTTGTAAACTTATAGAAATGTTACCTTAATATTATCCTGATGAAGGCCAATCTCTTGAGGCTTTTATTAAGAGAATGATCTAAATATGAGAATTGGTCATATACTGAACCTAAAATTAGATGTTGATTACATAAAAAAAATAAACATATAAGAAGTAATATATAAAGAGGTCATTGTAAGCAAATATATATAATAATTTGTTTAAATTATGTAATACGTAATGGCAACATGTGGAGAGTTTTGTCTGTTTTAATAACAGTTATAAGCAAGTACAGTATAAGAAATGGTGATCATGTGATATTTATTGACTTAAAAATATATTGATGACAAATAAAGTATGTATGACATAAAATATATACAGAAATGCAAAGTCATTGGAAATGTGGTATTTATTTTTGGATTTACTGTTATAGTGTATATTACGTAAAGTGAAAAAAAAAATGAAATAAAAGTAAACAAAAGATAATCCATGATACAAAATGTATATTAAATTAAAAAAAATCCATAGCAGTAAGAATTTTAAGCAAAAGTAATAGTAGCACATCAGGCACAGATGAAGTTTAAATATAAATCAATTTGAAATTTCAAAAACAAACCCACTAACGCAGCAAACCTACCAATAAAAACATTGTTTAAGCAAATAAAAGTAAAAATCATTGAAATGGGAATTTGACAATGTAAAACTGAAGGCAATAAAAATGTCTGATTTATTGTAAAATTTATTATTTTATTTAATATATATATCTAGCTATAAATTTACGAATAAAAGTGGACATTTTACTTTTTATTTCAGTCAAAACAAGTATTATATAGATATAGACCTTACATTACATTAACATTCCGTCATCTATATATACACACGACCAATTTATGATTATGCAGCAAGTCTTCTAAATATATTTTAACTTATAATTTTATTAAATCTAAATAACAATAAATCTGAATTCTTTACTAGCTTTAATAAAATCGGAAACAAAACAAAACTTATTTTGTCATTAGAGCTAAATATTTTAAAAATAAATTCTGTGTATCATACCGAATTTAGAATTTGCCGGTAACCGGCTTAGAGATTATATTACAGCGGGGTATTTTTTTTATTGCCTTTTAGAACACATTCCTATTAAATATCCAAATGCAAAATTAATTATTTATAAAATAAATTACGGAAATTAGACAATTGATTAATTAATGAATATAAACAAAATAACGAGATCTATAAACATTTGTCTTTTGTATAAATATGGAGGGCAAATAAAAACTATTTAACTGTTTAAATAATTTGTCATTTAAAGATGTTTGTGCAATATAATAGGAATCCTTGAAAAGAAAAAAAAACAAACAATCATACATGAATATTATGAGTCAAATCAATGATTTCACAATTTATATATTTTAAAACTCATTTAGTTTTTCAGTTCAAAGTTCTTTACGTAAACATTACGTTTTACTTTGCGATTAATCTTCTACAAAAAGTAGTTCAATTTTTAGTTTTATTATAATTTGATATTCAAAACTGAAACTATATTTTATAATTATTGTAATATATTTTTATACGTATTCACTGCATAAAAAATATTTCATTTTATATTTTTTAAAACTAATATCTTTGCGCGGATGAATTTCATATTAAAATAGTACAATGACATAAAAAAAAGTCTTTATACTGCCATACTAAAAGCTAAAGGTCTTTTTCGTCTTGTGCATGGGGTGTGACTGAGCCGACTTCGATTACCTATTTTTTCTAGATACAGTTTGTACTTCTAACATATTAAATTTATATATTTATACTTCAAAGATTCCGCCAGAAAACGCCGTGATAATAAACGGGTGGGAAGCTTCTGATCAGGTAAGAAAAATTATATCACCAAAACGTTTTGTTCGTAAACCATCTTGTATATTTGATTTCGATTTTTTTTCCTAAATTTATTTATGAATTGATCTTTCCGTTTTATTTTTCTTCTGTTTTATTTAATTTATTACCAGTGAATTATGATGATATTTATATTTTATATAAAATTTGTTCATAAATACGTTATGCTTTGTTCGTTATTAACTGGATTAATCCAGCTTTGATAACGTCGCTATTTGCTTAAACAGTTTCCAGCTTGATAATGGCTTAGCGATTAATAAAAATTATGAAAACTTATTAAATTATTATATTTTAGAAGTGTTTGTACTCTTAGAAAAAACAAAACATTCAATTGGTATTAAAATATCTGATAGATTGGGGTGGGGTGGGGGGTGTTGAAATTGTCGACCATTGTCACAAAAAACCTGCTTTAAATATATATTCACTAACCGGATTCGTTGCATTTTTTTTTCTACTAATAAATTTAAATATCTGCCTTATTTGAAAATGTTGAAATATTTGTGGAATTGTTTGTACGTATTTTCAAAATGTAAAATTCTATGGTCCTAAAGTCTTCCATAACATTTTAAAATTATGTTGTCTATTGGGATGAAATTCACGTAATCGAAAAATATCTTATCCTTTTAAAATTTGGTTAATATATTTTAGTTTATCGTATAGATATAGTTGAATGTAGTTATTATTTGATGGGATATAAGTATTATATTAAAATTGTGCGTAACATCTTTGATATGTATTATTAGTCAAAGAAAAGTTTATTAGCAAGATTTCTCTTTAACATATGGTGTAATATGTTTAAGTTTACTTAAATGTTTCGTTGTGCGCCAATATTTGGGTATACAATAAATACTCGTGAAAAAAAAAAACTATAAAGATATATTGATGAAAATTATTTTTTAAATTTATATCTTGATAATACAAGTGTATACCTTTTCTGTATTTAAACATTTGGTAACAATCTTTTAAGATAAATACATTGATTATTTAGCGAACATTTTGTTCAAGTATAGATAACATTAGTTAGCCCAGTTATAAACTTGAAACTTAATTGAATGTTAATATATTTGTATTAATCACTTGGTATTTTTAACTATTTTTTTTTTTTACATGTACTTAAATGTACTTGTATATCATCACACATATCAATTTCATAAGTAAAGACATTGGTAAAGGAAAACTCATGAGGGACATTGGAAAAGAATACCAAATGCGAGTAAAATAAATTTTGCACTTGTGTATGAAGTTATATTAATTTCATATTGATAAATACTGAACAACTGTGTGAGATAGTGACTTGTTCCAGATGAAGAGTGTTGATTGAGCCAAAAATACAACTTTGGGTCATTTTACCATTTTCAGATGTCTTTAGTCAAGCGTGGAAGTGTGTAATTATAGAAATTTCAAATGTTTTACAAAAACTTCTAAAAGGATATAAACAGCATTGTAGTACTTAAGATTTATTTTTGGATTATGAGCACAGTTGTAAAAAAAATTAGCAAAAAATACTGAATGAGAACTAATATAGTATACTTCATATATTTAAGAAAGTTGATTTTTAAGAGTAAAAATTCTGTTTCGGAAATGTTAAACAATATTAGAAAAAATAACAATTTGAAGAACTGTATTAACTGTAAACATTGAAATAAATATTTTTGTAATTAAAAAAAAAAAATTATATAAATTTTATTAATGAATTTTAAAGCTTCTGATAGGTATTTTGGTACATATTCAGTTAAAAATGAGATGAGAAATAAGGCAAAAAAAAAAACTGCTTACATGTTAATATGAATGAGTAATCAAGAAATTAAAAAGTTGCAAATATAAAAAATTGAAGAACAAAGAGATTATTAATTAGATTAAATAAAACGGAATAAAATATAATTAATAAATTATAAGGATCATGATTTAACAGATTTAGAAAAAAAGCTAGAGATAAAAAATTTGACGATTACCTTTGATAACTTGGGAGAACTGATGGAAGTAAGTTACATGCATAACAAAATGAAATGTAATAAAATTAATACTGAACAAATTTTTTTAAAATTTTATAAATCTTGATTATTTGTTTAAAACTTAAAAAATTAACAAATCCACCTCTTATTAGATGCATTTTGGTTAACTTTGAATAAAATAGTTCATTTTAATTAGTATTTTAGCAGTTGAAGATTTTAAATAACAGTAATCTAAGATTGTCTTAAATTATAAGATTGTTTCCATGCATTTCACTATTTCAGGTCAAATAACTAAACAATCTAGCATCATTTGTCAGTAAGCAGAAAAAAGCATACTGGGAAAAAAAATTTTTTTTAGCATATTTTCTATATTGTGGATCAATTAATAAAGTTTGTACAATATTTTTTATTATGTATATATAGGGTAAATACTCAGAAGAGTACTACAGTGAGACCCCTGAGGGCTCCTACCTGTTTAAAGGAAAATTGGACTTCAACGCTGAGCCTCCCTGGGATCCAAGCTGATATTTACTAAAGTAGCAGACGTTCCATTAGGCCACGTATGTTGGTTTTTATTTATAATTTTTAATTTAAATTTTAAATTTCTTCTATTAACAATTTTTTTTTTTTTACAGATTGTCTTATTTCCTAGCTTTCAGTGAATTTTTATTTAGCCCTTTTGTTTTATAATTATATAACAGTATATTTACTACCATGAGAATCCTAGGGAACAAACAAGATTTAGAGATTTTACCTCTCGGAGTATCAATTAGAGATACTATTAGAAATAGGATTGTAGTCAACTCACTCACTCAGATGGTAATTTTTGTTTGATAATTTACTATCAAAATTTTTTTTTTTTTTTTGTAAAAAAAAAAAAAGTTAACATTTATTGCATATTTTGTAATTTACTAAAATTTAATGGCAGCCATATGGATGAGATTGTTTTTTTTTTACAGTATTGAAATTTATTACTAAAATAAATATTTTTGTGTACCTTATTCAAAGCGATACAATGTATATATCATGCTTGTAAAATAGCTGACAATTATGACAAGCTTCCTTAGAACCAATGTACAATATATTAAAACAAATATCTTATTAAAATAAATTATGTAAAGACATTTTTTTTAATTCAGTCCAATTTTAAATATATATCAAATTAATTGTGACTAAATTACTCAATTATAATTAAAGTTACAATAATCAACTTAAATGTTTTATATGCAATCTATTTTTAAAAAATATATATTAAATATGATTAATTTAAAATGTTACTTTTATATATTATATCTATCATTAAATTTTTAATGAAAGGTAACAATAAATTAATATGTATTTACGGTACTAATCGAAATGCTAGGCCAGGCACTTGGTGGCATTGTTTCTCTGCTAAAAACACAATTATATCAATCTGGGGCCAACTATGTTTAAATTATTTTTACATTTTCTTAGACTTTTATTAAAATATTTTTACATTTTCTCCGACTTTTTTAAAAATATTTTTACATTTGATACGACTTTTTTACTTATATTTTGACATATTTTAACATTTGATATATATATTTTTTTTACCAATATTTAGACATTCTTGTAAATAATTTACAAGATTTTATTCAAATATTTGCATATTTTCTTTTCAAAAATGGCAAAATAGACATTGCATAATACAAATAAAGCCCCCCAAAAATCGCCATATTAGTCGTCATATTTTGAAAATAAAAAAGAAAATGAAAGTTGAAAAAGTCAAAAGTTTTGATCTTAGTTTAGCTTTTTTTGGAGAGATGGGGAGAAATAATTTATTGTCACTGAGACAAAAGATAGAGTCAAAAGTTATTTTGGGTTTTTTATTTTTTAAAAAAGATAATAAAAATTGGTTTTAAAAATAAACGTTTAATATATCAGCGGTATACCAATAAAGCCGAAACAAAAATCGCCGTATAGGCAAAAAAAGAAGTCATCGTATTTTTTTTTAATTAAAAAAAAAACCTGAAAACTCAAAAGTTTTGATCTTATTTTAATGTTTTTTTTTGGGGGGAGGGGGTGACAAATAATTTGTCGTCACTGATCAAACCAAGTTTATGATTTCAAAAACTATGTGTAACCTCAGACGTTTAATTTATCTCGTAATTTCAGTGATTTTTCACGAGTTCTGGGAAAAAGTGCCTTGCCATGACCTTTTTGCAATTTTTTCCACCTTCCAAAATTCATAGGGAAGCCTGGCGACAGTCTTAAAATTATTAGTATCAAATATGTTGGATAAGGGGTAAGACCTTTAATTAGAATGCATATTACAACAGTTATGGTCACTTGGATTCACTACACCCTTACATCATATGATAGCGATATGTTAAGTGTGCATATTTGCATAGTGACGCTAAGCACAGTGGGTCGTAATATTTGTGTGCAACACCATATACACCTCCAGCAGCTAATATGAACAGTACAGTTCTATAGGCCATAAGTTTCTCTGCAAAAGCACAGAAATATTGGGCCATATTAACTGCATATTTATGGGTTTTTAGCAAAGAAACAGTGTCGCCAAATGGGTGGCCTAGCGTACTTATTAGTACCATATTTACTTTTAATATTTAAATAATTGAAAAATTAAAATTAATTGGTATCCTAATATTTTAAATATTAAAAAAAAAATTTTTTTGTCTTACTACCACCATTGTATTTATTTTATATAAACTTATCTTTTTTTTAAAAAAGAAAAATATAACTCCCAATATTTCATTTTTATTGTAAATATTATTTTTAATCACCATTTATATAAATAATAAAAAGTTAACTAATTATTAAATACTTTTGTCTGAATCCTTTTTATTAGTATTTAAATTTGTTTTTATAAATGTGTGTTTACTGTGGTGCAGCTGCATCCATGATATCTAGTTTCCAAGTCCCCATGGATAATCTAAATTTTTGGATAGTACTGACACTATTATACATTTTAAACATGCATATATAATGTATTAAAATTTAATTATATAAATGCTATACTTATGCATTTACATACTGTGATTTAAAAATTGCATACACATTAAAACAAAATATAGATTATACAGTTTTTAATACTTGAATTTATATAGTCATACAAATGTATATATAGTCATACATGGATTATTTACTAATACAAATAGTTAAGAAATATATACACATTAAAGTATAAGCAATTGAAAAAAAAAAAAAATTTATTCTATATATAAGACCAAAAATTTTACAGCTTATTTAAGAAGATATTTAAAAATATAGATAATTTTAAAAGCATTAATGATAAATATAATTAAAATATATATATATATTTACTGCACTAACAATGCAAATGCAGTAATATACTAAAGTGGCAGTCTTTCCATTTCGAATTACACAAAAAAGTTATGACATTATTTGTTTATAAAATATATACTATTAAACATTTAAAATAATTATTTTTTATTTGGTAATATAATATGCAGTAAATAAATTGCTGTTTTCTTTCATAAATTCAGTTTTGGAACTGCAAATGTAGACTTTTTGCCTGACTACAGCTTTTGATTATAAACTAAAAACTAAAGCACAGTAATTACTTTTTGTTGATTAATAAATATTAAATTATTTTTTTTTATAATAGTAATATGTGATCATAATTGAAAATTTTTTTAAAAGTAATTGATTTCTTAAAAATGTTAATTAACTAAAATAAAAATGGCTCATTAATTTCAGTATACAAAAATTATCTGTAAACTTCTTATCAATTTCTGTTTATTCTATGAACGATTTTATCCATATATATATATCCTATAGTTGCATTGTTTTGATTATATTTTATAATTATTTTCAATCTTTATTTTTAATTATTCCTTTATACTGTTACTTCCATTTCATTTTACTTGAATAAATTTCTAAATTGATTCATAGAATAATCAGGATTTGTAAAAAAAAAAAAAGTGAATGTGTGGATTTAGACTTTATATACTAAAAATATTAATATATATATATCATAATTTTTTTACATTGAGAAAATATATAAAATGAAATATTTTTTGTATTGTAGGATAAGGAGGATCCTTTTTTTCTTGTTGATCTGGGTGATATTATCAGCAAGCATAAGCAATGGCTTGTTAAAATGCCTCGAGTAGAGCCTTATTATGGTAAGCTATATTGAATGTTGACTTTGGAATTTTTTTACGTTGTGGAAATAAAAAATTCAATAGAAATAATAAATTTGAATCATTCTTTTGGATTATATTGGTACAAATTTGAACTTATATATATATAAAGCTAATTTAAAATTATGAGCTCTAAGGGTTAATTGCTGATCAATAAAAAAGTTATTTTACAATTTAAATAGTAAGATTATTACTTTATATGCAAAAAAAATTTCTTTTGTTAATAAACATTTCTTACAAGAACTAGTAGTTCTTAAATTTATCTGAAACAGATTACAAGAATAATCTTGTATTAAAATAATTTGAAAACTATGATTATTTCTGAATACTTTAATTATTTAAGCTAGCTAGCTATTTCAAATATATCTTTAAAAGATAGCAAAGTATATATTATTAAAATCTGATACTTGCAGAATTTTTATTTGAATTTTAATTTTTTTTTCTTTTTGATAATTTCTTACGAAGGCTTTTCTATTTTTTTTTTTTTATTTCTTGCTGTTTTGTGCTTATATCATCCACTACAATGATGAAACTATCTGCTTAACTGTTTTTTTCACAAAAAAATATTTTGAGAATTGTTTTTACAATAATATTTTTACCTTTTTTAGCGAGGGGTTTACTTATACTTGACTCGGAACAGAAAAATATTTTTATATTTGTAACTAATTATAATACAGAAAATAAATTTTAATTTATATCAGAATAAATAAAAATGAAACTTTTAAAAAATATATAAAAAATTTGGATACTTATATATAATTCTTTTGTTGTCTTCACCTGGTTGTTTTTGATTAATTATCCATCTTCAGGAGCATCAGTTTTAAACAATATCTCTGTCTTTGTGTTTTTTTTTAAAAAAAGAACACAATAAATTGCACATAACTCCAAACAATTGTAATGAAATAAATTTTAATATAACTAATAAAATAAAAAACGATTAAAAAATACTCGCTTTGAACATGTTTTTGAGATTATACTGCCATTATCTCTACATAATATTTTGTATTGTGCCTATTAGCACACACTTTTTGCGCAAGGCACTGCTGTAAATTTGAAAATACTTTACTGCGTTTTCTGTCACTGGTAGATTTCAAATTTTAATTATTCTTGGCAAAAGGTTAAAAAAAATAACCCAACAGTTTGATGAAAATGCTACAGTAAAAGTCATGACAATGTTTGCAATATGTTAACTATGTTCTGCATAAAAAAATAATTCATTAAATGTTATGAATGGCATTTATAATAAAAAAATATTTTTTATAGTTAATATGAATTTTTTTATTCGATTTTTTAAACTTGACAAATAACATGTTCGATAAAATACTTTTGATTAAAAAAAAATACTTTGATGCTCCTGATAAAACACCTGGCGAAGAGCACAAAGGAATTATATATAGGTATCAATATTTATCTATTTAATAAAAATAAATGTATATAAAAATTAATTGCTATACACATTGTACTTTTCAATTGTAATGATAAAATTCACAGAATATTAATTTAACTAATCATCTAAAAGCAAAAAACACATTGATTTTCTTGCTTAGGTTTTTTTTCATGAGGAATTACTAAACTTTTTAACTCAACTTTTCAAAAAAGCTCTAAAAAGTCAAGTGTATTATTTAGTGGCATTTATCATAACATTTTCATTATTATACAGATTTCCATTTTTTCTTTATGCTACATTCTTCATAGCTAAAATTGATCTAAAAGTGAAAACAAATGCTTGTTTTTTTTTTCCCCAAGGCAATCAACTTTTCAGAAAGCCTTTGAAACATTTTGCATATGCACAACTCATGTTAATCAGAGGGATGTGGCACAGATTACATTTTTGTTGGTTGATAGTTGAATTTTTTTTTTTTTTGAAAATAACTAGTAGTAAAGATTATAATCAAATTTCTAAAAACAAACACTAATAAAATCACTTTTTCGCTTGGAAATTGACCATTCTTTCCTGGCATTAATCAGTTTTCTAATTCATGGTTTTTATTTTATTTTTAGAAAGCATCTTGTGGCCTAGTCGATCAGATTTAGAGCTTTTTCATGTTGAATAATTTTCTTTTTTCCCAATAATAATGGTAATCAGTTTTCTTACTGGGATTTTTATGTCCATTGCCAAAATTAATTTTACATAAGCAGCAGTTTGATTAAATAATAATAACAGTACATTTTCACTGCTTAAGATATAAACTAAAGTAGTAACTTAAGCCTTACTATAAGAGTGATATCTCTTGTTCTTTGTGTGTTTTTGCATGATATAAATTTTAATTTAATGAGAAAAAATATTCTTTATACAATTTGTTCATTTTATAACTTCCTTATAGTTTACCTTTACTTAAATTATTTAATTTTAGTTATATACACAATTTTGTATGTGTATATACATATGTAAAGTTCTCAAGTTAATAGTTTTTCCAATCATTAGCCTCTTCTTCATATCACACCAACAAACCTTTTTTCATCTCAAATATAATCTTTTGAGATCCAATTGAAAACTTCATCTATCTATCTATTATCTCTTCTAGCAAGCTCAGCTCTATTCAGTCTTTAATTATTTCATTTTCACTGTTGTTACTACTAACATCACTATTTTGTTGAAAGGTCTGAAAACTATTGATCTTTTGTTAAGTGTTCAAGACTGATCTATAAATGAGAACTATTGTCAAACATGTGAGATTATTTTCTTTTAATAATGTTATTTTTTACTAATTTTGTGATTAATTTCATCCAATATATTTCCATTTATATTAATCTGACCAAAAAGTAATTGCAATCCTATTAAATTTTTTTTTTTTTTTTTAAGAAATCTCTTAAACATTATTACTTCCTTTTTTAGTATTTAACTTTCATCTATTTTATTATTTTTATCTGATAATTCTTGGAACTGTTCCTGAAGCTTTGAAACATTTATGAAAAGCAGCCACATCATTTGCAAAATTGTAGGAGATAATTTGTTTTCTTGTTTCTTATTATATAATTCTTTATAATTTATATAAATATTCTGAATGTTTAATCAAGAAAAAGTAATACCATTTTTATTATAGTTATAATTTGCTGAGCATGCTTTCAACATGACAAACATTCAGTATCAAGATATTGTTTTACATTTTTGAGACTTCTTTCTCTTTTGTAGCTTTTCTTATCAATTCACAATTATAATTTTTATATCATTAATGTATTTTACAGAATTTTAGATATTCTATTCTTTTTAATGGATCAATTAAAAAAAAAAATTATATTCTTTTCTTCATACTTTGTCTGATCTCATCAGAAATAACTATATTTACGTACCATTTCATTTGCTGGTCTTATTTATCTTAGTAATTTCAATCACTTCTGAAACATTTCCAAAGTCTATTAAAATTAATTGCATTGAAATTCATTGGAGCATCAGAAAGTTAGCAATAACAACTATTAATATTATCTTAAAGTTTTCGTCTCTAATAATTTTATATTGCCTTACATATTGGATTATTTCCTGTATTAAATCCATTAAGAATATTACAATCTTGAAATTCATATTTTCTATTAGTCATAATATCCAATTCTAGATGTTTTTTCCCTGCTAATGTTCTCTTATTTCTGTTACTTAACAAAATGTAATCATCTCATTTTCATCTTTTAATCCATTATTAATTCTAGGTATTAAAGATGCTAATAACAATTTTAAAATATTGTTTGATCTGATCAAAATAATTTTGTATATGCATATAAAAATCCTCTACTTCATCGCAATGAGAACTTGTTAGACATAAAACTGAATTATCTGCATTTGGTAATTAAGTTTAGTAACTAATCTTATCACTATCTGATATATGAGCAACTCTACTATGCTTTTATTTGTAATAAATCCCACATATCCTTACAATATTTGTATTTGGAAGTAAAGTATATATGTATTTTTTTAAATCATGTCTTCAACTTCACAAAGTTCAACAATGTCCCACAGAATTTTAAATTGGTTTTCCAATTTGTGAAACAAGTGATTTTTGTTGTAGGTGCCTAAATAAAATGTCATTGAATGGCGGCCTGGATCCCTAATTAGGAGATTTTTAACATTCTTTGACATCAGTTGTCAAACATTACTTGCAACTTTATATCCTATTGAGAATAAGGACCATAATTTAGTTTTGCCTATCATGATTGTAAATGTAAGGAAAAAATGATTATTACGTACATATTCATTCTGCATTCAAGAAAACTCGTATAACATTTCTGTTAGTAATTATTAGACAAAGAAGAAGAAATTTATTTATTGATCTTAAAATTTGAATAAAAAGCTGATGCATAGTAGTGAAGAAATTTGCTCGGCTGGGTTTTTTTAAGGCTTCAAAGAGAGAGAACAAATAATTTTCTTTTAGTTACCAGCAAATTACTTTCTACAACTATGTATTATATATGTAATGTGTAAAATTGATATACATACATAATAAAAAATTCATAATGGTATTATCAAATTTTTAAAAATGAATTTAGTATTGTATGTAAATAATAAACATTGATATCTGTATAGTAGAAATACATTAGTAGTTCTATTGAAGACTAGATCAATCAAAATTGTAAGTAAATTAAAGATTCTAAAAGTATTTAAATGCACGAGTTATTTTTTTATATATATTTGTTATAAATTTAATGGATAGCCATTAGATATCTAAATAGAAAATATCTAATGGAATAAAATGATTTTAGAACAGTTGATGTCTTGTATGCAGCCATTGGGTTTTGTTACTGGTAGATTTCCAGTAAATTTGATTTGTAATAAGTTTGATGTAGGAAATGTATGTAGCAAGAGATATATTTGTAATGTTGAGAAATATGGAGAGGAGATAATTTGTTTTTTTTTTTTGAAAAGGTATTTAAAGCTAGCTGTTGAGATTATTTTATTAAATATTTTGAATATATAGATTGCAAGGAAAGATGCTTTTTTTAAAAAAAAAGAAAGATGTTTACTTATGAATCCATAAATATTTATAAAGATTAATGACCTTTTGACAGAAATGATGTTAGGAATAAATAATATAGGGATGTTCTATTTTTGTTTTGAGATATATATCTTAGAGTAATAATTATGGAAATCAAAATATTCATTGTATCATATTTACTGTTATTGCCCAATAGATAGGAAGATTAAGCGTTATCTACTTCAGCTTCAAGCCGCCATATTGAACTTTTTAAAATACTGGCCTGACACACAATTTTCACAATAACTTCAGTTTTAATTATGTTAGAGCAAAAACAATTACATTGCTAGAAACATTAAGGAAAACAATAAACATAAAATAAATAGTGATAACTATATAAAAAATAAGGAAAAAAGAAAATTTCACATCCGAAATAATTATTTTATTGTTTGTTCACAATTTAAAAAGTAACATTAACTAAAATTGAAAATACATCTTCAGTGATAATTTCTTTATATTCCTCACAAAATTATCTTTCTAAACATGTCTTACCTGAGTTAATCCACAGCTTCACAATCTCCAAAAGAATTCGGATATGACTTCTTCATTTTTATCTTGTACCCCAAATGTTCTAAATGTCAAAGGCGTCTATAAAGAAAAATATTCATCCTAATAAAAGATACAAAAGAAATCATCATAGCAATTGGCTTCTTATCCATCTAAAACTAGAAATTGTAGGCTAGTCTTCATTTTATATTTTTTTGTGTACATCAGTGATGTTTATATTCTTTATACACACACAAGTGATGCTATCTTATTATATTTATTGTACCACATAGATATAATTTATTTGCATATAGTGTATTTGTTAGCTATAGACTTGAAAATGTGTATGCAATGTTTGTATACATTTGATTATTAGTTTTATAACAAATTACTTATGAACCATATTATATAAACATAATGATTTTCGTAATAAATTATACTTTTTGAAAAACATTATTTTTATAATAGTGTAGGTAGAACATTAGAAAATTGCATATAGTGTATTTGTTAGCTATAGAGTTGAAAATGTGTATGCAATGTTTGTATACATTTGATTATTAGTTTTATAACTTATTACTTATAAACCATATTATATAAACATAATTAATGATTTTCGTAATAAATTATACTTTTTGAAAAACATTATTTTTATAATAGTGTAGGTAGAACGTTAGAAAATTACATTAGATATGAATTCTATATGAGCATAAATAACTAACACACACTAATTACAAACTAAAATTAATAAAAAAGATAATTTTATAAAAAAAATTTAAAAATGTTACTTACGACCATTACGTTCAAGATCTATTGTAGGCCTTCTTTGTGAATAGCACCGGAGAAAATATCATTTGCAGCCGTAAATTATTTGTGTCTTTTATCGCTTCGTGATAAGTACAAAAATTATCAAAAAAAAAAATACTGTGGTCGATTAAAAATTTTTCCAAAAATCCAAATTTTAACCGATTTTTTTTAAATAAACATTTTCTGAAAGCCACGTGATTAAGCTATAGAATGCTCGTATTTTGTTCTACATCATGCTTTTACTTTTTACGTCAGTAAAGAAAGAAAACAAAACATCATCTGAAAAAAACCAGAGCGTTCACAGTGCTCACAAAGCGGAAAAAGTTATAAAACGTTAAAATAAAATTCACAGAATTTAGAATTTTGGATGAAAACAATAACTAAAATAAAAATCACAGATAAGATAAAAACATTAAGAGTAGTTGGATAGCTGATGATAGAAGTAATTATTAAAGAAATTTAGTTAATTTATATGGAATTGAGATGTTTACAAGAAAAAGAGAAAAGCTTGGAGCCTTAAAATATGTGGATTTGGAATAGCATCCAAGATGATAATTTGGAAAAATATAAATGCTGGAAAAAATAAATGATGCAAAAGGTTATTGTGGAAATCATTAAGAGAAATTGAATTAGGTTTATATTTTGAACTAAGGAATTATATAAGTTGAAACTTAAAAATAAAGATTGAACAGTTATTTTAAAAAGTTGCTAATATTTAAGAAGTAAAATGAATAGTAGAAATGATTGGTATGCATGTTTTATCCTATATACCAGACAAATGTTCTATTGGCTATATTAGGATTTTATATGAACTACAGATCATTTAATAAATATCTTAAAAATTTAGTCACTAGTGAAAATGTAAGAAAACAAATCATATGATAGTATGACCCAATTGGATCTTTTGATAAATTAAATTTGGATGAGCAATTTTGAAAAGTTACGTAACATTTGATGTGAAATATTTATAACTTGTCAAACAGGTTTTACATTTTGATTTGAAAAAGGATTTTATTTTGTTTAAATAACAGATAAAAGTTAATATATATATATACATGGCAGTTTGCAGAACAACCTGGAATGAATTTTATTGGAAAAAAGGTTTGATTTTTGTTTTTAAGTATTTCTATGCACAATATATATCTTTATTCTAATGTATACAAACTGATTGTCACTTTTTTGGATGATGAATGAAATCGGTTTGCATCAATTTATGATTAGCTGCATCTTTTTTTAAATTAGATTTTTTATTTTATGGATTTGTGAGGTTTTCAATAACATACGGCATGATATGGTACCTTGGAATCCAAAATTTGAGAATTGTCTTTTTTTTTTAAATAGATTGTTTTTCTAGGAAAACCCAAAATTATTTTTAGTTAGCCAATCCGGATTACAATTTCATTATTTAATAAACAAATTACTATCTCCATTAATAGAGAGATATTTTATATAGCTGTGAACACTGAATTCATGGTTTACTATTGTACTTAACTATTTTCAACTAAAATCTTGGAAACTTTTATAAAATCATTAAATATATATTGCTGTTTTACTGAATGTTTGTGATGGTGTTTTAGTTCTATTTATATATTGGACTATTTCTATCATCTAATATTAAGTATTGAATGTTTTTAAAAAAAATTTAATTTGGCAGGAAGGCTCAGTTGGTTAGAACATTACATGAAAATTTAATATTCAAGAATCTATAGGTTCAGGTTCAATTCCCATGCTAGTTATTGTCACTGGTCAGACCAGTAGCACCTGAAGAAGAGAAAATATTGTGCATATACTGACCTGTATGCTACTACTAACAGTTGAATGTAATTGGAAAATTTTAATTTAAATTTTTGTAGACATTCAATATTTAAATATTAGATGATGACCAATATATAAATATAATTAAATATGATGTTGTTTTGAATTTAACTAAGTATTTTGCAGTGTAGAAATATGAGAAAAATATTTTTATCTTAGTAAAGAGAATTGAATTTTGTTTCCTGTTGTTTAAATTCTACAAAATATTTGCTCTCTAATAGGATTTTTTCCTCCTTATATGTATTTTGTTTACAGATGTAAATAAATTGTTTTTATTTGAAAGTGTACATCTTTTAATAAAGCAACTTTTTAAATAAATGAACAAATTTGATTTGTGTACTGATTAGATATGTTTTTTTTTTTTTTTAAAAAAAGCGGATTATTTAACCATCGTATACTGCTGTGTGTTTCTGAGATATTTACTTTTTAAATATGTTACATATATATATATTTGTCTGAAGGTTTGTAATGATAGTATATTATATGTGATATGTTGGACTATTCCCATTATCTATGCGTGAATGTTGAATGTATAGAAAATTTTAAACTTTATTTAAACTTTCCAAATACAAACAACTTGTTAGTAATAACACATAAATAGACAACACAGGTTAGTAATTACACACTGTTTTGAGTAGTAGTATTCTCCACTCTTCTTCAGGTGTTGCTGGCCTACATGCACAATGACAATATTCGCTTAAAAGTTGAAAAATAGATGTTTACCGTATCAGATTATGTATGTACTAATGACCATATGTTTAATTGGGAAAATGCAAAGATATTGAATAAAGAGGAAAAAATACATAAAAGAAAATTCAAGGAAGCTACTCATATGACAATGGCAACCCAGTGTGGCAATACACAATGTATGGACACCTAATTAATCTTGCTCTTAGGAAAAATATTAAACAATAATAATAAAAAAAAAATTAATTAGCTCTGCTCATAAAAAAAATGAAGTATACAAATATATCAAATTTCTACTATATGTTGTTTTTGACGGAATAGCTCAGTTGGTGGAGTGCTCGTCTTAAATTCGATCGATATTCAAGAATCTAAAGGTGTGATTTCAACGTCTAAGTGAATATTGTCATTGTGCATATAGGCCAGCAACATCTGAAGAAGAATGGAGAATACTACTACTCAAAATGTTATGTAACTGTTAACCTGTGTAGTCTATTTGTATGTTATTACTAACAAGTTGTTTGGTTTTGGAAAGTTTAAATAAAGTTAAAAATTTTCTATGCATTCAGCATTCACTCATAGATGATGGAAATAGTCCAACATATCACATCTAATGTTATGTATATATTGTGAAATAGAAATATTAAATAAAAATGTTTTGTAAATATTTTCTTTTGATTTAGCTGTAAAGTGCAATGATACATCAGCAGTTCTAGAATTGCTTGCCAACCTTGGAACAGGTTTTGATTGTGCTAGTAAGGTAAATTTATTTTTTAATGCCATATTTGTTTATTTCAAAATTTCTTTCACACGTTTTGTATTATTTCTATTAATTCTATACCACAAAAAAAAAAAACACGTACACACTTCTCATAATATTTTAATAATATTCAATATATGATAATTTTGACTGACTAGAGTTTTTTCAGTTCTAAAATTATTGCATGTTTAAAACTGCTATCTCCGGGCGCCATATTGAATCTTTTAAAAAACTGACCTGAGACACAATTTTCACAATAACTTCAGTTTTAATAATGTTAGAGCAAAAAAACTTTACATTGATAGAAACTAGAAAAACCAAGGAAAACAATAAGGCTAAGACAAATAGTGATTACCATTTAAAAAATAAGGAAAATAAAGAAATTTCAACATCCGACAATTATTACTTTATTGTTTGTTCATAATTTCTAATTCATCATTAATTAAGTTAAATTACATCTTCAGTGATAATTTCTTTATATTTCCCACAAAATTATCTTTCAAACCATATATAATATGTTTTACCTGAGATAATCCATAGCTTCAGAATCTCCAAAAGTATTCGCATAAGAATTCATTTTTATCTTGTACCCCAAAAGTTACCAAAACTCAAAGGCATCTATAAGAAAAAGATTCATCCTAATAAAAGATATAAAACAAATCATTTCCAGAAGATAGATATGCATTTGTCATCATAGCAATTGGCTTCTTGTCTATCTAAAACTAGATCACTGATAAAATTAATTTCATCTCATTTTATATTTTTTTGTGTACATCAGTGATGTTTATATTCTTTATGCACACGAGTGATATGCTATCTTATATTTACTGTATCACATAGATATAATTTATTTGCATATAGTCCATTTGTTAGCTATAGACTTGAAAATAGTGAGATGAAAGATATGGCAAAACTAGTGTCTCCACAGCATGAATATCAAGGCATAGGTAAGAATCAGAATTTGATTCTTTGCTTGCATATGCAATCTTTCTGTACATTTGATTATTAGTTTTGTAAATCATTACTTGTAAACACACACACCATATAAACATAATAATAAATTATTAAACCTTTTTGAGAATCATTTTTATAAAATAAGTGGATTAGAACATACAAAATTACTCTACATATGAATTCATATGAGCATAAATAAATATAGAATTTATATATACATACATCAATACAAATGCAAATTAATAAAAATTAAATCATATTTCAAATAATAAATTATTAAACCTTTTGAGAGAATCATTGTTTTTATAAAATAAGTGGATTAGAACACACAAAATAACTGTTCATATGAGCATAAATAAATATAGAATTTATATACAAACATATCACTACAAACGCAAATTAATAAAAATTAAATCATTTTTCAAATAATTAATAATCAAAAAATTAAAATTGTATACTTACGAGCCCGATATTCTGCAATTACTTTTAGACTCCATGAAAGGCCTTGTTTGTGAATGATCGGCGTATTTTTAATTTGTTTTGTCAAACTCGTGACACCGGTAAAAGTTTTCTATCTTTATTGCTTTGTGAAAATTAGAAAATTTATCAAAAAAATTAAATGCGCCTATTATGAAAAAAAAAAAATCTGAATTTCATCGGATTTTTTTTATTAAAGACATCTTTAAAAAGCTACATTAGAAATGTATCAAATGCCCGTATTTCTGTTGATGTCATGCTTATAGTTTTTATGTCATTAAAAAAAGAAAACATTTCAACCAATCGAATAAAACGCACGGGACACCGCTTAATAATCCGAAGCAGTTAAGTAATAATTGTTTTTTAAATCTAAAGAAGACTGATAATCAATTGAAATTGTCATTTATTGAATAAAGCATTGTGAAAAATGTGTTATAAGAAGTGGGATTTTTTTTGTGTGTAAATTATTTATTTATTTTACTTATATCTATAAAATGTTAGTATAATAATGCCCTAAAAGTTTGAAATATTTTTAAGAAATCTTGTAACAGTGAATTTATTTAAACAAAAAATGATCCAATATAGGATTAGATTTTATTTTGAATTGATATTATTTCTAATAGACATGATAATTTCAATTTTTACATGCATGCGTCATTAATATAAGATAATTAGAGATTCTATTTTATTAAATTGAGATTGAGGATTGTTGGGATGCTTTATAATAATGGAGGTGGGAATGTTTACATGAAAAAGAAAAATATTGAATTTAAGTGTGAAAGATGAGGTGAGTAATGTAAGTTTAATTAATAACCTGATCAATTTAGCTCAGTGGTGGAATGATTTCATAGATTCCTTAGATTGACTGGAACTCAGCCTTTTATTTTGCAAAGTAAAATATTTGACTTTCGGAGCAACTAATTATAAAATAAAGAAATTAGTTTTGTTATGAAAAGTAGTGTTACTTTACAGCAAAAAAAAAAAAACTATTTAAAAATCAGAATAAGGCTTATTATAAATAAACTCATCAAAAAATAGGTTAGAATCGTGCCATTTTTATTTTTAAAAAAAAAATCTCAACAGTAGATATTGAAAATAAACTTATAAAAAATGTTACATAAGAATTAAATTTTATGAAAGAAAACCTGTTATAAAACAGAAAAATCACATCGACAATTGAGTTAAATAAATGATAGTTTAAAACCTTTATACTAAAAAAAAAATGAATTTAGAGACTGAAGAAATATGTTGACCTGATATATAATCATCTAAATCAGCAGTTGGCAATGGTGGTGTTGCTCCATGACAATTTTAATGGTCCGCAAATAAATTCAGATATTTAAATTTGATAAGCTCATTTAATAAAATTTTTAAAATTTTTTTGTTTAAACTAATTATATAACTAATAAAATAAAAAAAATAGTTTTGTTATGAAAAGTAATGTTACTTCACAGCAAAAAAAACTATTTGAAAATCAGAATTAGACTTAGTATAAATAATAAATAAATCATCAAGAAATAGGTTTCAAAATACTACTGTGACTTGCAAAACATCTACCTTAAAGGCGTTTAATTAACCCCTACTTGGTCAGTGGCATAGAAAAGGTAACAAAATAAGAATACAGAATTCTGTACAATTGACTAGACATCTAATTTGACTACAGCGTACCCAGTAATTGGGCAAACTAAAACTAATATTTTATTAAGAATTTTGAAGGAGAAAACATATACAAAAATTTTTAAAGAATAGAATACTATTCGTTATTAATCTTAAATAATTTTTGTTGATATGAATTAGAAAATTACACATATAAAATGTAATAAATATGTGTTTTTACATTTTTATGAAATAAAATGAACATTATATTAACAAAAAACGAAATAAAATAATTCTTTAACAAATTATAAAACATATAAATACAAACTTAGTTTTAATTTCATATAACTCAAAATTAAAACAAATAATTAACAAAAAAATTTACACAAATTATATTAATATAGTCTAATTTATTTGTACTTTAAGTTCAATATTACAATCATTTAAGTATTTCTTTATATCTAATCTGATTCCATTCACAACGACCTACTTGTGAGGAAAAACGTTTTCAACTGTAACAGCTATTAAAAACATGTATTGCTCTCAGTTTGAAATAGCTCCTTTATGTGTTGCGGTGACTTCATTGGAGCCAAGGATTAGTAAAATAATTTTAAATGGAAGAAGAGCAAATGTCGCATTAATTTTTAATTTATATTATTGTTTTTGTGCTAAAATTAAAATTAATATATAAATAAATATATATGTATATCATACTCAATGCTCGAATTAATTCATATTTTGAAAAATTGTTGCCGGATGCTGATCTAAATTGAGAAATATAAAATGAGCATGGAAATAGAAGTGAAAAGCTAGTATCTGACAATGGTGGAAATATTTTAGAAGCTTATTTTAAATTCATTTCATATATCTAGTTTAATGTTGTACTCTTATAATAATGAATTTAATATCATATTCAGCATGTTTGAAAAATAGAAATTGATTGTATGAATATATATTTATATCCTCAGAATATTGTGAAAAGTAGAAATTGATAGTATGAATATACATTTATATTGCCAAAATATTGTGGAATATCGTTAATTGAAAAAATTCCATTAGCTCTATATTATATCATAGAGAAGTCATGACTTATCCATACAATAATTAATATTTAGCAGATAAGTTTTATGTATAATTCATTTGAAGTAATTATGTCATGATGACATATTCCATTTTTTAATTTGTTAAATGCCTCAACGTATTAGAATCTACTACATCCAAATCTTTTCTACTTAAAAAATTACCCAGATATTTAAACTCATGCAAAGCGTTAAGATCATTCTGTAGATTTCCTTTGAGTTGGAAACAATAGCAAAATCATCAGCATCTTGTAAACCTAGAAGCATACCACTTATATAGATAACAAAGTTGAAGACATTTCTGTTTTAATATGTTTCAAATAATTTCATGTTTAACTTTTTTTTAGCTATAATAATTTCATGGTTATCCAGCTAATTTTAATCATTGTCACAAATCTAATTGAATCAGATTCCTTGATTAAATTGATAAAAGCAATATTATATCTTGCATTTATGCTATACTTCATGCAAGATTTTTGTTATGATAAATAATAATATTCCATGATAATTATTAACAGAAAGAGGCTGAAAATAAATATTTATCTTTGTAGCATTATAATAAATTAAAAGTAATATGTAATTAATTATTGTAAAAAGAAATTGAGAAGTTAAATGTAATTAAAAATAAGTATTATTGTGTTTAAATTACTTGAATTTATTTGAAAATAAATTTAATTAAAACTGTCATGAGTCTATAAAGTTGAAAACTGGCTATTTTTATGTGTATTCATTTATGTTTACAAAACAATTTAAATAAGCAGTTAATTTTTTTTACATAACTTGATAAACTAAAATATTATTATTATTAAAAAAAATCTAATCATAAAAGAATATCTTGAATCACAAATATCTGAAAAAGGCAGAATAGTAAAGAAAGGCCTATTATGCAATGATTATAGCAAGTATAGAAAAGTCTACTGGGCACATACTAGATTTGATTAGGTATGTTGACTATAATGTTATGCACTTATATAGAGCTTTTGGGATTTATCGGTTAGTTTGTGATCTTTAGTGGTCTAGAATCAAAGGTTGCAAACTATGGTCTGTAAGATCATTTTATCCAGCTTATGACACATGATGTTGCTTGGAATAAAAACATTTTGTTATAATTAATAAACAGTAAATTATTTTTCGATCTAATTATAATTAGCAATGAAGCAAAAAATTATTTTCGATTATATAACATTCATAAGAGAAAGTGAAATTTAAAAATACATACCAAAGCAAGCAGGATAAATTTTTAGTTTTTATAAATATAAAAATTGTCTTATTTTACCTTAAAAAATAACTTTTTTAAAATTAAAAATAGGGTATAGCTGAATGAATGAAACATTTTATAAAATAGATATTGGAAAGAAATATTTAAAAATTGCATGCATGACAGCAGAAAATATTTAAATTAAGCACAAGACCAAAAGTTTTCAAACAATTTATCCTGTTTATTTGATCGTAGTGCATCTAGTGATGATTAAATTTATTGCCAATGTAATTTTCATCAAGATATAAAAATATGAATTATTTTTAAACGTTTTATATGCATTGTGACTTTTATTTACCTGTTGTCCTATATATATTTTTTTTATTGGCCCAAGAAGACTCCTTAAAATTTGTTATGCAGCCCTTCAAAAAAAGTTTGCTGACCTTTTGGTGTAGACTGTAGATGATAAAATCAAGATTGATATAGCAGTCAACTAATTTATATTTGCCATTAGAGTTAATTTAGGCTAATTTAGTTAAAAATCTATACCCCTTCCCTCTCTTTTGATTATTTATTCCAAATATAAGAAGGCAGTTACATCCAGATGTGTAATGAAATTTAACTCCATATGATGTTAATTTATTAAATTATTTGACTGTAAATAAAATGTTGTTATAACTTGGAATTTTATTTTTTGCTTTATTTATACTTATAAATGGGTGATAATTTGGGGTGTAAATGGGAAATTAGTAAAAAATTTAGTGAATTATAAAAATAAATTACTTTTGTTAAGTTTATTCTAGTTAAGATTTAATTTGTATAACTACACATTTCATTTATATATGCATATTTAATGGAAAAGTTATAAAGAATTTAAAAAGATAAGATTTGAATAAAATCTATACATGCATTTACTTCAAATTCTGCCATATGCTTATACTTGCAATATATCTATTGAATCAATCAGGTTATATGTCCTCAAGTGACTACTTACTAGAAATGTGATCATTCATTGATAGTAAATAGGCAAAATTGATTTTGTGCCATAAACTGCAAGTGGAGAAATTGTCCATATAATATATAAATAATGACTTAATTAATTGATTAAAAAATGCATATATCAATGAGAAGTGACTAAATAAGAATCATATGCAAAACAAATGTTGACTTTATTAGAAAGATTTGTATAAGATAGCATTGTAGCAGCTATGAGAAACAAAATATGAAATTAATTGGAAGTTATAATGATAAGTCTTGGGGGATAGCAGATATCCTGTTTTTTGTCATAAAAACTGGTATTTTCTGACCATGGGTATAGAACGTGCATTCATAAAAAATTAGTAATTCGTTTGTAATAATTCCTGAAAGCAATTTTATTTCATAAAAGTTTTGGCTGTGACTGGTCATTTTTATCATCAGAAAAATTCAGAGAAACTGTCAGGCATTTTTTTTTTCCCGCTCAGGTCCAATTCTGATTCATCATTTTGATGATACTTTGCAATGTCATTACTCTGAAAAGGCAGCCTCAATTTATTTACAAAGTTGTATAAAATATATTTATAAAAAACTTTAATATATATATTTAAAATCTTTACATACTTAAATGTAAAGTTGAAATTGAACATCTTTTCTACAAGAAATAAAATTTTGCATCGTTATTTAAAAAAATCTCCCCCCCCCCCTCCGATTTTCCAAGAACTTACAATGAAATACTAACCACAAAGAATTTAAGCTTGATTTCAAATCAAATTTCAACATGCTCTTAAAAAATTTATGGTATAAAAATTGGAAATCTAGAATTTTCATTGAATTTGATGCCTATATTAAAAAGTATGAGAACTACAGGCAGAATTCTTTTTTTTAATATGAAAAAGATATGCTTCCATGTCTTAATAAAAGGTAGTAAGAAATCAAAAATTAATGAAAAATATGTGCCGAGGTTGAGAAGTTTTTTAGAAAGATTACGAGTAAATTCATAACTGTTGTTGCACTACAATAACATTTTTAGACATTGTTTATGAAGCAGGAATAAATTTATGTAGTAGGATTAAAAATTAACAAAATATCATGAGACTATTGCTTCTAGAAAGTTTAAATTTGTGGACTAGTTGGAGGACTTCATTTGTTACTTTTATCTAAGTTTTTTCTTCTATAATTTGATTATTTTGGATGGCATTTAGTAAATTGAATTTGGTTTTGAAAATTTTTACTTTTTTTTTTTTAATGCCAGAAAAGGAATTTGTATTTTATTCACTTCATCTCAGTACTTACTTATTTCTGAATGACCATTTAGTTAAACTAGATTTTTAAGAATATTTTGCTATGATTCCTGAAAGCTTTGGGGTATAAATTTGTTGACTAACAAACTTTATATTATTGCTTAATACACTATTTGAATCATTTTTTTGATTTACTGTATGAGGTCAAAAGAAATGTCATTTTTTCGAACAATTTTTATTTTTATATATAGTGTTGCACTAAACCTTCAGATATAAAAAACAGTGATAAAACATTTTTTAATCCATTACAATATTAAAAAAAATGTTTTATGTGTATTGTTTGCCTACCATTAAAATTTAGCAAAAGCAAATATAGATAAAAATATGTTTTATGTATTCTAACTGTTAATATTTGTTTTATTTATTCTAACTGTAAAGTGTTAAATGTCCTCAAAAAGGCTAATAGGAATGATCAATTTTAAAGAAGACTAAGTGAAACCCTTTAATTACAATCTTTTTTGATGTACTTTACATTATCATTTCTTTTGGGAAAAAATACCTAATCTTGTAGCATAAAATATATATATTATAAATGTAGTAAACATTTTAAGAAAATTATTATTTTTAATTAAAAAAACTAAAATTAGAAAATAGAAATAGTACAATTAATGAAATTTTTCACACTGAAAAACAGAATTTCCAGTAAATGAAAACAGTGGTGGCGCTCCTGGAAATTATGAGCAAAATTTTTATAAGGTATATGAGGAAATTTTAGGTTAACCAATTAGAAAGAAACTTGAATGTAAGTTAAATCTTAATGCCAATGAATTAGTATTCAATTTCTATGAGTAATTGATATTACTGATCATTACACTGATTAGTAACAAAATCATGAAATTATATATGACATATAAACACCCATGTGATTGGATAATTTGATAGTAATGAATATAGAATAGGATGTAGTGTTAACCATGTATAATTTTAGTTATCTAATATAATATAAATTTAAGGTATATTCATAAATGTTAACATTTGTCTTTTGAAAATAAATGTTTGGCTTTATAGCTGACAATTTTAATGATACAGTGTATTAGTAAATTACAATTATTATTTTTTTGTACTTTAATATTTAATTAATTTTTTTAATGCAGTACTTTCTTTTTGAGATTGTCAGCTGTCATAAATAAATCTTAAAAATTGATTTTTTTTCATTCAATTAAAATTGAATATTCATTAAAGTGTATTAACATTAAAACTACCATTTCAACAAATTTAATTACATTATCTTTACGAATGTACCTTTAGTAAAAGTTTAAATATATTTTTATACAGTATATTGTATAAATTTACTATTCCCAGCATCTAGTTTTGCCCATATGCATTCCATAAAGTTGATAATTATTTGTTATTAATTTAAATTTAATTTTATTGGAATAAATTTGTCAGTATAAAAATATTGCATCAAGAGTGCATGTTATTTTAAAACTAGGTTGCAATAAGAAAAAAAATAGACTAAAGCAGTTCTGGATTTGAGTATCAAAGAATAAGCTTTACGTACTAAGCTTGTTCTTAATATGAAGATTCAAATTTTGTCAAGCTTAAATATTTCTGACAAGTTTAGTTTATTGTTACTCACTTTCTTTTTATATTTAACTAAAACTACAGCAATTAAGGGTAAGTAATAGGTGCTGTAAAGCTGCTGTGGGCAAGTCTAAATCTGGGAAAAGGTGTTTTGTGTCATTGGCTGCATGCTTACTGCTGTGTCCTAACAACGCAGGGTGAAATCCAGAAAGTATTGGACCTGGGAGTGGATCCATCACGCATCATTTACGCTAATCCTTGCAAGACGATGTCTTACATCAAGTATGCCAATAAAACCAATGTGGAACTGATGACTTTTGACAATGAAATTGAATTGCATAAAGTTAAGGAAGCCTTCCCTTCTGCTAAGTAAGTATTGTTAATGTTATTAAATCTTTAAATTATCCCAATTTAATTTATTACAAAAGCCATACTTATATTGATTTATGTAATATTATAAATAAAAGTCGATTTTTTTTTTTTTTAATTTATACTTAAAAATTTTTTTAGAGTTATTTATTTTAGAATCCCAGGACAACTGTGGGGGAAAAAAAAGTACAATTTATGGTGCATTTCAAGTATTTTTGTAATCTGTATTTCTTCATACTTAAATTTTTATAAATTCATAATGTCTTGAATTGAATTTGCTTTCTAAAGATTATATGAAATGTTTTCATTTTAGTAGGTGATATGTAATATAACATACATCTATATGAATAAATAATGCCTATGTAACATCTTTGTTCTGACATCTGTATTTTTTTTTTTTTCTAACAACTTTTATTCTCAAGGCAAAGTCACAATTTTTGCAATGAAAAATAATTGGAAGTTCACAAAAAGACTATAATGTTGTTAGTTTGTAATGCTTTTTTATATTATTATTTTTTTGACATTTCAAAAACTTAAAAAACTCATTTCATGTGCATTTAAAAACAATGATTTTATATTTATTTTACTTTACTGTTTTGACTGATCTAATCTTCACCAGATGCAAAAAGTATAATTTTAATACATAATTTAATTTTACATAAACTACTTAGTTATAAATACAATCATAAATTTTTAAGCTTAATAATTTAAATAATGTATATATATCTACTACCATGTATATAATAAATATATGCAAAATTATATAATTTAAAATAGTAATCTTAAACAATATTAATAATAATAAAATAAATATTTATTTAAAATATTAAACCAAGTTTTTGGTTCTTTTAGGAACAAAAGTTCCAGGAATATTTTATCCAGAAATATCATTCTAAGTTTTTAATATTTTCTCTTCAGCATTTTTTTTTATTTTTTATTACACTCTGTAATTAAAGATTTCCTTGTCATTTCTTAAATTAACAAACTTGTTTCCATGTAGAACTGGATTGAAAGTCAATTAATGGTAATTCTATATCCAAATTCAACGTTCGAGATTTTTTTTAATTTGCTGATATGTCTAAATATAAAATAGTTAAGTGTTTCTTCAAATTACCTGAACTGCTTAAATTTGTTAATCATCAGTTAAATTTCAGAAAATTTTTGCATCAATTTTGATTTTTTTTTTTTTTACAAGATTCTATATCCACATTTTTTTTTTTAATCTAGCATCAAATATATTGATTAAATCAAAAATGGCAATGACTTATTAACACCTTGCAGTTTAATATTTAATTTATTTAAGTAGTAATACTAACTAATGAAAAACATAAATTTTGAAAGTCATTCAACATCCATTAATTGACTATTGTTCAATGATATTCTCATTATGTAAAAATCTAATTTCCTCTCACTCTCGATAAATCTTTGAACTTTTCAATGATTTAACTACTGGACATTATTGTACATATTTATCTTAATGCATGTAGATATAAAATTGACTAGTTTTGTTACAAAGCTCATAATATCCTCCAATATCTTGCTATTAGCCTTGGCACATAAAGCCTGATATATAATGCAATGAAAATGCAGAACTGCACTGCACGTTCATTATAATTATTAAATGAATCTACAAAATCGTTTTCTTATCTGATCACACTTGAACAACAATCTTTTTCAACAAATGTGACTGCAGCTGTGTTTCAAATATCTTTCATTTGGGTGGCTAACCTCAATATTGTTCCCAACACAATAAAGAATAAAAATAGCTAAAAGAGCTGATCCAGTTATGTTAGTTGTCTTAAGATAAAGAGAAATGAAACTATGATTTTATATCTGTTTTTTGCTGATTGGTTATATTTTTAGCCATTTCCAAGGTTCTATCTTTTAATGTATTTCAGGTAAGAGGTATATTTTTTTATTCTTTAAACCATATTCCTTTTAGATTTTCACTATCACCAAAAATTCTCATATTTGGCAAATTTTGACGCACTGTAACTAGCAGCAGTTATATTTGACTATCATTATATTTAATTAGGAATGTTAACTGAGCATTTTTTAATGGCCCATGGAAAAAAATTCTTGTTTACTTTTATCAAGGAAAGATTTATGATTTGTTTCATAGTGCCATTTTACTGACATTCTGCATATTTCTGAATATAAAAAAATAACTTTATAGCTCTTACTAATCATGTCGTATTCTTCTAACCATTAATTTTGGGATACTGGCCATGCTAAGTAGAATAACAAAAAAAAATTAAAAAAAAAAAATAGTGAGGAAAATATTTTTGCAAAAAATCAATTTTTAAAATTCTTTATATAATTCTCAATTGTATATACTCGTTTCATACAATTATGTAATTGTAATAAACTTGTAATGTTCAAGTTAATGTGAAAAGGTAAATTATACTATGAGAAAGTCTTAAATGCACTGAGCCAGTTTTCACCAGATCACTGCCAGAATCATAATGCTGAATAAGAATACACAGAAATATGCCTTTATATTAGCATGGTCCAGTATGTAAATTAGGTTCGATATTTAAATGAAGCGATTAGATATTCCATTTTTTTGATAATGGGACATTGGAATCTTTATTGCAAGGATCCACATTCCACCAATAAAAAAGATTTCTGTATTCAATTATCACAAAAATGAAACATCTAATCGATTCATTTATATACCGAGCATAATTTACACATTGGACCAAGCTAAATATAAAGGCATTCTAACTGTGTGTTCTTATTCAGTACTGATTCTGGCTGCGACTGCTGAAAGCTGGCCTAGTGTATTTAAGATTTGCATATAGTCTAATTTACCTTTTCAGATTAACTTGAACATTACAAGTTTGTATTTTTTAAATGTATAAATATAATAATTACTTTAAAATACATCCACATCATAGTATGTTTTTGTACTACATTTGCTGCTTTTTTGCATATTGCCAGAGTGACTTTGTGCACCATCATACATATAAACGCATGAATGATTAGAGATGGAAAGACATATATGTATCTATTACAAAACAATGCGTTATGGTGAGGAAAATTTTTGTTAACTCATAATATTTGTTAATTTCTTATGCTATTTTTGGGATGTCATTTTCACCATAGCTGGCCTAGAACATGATTAATCAAGGCTATCTAATAGTAAGACCAATCCTGGGTATTAATCTTCTCTGTGAATTAGATGCACATATCCATCCAGTAAACACCCTTTTTTTTAACCATTGCAGAATCTAAATGACCTGGGAATGTCTACAATTAAGATTTTGAATGCTAGATGGATTTGTCATGCAATTTATTTTTTTTCACTCACAAAGATTAATAATTAGAAAATAGAATATAGTTGGCATTATCATCTGGCTTAATTTTTTTATTCTAACATAAATGCCTCTAGACTAGAATGATGAAAATTGGATACTGTTGTTAATGCAGATGCTAAATGTAAGCTAGGAATCAATTGTATAAGGCTTTGTTTTTATATTTTATTACTTTAAATATATCTATAACATCTATAAATTACAGGCTTTGTAGGAATTAATAATTTTAACAATCATATGTATGCAAGTTCAACATATTACGACAAATTTATGGTTTGAAATGGAATACAAAATTACATAAAAATAAAGAATGATACTGATGCAGATCTCAACATTTAATAATAATTACTAGCCTGAGAAAAACAGTAATAATAAAAACTATAAAAATATCAAGTATATAAAATACATAATTTTTAGAGTAGTTTGATTATTAGTGCTCTCTGTATCTTGTTTATTCTGTAAATGAAAGTATTAGTGATCAAATTTTGTGATACCTAAACTACTAAATAAATTTTCTTACTATTTGCATTAAAAATGTAATTACTTTCAATAGTTTATAAAAGACAATCTAAATACATAACAATTGACGATTTATGAAAAATTATCATATACTTCAGTAATTTGTATTATAAATATAATGGTTTTTATTTGAGCAAAATATATAATTACTGTTATGTATTAAATAGAATGAACAAAAATTATCAAAGAATTTATTAATCAGGATATTTTGCTTAATGAATGAATTATAAAAGTATAAGCTTTAACTCCGACTAAAATGTAATCATAAATATACGAAGATCATATAGAGAAAAGCTTTCATAAAGTAGGGTTTTTAAAAGCCGATTTTCGACTATTACAAATCATAGATGTAGCATAAGTTGGAAAATGGAGTGAATGTATATACATACTGTTATTGCTAATTTACATAAAATTTAAATATGAAAATGAATTTGGGAGAATAGGTCATCTTTTTAAGAGGGGCACGGATGATTCTTTTCTATTAATGTTTTTGTCATCTGAGATATGTCATTCCTCTAACTTTTTGTTTAAAGTCGCTGCATCAGTGCACACGATGTTAACAGATGAAGGAATAAAGTGATTGTTCCTTTATCTGTTAACATCGTGTGCACTGAACGCAGCAACTTTAAATGGAAAATTAAAGGCGCATGGCATATCTCGGGTAACAAAAACTTAATAGAAAAGAATCGTGCATGCCCTCTCAAAAGATGGCCTGTTATCCCAAATTAATTTTCATATTTAAATTTTATGTAAATTAGCTTGTAATAGTTGAAAGTCGGCTAAGCACATACTGTCTTTTTTTTAAAATGTGCTTTATTCTTTATACGGTCTTTGTATATTTATGATTAATGAATGAATGGAAAAAATATGTTGCAGGCTTTCATCATTTTATCAAAATATTTTGAGTTTACTTTTCATTCATTTTGGCACATCTATAATAATTCATCGGTACTATATAAGTTGTGCATGTTTTATAAAGTTAATATTTCCAAATGGTAGTCCCATTTTGCTGTCCAAAAAAAAAGAGCTATTCCAGTGAGTATAAGAAAGAAATTGTGGGAGGCTTCAGAGATAAGAATCTTACAGCTTTTAGTAAGAAGTACTTGAATAAATGTATATTTTTGTACTTGAAAAAATAAGATGTCCCCCGAAAATAAGTCCTATGATGTATTTTGGAGCAAAAATTAATATAAGACCCAGTCTTATTTTCGGGGAAACAGTAGTTTCATTTTGAGTACAATAGTATATATTTACATCAGCCTCCCTCTCTCCCCACTTTGACTAATAATAAAAGTTTTATTTTTGGCTTTTAATATATTATCATAGCTGTTTAAAATACATTATTATTGCCGTTATATAGTACATAGTATCTATATGCATATAAATAATGTAAATAGGGGTTATATTTTATTTTTCATAGTGATTCTCATTCTTTATTTTATTAATCATTTTATCTAAGCTATTTTATTTTTTTTGTTTAAAAACATTTTTACTCATTTTTCTTTTCTCTTGATCTCTTATTTTTATTAAATACGGTTGATTTATTTCTGTAAAATTTTCTATTAAGTGCATGATTATTTCACGCTCTACTTTATTTTTAGTCTTTTATCTGAGCTATATGCCTTTTTACAATACTCTAGTTCCTTCAAATTTTCCTTTTATATATAAAAATACTTGATTTATTACTTCTGTATGTTGCTGTATCCATCAAATATTCTTGTTTAATATGATTTTCATATACTAGTTATGTGTTACTCTAGACTTTTTATAATTATTTTCATTTCTTCAAGAACAACATGTTTGCTCTTACCTTGCAAATCCTATCAATAGTGCTTTTATTTATGAGGGAAGGGCTCAAGAAAATTCATTTTATTTTATTTCATGCATTGATGATTATTGTAAACATTGCTAGACTGAAAGTTGAATATTTCAAAACTAATCATGGTTACACACAACGAATAATATACTAGAAATGTATTGACATTTTGAAGAGAAAAAATTTTTTTTAATATATATTTGTAAACTGACCAGGAGTGCTATGTCTAGCAAAATTAAATGAGAACAGAAATAATTGAATGGTACACTTTAGTTATAAAAAGCAGAATTATTAAGAAGATTTAATGATGGTTATAAAGTAATTAAAAGTTAACTTTTATAAGAATGGATATTATTTCTATGTATAACAATAGAAAAATTGATAAAAGAATAGTCTAATTGATATATAAATCATTTAAATAAGAAAATGAAAATACTAACATTTTTATAGAAGTGATATTTAATTTAATAATGAATATGAAAACACAAAAATAAAACAATACTATTCAAGAATTATATATGATCATCTAATATTTAATAAAAATCAAGAACAGAGAAATTTATAGCAGATATAAATAAATTGGAAGATAATGTTAAAGTTTTTAATTAAAAAAAAATCAGATAAAATTAGGTATACTTTTAAATAAAGAATTAAAAAATGGTTAGTTGTATCACAAATTGGTTTTCTAATAGTCATAAAATATAAAATACCTGTAGTTTAATTTCTAAAATTTATAGGTACGTAGTTAGTGTTTTAATAAAAAGTGTAATACCAAAATGCATCAAAATTAGTGAGAAAAAAAAATACGTAGGTGTAAGAAGTAATAATAAAATAATAAAAGTTTATGTGAAATGTAAAAATATATTGAATGTAAAGAATAGATACTAAATATCTTAATAAATTTATTAAATAACATATTTAAGAAACATTTATGTAGGTAATAGAAATCGGATATTTGTACATATTAATAATATGAATATATATTTGAAGATTAATAAAGAAAAAATAAAAAAACAAACCAAATTTAAATAAAGATTTAGGGTAAAGGTTATAGATTAAATAGTGATAATATATGAGTGATAATGTAAATAATTGAAATAATATTCAGATAGATGTATATCTGTATAGTTACATAAATATTATTAAGAATTAATTACTTATATGACTTGTAAATTATTAGAAATAAAACTTTTATTTTACAAAAATATAAATTAAATTTAAAATTAACTGGTATTTTTAATCGAGCAAAATTGTGTATAGATAAAGATAAATTGTACATGTAGATGTTATTGTTTTAGGAATACTGTATATTATGAACTTCATAATAATTATAAAATTTTTCAATTATAGATAGTTTAAATTGTTATTTAAAATTTGTAGTTGTATTTGTTATTAATCTATTTAAAATCTAGTATTATACATAAAAATAAAATTATTACTAATAAATTTTAATATCTGTATTAAATTTGTGTTTTTTCTTTGAAGATTGTTGATTAGTTGCATGTAAAATAAAAGAATATAAAGCCATTTTATTCAAATGCATAAGGAATACATTTTTTAATTTTTGGCATAATATTACCTAATTTTAAATTTATATTGGGACAGATTTTTTTTTTGCATTAAAAATTCAAATGTCAGTCAAATTCAAGGAAATCATAATTTTTCAGAATTTTTTTGATTAAAAAAAATATTGTAATTAAATTTATTTTGAAAAATAATCTGTTCTTAAGCTCATTGTATGTGAAGTGATCTGTGTCAGACAAAAAGTAAACTACTTTGTTGGTAGGATGGAATCCAATTAAGTTTACTTAACTATATATGAAATCTAAATATATGTTTATTGGATATGCTTTACATAATAATAATGGTTTTTTTTTTTTTTTTTAATAGATTTCACATAAATAAATTTGTAATTCACAAGGTACGACAATAAAAATGTTTCTTCTAATTTGTTCCTACTTAGATTTAAAGAATGCAGTCAAATTTTAAAACAGATGTTGCACTATGATAGCTATATCAGTGAAATTAATAATTTGATTACAATTGATTTATGCATTAATTTTGAGTTCTTATGCATAAGAGAGTTTTATCAAATAATTTACTATATACTTAATGAATATTTTTAATATATATATTTTTTGTAATGAATAGCTCAAACATTTTCATTGGAATTCTCTTATTTGATATAGCTTAAATGGAATTTAAATTTTTCTTTGTAATTTCCAGGTTATCATTCTTTTAGAATGTAAATATAATCTATAAAGTACTTATGCTAATGTATAGTTTGAACTTGAGTTCTTCATAGTATAATGATTTTGCAGGATTAGATCAGTACATCTTTTTTCTTCTCTATCTCCCCCATTATAAATCTTTCCATAGTTTAAAGCAGTGGTCTTCAACCACCAGGCCGCGGACCAACACCGGGCCGCGCTAGACTGACAAGAAAGTTAGTAATAACAAAATAATAAGATTTTAAACTTTTAATTAATATAAAGTTTTTATTTATTTTTTCATTGCATTTTTATCCGGTTTAAAAAAAAGAAACAGAACAAAAACGAAATCTAATCAATCATACATAAATTAATTTGTTTTTCTATTTATCACAGATGTTTATGGAGGTGTAGAATTAAATTTTTTATTATTTTTCTAAAAAAATTTAAAATTATAAAAAAAAAAAGTTTTTTATTATACAAACTCCAGTTGTCTTTTGATAGCCAATCACGGCCACTTGTCGGCTGTGTTTATGTGTTAAAACAATAAAATGTAACATTACCGGGCTGCAATTTTAAAAATACGGTGACTTTTTGATCTCTTAAATTTTTTCTACTCCCTCTGTTAATACAATATTTCATTTTTAGTGGGTTTTTTTGGCTTTAACTTTTATTTATGAAATCAATTTTTTTACCTTTTTTTAAAAATAAAAACCAAAAAATAACTTCTGTCTCTAACTTTTACAAAGTATTCTTAATACCCCCCCCCCCCCCAATAAAGTAAGATCAAAACTTTTGACTTTTTCAAGTTTCAGGGTTTTTTTTGTTTGTTTAAAAATACAGCCACTTTTTTTTTGGCCTATAAGGCGATATCTTTTTTGCCTTTATTTATATACCGCTAATATACTACAACTTTTATTTTTAAAACCAATTTTTATTATCTTTTTTAAAAAATAAAAACAAACCAAGAGTAACTTTTGTCTCAGTGAAGTCAAAGTATTTCTCACCCCCAAATTAAAATAAGATTTTTTTTGGCTTTAATTTTTATTTTTGAAATCAATTTTTATCATCTTTTTTAAAAAATAAAAACAACCAAAAATTTTCTGTCTCTAACTTTTACAAAGTATTTCTCAATCCACCACCCCCCACTCCCAAATTAAAATAAGATCAAAACTTGTGACTTTTTCAAGTTTCGTTTTCTTTTTTTTATTATTTAAAAATACTCCCACTTTTTTTTGGCTTATAAGGCAATATTTTTTTTGGCTTTATTTGTATACCATTAATATACTAAAACTTTTATTTTTAAAACCAATTTCTGTTACCTTTTTTAAAAAATAAAAACAAACAATTTTTTAAAAAAACTTTTCCTATTAATTACATTTTTTGATCCTTTCAACACACCAGCACACAAAAAAATTACATCAACATCAAAACTTCAGACTTTTACATGTTTCGTTTTATTTTTTCAGATTTAAAATACGGCAAATTTTTTTTTGGCTGTACAGTGATTTTAATTACATGATTTCTATTTTGCCCTTACTACTATCAAAAGACAACCTCCATTTTATATATAACGATCTTGTATATTTAACATTAAATACAGATATTATATTTATCATAATCATCGCCATGTAATTACACTAGCTATGATATTTCCCAACATTCAGGTGAATAACATTTTATTCTTGCATGTTTTAACAATGAAATAATAAACATAGAAATGCAAGCACATTAATGAGAATGATTGTTATTGTACTGTTTTCCGTGTTCAGCATGAGAAAGTAAGCAACACCATCACAATACACAATAACTAGTGGGTTGTTTTAGTCAGTTATAACAATTATGCTTATCTAAGGCTAAGCAGGTTACATCTTTAAGAAAATTTATCTGTAAACTTCTGCCGGTCCGCGAAATCTTATTCTTATTTTTGCCGGTCCGCAGGTGTGAAAAGGTTGAAGACTACTGGTTTAAAGCACCTTAGGTTTCTGATAATAAAGAATTATTTGATTTTTAATCCCTTTTGGATATGCAATTACTAGCTCTGAATTCCACACAAAAATTTTTTATTTGGATAATAATTTTTTTTATTATAAATGAAAATATTAACATAATTTTTTTTCTTTGTCACTTTTCTTGCTATAATAAAGTTCACATCAGCTTTTCATCTTTTACTATTTAGTAAGTTTTTTTTAAAAAAATGAAAAAATTTTTTTCTCATATGTCATGGCATCGGCCGGGACGCGAACCCACAACCGTCTGCAACCAACTACTTGCTTGCAAGTGGCTGCGATGACCTCTCGACTAACAACGCTTGACATTTGTGGCAACTTTTTGATCTTTACATAAACAGCATGAAAATATAAATTAATGATTTAACTGGCTATCTTAGAATTGGCTCAGATTGATAGTTTTTTTTAAATAAATAAACTTGTATCATTCAGGCAAGTCCATTAATCAATATATATATATTTTAAATGATTTAATCAAAAATATTTAAATAAATCTTAAGTAATTCTAAAATAAAATCTTACAGTCATGACAGTGTGAAGTCGTATTGAGAATAACTCGTATATCATGATACTTTTTGAATACTTCAATGAGAGAATTTCAAACTATTAATATTCACATATTTTATCAATTACTGTTTTAAAGTATACGCAATTAGTACGAAAGGATAATGAACTTTTTATATATTAGGGAGGAAAAAATAGTGATATGCCTTTTTATTGATAGTTTCATCACTGTTTTTCAGTGGTTATAAATTTTATAACTCTGAAAAGTTACTTTCATATAGAATTTCTGTATTATCAAAACTTTTTTATTAAGATATAGGATTTTCAGGATCACAACAAACTTTGAAGTAACCTGTTCTATTTAATTTATCTATTTTATTCTTAATTATTATTTAATGTCTTACAAAAATGAAAAATTTCTTTTTCCTAGATTGGTTTTGCGATTTCGACCTGAAGATACCAAAGCTCAATGTCAATTAGGAATGAAATTTGGGTGTGAAGTTTGGCATGTGGAAAAGCTTCTGCAAACTGCCAAAAACCTGGATTTAGATGTAGTTGGAATAAGGTATGTGCATTTAATTAAAATTGGTTTTTATTAGTAATTTTGGAATTCATAATTTTTATAAATTACATTGCATAGTTTAGCTCAGGGAATGAAAATGACATACTGAGGCTAAAGATTCTTTGATTGATTTTCAACTGAGCAGAGAAGGAAAAAAAACGCAAAATGTTTTCAGTTAAATGGAATTGTATATACTATTTTAATATTATGTCATTTGGATCTCCTGGAAAACTAACTGTACAACAAATAAGTAAATATAATTTTGATATGTATGGATGTTTATTTATGATTTTGTAATTTCAGTTTCCATGTTGGAAGTGGATGTCATGACTCATCTGCATATGCAAGAGCCATTAAAACTTCAAGATCTTTTTTTGATTTAGCAGAGAATATGGGTTTTAACTTCCATTTGTTAGACATTGGTGGAGGATTTCCTGGTCAGAAGGAGGCAAAAATTTCTTTTGATGAGGTATTTAATCTTAAATTTTTAGAAAATACTTTTACTAGAATCTGTATATGTGTATGTGCATGTATATATAATATATTTATGTATTGCATATATTCATTAATTTATCATTATCTATGCATCACATATATTCGAATGGAGATCTTTATATATAGGGTATTGACTAAAGGAATAACCATTGGTTTAGTTAATATTTATTTGGTCAGGTCTAATAAAAAAAAAAAAAAATTGGATAAAATTATGCTTAATGAATTTCATCTTATTTTTTGACTTAAATATGTCAACTATGAAAAACCGATTTAAAATTCATTTTTATATTTCTTTGGAAATAATACTATGTAAAATATATGATTTTGTGCCTGCCTATTTAATAGAAGTGAACAAGTTTGGCAATAAAAATTCTAAATATGATTTAGGTTTTTGTAGAAGATAAAAGGGAATTTTTATTGGAAGATTGTGGAAATTCTGTCAATACACTTTTTCAGTTTTAATCTTTTATGACTATAAAATATTTAATTAGGGTGCGTGCTACTTCAGTTTTTATTTTTTGTAATTTTTCGAGTCAAAATATAAAGATAACAGAATTTGTTTTATCAAAAATTGAATTATTAATATTAATAAAAAATTATTATATTTTCCCCTTCTACTTATATGTAATGAGGAGCAAATAGCCAATTTATAGAAAAATCATCCACTGGGGAAAAAAATTTTTAATAGACGTTTTTTATTAAATAACATACAATCAGTTAGGATTTTTACTTTTTTGATCTTTTTTGTTTTATTTTGAATTCCCTAGCCTAGAGTCTAAAATATATAGTTTATGTAAAACTATTCTGCTGTTTTAGATATAAAAACTTTAATAAATTACTTGTAAATTACAAATAAGCCAATTAAAGAAAGTTCAGAAATAGATACATTCAAGCCATAATCTTTTTAGCAAAAATTCCATTGTTTGGTCTATTTACAAATTTTAATAGATTGTGTGAGATTAATAATGTTTTTTGTTTTAATACTCATTTGTAATTGCATAAAACATATATATCAAATTTTATATAAAGTTTTTATCACTTATTTTTAGTTTTGCGATGTTATCAACTCAGCCTTAAATGAGTACTTTCCATCTGGTTGTGGTGTAAAAATAATTGCTGAACCTGGTCGCTATTATGTAGCATCTGCATTTACATTATGTGTAAACATCATTGCTAAGAGAGTTGTTGTACCAAAGGATGTGGATGATGGTAATAATATCTTTTTTTAAAAAAAACAAACATTGTATTTGATATTGTGTTGCTTTTTTTTTTTTTTTGTAAAATTTTTGTTTCTAAATTTATTTACTATTAGGGAATAAGCTTTTATATTTTAAATATTGTGTGTTTCCTTCAAATAGTATTGTTTTTGCTGTATGATTTCTTATTAGTCAAATTTTGCACTTAAGTATGGCTTCAAATATTTATATTCATTTTTAATACTAATTGCTTTCCCAATTCCCTTTCAGTGCACTCCAAACTGATTTCGATCAAAATTTAAGACAGACTACAAGCGTAAATTTTAATTCCATTCTTTATCATTTTAATACGGTCCAATTATTTAGCATTTTATACCTTTTTTCTGAGGGAGCATGCGCTGCATAAATCCTACAAACGACAAAGACCTAGTTTATTATGGAGATCCTGTCCAAATACGTGTGAATTTTAAGGTGACATTTATTAAGAGTGGGCAGTATTGTGCACCCCTTAAATTCTCTACATTATATGTTAAATAATTATATTCTTATTATTAATGGATGGTAAAAGTTTCAGTTGTTTGCTTATGATGACTCCTGATTTCGACATAAGTTGCTTATGGATGGAATTCTTAACTGATCTTTACCCACCCATCCCCAAACCCCTATTTGTCTTTTAAGATTGAGCAGTTAACATTTTGAGAATCTAATCATAAAACATTTGAATATAATAAAAAATGAATGAAAAATATATATTATCAAATAAATAACTAAGATAACATCATACCTTCCTTTTTAATTCAATCAAAATAACATGACAAACTTAAAAATCTCATACTCTATTGTTGAAACTTTTAATGTACAATGGACCCAGTTAATAGAGTCTAGATTGCTATCATGCTAATTAGAATAAAAGTTCACTTAAATAACAGTTCGTAATTACTCTGGTCAATCATTCACCAAGAGGGTATAGTCCATATATGATTTTGGTCATGAATTGCTGGCATGAATCCTTTGGGGTTTTTTTTTTATCCACTGGCTCTTGACATACTCTTGACTTGCTTGCTGGCTTCATCTTTTCTGTAGTTGGAAATCACTCGGGCGGCTCCAAGTGTAGCTGGAAGACATTTTAAGCAAAAGTTATGAATTATCTAACAAAAGCTGACTTCATAATTTATACATTTTTCAACGAATAGGATTCACACTTTGCGGTTTACTTTTAGCTACATTTTGTCACTTATAATTTCCATCCTTTTATTCTTACTGCATTTTTAATTAACGAAAAAGTTCTTGATGAAGTAGCGCCCTAGATAGACACTAGCAATATTTTAAATTACAAATACTTTTTGTATCTCGAATTTCAACAATAGAGTTAATTGCAAATCTCTCTAATTTTCATCCCAGCCCATGCTTTTTTCAAGGAATAATAGCGCTGAATGTGTGTGTGTGTGGTTGGGGGGGAATGGACGACGAAGGATCGTCCTCTGATCAAACCAAGCTTAAGATTTGTCTCGTAGCCCCTTCTCGTGAAAACATGCCTATTCGCATGAGTTTGGGGAAATGGTGTTTGCCCCTACCCTTTTGCAATTTTTTTCACCTTCCAAGCTGGTAGGAAACGCGAAGACGGGCTTACAATTATTAGTATGCAATATTATATCAGCTAGGGTGTAAGATCATTTACTTCGAATGCACATTAAAAGAGTTATGGCCAGTTGAATTACATACACCATCACATATGGTAGTGATCTGTGAAGGGTGTGCTATTTGCATAGGGTCTCTAAGCACATCAGCGGGGCGTAATATTTGTGTACAACGCCATCTAGGCCTGCTAACGGCTAATATGAATAGAATTGTTCTATACAACGTAAGTTCGGCTGCATAAATGGCATATTTCTTTGTTTTTGCACAGAAGTAGCACCACCAACCGATATACAGTGACTAATTAAACAGTACCTTTTTTTCTCTTTTTAATTGTGAATTTGATAGTGTTAAAAACAAAATGTAAGTTTTTTTTAATTAGTTTGAATTTGATACGTGACAGCATTATGGACAAACCTACCATCATATGAATTTTATATATAGGATAGAGTTTGTGATATCAATAGTTAAATAGAACAGGAAAAGAATTCAAAATAATAGATTAAAATTTTTTTTTATTGCAATATGAAAATAATAGAAATAATTAAAACTGCAGCATGATAAGAGCAGACATTTGCATTGTTAAACAATATTGTTGTAAATGGATGTAACAATGTAATGCACATTAAAATCTTCATTCAGTTAATAAGTAAAAAGTGATTTTTATTAAACGTTAAATTTCTAAAAAGAATTTTTTTTACTGTTAAAAAAGTTTCTAGTAGTCATTAAAAAAGAAGTGTTATTTATTTTATTTTTTAAGATTATGTAAAATTTGGAAAATAAAACTGCAAAGTATTTTATTTAAAATTTGAACTTTATCACTGATGTATATTATTACAAATGATTGGGATTTGCTAATAGAGATTAGAATGGGAATCCCCTGCATTTAGTTTTATGGTAACTTTCTTATGTAGGTTTGAAACCCGTGTTATAGTTTTCATCAAGCAAAATAATAGTTTGAAATAAACTCAGTGGAAATTAAATTGTTAATTCAGTTTTTCAGAATTATTTGTTAAGATGAAGCATTGTAAAGTATTTTCTTAATTATGTTTTAAAAGTGCAATATTTTGTTTAAATTAAACATAAAAATTATACAATATATATATGATGTATAAATAAATTAATAGATGTGTTAAATTATATATGTAAATAATTTATGATAAATTATTTTTGTTTACTTAAATTGTAATTATTATCAACTAAATTTATAAAGGAAAACAGAAAAAATGTCACGATTTTTGGCGCATTTTATTTCATTGGCTTCAACATCGCTTGTTCATCGTGTAATGTATTTGAATTGCAGTTTCTTCATGAAACAATCAAAAGTTTTTCTGTATAATAATTATCATTTTTGCATATACTATAAATAATAATTGATTATATATTTTGTTTTTTGATATTATTTTAAAATGATTGTTCTTGTTGGATTAATTCTATATTTTATTTCTTTATTGCAGACTTTGACAAGTGTGAACAGGCTTTTATGTACTATGTAAATGATGGTGTTTATGGCTCATTTAATTCTCTTATGTATGATCACGCAGAAGTAACTCCCTTACCTTTGGAAGAAAATAATGGCAAATCCTTATTCCCTTCTAGTGTTTGGGGACCAACATGTGATGGATTGGATTGCATTAAAGAACTTTGTCATTTACCAGTAATGGATGTTGGTGATTGGTTAGTTTTTGAAGACATGGGTGCTTATACTGTATCAGCTGGTTCAACTTTCAATGGTTTCCAGAAACCATCATTGTTTTTTGTTGTGAATGAACATAATTGGTAAGACATTATTGTAAATACTTCATATGTACTTTTTTTAAAAACCTTTTTTGCATAGTTGTTTCTGATTAAATAAACATAGTGCTTATTTGTTTTTACAAATAATAAATCCTGAATTGCTTGAAGTTTAGAAAAAGTTACATACTTCCTTATATCAAGTTATGGCTTTAAAAAAAAAAGCACAGCTAAAAATTACTATATACACTCAAAATAATTGCATTGGAAAACTGCTTGAAAGAGTATGTCTGAGTTTTTTTCTTAGTTAAAATTTTTTATTTATTAACAAAAATTAAAGTTTACAAGTGTTGAACTGGGATATAAATATAACTGCTATATGTAATGGATATAAGAAAATGAACCGTAAATGCAACTCCACTCAAAAGATGTCTGATGCTAATCAGTTTATTATAAACTTGCTATTATTGATATCATTTTTAATATTTATATTATGAGATAGATGTCTTTAAGAAATCCTGTTAATAAATGTTTATCCGATTAGTTAGTTCCATTTTTAAAATCTTTATAAATTCTTAAAGCCTTGCTTGGTAGTATTTTCATCTACTGGTATTCTTTTTTTGCAAGTTATCTTCTACCCATTTTTATCTTTGACAATATTTGTTGTATGCAATGACAACTTAGTAATTAAATTTTGTTCCAGAAAACGTAGCAATTTTATTTTTATTCCAGTCCTATTATAGCTTAGTTCAAATCATGCTGTTTATTTAGATATTAATACTCAGATTGAACCTTTTCTTTTTTTATTAGCTGATTTCTTATCCAACATTATGATAGAATCTAATATTTGTTTGCACAAATTTTCTTATTCCAATTTTTCTATCAAAATACTTCTGAACATCAAATAGCATAGAAAAACTTGCATATTATAATATATGGACATTTTTTTTTTCTGATTCAATGAAAGACTGATTGATTGAGCGTATGTAGTAATCTTTGATGGCAATACAAAATATATAGTTTTTTTTTTTTTTAAAGAGTAAGTAGAATATTTTTTCTTAGAACCAAAATTAAATTTTTTTTTTTAAAAGGCAAATTTTTACTGGGCTGTCTTATCAAAATCATGTAAAAAGTATATATTGGTAAAATGTTTAACTTGATTGAGTGAAGAATTGACTATCCACGAATAAGTGATTCAATGTGTTAAAATAAAATATTACTTGACAAAAATAAGTTTATATATTCAAAATGTTTTTTTTTTTCTTTCTAAGGTTGTCCCTCCAGTGCTTGGCTAGAAAAACTGACCATTGTGATGGCAAAGGTACTCCAGTACTGCGTCCATGTATGAAGACTGGTTTGGATGTATCGTTGTTCCAGTATGAACTTTGTGAATGTCCTGGGTATAACTAATAATTTTTGTTCTTCCTCTTTACCATGCTTTTGTGCGATCAAAATTTTATCCTTTAAAAGAAATAAGATTCTGTTATTTTGAGTTTTTTTTTTTTTTTTTGGAACCATTATCTTGACCAAATATAACATTCAGAGATACTACTGAAGATGTTCATCTCTTTGTCTTGTTTGTTTCCTTAGTGAAAATCAAAAACGACATTCCACATTTTTATTTATATTTTTATATGTTTATTTAAAAAAAGAAAAAAAAAATTTTTTTTTGGGTATTTGTAATTAAAAACTTATCACACAATTAATTTATATATAATTAAAAAAAGTAGTTGCCTGTTTAAATTTGGTTTCAAAACTGTTCTGTCATTGATTACATGTTAAGAATGATAATATTGAAGTAATATTTAGTGTCTAAGTCAGTACTAAAGTCTTCCTCACTATATATACTTCCAAAAACGTGAGGATGCCAGATTGCATTCCAGGTAATTTTATGTAATTTGTCTTTATAATAGATGTAAAATTTTATTTAGTGGCTTTAAGACATCTATTATATTACTTTAATTTCATTTATTTTTGTCTTTTTACTAAAGCTGCTTTACATTAGTTGGGCAATAGGACAATGAATGGTTCGTCTGCTATTATTTGTAATGGCCTTCTACAATAGTAGCATTTTAAATTGTATATTATAAGGTGTATGAAATGAAATAAAATATCTTGTTTCAAATGAAATGTTCTGCTTATTAACTTAATTGCATTTTTGAACTATTTATGTAGTATATAATTATATTTAATATGTGCATGACTTTTACTTTAATCCCATTAATTCGATTATATATATATTAGTAGAAAATTTTTGGACACGACATTATGTTATAGTAATATTTAAAGTGTTGTGGATTTTTCATTCATTACAAATGTTTCCAGAAAAGTAGCATAATTAATGGATGGAGGGAATAAAGTCTCATAGGAAAAATGTTTGAGGTTACTGCACAAAAAATTATTGTATGTATATATGCTTGACATACAATATTTATTTAGCAATATATGGATATGCGAATTAATTGAATACATGATTTACCAGATCTAAATACAATAATAAACACCAGTTAAAAAATTTAAAAGGCACAAAAATAATGCTTATTTTTTTTAATAAAAAAAATTCTATTTATATAAAATTAGATATTAACAGATTTTAAAGTAACTAGAGACTTTAAAAATGATTTTTTTCCCCATGAAATAAAACTTGATAATAATAATTCTTATATTTTCAAATTGAGAATATTGTAATTTCTTAAAACATAAGGATATTTTTTTATCAGCCTTTTACTTAAAACTAGTTGCTATTTTTTTTAGATACATATGTATACTATAGCTTTAAATATTGTAAAAAAAAATCTTTTTTAAATTTAAAATGTTTTTGCTTTGCATTTAATCACGTTGAACAATTAAGCCAATTTTAGTTTACATTTAATTTTTTTTTTTAACTGAATCGTTTTACATTTTCATATTTTTTATTAATCTTATGCAAGTCTTATGATTTCAGTAAATCGCATTTTCATTTAGTTGGCTATATCATATTTGATTCAACTTTGATAATTTTTGATTTCACATTTAAGATGTGAATACAGCATTTTAAATTTTGGGGAAAAAATTGCAGATTAATTTATAAAAAACAAACAAACCATTTTTCGTTTGTAAAATAGTTTATCATGATAATAATGAAATGACAACATTTTAAAATTATGCTTTTATGTGTTATGAACGATTTTATTTTGTTGCTTTTAGCTTACATAAACTGCAATAACTTATGCAAAATGTGATGTATGGAGACATGATGTAAGGAACCTATTATATATATTAAAAATTGTATTTAATAGGAACTTCAAAATATTTATGAATTGTCAAATGAAATTGTTTTGCCTTTATGATCTTGTTTATAAATTTAATGATAAGCAATTGATAATTGTAGCTAGTCGAAAGGTTTTTTAATGATGTTTTCTTGAAATTCTTTCACCCGAAACATCTGGAAAATTGTCGTCGTCATCCCCTCCCAAAAAAAAATTCAGGATACCTTGTATACATATATGTATCATATTCTATTCACCATATTCTGTTCACTTGTGATGTGAATGAAAACTGAGTTATATAATGTTATTAAAGTGAATTTAGCAAAAAAAAGTGTAAATTTGAAGCATATTATCGCTAGATATTTTTATTATTTTCTCTCTAGTAGCATAGTGATAGAAAATCTTAAAAATTATGATTTTCAGTGAATAAATATACCTCTTAATATATATTTTATTATCTTTAAAATGACAAGTTTCCACATTTTCACTTAAATATATTTTTCCACAAGTAAAATGACATATCGTAAATTCTAGTAAATTTCATTAGCGTCTTTCATTCAAGCATGTAATAGTAATTTAAAGTGATTATTTAATATATTCACGCTTTCACTTTCAAACACTTAAGATTCGCCCATACAAAAGCGTTTGGGTTCGAAAAGATGGCCATTCTACCTTTTCCAAAGACTTTATCATGTGGTTGAGTGTTACTATTCATTCATTTATAGTTAAAATCTTCAAAGCGCATGTGCAACAGCATAATGGTGTGTTAAATATTACAGTTTACAAACATCGCGCTATAAAAAAAATGATTTATTTACATACAAGTAGAATTATTGTTGAAAATAAATATTGCACAAATATACAAATTATTAGAAGAATGTTGTAAAAATGAATTCTATGTCATAATTATTAAATTCTCTTGATAAATCTATTTCAAGCAAATGTGCTACAACAATCAATATTTAAATGAAGTTGAACTAATAAGTAAAAAGGGGATCATGCATTTATAAATAGGGCAAATATTAAAAAGCAGTAAGAAAAGAATATAATTATGCGAACATTATAACATTTGTTTTTGAAATGGGTGCTTTGAGAGACTGCATAATGATTTTATATTCATGATAATTTAAAATGTTTTTGATTTGTAAAAAAAAAATAAAAAATAGCCTAAATCTGAAGTTAAAGAAAATAGGGTTTTAATGTAATAAAACACAATTTAGGAAAAGTGCTTGAAAGAGAGCATTTTTAAAATGAATTTATATAATATACGCCTGGGTCTTGTTTTATGTGGTAGATAGGTTCCTCAGAAAACGCGCACAAAAATAAACTTACCTTGAAAAATGGGGGATAGATTCTGTAATTTTCAGAAATCGGCATAAAAGCAAAGCAACAAGGAAAAATTACTTTAAAATTTGCATTAAAAAAAAAAAAAGTATGACTAATAAAAAATTTCAAATATTTGAAAAAAAATTAATACAAGACAAACTTAAAATGTTATTAGAAAAGTCTTGAAAAGTAAAGATATGAAAACTAAATTCTGACATAAAATCTAAGGTCTTAATGCAAAACTGAAGTAGGATGATGTTTATTTTAAGAGTAGGGTTGTTAGGAAAACAATGAATATATACAATAATTTGGAATGATCCATTTTTATTAGAACTTGGAAATTTTTAGATTACCTAAATGATGTTATTCACTTTTTTTTTTGTTGAATGAAATTTTAAATAGGAATGAAAATAGATTCGTAAAAATAATACAATTGAATACTATCCAGAAGAATAGCAAACATGTTGGGCAAAAAAAAATTTCACAGCATGCAAAGTTTATTGATAGTTTTTATTTTCATATGTTTATATAAGAAATGAAACAAGAGTATAGAGAAATTATTGCAGGAACATAATTATGAGAGGTAAGAAAAGATAAAGAAGTAATTATAAAAGATAAAATATGAAATGATAACACTGGAGTTTATTTGGACAAATTTTGACACCAGGCATACAATGCATAAATGGAATTTCGATTATATATATAGTTTACACAGAGACTAATATTGAATATTATTTTTAGAGTATAGGATATTGAAATAAGATTAAGATAAATATGAAGAATAGGGGAAATCTAAGATACAGGGAGTAAAATATTTTGTAAAAAAAAAAAAAAGTTTTTATAAGTTGAATATGAGAATGGGTTAGTGGAATTAAGAAACAGCTTTTATTAAAATGAGATAGGTGGGAGAAAAAATTTGGGTTATAAAAATAATTAAACGTTATTGTATATAATGATTTTGAAGTGAAGAGTATATATAACTTGGGTAAATTTTTGGGCTTACACCTATATTCAAAAATTAAATAGAAGCTATATTATGCCTCATCCATTACAATCTGGAATATAAAGTCACCGTTTAAATAGAATTAAAAACTAGACTGGATCAAAGATGGAACTCCAATTAGAACAAAACATTTCGGATATTATTATATGCTTGGAAGTTGCTATAAAAGAAGTAATATTGTAAGATAATTGTGGAAGACAAATTGCAGGATATGGAATTTGAGGTTGGGAAAAAAATAATGAAGAAATTGAGTTTGAAAGAAATGGAAAATATTCAAACCCGAAAGAATTAACTTGAAAGCAATGAAATATAGCGAAGAAAAAGTGTTAAATCCATTACTATATTCATATTTTTTTAGAGGTGAATGTAGATGTCCTAGTGATATATGTCAATTTTTAAGAAAGATAAGCTATAAAGAAATTAATATTGATTTAATATGTATTGTGGGATTTTTTTTTTTCATATTTAGTACTATTGAACTACCACTAACATTAAATGATAAGTGGAACAAGTAATTTTTGTGTGTTGTGTTTATAAAGGAAAATAATAAACAGCCACTCAAAAATGAGTATGACTACAAATCAGTATGAGAACCACAAATACATATAAAACGTGCAGATCCATTTCTCTGCTTAAATAATCATTTTTTTTAGTTTCCTCCACAGAAAACTTTTTTTTCTGAAATACTTCAACACCATGTCTAATTGTAGCTCTCCAAAGTATTTATTCTCTGTCATATCTTCCCAATGGAAATGACTGACATTTCATTTCTTTACCATGTCTTTGAGCCATATTTAAGTTCACCATAAAATACCCTTTTAATAAGTCTTCCATTGTTCATTTGTTTTACATGTCCAATCCAACAAGTGTGATTTTACAATAGTGGACTTGAAAGTGTCACACCCAGCAAGCTGAAGAACATATTAATTGTTTAATAAATTACCATCTTGCTATTGCATTTTAAAATTTTTTTGGAGCATTCTTATGTGAAACTTTTCTAATGCCTTTATTTTATGCCAATAGTGTATCCAATTTTCATATACAATAAATTATGTAAAATAGCAGCTCTATTTATACATCTAACTTAGTTGCAGTAGTTTTTTCTCTACAATGAAATATTCTATTTTTCAGTTTGTTAAATGTAGCACATTGGAGTCTGTGTTCGAACTGAAGATGACCAACTTTTTACATGTAAAACTACTGTTTTTTAAACTCTAGTGGTAACCAATAGAAGCTGCAAGTTGCTGAGGATTTGTCTTCTGACACTGGCTGATAACGAACATAACTCTTTAAATCATTAATTGAGATCTTTATAAATTACATTAAGAACATTTTGTGAATCATCTTTTGAATTGGCAAAAATAACAAAACCGTCAACATACTGTAAACCCAGAATCCAAGTAGTTCTTGTTTTCACCTTTAATTGATTCCAATTAAAAATTCCATCATCAAATCTGCATTGTATTTTGATTCCTGTTTGATTAAGCTGCATATAAACATTTCCAAAGACCATGATAATAAAAATTGAAAACAATGTAGGAGCAAGTACACCTCAAATGCATCAGATTTTTCACTTGTACTGTAAATAAAAATGGGAAAAATGTATCACCCTCAGTAGAAATATATATATATAAGCATTTAATAATTTTATTTAAATTAATATATATAATGCACAGATGGCAAACATAATTAAAATCTAAAAACAAGATTGTTTTAATATAAAAAAAAGTTGTTAATTAGTTATTTTTAATCTTAGAATGGAAATGACTTTCTATATTGATGTAATAGCAAATAAAGTTAGATAAGAGATAAATTAAAAAAATACTAGTGATAAAATTTTGAGTTCCTGCTCATAAGCAAGCTGGTCAATAACAATGGAAATAAACAGTTCTCAGAGGAAAGTCATCATTGCCAATAAGAACAGTGCCAAGCCAGGCAAGATCGATCCTGGAATTTGATAAAAATTCACAAAGATATAATAAAACTTTGAAGTTAAGATTTAGATTGGGATTGCTCATGCTAATTGTGTCTTATTTAAATATAAGTATTGTGGATCTCCAAAATGTAGGTGTCGCACAATGAAGTTTCTCGCATTTGCACCAGCTGAAGCAGTCTGAGTACGATGGTTCCCGGAAACTGGCCAGCTAACGGACTTCTCTTCACCTATAACAATATGAAATGTAAAGACTTTGAATTGTGTGACGCACCAAGGACTACAAAGACGGACTTTACCTACAGCATTGGATAGTATAAACTTTTGTTTTAAATGAAATATGAACATTAATTATATAATATGAACTTTTTAAGTGTCACTTTTAAAAGAAATCTCTCTTATCTGACTAAAATTATTATTTATATATATGTTTAATATTTCCATTCTCGTAAATTTCTTTTAAATTAATAATTTGAAATAAGCGTAAATGGCTGCATAGATTCGTAATGTGTTGGTTTAAGGTGTGTTAATTTTGGGCTAATTATTTTGTAGTTAAATCGGTGCTGGTGGATAGATGTACGTATGTTTTATGTCAATGTAATCTGAGTAGATGCATTGGATACTCTTTCCTTTGTACCGCATTAGCATACAGGGCATAATACCCACCTGAATGTATAGCCCAAAAGTGTAGCCATCACATTGTCAATGGTCGTTGACAGTATTTCCTACGCCATTGATTTTCTTATGTTCTGGTTGGGACAGTAAATCGGCAAAGACTGCTATCTCCTTTTCAGAGCATCTCATATATATATATATATTTCAGTAATTTCGTTTTGTATCACCAATTGGGTAGTGGATTATTCCTGCCTGTTGATGAAATTTATTAATGATCATGGGGAAGATAATCATTCCTTTCCACCATGATTCGTTATTTTCTAATGATATCCTGCAACATGTAAATTCCTGTCTGCATGATTATTATGTTAACAGTCATTTTGCATTGGTCACATCGGTATATCAGTAAGCTAGCATTGATTTAAACACGAGATTTTAGCCTAACATTAAAAGGGATTGAGTTAGTTATATGTGTAATCTATGTAGCATCTTCACGCTTTGTAAAGTATTAAAATTGTATTAAATCTATTAAATGCTTCCATCTGTGCATATAATTCAAATCAAATATATTCACTGGTTAATTTAATTTTCAGAGTTTTCCTTTTAATATGTGTGTGCGTAATAATGTTTTGTCTAGTTAAATTTTGGCAGTAACTCATTTTTATATTTTATTAATATTTAAACTTAAGAATTATAAATTTTGAATATACAGTGTGATATTTTTAAGCTCAGCTTTTCCCTGAGCTAGTGACTGGGACATTCGGTTCGATAAAAGAATAACCTCTCCTGTGTGTATCTGCCTACTATATAAATTTTCTAGGTTCCAATGGCCTGGTGGCATCTTGTATGGCAGATTATATTTCATTCATCCAGTTATGTAGCTGTTCAACATGAATAAATTTTGGTGGTACTATTATACAGTTAGTTGCCTACATTGGGTAGTTGTAAGAAAGTCATAGTGTTGGAATTTTAACTTTAAATCCAAATGTTCTCTAATCAGGCTTTCCTGTATTTTATCACTGACCATTTCACCACAATACTTTCACATTTAAGTTCCCATCTAATATACAATTCCAATAGTTTTAATTGAAAATTCAGCAAATATAGGTTTTTGTTGATAATTGTATCTATTGCTTTTTGTTTAGAATTGTTAAATAACCTTTTCTCTCAAAACTTAAGTTTTCTCCAAAATCTTGTTTATTTCTACACTAAAAAATAATTTTATAACTAACCTTTTAGACATTTGAAACCAATTTTTTAAATGAAGTTACATTTTATCATTTATTGCAGTAAATATTGGCTGAATTATCTTTTATTACCACTACCAATATATACAATTATATTTTTTAAGATGTCAAATAATACAATTTGACAATTTAGTAATTGTCATAATTTGTTCTGCAGTAATAATAGTTGTATTCTCGATATGCAAAACAATCACATTCACCCTTTGATCATCCTGTTACATTTAACAAGAATTGCTTAAGTAAAATATTTCACTTTAAAAAAAATTTAACCTCTTTCATGCTCATACTTGTATACATAATGTTTCTTTAAAAATATAAAGTGAATTGCTTATTTATACTCCTTGTACATCAATGGTATGATTACTTAATTTACATGTATTATGGAACATTATTTCTTAAAACCACTATGTTAAATATTTGTTGACACAAAAATATGTATACAGGAGACAATATAATAACGGTAAAAACTTGGTAAATTGACTAACTACTATTGATCATTTAATTGAGAATTAACATTGCTATTGAACTTCATATCAATACTATGCGGTAATAGCATTATCTTTTACACAAAACTAACGTAAATATTTTTTTTTTGCATAATCTATTCATAGTCATGATCAAATATGTTTTTACTATTTATGATACTTGAAATATTTGATTTTTAGTTCCTTATATACTTTGATAAATAATTTATACATGTAAACCTTAATGTAATGAATACTTTTTTATTACTATTAAATAAATATCTGATAATTGATACTTCAATATTTTAGTCATTACCATTTTTTATTCTAATGTGGGAAATGAGGAAATCATAATTACATAATAAATCTATATTAAATAATTTTATCATTAAATGCTTAAATTTTTGATTAAAATTTACTTAAAAGGAATATTAAATTTACACAATAAAATCAAACTTTTATATTTTATTACAAAAAAACTTCTAATTAAATTTAAAAAGTTTATACGGTCACTTATAATAAAGTACTTTTTCTTTTAATTAACTAGTTTTGCCCATTGGATTCCCATGTAATTGAAAATAATTGATTTTATTTATAATATGCACATTATATAGAAGTTTTATAAAGAATGATACTATTTAAATAAGGCTATAACCTTAGTACATATGCCCTTGAGTGCTTAATTTATTACAAGAGAGAACTCTACAAATCTAAATGTAAGATTCGACTTTATAAAGATAAAAGCGACCACTTTTATCTTCAACCTATTTTTCTAAATATATAGACAAATCTAAAGCATTTTGATTTTTGAATGTGAAGCTAATAAATTTCTTCACTGATTAAGTCCACTATTTCTGTTAAACATTAATGATTGTGAAATCTTTCGATTTACAATGAGTTAATAGTCAGATCTTAAATTTAGAAATATTTTGAATCGATCTAAAATTATAAATATTAATTTTTATTAAGAGCAATGTTAGCACGTAATACTTAAATAAGGCTATAACCTTAGTACATGTGCATAAACTAAGCACTCAAGGCGCATGTACTAAGATTATTGCCTTATTTAAGTAGTATGTGCTGACATTGCGTTTAATAAGAATATTTACAAAGAATGATAATGAAATTTAATATCTTTAATTCATTACCAGCTTCAGTTTGACAGTCTCTAGTGCAATTAAAACTCATATTCCATATTTTAATAAACTTTATTTATTACAAATACAAGTTTTCAAACAAAGAACATGTTTTACCTTTGTGACTATGGAAAAAATTCTAATGTGAAATACTTAATGAGCAAAATAACCTTTTTATTGGAAGATTGATTTTGCCAATTAAAAAAATGTTGAATGAATTCTTTATTTGAATTCCATTTTTAAAATCAAAACAATTTTTTGTTTAGACATCGTAAAGCAACAAAATTATGTTTCAAAAATTAAAATTGGGCCTGTAATTTTTAAAATATTGCAAAAAAATTTTGCACTGGCATTTATGAAAGCTTTTTTCTCTCCAATCAATTACAACTGCTTTATCATAATTACAATTTCATTTGACTTGTTATTTTAAAAACATCTTTTTAAATAAAATGTAATTGTAATCTGAACCTTTTAAATATTTTACAAATGCATAAATATTCAAATAAACTAGGAAAAATATCTCTTTCCTAAGTAACAAAAGAAAAATGCTTGCTCTCAAAAGCCTAGGACAAAGAATTTAACTAGTGGCATTGTCACTTTCTTTAAATTATGATACACCAATCAGTGTTGTCTCCTTTGAATTTCTGATATCTGTAAGATACTATCATCAAGATTTTTTTAAACTAATAAATCTATAAATTTTAGTTCGTTTCATTCATTAAATAGATGTTAAACTGAAAAAATAGCCACTAGAGAGTAAAAGGGCTAAAAATGACAGCAAAAATCATCAGAACACTCTGGAGACATACAATGGAAAGTATACATGTTAAGTTGGTTCAGAAACATGAATTCCCAACTCTTTAGAAACTTATGAGAGATTGAGATATTTTAATGCTTTTCTTTCTGGGTAAAATATTTTATCATCACTTAGCTGACATTATGTACAAAACTTAAATTTGTGTGTGATTCTTACAGGATTTTGAAGATTGGTTATAATTAATTAATCGAAAGTGAAATTGACATTCAACAGGATAACCTTATTTGCTAACCAAACATTTTTATTTTCAATCTGTCTTCAAATTAAGCAAGAACCAATTTTTGTAAATGAATCTAAAACTGATTTGGATAAAATTATTTTTTCTTTGTATACTCTAGTGTTGTGTTTTATGACACAGTTCCCAAAATAGATCATCAAATATACTAATAATCTAATAGAATGACACAGTTCCCAAAATAGATCAGCAATTGTACTAATAATCTAATTCTATTAATACAAACTTGTAAAAAAAATTTGTTTGAAAAATTTTATTGGAAAAATTATTTCAAGATTAATTTTGCAAATAAATCATTTAGTATAACTTTCTTTTTTTACTTTAACACCCTTGTTTTTCCACTTCTTTTAAATACTTGGGTTTTTCAAATAACCATTTATTTAATGTATGCACTATTTAAATCATTCATTGATAATTGTAAATATATGCTAATATAGATTTACATATTTCTTAAGGCATACAATTATAATTTCATATATGTACACATCATTCACACATAAACTTATCAAATATTTAGAGTATTAATTTTAACCTCAAATTATGGTTTTATTTTTAAAATATTAAATTTTAGTATAGACAGTATTTGGTTGTCTCTGCATTCGTGTTATCTTATGTTCGTATAACCATCATCACATACAAATAAATAAATGATTTTATTGCTAGGGCATAAGTTAAAGTGCCAGAAATGAAAGAGCCGGAGTCGCAAATCATGGGTCTTGAACTCCAGAATATATCGACGCCCTTTATTAAAATCGATCCCGATTCCACCTTTCTTTATCTACTATTCTCTCTTTATTTCTTTTTCTGCACATATGCAAAATGCCTTAAGATAATCTAACACACACTGCAGTGAGACAACCATCTTACTATGTAAGGAAAGTTTATTTTCAGTATAGTTCAATTCTTTTCAAAAATATTGAGAATTTTAATTCAAAAAATTGCAGAACAGTTTGATTTCAAAGAGGCAAAAGTATGAGATGTTATTAGAAAAATTGCATTAATATATAAAAATTGATAAATTATGTTTTATGGATTTGAAAAAATGTATATGATAGAGTAATCTGGAATAAACTTAAGATCATTTTGAAAAATAATTTAGGAGAGATTGATTTGGAATATGTATATTCAGATAAGAATAATCAGAAAGGAGAATAATTAAAATGAAGAAGTGAGTATGGAAGAAGTTAAACAAGAATGTTGCATGTCATCTGCTTTTTAATGTGTATTTAGATGTCAAGCATTTAGACAAGCTAATATCAGAGATAGAATATTTTAAGATTTATAGATGATATGACTCAGAATTTCCAGAATGTTGAATAAATTGGAGGAAGGATGTATGGAATGAAAATTAATACTGAGAAGGCCAAGTATTTATGGATAGGAAGGAATACAAAAAGAATACAAGTTCATGGGAATATAGTTCAACAGGTGCATGAGTTTAAATGTATGGGAAGTTGGGTGAGTGGAGATAAAGAGTAGCATTGACAAAAGAGACATTAAGAGAAATAAAATATTTTGTGAACTTTGAAGAGAGAATTAAGGAAAAGATTAATTAAGTGCTACTATGTGTGGAGTACAGTTGTGAAATTGGAAGTCATTGAGATGTAGTCATGAAAAAAATTAGTTGGATGAATACAATGATACATATGGAAGATTTGGAAAAAATAAATGAAATAAAATTGGGCAAATTTGAAATAGAAAAAGGAACTAGACTGAACAAATACCAAAAAAAGAAAACACCGAAAATTGACCTTGCTGGATGATAATGAGATATGTGGAATTGCAGATCTGGACAATAAATAGAACAGAATGGAGAAATGAATGAATTAGCTATGTAATTGCTTTCTGGAACTGACCATATGATAGAGCTCTATTGATGATTTCATTCTTGCATCATCTGACAGTGAAAAGAACAGAACTGTACTGCATATATTCTAATGCTTATATGATCTTGCTCCTTTGCAATATTTGACAAGTAAATTGATAATATACCTAAAAAGATTTTAAAAATCCACATGGTTGTCTTTCTTGATGCATTCAAATTGAGTATATGGAAATATAGTACTGAAATTGAATATTCTAATACACTATACTGAGAGAATATATTTAAAAAAGCTTTAGTAACATCTGTAAAAATTCTTATTTATGAAAATAAACAAATGAATCAAATTGTTGGAAATCTTTAAGATACCTATGTGTTTAGAAAGATTTATAAAAGTGACAACCAACATTTTGATGAAATTACATTTAAAATGATCATTTGGGCTAAAGTGATCTTAATAAATTATGATTTCTAAAATAATGTAGAGAGCTTTCTTTTACTATCACAATCTATTGATTAGCTTTTTTAAAAATTCCTAATAAACTTAATTACTCTTTTCTGATTATATAAGCTCATCAATGACTGATTTCTGAACAGTATTCCTCAAAGTCTTAATTTTGTTTAATCAAAAAAACCCGTATAATAAAATGTTATAATGCTATTTTTTTGCATTTTTGTCTAATATAAATATATATATTGATGCAATGTAGTGATATATACCTTCTTTATAATTTGGGAATCTCAAGGTAGTAGGCCTTAAGAAACCTATTAGCCAGTCAATTCTTCACCATTCTCTAAAAATATCAAAGATATTTAATTTTAGCTTTAATATCAAAAATCCATTTTTTCATATATTCTCAAAAATACATTATTTGCATAATTTCTAATTGTGTCTACATTTTAGTAATAAATTGCTGCCCGTTCTTTTATAACATTTTCAATAAAACAAACCCCCCAACTTATTTATAAACACATTCTTTTGTGAAGACTTATAAAAAAAAATAGATTCTATTATAAATTGTTCTTCCTGATAATCTGCTTATTTATATACATATAAAATTTTAATTTTATCTGCATTTTATTAGTGAAATTATTCCTCTATAATATTCACTACTGTTAAAATTAATAATCATCATTCCAATTTTTATATGCATAAATTGACAAAATTGTTTTCATTCTCGTTACTTGTCCTGTCATGAAAATTAAAAATTATTTGTTATTGTATTGCTATCCACATAATGCAATCAATCTATCAAATATTTAAAATTAGCCATTTAAAATTTGACCATGCCATCTATCTTCAAATTGCTTCATTACCTGACCATATATCTGCATTCTTATATTCCCATTTCTCTTTAAATTCTCTCAAGAATATCTAATATCCTTTTAAGGATATATAGTACATCATTCTCACATGTTGACTCTAGTACTGCAACTCATAAAATTCTTACTATATCTTATCTGTTATATACCTTTATCAGATTTTATTTCCCAATCACCCAAATAATGTTTTTAGGTTATTCAAAAATGATTCTTAAATATCTATTTAACTTCTTAATATTTATCTCCCCTAAAACTAAAAAAAAACTCACTTTTTTGGTATCACCATTCTTACGTTGTTTCATGTTAAAATTGCAAATTCTATGCTTTTATAGTCTTAAAAATCAAATTAACTTTTTCACAAATGAATGTGTGTAATATGCTACATTAAGATAATGAATGCAAATGTGACTGGATATTAGATTACTATCATGATAAAATTGCAAAACTTTTTGTTTTATACTTTGAATACAGGTTTTAATTAATATAACATAAATACAGCTTTGAAATGATTTTTTAGCAAATCAACTTTTTCATGAATGAGATATTTGCAAATTCATATTCTGTATATTTTTGATATTCCATGATCGTGGGTGTAAAGTTTTAAAATTCAGTGGTTTTGGAATAACAATATTCAATTTGTATTTACATTTGAAACTAGATAATGGAAATAACTTTCTATTTCCTTTTTTATTTTAAAAGAAAAATATAATTAACTTAGTGAATTTATCCCCTCTTTTCAAAGTGTTTTTACATAATACAAAAGTTTTGGGTTTTTTTTTTTTTCAAAATTATTCTCATTAAAATGCTCTTTCTTTCAAAAAAATATAACTTACTACTTTTGTATCCATGCCCTTCTTGTGATGAAGTACAAAAAAATGATATTTTCAAAATTGTAAAAATATTTTATATATAAAAAAAAGACCAACAACTAAGATTGCTTATAACATTTTATAATCACAGTACCAGCACACAAAAAAATTGAGTGTTTTTTGCTTTTTATTGAATATTTTTTCCAAAACATGAACTAGTGAAAATAAAGATATTAGGAAAGGGAGATGGTTATATGTATAGGTAGAATACTGTTACAATGACTTTCTATAGATCATAAAAAAGGATATTGTCCAGAGCATATATAATTGTGATTAAAATTTGATATTTTGCAATTCTATTTTTATAAAATTAAAGATATGATATAGTAAGTTTTTATTTTATTATTTTTACTTTTTGAATGAATGTGAATGAGTAAACAGACACAAAACATGCTCTCAATTTATAATAAGTACATTTAAAAATTTTTTTGTTTTAGACTATAATATTAATTTAAATGCATATTATACATAAAGTTTGTGTTGAAAATTACTGTGCACTTGCAGTTCAATAAGTAATATATATTTTATTGTAATCAAAGCTTATTAACAAAATGTGAACTATTATAAGTGATGTGGAATTAGAACAAAACATAATGAATAACACTGCATTGTATATATATAATGAATTCTCAATGTATTGCTTTTCAAGAACTAGAGAAAATTAATAATAGGTATATAAAATCAATAAAATATGTCTTGGAAATTATGAATAAGAAACAATTTGATACTAATAAAATATGATTTAACTGTTAGCTTTAACTATAACAGATATGATTCAAAATATTCCAATTATTATTTGCAAAAGGTGTGTGAATTTGCATATGTATATAAAGTACATTATATATTTAAAGATTGTTTTAGATGAAAATATTTAATGTGTGAAACTATCCATTTATAATTATTTAATTAAAAAGCACTTAGAACAGTAGTTAATAAATACCAACTACACCAGACTAAGAGGTAAATTAAAACTAACATTGTACAATATATATATTGTAACCTTCCAAAGAAAAATGAACAAACTGCAAATGATTACTATACCAGGAGTGGCCAAACTTTTAGACATTGGGGCAACTTTTTTGATGAAAGTGTACGTGAGGATGATTAAGTTTTTTTCAAGGCTTTGAACGGGACACTCGAAAAAAATGTTATTTTTGCCAGAACAGAAAAAAATAATGGTTCGAAGTCCTGTTTTTTTCAGAATGTACTTATGAATTGGTGTTTTTTTTTATAAGGGCTTTTTAGGTAGTCAAAAATATTGGTGACATTTTTAGAAGATATGAACTGATGAATTTTTTTCCAATAAGATACAAACTGTTGAAAAAATTTTGATTACTATTAAATTATCTCAGCTCCCTCTAGTATTACAATTTGTCCATGTTGCTTTATAAAATACTTATTAATGGACTGTTCCCCACAAGGATACTCATGCGCATTTAATTCACTCTCAAACCACTAGTTTTTACATTATTTTTTCAATTTTATGGTTTTTTATCAAGAAAAATGTACGGTATGATGCTCACTAATATTTAAAGTTATAACAATGAGATAAGGCCTGCCTTCCAAGGTGCTGATTAGTTGTTTTACATTCACTAGAAAAGGGAGTGCTTGTCAACAATTTTGACAGATCCAAGTTCTTTGTTTTGATTTTCAAAAGGAAAATGTTTTAGATTATTTTTTCATAAAATGTGTGAAAATATAATTATTTTAGAATAGTTCAGATTTTAGTAAAAATTATTTACTTTTAGATGAAAGCAAATTGAGAAAGAAATCAATAATGTAGGCTGCATTTTGTAATAGGTTACAAAAAGTACATTTTATGTTGTATTATGATTTTTATTAATTATAAATAGAAATTTACTTTTGAAAAAACTTTTGTTTACTTTAATCTGACAATTATTAATTTGCTTTTTAAAAACTAAATTAAAACAAGTATAATTTTAAAAGAAATATATATTTTTACTGCTGATTCTGTAATTAACCAATCAAACATTTAGAACCTTAAATTACGATTATTAAATTATTATACGAAGGGTTTTAAAAAGTTCACAATTTCTGTTTTAAAACCTTTGTTTCTGCAGGACAAATTATTTTAATTTCTTCTCGGGGGGGAAAAGCCAATTAAATATTTCTAAGAATTTTAGCTCTAGTGTTACACAAAAATAATTTAATCCTTTTCAGCTTCTTCCAACCTGGATTTATTTTTGAGATTTGAATTTTTATTTTTTGTATTTAAATCAGCTCTAAATTTATCACTACATTTGTCAATGTTCACGTTAGCTTCGCAATCAACTTCCAGAGACATCGACATCTTGGCCACTCTTGCTATATACCATACTAGCTCAACAATAAACAAATAATGAGACTCTGGTCTAAACAGAATGTATGATAAGATAAATAATACATGAGAGACTTCAGGGATGATCACAACATATAGGTTTTAACATTGAAAAGCATATAAAATATACTCCACAATGGCATTACTATTGTAGAAATCCAGCTGCTTTCCTATTATAATCAGTAGGAAAATCTCTATGACTAACAATATTTCATTAGAAATAATTATTCAGCTACTCTTTTGTAATTTAAGAAACAAATTAAAAACACATTAAATTAATTCAAATAATTAATGCTATCCTATGGATATATCAGTGATCATGATTATTCTTTTCTAAAATATAATTATTAGTAGTTAGATAATTGAATAACAAGAGGGATTTTGTTGAGATTCAATTATCTAAAGAATAAGTACACAAATTAGACTCACTATTTGAGAATTAATCTAGCCATAATAATCATGCATCGAGATTAATAATCTAAAAATTAAATAATTTATTAAACTTATAAATGTTTATTCTCCTGACATAAATAACTATCATGAAACAGAATAATCATTTAGTAATAATCAAAAGCTTTATAATTATCACCTCATTATTTAACTCTTAAATACAATTAGTTAGCATTTGTGCATCTTAATTTTATTTCTAAAACAAACATTACACATGATTTTATTAATTACTTTAATTCTGGATATCATATTTGAATTTATTCTATATAATAAATTTGAACTTGATTTTAAAACAGGAATGTGATCATTGAAAATAACACTAATGCTCTACACCTGCCATACTCAGCCTTTTTCTTTCCAGGGCCATGTGTGCTACATCAATCGGGCCACAACATGCTATATAAGAAATCGGCAACCAATTGGTACCATATGAAAAAATATCTGATTTCGCAATTCATGCATGCCACAGGATCACTCAATTAACATTAATAAAATACTTTTATTTGATATAAACATTTAAATATCAATGTGATTTTTGATATTGAGATAAACTTTTAACAATTTTAGATAAATCTGATTTAAAAATGCTACTCTTAATATATCACCAAGGTGTGAATCAATAAATCTGTGTATACATTCACATTTCATTTTCAAATAAGACGATTCACAAAGATATATCGATGTGAGCAGCCTTTTTGAGTTTTATATTTATCAAGCACTAATTTCCACAATTCCATATACTCCTTTACCTCTCTTTTTTCTTTAAAAATGGCTTACAAATTTGTGTCATTTTTAAATTCAACAAATAACTTATTCACGTCTAAATGCAGCTAACTGTGTAATAGTTACTATTTCTAAATGCCAGGGATTTTCTATAAGTTCTTAATATTTCTTAAATCTTGAAATCAACTTTAAATTTTTTTCAATAAGTCGCTAAATAATTTGCAATAATTACATAGGTTTCTGACGAAATGCCAATACTATCTTGCTTAGCATTTGTTAATGTTGGAAAATGATGTAGAATTTGAGTTTGTATTTTTTTGTAGTAAATATTTAGTTATTCTTCAAATGCAAATACTTTATTTGCCATTTGTGAAATAATTTTATTTTCACCTTTCAAACTAATATTAGGATCACAAAGTTTTTCTGTGATGTCACATTTTTTAAAAAAACTAAAAGACACCACTATCCATCACTGTCAAGTTTATTATAAACTTTATTGTTTTCTTGTAAGAATGAAATAATTTCATGACAAAAAAAATGATCCCAAACTTTACTTCTCCTTAGCCATCACACCGAAATATGCAAAAGTACATGACCATAATAACTTTATTTTTTCCAAAAGCTTTTTAAATTTTCTATGGTTCAATTCTTGGGTTCGAATATGTCATATTTATGATGGTTTTCGTCACAGCATCTACTTTAATGGATATATGTGCCCTCAAGTTTTCTAGGTAAATTAAACAATAAAATGATGAGATTTGTTAGATTGTATTTCTTTTCTAATAAAAAAACATCCCCTTTCAGATCAAATCATTGAAGGACATCCATCAATTCACACAAATCAATTTTTTTATTTCAATATTATTCTCCACAAAAGTACAAATACTATTGAGAAAATACTACTTCTAGTTTGATCCTTCATAGGAAGAAATTTAAAAAAATCATAAATTGAATTTTGTTCGTACAGTATCTGACGAAAATGGGCACTTTATGATGTTGCTGAGATGTCAGTGCTAGAATCAAAAGTGAAACTAAAATATTTGCAGTTTTTCAAATCTATTATAATATTAAAAATATGCTTAGCAATATCTTCAATATGTCTAATCCAGGTAGAATCTGACAGTTATAATTTCTTAATTTGTAATATTTGATTTTTATTATTAAATTTACCAAATAATATATTTGAAGATGCGACATGTTGGACTTTCCATCGTTTATGAGTGAATGTTGAATGTATAGAAAATTTTAAACTTTCCAAATACAAACAAGTTGTTATTTTTATAAAGCGCAGTCGATATTGAAATAATTGAGAGAGTGCAAATCTCTCAAGCGCTTATGACTACAACCAGACAATTCAATATTAAGCACTGGGACAGAATTTTAATAAGAAAAGAGCGGTTCCACTCTCTTCTTAACTTGTCTTAATATATATCCAAGCCAGTCCAAAATACTTATATTTGAAAGCATGAATCTTAAATATCATCACACTTAATTCACTGAGTTCAAATTATAAACATACAGCATGAAATCTTTCGATTTACTATGCAGTAGTTTTTCGATGTTATAAATTTGCAGCAATATATGTAAATATATGGATATATATTAAGAGAAGTTAAGAAGAGAGTGGAACCGCTCTTTTCTTATTAAAATTCTCTGTCCCAGTGCTTAATATTTGATTGGCTGGTTGTAGTCATAAGCGCTTGAGAGATTTGCACTCTCAATTATTTCAATATCGACTGCGCTTTATAAAAATAATATTATTTATATATATTGCTGCAAATTTATAACATCGAAAAACTACTGCATAGTAAATCGAAAGATTTCACGCTGTATGTTTATAATTTGAACTCACTGAATTTAGTGTGATATTTAAGATTCACGCTTTCAAATATAAGTACTTTGGACTGGCTTGGATTGTTAGTAATAACACAAATAGATGTTTCGAGTAGTATTATTCTCCACTCTTCAGGTGATGCTGGCCTATACACACAGTGACAATATTCGCTTAGAAGTTGAACTCGGATCTTTAGACTCTTGAATATCGAATTTAAGGCAAATGCTCTACCAACTGAGCTTTTGATAGAATAAGCTGTTGGTAGAGTTTGCCTTAAATTCGATATTTAAGAATCTAAACGTGCGAGTTCAACTTCTAAGTGAATATTGTCATTGTGCGTATAGGCCAGCAACAGCTGAAGAAGAGTGGAGAATAATACTATTCGAAACGTGTAATTACTAATCTGTATTGTCTATTTGTGTGTTATAACTAACAAGTTGTCTGTATTTGGAAAGTTTAAATAAAGTTTAAAATTTTCTATACATTCAACATTCACTCATAAATGATGGAAATGGTTTCCTATAATATACCATCATTACAAACTTTCAGACAAATATATTCAAAACATTTATGAAACATTCTTTCACAACTTCAGCATCCGTAAATGATTTCATATTTTTGTCAAGTATATAACAAATTTCATATGATGCTTGTGTCACTGCTGTTACTTGTGAAATTGCCACTGACATAACATTGTTGTTACAATGATTTCTTGAAGAAAGCTAATTTTTCACTTCTTATTAAATACCCATGAGTAAGTGTCATCAAACATTTTATATTTTGTAGTATAATGAAGATCAATGTTATTTTTTTTAATGTGACTCTCGACAAATCAAACATATTGCTGAATCTTTGTTATTTATCACAACAAAATCTTCCTAGTTGTCATGAAATAGTCTACTTTCATCCAATAATTTTCATTTGTTGCTTCAAGACATCATTATGATGTTTAAATTATAGTTTGATATAAAATACTATGTGACTGTTTATACTAATTCATATATAAAACTCATGTCTCGCCTTGCCTTCAAAAACACGGACTATTGGCAGATTGAATTAAAGTTTCAAACTTCTGATTGGTCAATTATAAAATCTGCAGTAAACATATTTGTCTTTCTAAAATTATATTTGTTTTAGTTTAGTATCTAAATGCAAATTCATAATTTGTCAGATTACAAAAGTTTTTAAAAAAATAAATTTCTATTTATAATTGAAGATAATAATCTAATGAGGTCAAACTAAAATAAACATCCAATTATAAATTCCAGCCATAATTCATTGAATTCATTATCAATATGTTTTAGTGTAAAAGTAAATATTTTTGACTAAAATCTGAAAAACAAACAAGTGGGTAAAAAAAAGTTGAGCAAATTATGATTTCATTTCCAAATTCAGAATATAAAAATACAACTGTCAAAATCATGGATTGGCGCTTCCTTACCGAGAAAAAAACCCAATCAGAAGCTTGAAAAGTTATATCATTGTTATACCATTAAATTTAAATATTGGTTTTTTATTTGTAAAAAAATACTGAAAGTGCTAAAATCAGTGAAATAATGCTAAAGATAGTGGGTTGAGAGAAAGTACAAACTGTATATGAAGATACTCGGGCACTGCTGGTATAGACTTGGCAAGTTCTTCAGTTCTGTGAAATTAATAAAAAAAGACAGCTAATATTATTAGTGCATCAATTAAAAAAAATCAATTGCACATGGTTATTTGTTAATTAAGAAGTGTTGTCGCATATGTTAACCATCAGTCTATTTCTGGGCTGCATATAAAAACTTGGCGGGCCACAGGTGGAGTATGGCTGTTCTATACATATGATAACTAAATTTCTATTTTCAAATAACTATTCAAGAGTTTTCATATTTGATAAAATAAAGATCAATGAAATATGACTTTAATAAAGTTATAATTCCAAAGTAATAAAAAATTAATTTATCAATTTCCAATTCTTTAGTATAATTCTACAAGTAAAATATTCAAGAAATATTTTTATGTAATGACTTCATTTTGATTATGTGCTTTAATAGTATGTCTTTGTGATAGAAATGATTGTAGACAGAAATAGTTACTAGTCAAAATTTTAAATTAAAACACTTATTTATTTTAACAATAACAATTATAAATATCAGATATAACAATTGATTCACAAAATGAATATTTAAATAATAACAAATTTACAAGAAAATTCCTTACATTTACAATAAATAAAAATATTCTTTTCAGTCAGGCATTCAAATTATATTTACATCATTTTGTCCACCAAGTGATAAGTTTATTATCAATTTGTATGCTTTCATTTATAGTGTAAACTAATTTGACCTTTTGTGAGTTCATCCCCATGGATAATTTTCATGTCATCTTCCACATTTAAATAATTCTTTATGATTGAAATTATTTGAACCAAGTTATAATACTTTAATATCATTCACACTTAAAATTTGTATGAAAACATTAATACAATTTATGAATGAAATTGTTTATGTTGTGGTAATTTTAAAATAGTACAAATGCATTTAAATAGATAATTGAAGCTAGGATTCTTTCTATCAAAATTATTCATTTTTATGCACTCAACACCTCTCTCACATTTGCACTTATTTTGATCTCATTTACCTTATTTGTTTTGTGTATGGTCCTACTATTTCTGATACCATTCTAACAAAACTTAGAAAGAAAAACTATAAATTCAAAAGGAATGACTGACCAACCTATGATGCCTATTATATATTCTAATAGCATAAATAAAACTTTGCAGATAAGAAACTGATCTTGTCAAATTATTGTACCAAAATATAGAAATAGAAGTATCCTCTCTTTATGACATTATAATTTAGAAGGTGGTCATTTTTCTTCAATGATTCTACCCCAGTATATTCTGGATTATTTATCAAACTCTTATCGAATATAATATTCATGTTTCCTTGGAAAATCCTTTCATCTTATAATAATAATATGGGTATCACATTGATTAAACCCACTAAAATCTATTATCAGTTTTTCAGGAAATTTTATATCCTGAAATTTTAATTCTTTCCACACTACGTATTTTCCGCATCTACAGCTATTAACTTCCTCTTTTCTAATAGTATAATTTTATCTTCCATGTATTCATCGATACACATTATAGATCACATTACAAAACAAATAGCTATTATGACAAATGTCAACATACTTTCTCCATTTCAAAGTTCAGGATCATAAATCACTTTTCCATATATCACATTATATTCGTATGATATATTCATATTTAAATAGAATCCCATTTCTTGATTTATCATCCTCAATACAATCATTAATGAATTCATTTAAGACAGTTTTACCAAAATCAGATTTTTTAATCATTATACTTACTGTAACTAGTTTGGTTACATGTCACACAGCAACATAGTTGTATGTGTGCTCATATATATATAAGGGAAAAGTAGAAATAGACAATTTTTGTTGATATTTTCTATATTTCACTTGAAATAATGACTTGTAAAGGGTTAAATAACTCGATTTAAAACAGAATTTTATTATAAATTAAAACATTTAAAAAGGTCTAAATAAATAATATTGTATTATTCTGATTTTGAATTTAAAAAACGTGCATGGTTTTTTTATATTAATGCTTGTATACATTTCTTTATCTATTTTTAAAAATTCCAAAAAGTAGCTTTTAATCAAAAGTGATTTGAAGAGAGTAAAAACATGCAGATCACACATTTGCTTCAAAAGTAGCTTGTAATTAAAAGTGATTGGAAAATACTAAAATTGATTTTAATCAAGATAAAGATTGGATAAAAAAACTTGTTAGTGTGTTTTTGTCACCTCAAGATTAAGAAGGACTAGACAGATGGAAAACAGACTGCAATATGTTGTCACTTCAGATGATTCTACAAAAACTGATAAAAATATCAGTTCAGTCTGGATTGTAGTTTTTGTAACAGCTGACCAGAAGAGTCTGGTTTTAGTTGGCTAATAGTTAGCCACAGAGTTGATTAAAATATTTTGTAAAGTAATAGTTTGCTGTAGCAGAGAGCTGGCTGGAAGAGATAGCTAGTAGTTATTCAGAAAACTACCAGGACATAAGAATGAAAGAAAGCAGCTGCTCTAGTTTGAATTCATATGGAGGAAAATAACACCTCTTTGTTGATATTCATAATGACCAATGTATTCTAAGAAAACAGCTAATTTTCCTTATCCAATCCTAGCCAGAAGGGAAATGATTAATACCAACCATATCTGAATTATACTTTTTCCTGTTGCTGACAATTGCATGGATACCTATTTTGATGATGGACCAAAAACCAAGCTTACCAAGAGAAAGCTTGAAGAAGTAATTATATGTATGCTATTTCAGCTATATGTAGAGAAGGACTGATAAACATATATACAAAAATGAGTTGTTTTAAAATAATTCATTTAAGTCATTTTTAAATTTCAAATATTTAATTTAAAGACACTATGATTAGTTAAATGTGACTTGAAGTAGCGTTATATATATAACGAAATTTTAAATGATTTTCATAGTAAAAATGACATTTTAATAACATATATATATATATAAAATGATATTAGTTTAAAATCATTTATTAAAGAAGGAAAAAAAGGTTTAAATTTATATTTTTAAATTGTAAAAAAAGACATTATAATTAAGAGTCAAGAATAATTATTGACCATCTTTTTTTTTTTTTTTTAAAAAAAAAGAAATTTCCAAAAAAAAAGCATTTTAAATCAATCAACTATCAAAAATTTGATAGTACTTATTTTAAAGAAAAAAGATATCCGGCAAAGAGAATTGTGAAAATAATTTTGTGTTAAATTAAAATTTGTAAATGTCAGTGTGCAAATACATGCACACATGTAAAATTTTAAACATTTATACTATTTTTATAAAACTGAAAAGTTTAATCATGAATTTATTATTTTATATGATGATTGTAATATAAGGAAATTGTACTGCATATTTATGTGTGGGTATATATGTCAATGCTTGTTAAATAGGACATAATTTAATCATTTGTCATTATTGAATATCAATTGAAATATATTAATTGTATATTATAAATTGCATGTCTATGCACATATATATGTAAACCATCAAGTAATAACTTGAATTTTGTATTTATCACATATGTGTAAATCACAATGTGATAATTTACTATTGTATGTTAATCAAAGTCTGAAGGCTAAATTGATAAGCATAACCTTATTCTAGACCTTAATATCATTTTTTATTGTTAATAAACTTGGGTTTAATTATGAAGATTATTGCAGTGGTTCTAAATATTTTTAGAACATGTTTCCATCATCTCTTGATCACATATAGTAATAAAGCTTGTTTTCCTGAGCTGGACTCATGCATAAGTCTGATATATGAATGGAGATATATATTAGTGCTTTTGGGCATCTAGAGATGATCAATCATCCTCTTGGTTAGTGCAAAAGAGAATACTCTTTAAAGCCTAAGCACTGCATTTTATTTTAATTGTCTTTATTAGAATTGTTTTATAGTTGGCTAGTATATTAATGACACTAAGTGGCCAGAGCATTGGTGATGATCAGCATGTTCTAATGTCTCAGAACTATTTTCTATGATTATGTATTCTGATAGATGAGCAGTGAGTTGGTGCATCCAAATTGCCCAAGCTGACAAAGGCTAAATACTTAGCCTGGTCTACAGAAGACCCATTTCCAATCCAGTCACAAGATAGACTTGATTTTATTCTGATGTAGTTTGATTGGTGAATCATTCATGATGGTTATTTTGAGTATTACTTTGACTTATAATGCTAGTTGATATATAATTATGCTTTTAGTTGCTCAGAGGAGTAGCTGTCTGATCTCTCAGAGATCTTATGCTCTTGTAATATACAATTTTTAAAATATATTTTTGATGTTAAACATTTATTTAAAAAATAAAAATTAAGTCATATCACATGACCCCATTTCTTTTTTAAGCTTGTAAAATATAAACAAACAGCTTTGCTAATTACTTAACAAGCTTTGTGATAAATGCTTAGCGAAAGTATTTAAAATATCTGCATCATAAACCACAACCAACCCCTGATCATATCTGAAACTATCCTAATACCTCTGAGGAGTGCAAATGCATACCATTGGTCATGGGTTTGGGTGTGGTTTCTTATAGATATTTTAAATGCTTTCTCTTGCTAAGCATTTATCACAAAGCTTGTTGAGCAATTAGCAAAGTTCTTTATTACTTTAACATCTTACTTTAATATTTCTATATGCTTTAACATTCAATTTTTAAATGCTCTTTATATTTTGTTAACTTGCAGTTGATGATGATTTTCACCCTATCAATTATCACCCTGATTACTCATTCCCTTACATTACTAAAAGAATATCAATTTAAATTACCACCTTACCTACCCAAACATATTCAGTAACTCATGTATACCATATTAGTTCTATAAGCATATGCTTTTTTTAAAAATTGAATATATAATCACATATTATTCTAAATATTAATTATATATAAAATGATTTAAATTATTTATAATATTACCATACAATATATTATAACGGTCGGGAAATGGGTGAAATATCCAGTCTTACCGTATCTGCCAACAAGGGCGCCATCAAGGCTACTTAGAACCTAGAAAATTTATAAAGTAGACAGATATGCGCTGTTAAGATCACGATCGCCAGCCCAAGTCACTAGCTCATGAAGTAGCAGAGGTTTATACATATTTATTAAAATAAGCTTCAATAAAGATTTTAAAAAGCAAATAAATAAATTAGATCACTGTCAGTAGTAATAACACACAAGATTTTATTTATGTATATATATGTGACGACACACAAAACTTGAAAAATAATTATATAAAAAAAAATTGTTTGTTCGTTATTATTTACTATTATTTTTATTTGTTTTAACTTTTATTTTAAACTTAGAAATGTTGAATATAGATGAGCTACCCAAACGACACATTTAAAAGATCTTCAAACATTTGATTCCAGGCTAATAGTCCACAGCCACACCAATGCTCGCTTCCAGATATATCAGCAACCAATGCAATGTGAACATGTTAGCATAGAATCACACTGACAAGAATATGCATCTGAACAGCATGATATTATTGGAGAAAACATGAGTTTCAACCAGTATAGGAATGTACTTCTATCTGGCGAAGGAATCATGCATGTAAATTAATTAAAGAGTGCTATGTGTGGGGGGAGAGTGGTCTTTCTGCTGACTTATAATCCCTCCACAGAGCTAGAAGGGGTCAATGGCGCAGGAAATATATCTGCATCCATTTCAATGATATGACTATCTCTTTGGAGTCATGCATTCAGTTGGACTCGTCACCCTAGGTGCTATCACACTTCACATTACATTGATATAAACGTCCATATTACAAAACAAAATAGCCCGAAATCAAAACCCTTTAAAACTAACATTTAAAAGAGTCTAGCAGCCATCCATACTCAACTTAAATTTAAGTCAATTTAATAAAAAAAAATTTAGTTTACAGTATTTAACCTATTTTGAAATTACATTGCATTCAACTTATTTTTTTTTCCTTTTTTTTTTACACAAATATTTGACTTATTTTTAAAATTTAATAAATGCACAAATAATGATACGTATATTTTTCATTTTTGTTTGCAATCACAAACCCCTACCCTATTACAAACAGACCTTATACTAAGCATGAATAATAATAAAAATTATAACACATAATTTAAGAGATTATGTTTTAACTTTAGATCAGAGTTTTAAAATTGCAAAGTTTATAAAAGATAAAGTTCAGGTTTGTTCAGGAAAGAAAGTTTATAGTTCTTTTTTAGAAACAATTAAAGTTCGAAGATTTTAAATTTAAGAGCTTATATTTCAATTATTTATAAATTATACTTTCCTTTGTCCGAGCTCATTCCTTCATGACAAAGATCTATGAAGTCTTATGATGATTTACAAAGATTTCTGAAGATGGGATCCATGGAGATGAAAGCTGCCTTTGGTCGGCCGCACCGAAGGAAGCACGATGAAACTGATTACATTTTTGTGACAGCGATAACTTTAAAAAATTTTATTTTTACTTTTAGCAAATACGAATGAAATCAAAATTTTAATTTTCTGATTCTCTCCAATTAATTATTTCTTTTAAATTCTTCCTTTTATAGTCCTGAGGCATTTTATCTCTGGAATGCAAGGATCGATCAAACATATTTCATGTCTGTATTTTATTGGTTTATTGGATTTGTGTCCAAGTAGATTTTGGGTTTGTGGCTAGGTAAGATTTTTCCACTGAGGTCTGTGTCTATATCTTGGGCGGGAAAAGCAAGTCTTTTGTCTCTATTCCTAGACTCTTATCTCTTTCGTAATCATCTTTTCAATGGTCATTTTGCCCTAAGGATCTGTTTATAATTTTTATTTTTAAGATTAAAAACTCTCTTCGTTACTTTTTAAAATCAATAGGCTTATTATATTTTATTTAAAGATTAAAATCTTTGTTTTGATTCTATAATTTTTATTTTTTAAAAGTTTATTTTATTTCAATATTTAAATCAAACATGTTAATAAATTAATAACTCGTTATTTGTGCATTTTGAATGTTTGTGCATTTAATTCAGTATTAGATATTTATAAAAAAAAGTCAAGTATTAAAATTTAAATGCAACGCATTGTAACTGTCAGAAAACGTGTGACTCGTAAACATAGTGCAGAATTCGACCACCATACAGAACAGCAGCACCATCGAGTAGTGAAGCCACCCATGGTACTGAGTTCGAACATAGTTTATCAGTTCCACAATACAATCCACGAAACAACGCATCTGATGCGACATTAATAAATATTTCCTTAGGCACGGTGGTCAGGGATATGCAAGAGATTCATGATTTGATTCTCGAGTTAGCCAATAATCAAACTAATATTAATTAAACATTCATATTTACATAATCGAGGAAATATTATATAGAATGGGTATCGAATAAATGAAACGTAACGGCAGACATATAGTTTAAAATTATTTATTAATACATTTTAATAAAATCATTTACTAATAATATTTTAGGGATTCAAAGCTTCAGTAGCGGAACTTGTGACATGATTATATTTTAAAGAATACATTTATTTATTTAGATATTACTTTATATTGAGGATTTCAGTAGCGGTATTTCCGATATGTAATGTTTACAAAAGGAATACATTTATTTGTTTAGACATTATTTTATCTTGAGGACTCAGTAGCGGTATTTCCGATACTGAAATGTTTACAAAAGGAATTCACTTATTTGAAGGCGTAATCTAGCTACCTAAAATTCTCGAGTAAGTATTTCTAATGCATGCCTGGAGGGATTTATACCTTTGCAATGCAAGAGTCTAAAGTAAGATGTAAGAGTAGTGGCGGACACATATTTATTTAATTAAAATATTTATTTTATGACTAAGGGCAAACATTTATTTGAGAGTGAATTATGAAGATAATGCAGAGGCGGAGTGATATATAGAATAATAAAATTAAGTAAAGGAACACATGGTACGCTTTAGAAAGGCGATATGGAATGGCAGTATATTGAAACTGCAATGCCGCGAATGAGTTTATAAGACTGTCGGGCTGGTCTAGGTGTCACATAAGCATAACCAGGGACAAGCGGTATGTGTCGCAATTTGCCAGCTGGCTGCATGACATTGTCAAATCCTACAGGAGTACCCATTATGCCTGCTTATGTAGGACGACTGGGGTTAATTTCAACCCTGAAGAATCCGGAAATTTCACGGCAGAATGGGTCATCGCGTCTCTAAAATGTAACACATGTATACTGTATAAACGATTATGATGAGATTTAAATAGATTTCTGACTCGGCCCTACATTATCAACATTTACTAAAGAACTCTGGCGACTCTCAAAGAAATGTGATTTTCTAGAATTATTCATTAGATTTAATAAATACAAAATACATATAAACTGGGAGTTATTACAACTAATATGTCAGCCATTTGCGAAGTAGTAGACCCTGCATTACAATAAATGATGCACTGAATGTGTGTCGATTTATATGAAAGTGAAGTTATTAAGGAAAGTAAATATTAATGAAAATTTGACACGCATTCATTGTTTCAAGCGATCATAGATTTAAACTTTGAAAATTGAGACAATTATGAGCATACAATAATTAAATAATAACTATAGATAAAAATGTAGATTATAGAAATACACACCCAAGAAAGATAGAGTGAGGTAAGCTAAATTATTATAGAAATTTACACATTAAGTTAATTATTCAGTTTTAGTTGTACATATGGTAGTTTTTACATTTTATAATTTAGATAAGTAGTATGAAGAAGAGCTATAGCATATTATTAGAGTACTGTAGAGTTTGAACACAGACAGGTACCTGTTTTATAAGAAGTTTTCTGATTCCATTAGTTTAGCAGCAAAAGGTTCACGAGTGGCAATTCTTTCTTGTATTTAGATATTTCATTTAATTTCACAGCAGCAGCCGCTTTTTCATTTATTTCAGGCAGCAGATCTTCATGGTGAATTTATGACGGGCAATGGAAAGTTCGGCATCTGATAGGCCATCTCCCGATGGAGAATAATCTAGGTGCTTTACTCGGTCATACCTTGGCAGGAACAAATTATTTTTATATTTTTGGAGACTCTCAGTGATCGAGAGCAAAGCTAAAGTTTAAGTGAATGTCTCCAGCAAGTCTAAGATGGCCTCTTTTTTTATCTTGATCTTTCACATTTTTGTTAAGATATTTTTAGGTTCTACTTAATCTGCCCTGAGGATAATCAATGCATTTTGTTGGTTTTAATTAAAGAAAGCTGCCGTTCTATTGTTTACATTTTACATTTACTAATTACATTTTGGGGAATTTTTCTTTAATTAATCTATTATCTATCACTGACCAATGCTTTTAAATTTCAAAGACAAAAAGGGAACATAAGATTATTTTAACTTTTAATTAAATATTACATCAGATTTTTTTTAGAATTATTATTAAACGAAATTTAAACAAAGCAATAAATATGAACTTTATAATCCAAAATAAATGATTAAAATTATACAAAATTATATAACTAAAAGAAATCTAAATTATATTATTTTATCCCTATTTATTGCGTTTAATTTGAGATCGAAATGTGTGTGTGTTTATGCTGAATTCTACATATATTTATACATTTTTAATATTGCTACACACACAATTCGATACCAAAAGTTTAAATTTGGGCGGGATAGATCGGTCAGTGAGAGACGACAGAAAAAGATGAAACTCGAATCTTATTGTTTCAGCATATATATATCCCATTACAATATATTTGTATATAAAAATATTCACAATAAAATCAGAAATTAAAAAAACTTTCTTTTTTTTTTTTTTTTTTTAAAAAAAAGAGAGAATTTATTCAACCTTTGTCCAACATCACCATGAAAACAAATGACTATTAAAGCTTTCTCGTTGATTCTCCCCTCCTCTTGCTAGCAAAACACATTTTAATAAAAATAATCACAAATGATAACTTTATAAAAGTTTGAGCTCATATCATGATCTAATCCTTAGATCTTGACATGTTTAAAATGAAATGCGCATTAATATTCTGGAACATTATAATAATAGTTTATGGAATATTAAATATAATTTTAATATTTTCTAATATTAAAGTTTGGCACCTATAGTCAGTTTATAGATAAACTTCATTTCAATGTCTCTTTATTTAATTTTACTTAGTACTTTCATATTTTTGAAATACACATAGATAAATTCATTCAAGTCTATAACAATATATACCATTTCTGCAATAATTAGTCATAATAAAAGATCAAAAGATTCTCTTGATAGCTCTTTATCCTTTTTAGCATTTTTCTTAATAAAAGTTGCTAGGATAAAAAAAACTTCATCTATCTATTCTGATAGTAAATATAATTAGTTATAAAACAATTATTCTTTCTAATTTGTGAAGGTAACTATGATATGTAAGTTATTTTAACTTAAGAAAGAATTCTTTTCAATTAGTCATAACTTATCAATAAGTTCTTGCTTTAAAGATCTATAAATTAATTTTATAAGTTAAAAACATTTATAGCTTTGTATTATATAAAAGTTTCCCTGAATAGATAACTTAATAATAAAATTGATTAATCTTGTAAAGATAACTAAATTTTCTCTTATCCTACAACAGCTGCACTTTCTAGGCAATTGTAGTTTATCCAGTTTTTCCAAATGATAATAAACTTAACTATTCTTTTATAACTCTATTAGTTGTCATTGTAATTATGATTTGAAATCCAAGACTGTAATTAGGTCATAGAGAAGAAATTTAGGTTTGTTTTACTCCATTGTTATTAAATATCACTCTTAAAATATATTATATGACTATTCATTCAGCTTGTTATTTAATCCCTTTCATTTACTTAAAAAATAAAATATAGTAAAAATTTTATATATTTTTAAAGAATTTAGTCAATGACAAAAAATTAACCAGCAATTTTTTTACATAATTATCTTTCTGTCTACAATATTTAAAAATAATTAAGATTAATAATTATTTAAAAATTTATTGAATTAAATAATTTCTAAACTTAAATATGAATATTTTAATGAATTGTAATACTAATCTATTTTAAATAGACATTTAATAACATTTATTTCTAGAATATATTATTTTAAAACAAATTATCTTACAATAAATAATTTTTATTTACTAGAACTCTGCACATATACCTATACATTCACCTTTTAAAGGATCACTTTCATTTAAATAAATCAATGTGTTAATCCTTTAGATCTGCGCGCTGCTTGATGGTGTTGTGTAAAATGTCATACCATTTAAGCGGCCTCAGGACATGTGTCTAATACACCTTGCATGTTGTATTAGACATTGCACATAAATATTACAACCTACTTTGTGCTTCGCAAGTCACTTTATGCGAATTCTGACAAACTTTTTCTCCCATCTTATGTGAGGGTGTGTAGATGTTAACTGTTTTAAAGTTTTTATTTTGAAATGTTTTTTTTTTGTTGGTAAATGGAAATCACGCAAATTGACTAAAATAAAATTGTCACAAAATTCAATTCATCCTGGAGAAAAATTGAAAGGTGACAAAAGTAGTTCGAATGTAGGAACGAACCAAATTCTGAGGTCATGCATCAAGTAATGACTTGTTGAGACAAATAAAATGGCACATTTTAGCAAACAAATCATCTGCTTGAAAGATTTGCCATCACAGAATTCAAAGCTGTTTCATTTCTGCAAGTGAAAAATGTTCTAATAAATGAGAAGACCTGCATTTGTGGATCAGTCAATGAGAATTTATAATACAAATACAACAAGTCAGTTCAGGTGTTAGTCACATTCGTGCGATCGAAGGTGTTCTATGATGAATGGGAGTTGGTTTGACGGCTCGAGGATCCCCTTGTCTAAACAATCCATGTTCTCTACTACTGGAGCCACAAACAGTTGACAGTAGGTGTCTGCTCAGCTTGATTTATCCAAAAATGTCATCCTGTATTCGAATAACGGGCTGCATGAGCTGTGCCATGAGAGCCTGGAAGCCAGACCATGCCGGCAAATAGGCGGGCCTGGTTTGATTGTCGAGGTTGATGAGACTATGTGTTGTCTTAAAAACCACCAGGGCTGTGGCCTTCCATAGCAGTATATTTTTGGGGGGTATGTCATGATAGCAGGGAATGTTTTCTAATAGCTGTTCCTTCCCAATTGGCATCCACACTTATGCAGGCCATGAAAGACTTGAAGCCTGAGTCAATTATCTACTGATGGTTGGCGGGGCCACAAGACTATCTGCAGGCTTTCAACACTTGACAGTTAATCACCTTTACAACTTTGTGGACCTGACCACAAATGTTCACATGCAAAATATCGAGTGTCTTTGGGGCCTGTTGAAGTGGTGAAACTGCAAACAATGCGGAACTGCCAGAAAATTGCTGACAACTACCTGGCAGAATTTATTTGGCATCGTCTGCATAAGGAGGAAAGACATTTTCCTGGACATTCTCCCAGAGATGTCTGTGAGACCCAATCCTCCACAGCAGCAGCTTCTTTAGAAACTTGTAAACAAGTTTTTTTTTGTTGTTGTTGTTCATATTTCACTTGAAATTTGTTTCATATTTTGATTAATAAAAAAAAACCACTTTTTATTGCTGTTTTTGTGTGTATTATGAGAAGCATTATTTTTTCTTAACGGCTAAAGGATTCATACCACATTATGATTTTAAAAAATCAACTAAGCTTAAGACAAAAAACAATTGATTTCGTGTTTTGATTAATAAAAAATCAAAACAGTTTTTATTGCTCTTTTTCTGTCTATGTGTGTGCATGTCTGGATTTAAAAAAAAAAATGGTTGACAATGTTTATAAAAAAAAAAGTTGAACCAAAAGTTCACAGTAACATCCAAAAAGAAAAAAAGAGCAAAAACAAACTACCATATCAAATTTAAGCAGGCCCTGTAATGCTGTATTATACAAAAATAAAAAAAAAAGACCAAAAACAATTAAACTACCTAATCAAATTAAAGCCGGCCGTGTAAAGTTACAAGCCATGTCTGTATTAAAAAAAAAGGTTGACAATGTTTATTAAAAAAAAAAAAATTAAACGAAAAAATAAATGTAATAACATCACAAAATAAAAAAAAAAAAAGCTAAAAAATAATTAAAATATGTAGTAAAATTAAAGTTGGGCCTGGTAATGTCACATTTTATGTAATTTTGCAAAGAAGCAATATCATCAAGCAGTGCGCATATCTAAAGGATTAATACCTAAATTGAGATTTATTACATTAACTGTTAATAAATCTTATAAATTTATATAGGCCCAATGTAAATATGTTTGTATTAATTAAAACTTATACTAAATTACATATGACTGTTTATAATAAGTAATTATAAAAGGCGTGTATTAACTACCTCCACAGAATTCCATCTTTAAACCCTTACTCTTAAGCTATTTATACATATACATCAAAATTAATAGTTCGACTGTATACTTTTTAAATTTAAAAGTTTAGTTAATGTTTTATATCATACTTTAAATTCAGTCAACCAATTAAAAGTTTACAATATATATTGTGCCAGGCACATTTGATGTGGCCAAGCACAAGATAAGGTCAGATAAATTAATGGTCTAAATTAAGTAAAAAGCCATCAAATGGGGGGTGGGTATACTATTTAAATAATTAAAATTTGTTATAAATTAATAGAGAACTGTGGCTACAGCATAAACTCACACACACACACACACATATGATTAAAGCCAATGTTTAAAGGCTTAGAAATATGTATTTGCAATTGTGATTTTTTTTTTTTTTTTTAAAAAAAAGAAAAAGATAACCCCAAACAGCATTTATTTAACAAATTGTTATTCTTTGTTTATATTTTTTGAGTGTGTACAAAATGTAAAAAGGAAAATTTTAAATATTACTGTTGATTAAAAATATTTAAGAATAATTTCAAAATCGAGGTTTTAATAGTCATTTTGTCTTCAGATGCATTTGAGCAAGTCATTGTCTTAAATTTAAGAAAAGCCTAAAGGCATTGTGACTTCCTGTCCACGCTAAAATAATTTTAACAGGACAAAAGAGTTTAATTAGACTTGCGATAATGTGTGGAGAGGAATGTTCAAGTTATATGAAACAATCTTTTAATTAAAACAGAAAAACTTAGATTCTGATAATGAAATTAATCAAGAGTAAAAAGATGTTATCATTTCATTGTGATCTGAATGGAGATATAAAAAATAAGAAAAAACTAATTGGAAATCAAATTCTTAAAACAATTAGTCAAACCAATTCAATGAGATTTAATTAATTTTTGTGTATGGAGGTGGGATATCTGTTCTGAAATTGTGTGAGGGAGTCGACTTTTGATTTTCAAAGAAGGAAGTTGACTTTTGCTTTTCAAAGAAGGCAGTCTAACTTTTTCTTGTCAAAGAGAGCAGTTCACATTTGCAAATCTTATTGGGAAGCTAATGCTATTCTGAAAAACGTGAAGTCATGCAACTGTTTTAATCATGATAATTCTAATACCTTGCCATCATTGAAATAACATAGCAGTTAACCAGTCAGTTGATTCTGATGGAAGCATAACTACAACACGCCATCGAAGCCTGCAGTTAACCTAGGATCCTTAAACAAATAAAGGACAATTGATATCGTTTAATATCCTTTTGAATATCCATCCGTTCTCCAACTTAAAGATGCAACTCAAGCATTCGCTTGCAGATAAAATGATCATGGAATAGAAGCCGACTTCAGCGCATCCGTCCAGCTCCACTCCTGCCGTCCCAACAGAATGTAAACCCGAGATTCAAGCACAAAGGTGATAATGATCAATTCTATGAACTTATAACGCAGTCAAGTCCAGCTCTTGTTGCAGTAGATGAACGTATAGCCCACTCAAAACCCATATAAGAATGAAGCTCATAGACTTTATTGGGTACACTATTTTTTGTTTATTTTATTTTAAATTTAATACCCATTTCATAAATATATATCTCATGTACATACATACATAAATACACCTGGATATAACTTGTTAATTTTTCCTTATTTGCGTAATGCATGTGTGTGAGTTTACTTATAATCCACGGATCACTACCTCTCAAGTATAATTATTTGATTTATTTTCTTATTAAGAAAGAAATTTTCCTTTATTTAATTTAATTATTGCTTTATTAAGTATTTCTTTATGATTATGATTTTGTTGTATTAATAGGATTTATGTAGTGTAACATTTGTTTCGTATATCTAATCGATCTGGGAATGTATTCATATTATAAATGGTATGGGTAATGGGTTAATAAAATATTTATATTATAATTCTAAAGTGACTACTGCCATAATTTTTTTTATTCTCTTTGTCATTTACTTTCTCTGACTATATTATTAATTAATTATGCGAATTTTCCGATCCCCATTCTTTAACTGAGAAAAGAGTATGCTGAGCTAGCAAATGGGAAATCATTTTACCGGGATTTAAATCTTATTTTTTTATGAATAATTATTTATCGGCACACATGCCCTAATATCATTTGAACTTGCATATCCTTTCAGGAGGAGAGTTAAATTTCCTTCTGGGAGTGGCATGAGGGGTTGATTTAGAGTCATCCCCCAAAGGTATGTAAGAGTCAACCTTTCCATAAGTATCTTCTGTGTCCGTAACACTGTTACGGTAGAGTTTTGAATTTCTTCTTACTTCGGCATGTCGCCATATTTTCCCTCATGTTCGGTTTATGCGCATGCTCATATCAACGGAGTAAAAGTTAACCGGTATAGAATAGATATTTTTGGTGCCCAACATGGGGCCTTACTTAACATGGCCAGTATAGGAAAGACACAGCCACTAAACGTAGCTAAAGAAAAAGGAAAATCTCGCAAAATCTCAAAAATATTGGGAATGAATTTTTTGTTAGAGACAAGATTTAAAAAAAGAAAAAAGAAGTTAACGATTGAGAAACTTAATAAATAAAATTCTAAACTTTGTTTTGTTTTTGAAGTGACGATTGTCACTACAGTAGTACTCATTTAGATTATATTACCGTGAGTGTATATTTAAAAAAGTTTACGATTGAGAATCTTTATAAATAAGAATTCTAAATTTTGTTTTGTTTTTTTGAAGTGACGTTTGTCACTACGATAATACTGATTAAGTTTATTTTATCATATATATGTATTTAATAAAAATAAAAGGCAGTATAAAAGTATAAACTGCACAATTAATAAAAATAAACAGCAATATATAGGCATAATCAAATCTTAATATATAAGAATTTTAAGCTTTATTTTGTTTTTGAAGCGACCTTCGTCGCCACAATACTATTGATTTAAATTGGATAAAAACAAGTGGCGGACTGCGGAAATAAAGTTTTTTTTTGTAAAAAGAGAAAAGGGAAAGTAGATCTTTATTAAATAAAGTAGAATTGTGAAGTTGCATGGTAGGGAATTTAGTTTTTGACGGCACAAAACAGTTCAGAATCGTAATACTATTCGCGATCAATTTCTTTTCGTTTCGAAAACAATCCCAATACGTGCACAATTTAATATTAGCTTGATTTGGATGTTTTTATTGTTTTAAGGGCGATCTTGGAATAATTTTGTGATTTATAGTTAATAAATGAGAGAAATATAACACATAAGAAAAAAATAAATGACGGTAGGGATCACGGAAGCTCGGTACGGCACACGCTGAATTATTTTATGAAAAGAAATAAATAAAGAGAATTAAGTTAATCAAAGTAGCGTTAAACCATATAGTCTTAAGAGTTAATCAAATAAAATATAGTTAAAGCTGTATAACAAAGCAAATTTATAATCAATTGAAAATAATACTATATATGTGGACAAGATCACAGTCCAGAAAGCAAAAGCAAAAAAAGATAGATATGAGTGAAAAGCACAATGAAATAATTGGGGAAATGGCAGAAGAAAGCCAGCCTCAAAATGAAGGAAAACCCATGGGGGAAAATGAAAACTTAATGAAAATGATGGAGATGTTTGTACATACTATAAGGCTAGAAATTAGTCAGATGTCAAAGGAGATAGCTAAAAAGTTTGATGGCTTTAGGGAAGAAATATCCTTAGGGATTGAAACAAGGTTTCAAGGTGTAGAAGAAAAATGTAGGGGCCTCCATCAGATTAATAGTGATAGGTTGGAAGAAATCCAAACAAGGCAGCAAGTAATGGAAGCAGATTGTAAGAGAATACAAGAAATAGACGAAAGGGTTGAAGAAACAGTGAAAGATTATAGTAATGGAATAGTGAAGCTAGAAATGCGCGTAACTGAGAATGGTGAGCGAATAGAGAATCTGTGCCAGACAGGGGCTCAAATTGAAAAACAGTTGATAGAAAAACAAGATATCAATATGATAAAAGAACAGAAAATGATAATGGAACAAAGGGTGGAGGATATAAATATAGTTAGAAAGAAAATCATGACAGGGGATAATATAACATGGATGAAAATAGTTGAAGGGTATGAGGATAGTAGTGAGCTAGCTAAAGTAAATCAGGAACCGCAGAGTGGGGATGGAAAAGTAAGACCTATGCAGCAAGAATTTGGAGAGGCTAAGATAGTAGAGGGATGTCAGTTATATCAATATAACATCAACCAGTTTTTAAAGATTAGAATTTTTGAGGGGCTAGCTGGAGAAGCTCCATTGGAGCATATAAATAGCTTGGAAAAGTATTTCAGTGCTAACAGAATGGTAAAGAAAGATAAACTAACCATTGCGAGTAACCACCTACAGGGTGACACTCAGTCATGGTGGGAATCTTTGTTCTACCAACCACCAACCTAGAAGCGCTAGTAAGAAATTTCTGGAGCAAAGAGTGCCAGGAGACCATCTTATACCAGATTATGCAAGAGAAGTATAGGGCTAATGGGGGGAAGAGCTATCTAAAATTTTTCCAAAGACAAGTGGCTAAGCTAAGGAAGCTCAGTGCATGCCACACATCGGAAGGCCAGATCATAAGGATAATACGCCACAACCTACCCTTTAGAATTGAGCAAATGCTTCTCACTGCCAATACAAATTCGATAGTCAGTGGCTGAACTAGTGAGTGCAGTGGATATGAGCCAACAGGGCTGTCCATCAGATAGAACCAGTGAAAATGTTGGCCTCAATGCCATGAGCTGGGGGAAAGAAATATGCAGCTGAACTCAAACCTTGGTATAATGATAAGTATTCCAGAAATCTTAAGCGAATGACAGACAATGATACTGTGGAAAAGAAAATTGACGAACTAGTATATAAAGGAAAGTGGGCTAGATCACCTTCACCTCAGCCTGGGTGTAGTAAAAACAGCAGGTAGGCTTTTATAATAAATGGTCGTCATTTGAGGGTCAGATGCATAGACTTCGGTTTTCTGAGTGTTGTGTGTAGGTCAGTCTGCCTTCTGGGGTTAGAGATGGTAGGAGTGCAGAAGAATGGTTGGACGTCTGGAAGTTCTGTGACGTTGTGGCAGAGATGAAATTCCTCTGGGTTTTATTTCACTGCAAAAGACTGTAAGCCTCAATAAGGAACGAGCATGAGTGCAGTGGATGGCAGAGATTAAAATTCCTCTGGGATGAGTTCTTTAAGATGTAGTCATTGGACTCACACATTTTACTTTGCTTGGCTGTCGCAGAGCTCTAGATATGGCAGATCTTTATGCTGTGATTCTGTGTTTCTGGCCTGGGGAGGTCGATGCAGAATTGGCTTTTGCGCATAAATGCTTGGGAGATGGGGTTCCATACCTCTGGGTTCTGGACATCATGCCTACTGTTCACCAAAGATATATGTTATAAAATTTTTTGTAAAATATGATTAATAATAAATGATAAACTCCATTTAAATGTCTCATGTCAGAGGGAGGGGGGTATTGTTCCAGGCACGTTTGATGTGGCCAAGCACAAGATAAGGTCAGATAAATTAATGGTCGAAATTAAGTAAAAAGCCATTAAATGGGTGGTGGGTATACTATTTATATAATTAAAATTTGTTATAAATTAAGAGAGAACTATGGCTATAGCATAAACTCTCACACATACATATGATTAAAGCCAATGTTTAAAGGCTTAGAAATATGTATTTGCAATTTTGATTTTTGTTTTTTTTTATTTTTTTTAAAAAAGAGAAAAAGATAACCCCAAAATGTATTTATAATTTTAAATGTTTTTGTTTGTTGAAGAAACAGCGTTTATTTAACAAATTGTTATTCTCTATTTATATTTTTTAAGTGTGTACAAAATGTAAAAAGGAAAATTTTAAATATTACTGTTGATTAAAAATATTTAAGAATAATTTCAAAATCGAGGTTTTAATAGTCATTTTCTCTTCAGTTGCATTTGAGCAAGTCATTGTCTTAAATTTAAGAAAAGCCTAAGGGCATTGTGACTTCCTGTCCACGCTAAAATAATTTTAACAGGACAAAAGAGTTTAATTAGACTTGCGATAATGCATGGAGAGGAATGTTCAAGTTATATGAAACAATCTTTTAATTAAAACAGAAAAAAACTTAGATTCTGATAATGAAATTAATCAAGAGTAAAAAGATGTTATCATTTCATTGTGATCTGAATGGAGATATAAAAAAATAAGAAAAAATTGGAAATCAAATTCTTAAAACAATTAGTCAAACCAATTCAATGAGATTTAATTAATTTTTGTGTATGGAGATGGGATATCTGTTCTGAAATTGTGTGAGGGAGTTGACTTTTGATTTTCAAAGAAGGAAGTTGACTTTTGCTTTTCAAAGAAGGCAGTCTAACTTTTTCTTGTCAAAGAGAGCAGTTCACATTTACAAATCTTATTGGGAAGCTAATGCTATTCCAAAAACGCGAAGTCATGCAACGGTTTTAATCATAATGATTCTAATACCTTGCCATCATTGAAATAACATAGCAGTTAACTAGTCAGTTGATTCTGATGGAAACATAACTACAACACGCCATCGAAGCCTGCAGTTAACCTAGGATCCTTAAACCAATAAAGGACGATTGATATCGTTTAATATCCTGTTGAATATCCGTTCTCCAACTTAAAGATGCAACTCAAGCATTCGCTTGCAAATAAAATGATCATGGAATAGAAGCCGATTTCAGCGTGTCCGTCCAGCTCTGCTCCTGCCATCCCAATAGAATGTAAACCCCGAGATTCAAGCACCAAGGTGATGATGATCAATTCTATGAACTTATAATGCAGTCAAGTCCAGCCCTTGCCGCAGTAGATGAACGTATAGCCAAGCCCACTCAAAACCCATACAAGAATGAAGCTCATAGACTTTATCGGGTACACTATTTTTTTGTTTATTTTATTTTAAATTTAATACCCATTTAATTTTTCCTTATTTGCGTAATGCATGTGTGTGAGTTTACTTATAATCCACAGATCACTACCTCTCACGTATAATTATTTGATTTATTTTCTTATTAAGAAAGAAATTTTCCTTTATTTAATTTAATTATTGCTTTATTAAGTATTTCTTTATGATTATGATTTTGTTGTATTAATAGGATTTATGTAGTGTAACATTTGTTTCGTATATCTAATCGATCTGGGAATGTATTCATATTATAAATGGTATGGGTAATGGGTTAATAAAATATTTATATTATAATTCTAAAGTGACTACTGCCATAATTTTTCTTTATTCTCTTTGTCATTTACTTTCTCTAACCCCATATTAGTTAATTATGCGAGTTTTCCGATCCCCATTCTTTAACTGAGAAAGAGTACGCTGAGCTAGCAAATGGGAAATCATCTTACCGGGTTTTGAATCTCTATTTAGCATGAGGATACTTATTTATTATTTTTTTTATGAATAATTATTTATCGGCACACATGCCCTAATATCATTTGAACTTGCATATCCTTTCAGGAGGAGAGTTAAATTTCCTTCTGGGAGTGGCGTGAGGGGTTGATTTAGAGTCATCCCCCAAAGGTATGTAAGAGTCAACCTTTCCATAAGTATCTTCTGTGTCCATAACACTGTTACGGTAGAGTTTTGAATCTCTTCTTACTTCGGCATGTCGCCATATTTTCCCTCATGTTCGGTTTATGCGCATGCTCATATCAACGGAGTAAATGTTAACCGGTATAATATATATGTAAAAGAATCTGAGTTGATATTAATTACATAAAGTCATTAGAAATTTTTTTTTAAATAATACTTTTACCCTTTAAATTATTGAAAATGCTAAGACTTTTAAAACAAAGTCGCAAACGAAATAAAAACATATTTAAAACTGTAAAGGTTTTTAGTAGATAGTTAATAGCAAAAAAACAAAACAAACAAGTAACATGCATTAGAAACAAATTGTCTTTACATAAAAAGCAAGCTTCATATTATTCAACTTTTGATAGCTGTCTTTAAAAAAAAATAATAATAAATCTTTTCTTAAAAATTTCATTTCTAGTAAAATCTTTCTAAATTAAAAAAAAAAGTGAGTGTATTCCTAATTTGTAAGAATTAAGAGATATTTGGTTATTATTACTTTTTTTACTAAAAATATTGATTCAAATGTAAAACAGTTTCCATATGAATACTTATTTGTCAACAATAAATGTCAAAAAACAACAATCTGAAAAACAATTAATGCACATTTCTATGGCTATGAATTTAAGACTAAAGAGAATGAATATTGAAAATTGATAAATGGATTAACCAATAGATCAGGAATTCACTCTCTCTCTCTATATATATATATATAAGAACTTCATGGTTTGTATTACCGTAGTAAAAATTATGTACAAGTTATTGATTATATGATGTAATTCATATTAAAAGTGATTCACAACCGGCTTTTTCAATGAAGTCAGGAAACATACATTTTCCACAAATCTGTTAAGCAAAAAAAAAAGTCTTTAGCGGTTCTATTTTTTTTTTTATTCTTTTTATTACCTCTATATCAATCTCAACAGAAATAAATCATTTTCTGCATATTTACATTTTCCATTTTCAGCCAAATGTAAACGCATTATTATTTCTATTTTGTTATCTAAACAAATTTTAAGATTCATTTACACTGAATTTAGTTTTTGTTTTCAACACCTTTGTCTTAATCTTACAAAATAAATCATCATTTTTAATTATTTATTTGTACTCATTCAAACTGTTCTTTGTTTATATCAGTCATCGCTTTTGTCTTATTCCAATGTTTATTGTTATAACAAATTATCAATTTTCATTACAAGTAAAGCTAATCTTTAATAATTTTTCTCATTTACAGTTGTTACAAACCAAAAATTGCAATCTTCAATTTTACAAACATATTTAACTTGCTTCTTGCATTTAGTACAGTAATTCAACTAAATGCACCTTTATATGAGTGGCTTCATATTGTATAACTGGGATCTAGAAAATATCTTCCCACCTCTTTTTGGTATCCATTATATAACACATAGTACAGCATTCCTATATATTACTACTAGCAGTACTATAATTCTTTTTGTTATAATAATGCTAATTCCTTTTTCAACTATTTTTCTTTTCCAATCCTTTCTCCATTTCTTAAATAATATTAATTATCCAATTCAAAATATTTATTTTATCTACCTTGTACTTATAATTAGCTTCATATCTTCTTTGATTTATCTTAACATCATATCATAGCAAAAAAAAAAAAATCTTTTATATAAAGATATGCTGAATTTTAATGAATCAGGAGTCACAATCCCAGCTAAGTTTTACCAAAGGTACCAAAAGATTCTAGGAAACTGAAAGGCACTCACTTTATAGATTTTTATACAATTTTTATAAGCCTAAGGACTAATTAATTATATGGTAATCCAGTACTTACCTTGCTATGATGTCATTAGCCTGAAGGCATACAACTGTAATTATCCGATATTTGTGTCGTTGGAAGAACACATGAACATTGTCATGGCAACGAAGAGACTGACATGACTAATTCTAGAGATTTGATTTTTTGTTACCTTGCTATGACATCATAAGCCTGAAGGCATAAAGCTGTAATTATCCGATCTTTGCGTCGTCGGAAGAACACATGAATGTTGTCATGGCAATGAAGATGCTGACATGACTAATTCGAGAGATTTGATTTTTTCATCCACGAGATTTTTTTCGTCTTGACCTGCGAGATTTAAAAGTGGATTTTTTCCTATTTGTTGCATCGTATTTTTCAGTGCAGCAGCATTTTTTTAATTTTTTTTTTTCAGGATTTGTGGACTCGCAGTTTTTACTTATTAATTTTGTAGTGATATTTATCTTACATTTTCATATTTTGCGTCCAATTTTAGTTAATTATTCATGATGTATATATTACTTTTAACCTTTTTTTGCCGCATATCACTCTATTTTGTGTCCTATTTATTAATTTTACCTTTTTTTTTTTCAGGATGGATGCCGCCGGCATTATTCTGTACCACGTGCCTTTTTCTCCATTTTTACCTCATGACCCTGTACCACGTGCCTTTCCACCCGCTCTTCGTTTCTATGACATCATTACCCTGAGGGCATCCTATTCTAATCTAGCGATCTTTGATGTAACGTCACCACGTGATATGCCGCAAAATTTTAGCGATTACATTTGTCCGCAAATCACTAGGTGATGTTATCTTAAAAATCGGATGGTTAGAGTAGTATGCCTTCAGGCTAATGATGTCATAGCAAGGTAAATACTGGACTACCAATTATATTTAGATAGTAATTCAGTTAATGCTGTATATATGCTATTATATTTCAATTGTAATTAAGCATTATATTTAGCTAATAAATATGTATATAGCTTGATTTAACCGAATCAATTCATTATTTATCAGCTTTTTGGCTAAAAGTTATTTCTTATAACAATCTATGTAGGTTGTACAGATAGCTAAAGGCATAAATTATGCATCATAATGAATCTATTAATAAAAACATAAAGCAAAAAAAAATGATGCAATATAGGATTAACTGTCAAAAATGTAAATTACTGATGAAATCAAATACAATAGAATTTAATGAAATTATCAGGCTAGTATATGACCTGAATGTGAATAATATATACAAATGGTAAGTTTACACACATACAGGAAATGTTTTCTTCTTGAAGGAAATTAAAAATGATATAAGAAAGATTGCAATATTATTTGTTTTTCTGGCATGAAGATAATTGAAATTATAAAAAAGTTGTGGAACTCTAATAAACCAGAGGAATATATAAATGAAGAAATAATAAAAAATATTTTAGTCCAAAACTGATCCAACATACTGCAAGGTTACATTTTTGGAGCAGACAATAAGGTAAATTAAAAAATGGTGACTGCAAATGGCAAAGCTGTGTACTTTTCTGCAAATACATGGGGGAAGCATTGCCTGTATAAACTATGACAACAGTTATTAACAATGAAGAAAGTTCATTTATCAAAAAGCAGTATTCAAAGCAATAACATATAAACTGACCTTAGATCAAATTAAGGAATTCCAGATCTTAAGAATAAGGAGAAAGAACTGAAAAAGTTTTACTGCTACTGTTGGGTTAAAAAAGGTCACATAATTCTAAATGTAAATGGGGAAGTGATGGAAATATATATACCAAAATCATCTAAAAAAAGTGTACAAAATCTTGAAAACCTGTAGGGCTACAGACAAAAAAAATCTAAAGATGAAAATCTTTAATTAAAGATAAACATGCTGAGCATTTCCTTATATATATGAGACAGTTATGCATCTCATGGCATACAGCAACATAGTAGTGTGTGTGCATATGTATATAAAGTTGAAAGGAAAAGCAGAAACAAAATTTTTTGTAGATATTTTCTATATTACACTGAAATAATAAGAATTAATGTTTACAACTTTAAATTGATTAGAAATATTTCTAATTATAAGACCTAAATATTAACTTGCTGTGAATCGAAAGATTTCATGAATGTTGATTTCTTTTAATCGAGATAGTGAACCTTACTAGCTTCACACTCTCAAAGCAAAATCTTTAGATTTCCCTATATAATTAGCAAGTAGGTTGAAGATAAGATAGCCGCTCTTATTTTTATAAAGTCATAATCTTGTGTTAAGATTTGTAGGGATCCCTCTCATGATAAAATTAAGCACTCAAGGCCAATAGTATTAAGGTTAAAGCCTTATATGTAATTAAAAGTTAAATAATAATTTTCATACTTAAAATTATTTTAAATCAAGCATTTAAAAAGGGCTTTAATGTTTTATTAATTCTGACTTTGAAATCTAAAGCATGTTTTTATGTTATAATATAATGGTAATTATAAATTCCACTCTACCTTTAATTAGATTAAAAAAATTTTAAAATTAAATACTTTGACAAAATCCCACAAAGATGTTTTGAAAGGATTAAGATTAACTGAGTTTATAGATACTATATTTATGAATCAAATCTAAAATAAAGATGAAGAATAACTTTTTTATCCACCTTTAAAAAGAAATTGATTTTTTTTGTGTATGTATTGTTAAAAATTTGATTAGAAAGGTGGGGTGGGGTGAAGGGAGGTGTTTGCAAACTTTTCTTTCAATATTTTAAGTTTTTTAATATCTATATTTAATTTATTACAATTTTGAATAAATTTCTTAATAAATTTTATAAAAAATTTTATCATAGAGAAGCAAATAATTATAAAATGTAAAATCTAAATAATTATTATGTAGTAGAAACAATAGGCAAAAAAAAAACAATAATAAATTTATAAGCATCAAACCAAGAAATATAGCTTAAAAAAAAAAGAACCAAACTTATATTTAAAAAAAAAAACATTTTAAGTAATTTTATGCTGTTGCATGAATAACAAGATGTAATTAGAAAGACAAGACTTTGAAAAAAGTTTGTATTCTCATTCTCTCTATTTTTCATTTGTAGTAATTCCATCACTCATTAGTCTTAGTTAATAGTGTTTGTTTGTTTTTTGGCTTTTGTAATCCATAGAACTAAGAAAGCCAAAACTAAAGTAATGGAAATATTTGAGAAGAGTTTGCTGACAATCTTCAGAGATATTGAAATCGAATGACTAGAGAAATATTATTTTAGCCTTTATGTAAGCAATGTTTGAAACAATTGTAATTGTTAAATGTTATTGAAGAATGCATACGTGGGTTACTCATTTCTAATTTATATAATCTAGACCCAGAAAGATGACTAAATGTAACTAGTATAAAATCTCCTAAATGTGTCTAAATATACTTCATTAAGAAAAAAATTACTGAGCCATAAATATGTGCAATTTGTAGTAATATAAGCCCGTCTGTTATAATAAGCCATCAAAGAATTATCAATATATGTTGCATGCTGTAATATGAAATTTACTTTTCAAGAAGAAAACAAATAACAATCACCTGGACATGTACTAATAAAAAAATACTTAGATAAATAATTTTACATACTTTTTCATTATTTTAATTTCTTTGCATTGTTAATTGTATATTAATAAATTTTTTTATTTCTTTTGCTAATTGAAAAATAATGTTTTCTTTGCTTGTATATGGATTTAAATAAGCCTTTTTTAAAAATTAGATAAAAAAAAATTATTTTAGTGAAACCAATTGTTTAGTAATATATATACATTAATGTTTGCTCTTTTATAATATATGTATTATATAATCAATTTTTATTTTTAAATTAATTTTTTAAATTATTAATAATAGAAGCCTTTTATTTTTAGGATAAAACATTACTATTATCAGCATGTGTATACTACATATGTTAATAATTAAGTGAATATTATTTCCCTGGTTTGGTGCAGTCTGCTGAATTTTGCCATGAAATTATGGCATAAATGAAAGCTGAAAAGGAGCTACTTCCTTTATGGATTTAGCCAATATGCATTCAGTTTTATGGCACCTATTTTGAAATAAAAGCTGAATCCAATTAGAAAAAGTTAAATGTTAATATAATTACTTATCAGATTAACAACTTTATTAATAATGAGGGAATTTTAATGTTTATACTGTGACAGAATGGGTTCAAACCCGGTCACAACTAGCATAATAGATGGTGGTCATTATATATAGTTAAGGTATATAGATTATTATATTACGCGGTGGTGGTTATACAAAATATGTATATAGCTTAGAAAGGGGGGGAGCGCTCTGTCATTTCGAAATAGTATGTATGGGCGTGTTATAGATGTATGTATGAATGGGTTTAATTGTTGTAGAGGGAGGAAATGAGGTTTTCTTTCAATTACATTCTAAAAGCCTAGAAATTTCTAGAAAAAACGGATTTTAAAACAAGAGAGGCTGAAGGTGCTAAAAGCCTTCACACCTTGATCAAAATCTGATTGGGCAGAAATGAGACACAGGAAGTGGAAAATGAGTGAAGCTTCTAGAACAAATGGAGGGGGCTATAAAAAAAAAGAACCCAGAATGCTCTCTCTCTTGTCACTACAGAAATTGACGATCAATATAGCGGGATCGTTAGTGCAGCAAAGTTAATTTTAATGGTGAAAGAAATGCACGTTGGGATAAAACTGTATGCTGCTATATTCAATAATGAAAGCCTCTCTGGATTTGAAGCAACTGCCAAGATCAGAACCATAAAGCAATAATTTTCAAAAATGGAGCCCCTAGATAGAATAAAGAAAGAAAAACCTCAAGACGGATCATATATTCGCCTGTGCTGATTTGAACTATAAAATATTATTCCATGAACTTCCCAGGGATGTGCAGGTAGTATAAACTTTGCATATTGAGTTATTGTTTAAAAAAAATGAATGAAATAAAAAGGAATCATTGCCGATTCTATAGATTTATGTAAAGAACTCCATAAGAAATTTTATAAGGAATTGTTTTGTTTAAATTGCGTAAACCCATTATAGCTATTAGTGATTAAGGAAACCCTTGTATGAAATGAATTGTCTTCAACTAAGCCTAGAAGAATTAAATAAAAAAAAATAGTGGAAGGGAAATCTCTTTCTGTCTGTCTGCAACTTTTAAACTATTTGTGAATAATGAATATATTTGTAAGTATGTGTATATTATTAATCGAAATGTCAGAGCTTTAGTTTTATAAGTTAACGGGTTAAAATTAAATTATTCTTTTTACGTTTGTATACCGATACTTGATGTTTAGTGTAACTCTTAATAAATATTGGTGATAATGAAACCATGTGTAGAAATCTGTTATTGAACTGTTCTTATTTCTTTCCTATTGTAATGTTAAAAAAAAAGAAAGAATGCTTGTTCCCATTCACATTTACTCCCAGCCATAACGCCACCTCATCTGAGCCTGAGCTAGCTGAGGGTTAAACCTCTCACATTTTCTTAAAGACCGTGGCTGTTTATTAGTAGTCTCTCCCTTCGTGTACTTCTTATTTAACATAAGATTGGCACTTGGAATCCTAGTGATACGCGTTGGGAAACTGCTATATTAATTTGATGAATAAAACAGAATAATACATTCGCCTTGCAAAATGATCTATATATAGATGCATGCGTATATGGATAAATATAAGTATATAAGATCTTAAGAGAAGGAAGAAGGGAGATTTTGTTACAGTACAGAATCATTGATTATTGTCAATGTTCATTATTCCACTATCACATTAGTAGTTAGACTTACACTAATGGAAGAATATAATTACTTGCTGATCGTGTCTACCATCATAGAGAGTTTCTGGTATATAATTTGAGTTCCAGTATAAGCATGTGTACTATCATCAGAATTAGTAAACATTTTATTTTGTTAATTTGAATATAATCATCATTTGATACATTACTAATTTGATTGATCAAAATGTAGTCAAAGTTTCTTCTTCAATCATTTATAATTAGCAGTATAAAGTGAGATATGATATCAACTATATATATATTGGGCAGCATTACATAATTATTGCTTTCTTTACAGTATTGGATAGATGATCATAACAATCTAAATACATGTGGACATATATACATTTGTAAGTATATCTTTTCATTTAATCCATCATCATTACATATATCCCAATTCAATATATAACTGGGTAGCTCAAAGTGGAATGTGATATCAAAACCATATTAGGTTTCTCCTCCCAATTACATCTTCATCCATTAAAATATGCAATGTATTTTTATTACTAATTTATACTTAGGGACTAGTCCTCTAGAGTTTTATTTTTCAATGGAAATCTAGATTTTTCTCCAGCTATCTGTAAGAAAGAACTGCTATCTATATGAGATTTTTTTTGTGTGTGCATAACACTAGCTAATCAATAAACATACCTGATAAAGTAGAATTCAATAAAAATATAAAAAAATTTGAATGTAAAAGTACTTGCTAATTATTTCAAAAACAGAATAATGTTGTGGTTATAACAGCAACTGTGGATATTTAAATTCAAAAATTATAACAAGCAGAAAATGTTTCTCTATTAAAATAGATTGCCAATATATATATATAAAGCCTTTATTCTTTAAATGTACTTTCTATTCTCTTACTGCTATTCTTTTCTTATAAAATAGACCGAGTTTAGATTTTCCATAAAAATAATACTAAATAGTTATTAATATAAAAAAAATGCAATGATTTATTATTCAGAAGTATACATAAAGTTTGAGTAAAAGTAACAGGGTTAAGCCATGATCATCCACTATTCTGCTTTTGCATTAATCCACACAGGGTAAGAAAGTTTTAATTATAACTGATCAAATTAATTAGATTTGTGATTGACTGTTTCTTATTATAAATATTAGCTAGAAATACTATGATACAAAGTTTACTCCAATATTTTTGGGGTCTTCGTATCATAAACAAATGTCTCCAGAGCTTTATATGTAAAATCAAAATACAACACGCACACATCTATCACTTATTATATTTCTATAAATAGCTATAACAGTAGGAAAGAAGTAAAGTTAATAACATCACAATGATACACAAAAAGTACTTAAAAACTTACCATGGTCAATATACCCAGTTACTAATGACCACAAGATTTGCCTCAGATTTTCAGAAGCTGATAATTATATTTAAGCAATGTGGATTTAGCAAATAATTCTCCCATAAAAATGAGTAAAAATTATAAAAGAACAAAGAATTCTGAATGGATATTTTCTGACAGATTAAACATCCCTAGCAATTCAGCAGTTATATTTCTTCTAAATGATTTCAAGAATCTTGGTGCAACTGATAAATTATTTAACTCTTAATGTTCAAATAAAATATAATTTCAGTAAATTGTTAGTTTGATTATATTTTAATTATTTTCAGTGTTATTTACTATTTTTCAGAATTGCCCATTTATTTAGTTATATTACCATCATCTCAGAGAATAAATATTACATTTATTTGGATGAGTTTGAGTGAAGTATATATCAAATATTTTAATAATTAATAAAGTAAGTCATATATAATGTGACATTACTTTTATAAGCTTGTAGTTACAAAAATGCAATACAGAGAGCATACCAATAGCTCAAACAAGCTCTTAATTAATAAGTGTGGTATGAGAAAATATTTAAAATCTCTATCCAGAACATTCCCATCTCTGTACTGCATTTTTGTAACTACAAGCTTATAAAAGTAATGTCACATTATATATGACTTACTTTATTAATTATTATAATTTTACTTTTAAGGTTTTGGGTATGATGAGGCTATTAAAATATGGTAGATCTGAATCTAGTTCAGTCCCTGGATTTAAAGATATTTTCATGTCCAAAAATTTCAGAATTTCTACTTAAATATATGTTTGAAATAAATGCTGGGTTTTGAGTTTATATTTTAAATCTAGTGTCTGAATATTCTAGCTCTCCACTGACATGAGCCATAAGCTTGAAACCAGTTGGTCTGAAGATGAGAGTGTTCTGGATAGAGATTTTAAATATTTTCTCATACCGCACTTATTAATTAAGAGCTTGTTTGAGCTACTGGTATGCTCTCTGTATTGCATCAAATATTTTGGATATCTGTTTTTCAATTAGCAATCCAAAATAAAATTACTGGTTAAAAATTGGCAAAAAGATTATTTTGATTGAAAAATTTATAGTAGTTAGTTGGCCTTCATATGAAATTGTTTTGAATGATTTTATTTGAGGGTTTAAATAACCATGATATATGCCATACTTCAATAAAAGCTATAATAAAGAAGTCCAATATGTCTGAACATATGTACTGCATTAACAGTAAAAATCCACTCCACATCACTCTATATTAGAACTATCTATGCAAGCATGATTTAAACAACATATATTAGATAGTAATGTCTACCAGAGCCTCAAATAAATCTCTGGTTTTAAATGAAAGCATTATATTGTACATATTTATCCCGAAACTATTTTATTTCTATAACATATTATACAAGCTAAGATCTTGGAAAGAGTCAAATATCTTAAGATTTCAAACTTTGTTGACAAGAGTCAAAATTGATTATAATTAGTACATAATTAGTATCAACAATATATATATAATTGCTGACCTACTGTCAGATCTGTATAGCTAGACAAGAAGGTTAACTTGGATTCAAAACTTTCAACTCCTTAACTTGAATAGCATAACGAAAGTAAAGGTGATTGTTGAACTGATAAATGTAAGCTAGTGCTTCTTATTGTCAAAGAGTAATAACTAGAAATAAGTCGGAGAATCTGATTGACACTCCTATCTGATACTTACATTAGATAGTTCTAGAATAATGATATAATTACTTAAAATAATGCCATTATCCAGATGTTAATAATAAATGAGGAGTCAGGTGTTGCAAAGGATTTGATATTTGTGGATCCCTATATATATATTTACTATAAAAATTCTGTTAAAAGTTAAACAATAAATATAATTTAGTAGTCTCATTACAATAAACGGGTTTAACTGTAATTATATTTCCAACAATATGAAATGATATATAAAAAAACCACAACAGCATACATATTTTTTTTTTTAAAAAAAAGGAAAAAATAAAATGAAATCGATTATATATTAATTTTATTTAATAAATATAAAGCTATTTTGTGATAAAAACATTTCAATACAAAACAATTTTTATATTACAGTGTAACTTGTAAAAAATAGGCACAATAAAGATTTTTAGTTATAAAAAAAAAAAAAAAAGACACAGTGACAATACATTTTAAAAATATATCTTTGGAGAAGAAAATGAGAGAGAAAAAAAATTAAAACAATTTAATCAAAGTTGAGAGTATTAATAATGTTTTTTTTTTTCTCCTGAGAAGATAGTTTATTTTAAAAATTATAAACTGGAACAATTAAGGCACACAATTTTTGAGCAGTTTTATATAAGGAAATGTTTGAAAACATAAGGAAACATTTTTATTTATAATACATTTAGATCATCAGAACAACTAATCTCAACTATCAGTTTACCAGGTTGGCGTGTCTTTTTTTCTCTCTTTCGACCAAATAATTCTCCTTCATATACAATAGTTTGATTATTAGCTGGACAGCGAAATTCTGCTTTACCCATATACTGGTCAATCATCACATTGTGATTCCATACCTGAAAAATTAAAATTTAAAGGTAAACAATTTATTATTGTCATGAGAAGACTTAAAAATATATGTTGTGATGTTTTATACATTACTTTACATTTAGCAATTTAAATTTCTGGTGAATGCTACATAAATACATGAAATAAAGTTTTTACTTTCTCATGAGTAGATTTATTTGTGGAGAATTCAATTCATTACATAGTTGTGTTAAACACAATAAACGCGTCTACAAAATATTTACTAATTCTCTGTATATACCTAGATATATATTCATTAAAAGTCAGTCAACATTTGGACAATCCCAATATCAATAACTATCAACAACTTCAAACTGTTATCAAGGCAACTTCCATGACAATTTAGATACATGGCTTTTTGGTAAATATATGCATTTTTTAAAATTAAAAATATATAAAAGTCATATGTATAAATGAATTATAAAGCAATGTGAAATAATAATAATAATTCTAAAATTTAAAAAGTTATTACAATTCTTTATTGTAAAATAAAATTAACTATTAATAATATCAAGTTGCCATGAAAACCAATTGGAAATGAAAAAAAAACTTGAATCATCTGCTTTAAATTAAAGAAAAGGAATTGTGCTACTACAGGATGGAAGTCAAAAAAATTTTAATGATTGTTTCAGTAAATGTAAATGCAGTTTCTGGTGTAAAATCTTCAGAGTGCCTCACCCTTTGAATTTTCCATTCAAGTAGGTTATGGAACTGTAAATAAAAGAATGCCTTAAAAAATTAACTTTGATTCGGCCAGTCTATTAATTACTTTTGAATGCTGAAAATGTGTGACACTTGATATAAGGAAACTTGCCCTATAATTCTCAAATGGAAATATTCTTATATGACTTGATTTATAAACCTGCATAATTTCAATACTCTTAATAATATGAAGAACTTTATGGAAATAAACTACAATTGAAACAAACCATGAAAAATTAAAATATTAAAAATTACTTGCAGACATTTAAAATATGAAGATTCTTATGACTATATATCTATATTCAAAAGTTAATAAATGTGAGCTCACTGAAACATAAATAGGTAATTAAATAAACTTAATATAAACTTTTTTTATATGAATTATTATGAATAAACAAAGATTTTTCTGTCACACGTTCTTTTCATACAATAGTAAGATGTAAATACGATTTGTTATATTATTCTCATTCTGTTCATTAATTAAAATTATTGTTAAAATTTTGTTGCTTGTTTATTTCTCATCCAAATTCTAAGTAGATTATATTACTTTATTTTTTAATATTAATGCGGAGAAGATAGCAGTCAGGAAATATGGCTGAATCTGCATAAAGATTTGTTCTTTATGTGTCCAGTCTGATTGTTGTCTGTGACTATTATAAATTAGTTAATTAAAAATAAAAACTGTAGTCATTCCACCAAGTATGCGGTCATTGGTTAGATCAATCATGGCCAACATATGGCCCGCAGGCTGAATCTGGCCCACATAGTGAGTTTATGTGCCCCTGATTAAATTTTTAATATTCTCTGCACGACGCATTGTGGAAATGAAATAAGTGGTACTTTTAATTCGTTATACATAAACTATGATATCTAACCATTGTATAACAATAAAAGTTAAAATCTCAGCTAATCAGAAGTGAAAGAGTCTTTGATTATTGGAAATCAAGATATTTAAGAAGATGGTGATATGCGGAAAAAAATTCCACGTGTGATTAATCTAGGATTAACTTCCAATAATTGGTCGAATGGATTCGCGATACTTCTTTATTTTTTAAAAAAATTCCCTTATAAAGATTTAAACTTTTGTACTCGTCTATACTCGATATGAACTGTTTGATGTTTAGCGACAATGTGAAAGCCGCATTCTTGTGGGCGGAGTTTGCCAGTGCGCACCCAAGGTCAAGCAATTCATTATTTTTGTGGTCAAGTGTGCTGAATCAAGTGGCATTGTAGCATAGACAATAGCTGCAGTTGATAACTGAAAACATGTCCAGGCTGTTTGTAAAATGAGGTAATTGTTTTATTTGCAATATAACCTCTTCAAGCTCATTATATTAATTAAATATTGTTTCGATTGATTGCAATACAGTTTGGATATTTAAACGGTATGTAATTATATTTTTATTAAAATATTATTGTATATTAAAAAAATTTTTCACTCTAGGGATGACTTCCAGAAAATGAAAAATTGATCTTGAATGCCGTATATTTAATGATGAATGAGGGTGGAAATATTTTTTTACTATATACAATAATAAGGCGATTTGTTTTATTTGCAATTTGAGTGTAGCTGTTTTAAAAGAATACAACTTGAGAAGACATTTTGAAACGAAGCATGCAAATTACGTACAAAATTTAAATGAAGAAAGCTGGAAAAAAACAAGCCGCAGATATTGTAATAAAATTGACCAGGCAGCAAAATGTATTTACACAGCAAAATCGATTACAAGAATCTACTAATGAAGTAAGTTTTCTAGTAGCAAAACGGATTGCTCAATGTGGAAAACCTTTTGCCAAAGAATTTGTAAAAAAGTGCACGTTGGATGTTTGTGATGTAATGTGTCCAGAAGCTAAACATAAAATTGAAAATATAAGTCTGTCTCGGCAAACTATTGCCCGACGAATAGAAGATATGAATGCTAATTTAAATGATCAGTTACTGAATAATTTAGAATTGGCCCATTTTTATGCAATAGCTCTTGACGAAAGTTGTGATGTAAAGGATACTGCTCAGTTATTAATTTTTATCAGAGCTATCACTGAAGATTTTCAAATTTTGAAAGAACATTTGTCAATTATTCATTCCTATGAAAGATACAACAAAGGGAGAACATCTTTTCCGAGAAGTTGAAAAATGGTTTTTAAATATAATATTGACTGGAAAAAATTGGTGAATGTAACAACAGATGGATCACCAAGTATGATTGGAAAAAATACTGGTTTCATAAGACGAATTGAAGACAAAATTTCTGAAAAAATTGGTGAATGTAACAACAGATGAATAACCAAATATGATTGGAAAAAATACTGGTCTCATAAGACGAATTGAAGACAAAATTTCTGAAATTGATCCAAATCATAAAATTATACCTTACATGCATTATTCAGCAAAATGCAATATGCAAAAATATTTTAAAAATTGAACATGTTACAAATGTAGTTGTGAAATTAGTGAATTTCCTTCGATCAAAAGGATTACAACACAGGTAATTTATTGGACTCTTTGAAGAACTAAATACCAGTTATGTAGAAGTACTATATCACAATAAAATCTGTTGGTTAAGCTTGGGAAAAGTTTTAGGATGTGTGTGGGATCTTCAAGAGGAAATAAAAATATTTTTAACACTTAAAGAAAATGAGGATTTTCCTGAATTATCAGAACCAAATTGGATTTGTGATTTAGCATTTTCTTTGGATATTCTCACACATTTCAATGAATTTAATGTATGTTTACAGGGAAAAAATTTATATACTCATGATTTAATACAAAGATTAAAATCTTTTCAAATGATTCTTAGTCTTTTTTCTAGAAATGTGGCTGAAAAACAATTTGATCATTTTCCAACATTAGAGACCATATCATTAAATATTTCAAGAGAAAAGGATGATTTGAGTGCTTCAAGAAAATTGATAAAATTTTATCTATTATCTGAAATCCATTTTCTGTACATGTAGATAATGCTCCTGTTGATATACAATTACAAATAATTAATTTACAAGGTGATGAATTATTACATGAGAGATATCGAGAAGAGCAAGAAAATTTGTGCAATTTTTATAAGCAATTGATAAGAAAATTTGTGCAATTTTTATAAGCAATTGAATGATGGACAATATGGAAATTTAAAAAAACTTGCCAAGGAATATTTAGTAATCTTCAGCTCAATTTATATTTGTGAACAAACTTTTTCTTTAATGAATCTAAATAAAAGTACAACAAGATCATGATTGAATGATTTACATTTAGAGGCTGTGTTAAGAATAGCTACTACAACTATAGAGCCAGACATTAAAAAAATATAGGCAATGCAAAGTGCCTCAACATGTCACATTAGTTTTTTTGGTAATTTGTTGTACTAAATTACTTACATTTATTCATAAACAAATTACATAATAAAATTTTGTTTACTTAAATGAATCGTTTTTGTATTTAACATTTTTTAATTTTAATATTTCATCCGGCCCGTGAAAAAAGTTTTATTTCTAATCTGGCCCATGGGCAAAAACTGTTGGCCACACCTGGGTTAGATATTCATAATTCCCCTAGACTAGTTAAGTTCATGAATATTTTTTACATTTTCTTTTTGGGTGATTACTGCTAAAAAACTTATCTGACAATAGCAGCTATGTCAATATTTTTCAAACTACAGAGAGCAATTTTAAAGCAGTTCCTTTATTCTATTTTATAATACACCTGCTAATGTAGATAATTATTGTTATGATTCAATGTTTTCACTATATTTTTATTATTCAATTCAATATTATAATACTGTTTCTCTTTTCTGAACTCATTCAAACAATTTTATTTCCTTCTAACTATTTCAGTTAAATCTGTAGCCTTCACCAGAGATTTTTAAATAGTCCACTGCAGAATAAAGATCTCTCCAACAACTATCCAAAGAGGATGTAAAGAAGAATATATTCATCACATCTCTGATGAAAGTTACAAGTTCAATAAAAATAGAATAAAATAAAATTGCTTGAAAAAGTGCAAAAAAGTGAGACAGTGTTATCATTAGTAATAACTATTGATAATATTCTGTCATTGTTTTCTATCCCTGAATATTTTAGAATTATATCAAACTTTAAAAAAAATTTAAGCAAAATTCACAAAACTTCACTTGATAAGTCTCCTGACAATATGGATCATATTTATAAAATCCAAGATAATTAAATGTAGAGAGAAATGCACTTTTATTCAAAAAATTGTATTTGGGATCAAGGATCCAGAAAAAGCATTATCTTTATTGGGAATGACTGAAGACATTCTTTATTGAAGATTTATCTTAAGCATATCTAGATTCATCAGCAACAACATTAAGTCAAGACTAAGTATCTATTCAAGATATAAAATATCTCAGATTTAAATAGTCAATAACATTCTTGGTAGAGGATAATTACATGGTAGGTATAAAAAAAACTGATTTAAAATTAGTTTAAAAGTCAAAATATTGCAATCATGTTCTGGACTAGCTAAAAGAGAAATTATACCAAAATATGGAAATTGAAGAACAACAATGAAATGTCTCAAACGAAATATTAAATAACTAAAAGCATTTTCACTGTTATAATTATTTATCATTACTTAATTATAATGAAATGGAACATGTGTAAATATATATGACTAATCTGAAGAGCTAATAATAAATTCAAATGCTAATGTCTTGAGTAACTAGAATGCCAACTAGAGGACTTGTTTTTGAGAAAAAATTTTGCTAAATTTGTATTGGTGCAAAAACATTACTCAGACAAACGTTAAAACACTAAACAAATATAAATCTCATCTAATCAAAAGAGATTTTAAATTCTATTTTAGAAAAAAAAAAAATTAAATTCAAAATATGATTCAAACTTCTCAAATTAAACAAATATTACACCGAAAACTTTATATAAAGATTGGAAAAAGGCAAATTGGGTGGTGGTGGTGGGTAAATATGAAGATATTAAAACAAAAGGTAAATAAAACTGAATAACTGAACAATAACTCAATATCTCTTCCTCCAGCAGAAAATCAAAAACGAAGTTACAAATAATGGTGAGTTTAATGATGTAACAAAAGTCAAACTGAATAAAACATATTTATCAATAAAAACTTTATTTTAGGAAATATGAAATAAGTTTTAAAGCTTCAAACAAACAAAAAAAAAAGCATCTCACAAAATTAAAAAACAGAGTGATGATCTCCCTTTTCTACTTTAAAACTACCCTGAATTAAAAGAAAGTTATACAAAAATTTAATTAAATTAGTATGTATGTATCACTATGATGATTGAAAAAAAAAAAAAATTATTGCAGGATCTTACATAACTACATAAAAGATACAATTGTCATTTATCACCAGATCTCTAATGCATCTGCAGAGATAACAAAAAAAAGTTATTAAATGTATGGATCAATTGGGAGGGGAGGGGGGCTAACTGAAATCAATCTATTACAGAAAATTAATTAAAGGACATATAAAAATGAAAATGATAATATGACAATGATGATGAAAATAAATCAAATATATTTATATATTGAATCACCCCCAAAAAATATACTGAACAAACAATAAGCTTTAAAATTTAAAATTCTTAATAATTTATAGAATATAGAAAATGCAAAAAAAGGAAAACAAAATTACTTTTTTAAAAAATACTAGTTTAACAGTATACAAACATACTCTGAAATCTTATGCTTCGTTTGCAGTAATTTATTTAGCAGAAATACAAACATTTAGTAAAGTAAGTTAAAAAGATAAGTTTTGTAGAAAAGCAGAACATATTAGATGTTATGGGGGAAAAAAAAAAAACAGATTATAAAAGAAAAAAAAAATAATGGAATAAAACACATACTATTAAATAAATTTATAGCTGAAGAATAAAAAAAAAGTAGAAAAATGCAAAAAAAAAAAATATTTCACCATAAAACAAAAATTATTGTTGAAAATTACTTTCAGTTGAAAAGAGCTATGGGAGATCGATAACACTGGGAAAAACTTTTAAGGTTCTTTCAATTAGAAAAATGTATCACAAAATAAGAAAATTTAATTTTAATATAAAAGCTTTTGATATAACTGACAACAATAATAAAGATTTTGAAAATTGGTAAATCTTAAAGTCCAAAATAATGACCAAAATTGAAAATATTAAAAAAAAACAACAATGAAATGATTAAATAAAGAACAAAGGGTTGGACCATTAAAGCTTACTACCTGTTTTAAACAGTGACAAGAACATTGAAGTAACTAGTAAAAAAATATTTTTAAAATGATTTTATGAAAAATTTTTTTTAACAGATTTTATACAGTCTATTTAAATAAATACAACATATAGTTTCATACTTTTTAATCTATTGCAAAAGGCAGAATAGATCAAATGTTTTTATTTCTTATTTTTGTAAAAAAAAAAAAAGATAATGCCAATTGTTCGAGTCTCTCTTAAACATTCAATAAACTTATTTTACTCACATTATGCATATATTTTCAAGTTCACTTAATAACAAAAATTATAAACAAAAAATGTAAACTTTTTATTTAAATATTAAGTGACAAAAAACAATATTAATATTATAAAATAACTTACTTGTACTTTAACAGGACTAGATATATTTTTCCTATAAAATATGGCGCTATTATTCCATGTAGGATTTAAAGAATCAGTTACAGTTTGGGTCCTGACTTTCTCTCCTTCACACTTAATGATGCAATATGGATCAGCTCCTGAAATAGAAATGCAGTCAACTGAAAAATGGGTATATTACATATTTATATATGAATGGTACAATATACAAATAAACATAAACTGTTATATTAGCTCACTGATAAATTACAATAGAAAAGAATATATGAATGTATTATGATTTTATCTTTCAAGCAAATTATTAACACATATTTCCAATTATTAAAGTCATACTTAACAATGAAACTCCTATTACTAGCATAATGGATTACTAAAACAATTTGCTTTAAAAAAAATTTCTCTAGTTCTAAAATATTTTATTATTTTTAAAATTGAAATCATGAATTCTTTATCGATATATAAGTCATAAATGGAAATCAACTTATTCTAAAATAATCTAATTAGATAAGAGCATTTGTACAGCATCAAGTTTTGTTGTTGCTGTTTTTTAGTGATACATTTTTATTCTTTTCAAAATGATTAACAATATTAATAGGCAGATCATAGACAGATCAGTTTTTATATTTTTAACTTAACAATTTGCACCTTCCTTTATCTTTAATCTATTTTTCATTATGTAAAAAAAAAAAAAATCCACAAGCTGATTATAGTAGACAATATAGACTGATACAATTTTATGCTATTAAAATCAACTCTTGCAATAGCACAATATTTCTAAATAACAACAATTATCCTAGACCTCTCGAGTTATTGTTGAATATGATAAATTACTTAACAAATTTTCATCAAATCAATACATCATTTTGATTTAAGGAATTTCGTTATTTTAGAATATGACTCTAAATATCAGAGCTCTTTAAAGTTTCTAATGAAAAGATAGAACAAATTATGTTAAGGAGATGATATGCAAAATGCCAACCACATCTATACATGTCATAGATGAAATAATTAATTCATAGTCTTCATTATTTTGTGGTGTAGCTTGAAATTTGACAATTTAGCATAAATACAAATCAGACTATAAATATCAGATAAAATAAGCATCATCTTTCTATACTTAACAATTTTATTTCCATTTGCACACTAATTGCAATGTTCATATAACAAAAATCAAATCAAATGCTCAATGCCCAAAGGAGTGAAATCTATATAATATTCCAATAACAACTGTGATATCTTTTATGATCAGTGTAATGACACTAATATGACAATCTAACTTACTTTGACTTAAGAATAGTTAGATACCAATTATGACCAAAATTGGATGTTCAGCTACCTTAGTTATAGACAGATTATTGAAAAAAATATTGAAGTTTGTGGTTTATAACAATTACAATAAAACAAATAAGAAGTTAATTAAATATTATATTTCAAGTATTATTTTGTATGGAGGCATTGGAACTAAAGAATGTTAAAAAAGTTAAGTTGGAAAAAGCTGAAAATACAACATAAAATAAGACATATTGAAGAAATAAAAAAAAAAAAATTTGGAAGATTCTATTATTAGAATTTATTATCAAAAATGGAAATTAATTATAATTTATTAGAAGATATTACTATAAATGAAAAGAAAACAGAAAAAAAATTATGTCGAGGCCATGTTAAAAAAAAAAAAAGTTAAGAGAAATACATTACACGAATGTTTGAAGAATTAAAGAGATTAGAAAAATGTTTGGCAGATAACTGATAACAATATACAATTTATAGTCTTTAAAGAGTTGACCATTAATTTTATAAAGTGCTACAAAAAAAAAAAAAAACAACTTTTAAATTAAATAAAAAATACCGTACCTCCTTGTCGATCTTGTTTCTCTAAACCTGAAGCTGATCTTACTGTAACAGTTGTTACTGAACATGGATACCGAATACATGGCCACATACTAGATTCAGGAAGATCCTTTGATAATGGTCTGTAAACAAATTTTTTAAAATAAAAAAATATTTTAGAAATTAAAATACAATTAATAAAAATTATTTAAGTTAGTAAAAGCATGTTTAAGTGTAGCATATATGTATAAATAGTCACATTAGAAATCATTCATAAATAAATATTGTATAGCTTTTCTATCCCCTCGCTCCCAAGAGAAAACAAAAATTAATCACTGTGTATATAATTAAAGGATAAAAGTATGATTGCACAAACATAAAATTTCATTATCACAAATTGTAAAGAGAGATAACTGATGACTTGTAAGACTTACAATAACTAAGCCTTATATTAGTGTTCTTCAAACTGTCGATTCATGAAACCCTTTAATATGCCCAGAAAAAAAAAAAAAAAAAATCATTGAAAAAACACCAATACTGTGGGCAATTTATGTGGATAATGAAAAGAAAATCAGTTACTTCATTATACTTTTCTTTTAGTGAAGAAATTTAATACAATTAAATAATATTAATTACTAATTTATGAATCACTGCTTCAAATGTAAACTGAATGGGATGAGCTTGCAATTTTTTACACAAAATATCAAAATTAGACTCTATTGATATAGTGCATTTATATTTGGCATTCAGTCTATTTTTATATTTTGTTTTCATTGTTATATAGATTGAAAATAATTTTTCCAATAAATTAGGGCAAAATGCAAAAAGATCTTTACTGCTTTGTTAGAAATTCTGGGATATCCTGTGAGAATTTGTAACCAAAAATAAGTTATTCTTAACTATTTAATTTTTAATGTCAAATATGTTGAGATGTCAATTAATTGCTCTGTATCCTTCATTAGAAAATGATCATCTGATTTATTGCAACTCTAAAAAAATTTTTTAATTTAATCATGCAAATCAATTTCTTCTATGAAATATTCTCTGACAATTTTTTTCAAGTGGGAAATGTGTACTAATAGGTTGCCAAAATTTAATTCTTTTTCTGTTAAGAAACTATTCAGTTTTTCAAAATATTGTATATTATTATTCTTTACATATGAAGTCCTCATATCTAATTTTAAAAGTAATGTGTTAATTTTATTCATTAATTTTAATAATATACAGCTTATGTCCTTGAAGAGATTATTAACTTCATTTAAAATCAAAAATACCTTTGCTAAATAGGCTATCAATTGCAATCACACTTCAGCATCTAATTTTAAAGCATAATCATGTTTACATTCATTTAGAAAAATTCTTACTTTATTTTTGAATCAAATAATCAGCTCAAGATTTTTCCTCTTGATAATCATCATACTTCTGCATGTAAAACACAAGGTTTTATGGTTACTAGTTAATTCATCACATGACAAAGTAAATATTATTGAATTTAATTTCTTGAATTTGATTAAATTTATAATTTTTAATGTTTTAGTATTAATTTCACCATGATCATGCAGTGATGAAGACAACAATATAAACATTTAATGTGGGTGCTATTGTAAATATGCATGATATTATTTCTTGTTTGAGCCCAATAACTTTACTCCATCTGTATAAATATGCAAACATAAACTGAAGTTATTACATTAGATGTGATATGTTGGACTATTTCCATTATCTATGAATGGATGTTGAATGCATAGAAAATTTTAAACTTTATTTAAACTTTCCAAATACAAACAACTTGTTAGTAATAATACACAAATAGACAACACAGATTAGTAATTACACGTTTCAAATAGTGTTGCTGGCCTATATGCACAGTGACAATATTTGCTTAGAAGTTGAACTCGCATCTTTACATTCTTGAATATTACATGTTTATTAATGTAATTATCAATAAACTCAATTGTTTTTACTCCAGAAATTTTCTCTATAAGAGGTTTGCAAAAAAGTACATCTTGGATTGTAGAATTAAAAACATAATGAACTAATATTATCAAAATAATCAAACTAGCAACATCTTTCTGTAAAATGATGGTGAGAAGTTTTAAATGGGATATTAATTATTTTCATAAGATGTTATATATCAATTTCTTTATACATTTTTCATCAAGTATGCAAGATATGATATGCCTAATGTGATCATCAATTTATGTACCATTTTGGACAGCTTTCATGGAAATATGTTTTCTCCAGTTTCTAAGCATACAGATCAGAATTAACCTATTATAGTAAAGATCAGATAACAGATATTTTCTAACATCTACAAGCTTTTTGACTAGGCTATTTCAGCAGTATATTTTCTTCCTTTAAGAATCACATTTCACACAGAAGTCCAAAAACTAAATAATGTTTTTACTTAGCAATCCATCCTAAAGACAGAATACTAGAAAATATTTTAATTCATAGCAGCATGTAAAAGTATAGTCAAAATTAAAACTTCCCAACAATGAACTGATATTTCCATGATCTGAGAAAACTGATAATTGTTTCACAACTTTTTCTTACTATTTTCTGTTAATAGTATAGATGACTGTATCTAGATTATTCTTTTCGAATAAAGACTATTACTTTGTCCTTCTGATTTGTCATAATCAGTTCATGGTATTCAAAAACCATCAGCTTGTTTTTCAAATTGCTGATAGTTTTTCTTTTTTAATATTCAAAACTCACAAGGTGTTTTTTTGTTTCTAAAGTGAATCCAACTAACTTGATTTATTGATAAGCTTATTTGATTAAAATTTTATATAATTTCAATTATTCTTAATTTAAAATTTAAAGAACTTAATTTTCTAACATATTTATTATTTTATTTGTATATTCTGTACAATCTTACAATATTATATTATAGCAAATTCAAAAAATAAATTATGTTGTACATAACTTATTTAGCTGTTTCAAAATTTCTTAGATAATTTAAACAATATTTTTGGCAATTCTACCACTGTAAATCCAATTATATATTACGTACTGAAGTTATGGTTATACACAAAGGAAATGAGACTTCACCCCTTTTTCTTTTACAATCAGTTCATAAAATAGTTAATTTATCAACTTCTGAGTGCACACTATATAGTAACAAACTTTTAAATATTGAGTATATTAAAATATATTCTATATCCAGTGATGAAAAGTTTAAATAATGATTTAACTTAAAGAATCAAAGTATTTTGAATTATAATTATTAATATAATTACACAAACCAAGAAACCATTTATTAGACTTCTATCTTTACAACCCATTTATAAAGGATACACACTCTATTTTATATATTAATTTCACTTACAATATATTAGTTAATTCACCTTTATGAATTTAAATATGACAATAGTGAATTTCAAAACACCATAAAGTTATTTTTATTTCTACTAACTAGATTTTAAGTTCATCCTTAATTAATATATTATCTTTATGAAACACACCATTATTGTAGTTAATATGTATATAAAACAAAATAAAATGTCTGCTAATATTAATAATACAATAACGAAACTTAAATATATTCCAAACAACGGTAAACAATTTATAATATAATATAAATAAAAACTCATAAAGAAATATTTTTGATTATATTCATAATCATTATCAACTCAACTTTCAAAATGGAATCACCTATTACCAACCGGAAACACATGTCGATTTAAATATCCCAAAATAGAAATGTTGATGATGAAGAAATTGAGAGTAAGAAGTGGATTTCTTTGCCTTTTTATAATAATAATCAAGTAAAATTTATGAAAAAAGTTTATAATAGTATATATAATGTTTCATTTTATGGATCGGGTAATTTAAATAGAATGGTTAATAATTCAAAAGATAAATTAGAAAAAAGTAATGTGAGTAATGCAATTTATAGAATTTTTTTGTGGGTGTAACTTATCATATGTGGGGGAATCCAGATGTAATATAGAGAAAAGAATTAAAGAGCATAAATTGTTGTATAAAAGAGTTTTGAAAAATGTACAGATATGTAGTGATAGTAATAATGAAGTGAAGTTATATACTGAATCTGTTTTTTATGATCATGATAGGAATTGTAATTTTAAATTTGATTTTGATATAAACAAAATAAAAATTTTAGGTCAAGAGATAATGAAAAAAGAAAAATTAAAGAGGCAGTTTTTATTAGTAGGTATAAAAATACGATAATAAACAGACAGTCAGCAAATATTAGGATTAATGAATTGTGGGATATTTAAATTGACATGTGTTTCCGGTTGGTAATAGATGATTCCATTTTGAAAGTTGAGTTGATAATGATTATGAATATAATCGAAAATATTTCTTTATGAGTTTTTATTTATATTATAAATTGTTTACCATTGTTTGGAATATATTTAAGTTTCAATATATATATATATATTTTTAACTTTAAATCTTTTTGTGACTTGGGATATTACATCATTAATTCTCATGTTTTATTAAACATTTTCTCTGTTATTTTATGTTAGATCTTTGCTAGCCTATGAAAAACTATTACCATAATATACATTTATACAGGATATCAAAATCTTTTTTCTAGTAACTTAATTCTGAAATATATCTTCTAATGTTAATGATAAATTTATTTCAAATAAATTAGTTACATCACATGAAATTTCTATAATGTAATAACAAGGAAAAGTCCTGTATCAACTAGTGCTATTTATAATAATAATATTTATTAATAAGCTTATAATTAGAATTACTCATTTAGATCATTCTATAATAGAATAAATAGATCAAATAAAAATGTCTATTATATATTATTATTTGTAATAATAATAATAATAAATAAAACAGTTAAATATTAATGATAAATATTAACAATTTATAAATAATTTTATTGGCAATATATAACACTAATATCATTTTAAAAATGAATCTATTTTTGTTCTTAAAATAAGAACCAAAATACACCTATATCTCTCAACTCTACAGCCATGTATATAAAGTGTTATTAATATTAAAACTCACTTCAAATCAGGATCAATACTTGAAAATATTCTAATCATGAATTCTCCTGTAACTTCAGGTGCAAATGTAGTTGGAAATAAAACATATCTTCCCCTTTTAAAGTTGTGCCGAAGAAATATGCTACGAGTCTTCATATAATCAGATGAAGCTGCCTTTTCTTTAAAACTATGTACTCTAAATCGCCGATTAAGTTCTACCTACAATACAAAATCATTTTAATATATATACATATTATTTTGAAAAACAATTTACTAAAAATACATTTATACAAGATATTTGGTTCTAATAATTTAATTGTAAAATAAAACTAAAGGCTCATAGTGATGGTTGCAGTGCTCTGTGACATATCCAGATGTGTTCACATGTAGCTGAACTGGACCGAGGCCAAAATGTTTGGGAAACTGAGGCCAATGGAAACTTCTTTTAGAGTTCATCAGGGAAAATGAACTATAGGAACTATATATATATATTTGTGCTGCGAGTGTAGCAGACTGTTTGCTATTCTTATTATTTATTATTTTGTTTGTTGATATTCAAAATGCTTGCATTTTGAATACACACCATTAAATACATACATATATATATACACACAGGATAATCCATTTATACAGAGGATAATCCATTTACTAAAGGTAAAAGTAATTTATTTTGGAAATAATTCATTGTGCAAATATCTGTAGCTAATTTATTTTAAAAAGATAAAGCTATTATGAAATAATGGGATTAAAAATGTTTTTGAAATTTCAAGTCTGCTAAATAAGAAATGCTAATTTTCTGACCATTCAATTTATTTACTGAATAGAGAATAATAACTTACCTCGGAAATCACCTTATATACTGTTGTGTTTGGTCTGGATTACAGACCCAACCAACAATAAATAATGTAAAATAATACTGAAACAAGTATTACAATTAATATATTTATTATTATGTACAAATATATACACTACAATATATACAACACAATATATACAAGTTGAATATTGGAGTTTAACGTAAACTCCGGGTTCTGCCTACTGCTTCCAGCCACAACTGATGGCTTGCCTCACAGGTAGGGTCTATGACTCTTCCAGCTGTACAAGCAAGCTTGCCTCGAGCCGAGAGTGGTCTTAACAGCGTTTGGTCTCTGTGGGACTTGCCTAGCTGCGTAGACTAAATAGCGTAGTGCTATCAATGGGAGTACTTGCTGCTGTTTAGGTTAGCAGAGTTTCCCTGGGAGAACGCAAAGAGTCTGTTCACATTCTTCCTTGATCCTCACAAAAGGCTGACCATTTATACCCAGATCCCTGACCTTATTGAAAACCTTTGGATTCAGCAAGCATCATTGCTTATTAGCCTGTAGTAATCATTGGCTATGTTGTTATCTATACATCAGCCTATTGGCCTATGACAAACAATGCTTAATCCGATCAGATAAGGGGGCATCTGGAATAGTCTACTTCTGAGAGAAAGGAGGACTATAACATGCCTCCCCCTGGCTAAAACTTAGCCTAGAGAACAGTCATACAGGTGTGCTGGAGGATGACTAACATGCTTCGGTGCTGGTTCTGGTTTGTTGTTGTCTTCAGTTTGTTGGTCCTTCTTGCTTGTATCTGCATGTCCCTGTAGCTTCATTCCCTGTGATTGCATCAGTATAATATAGTATAAGTTGCTTTTGATGGCAATAATGTTGACATCCATCTGCTGTTTTGACTATAAGGGTGTGGAGTCCTTTCTGTTGGATCACGAATGCTGGAATCCATTTAACGGATCCACTATACATTCTGCATAGAACATTAGTCCCTATTTGTAATTTGATAGTTTGTCCTTTTCTTCATTTGGTTCAGGTATCAGAGCTGTTCTTGTCTTCATCTTCTTCTCTTGATGAGCTTGTTTCTGGTTGTCTGCAGCTGTCTTGATAGCTTCTTGTGTGGTTGAGTCTTAGCTGGTTGTGATGATGATGATGACCATCATCTGTTTGTACAACAGTGTAGAGGCCCTTTATTTGCGTCACTACTGCTGGTCTCCATCTTGTGGACCCGTAGTACATTTGGAATTTTAATTTGTTTTTATCTACTAGTTGAAGTTTGGCCTCAGGTTTCAGCTTTTTGTTAAAGACTTCTGATTTGTTAGTCTTCAACTTTGATAATGTTGTGAGCTGGTTCACTTGGGTCACTTTGAACCTTAAGTGACTGAACCAGTCATGGCCTAATAAGTTGCTGTGATCACCTGTTGCCACTACCAGTGGTAGGTGTCTGTTCTGTTAGGCATGGTAATTTTAACTCTTGTTTGACCCAAGAGTTTTATTTTTTTACCCTGATAATCTGTTATAGTCCTAGTTCTAGGATGCAGATTATATTTATTATTTTTATTAATGATAGCCAGAGTCTTTTTTAAACAATAGACACTGCAGACCCTGTGTCTAGTTCCATTTTCACTGGCGTATCATTAATCACAATACTATGTATAAATCCAGACTGATAGTCCTTAATGTGATTTATACTGGAAACTTGTTTATTTTTCATATAGTTGCCTTTGTTGTTTTTTGGAATAATTTTTTCCATTCTCATATTGGCTGTTTGTCTTTTTAAGTTTAGACATGCCACTCTTATATGACCGACTCATTTGCAGAATGAGCACACAGTATGGAGGCATGGACATTCTGTTTGCACATGCATTGGTTCATCGCATCTATAACAATACTTTACACTCGCTGTTGTTGTTGAGCTAACTGAGTGCTTGTCAGACTCAGCCTTCTGTTCAACTTTTTGAACAGTATAATTTATTTTTTGTAATGGCTTTGCTTGACACGCTATAGATTCTATCAGCGTGGCTTGAGCTACAGCTTTTTCAAAGTCTATATCCGGTGTCATTAATAGTTTGAGTCTTAAATTATGATCGTTCATGCCACAAATAAAACGATCGCGTGGCAAATTCTCTAGCTTTTTCTCCCTCCGCCTGCATACAGAGTTGAAATAATATCTCTGCATTATTGTTAGCGGTTTGGGGGGGAAATATTCTGGGAGAATCGCCGTCTTACATCTGCGACCCGATTATCGTTATCAGCGTCGCTAATTTTATTTCCGAATTTTTGATCTGATTGGCCTGCATATAAAAAATTAGGTGCTCTTTGTAGCTTGACCAGTTCTCAGGGAACCCTGGATCAAAAGCTTCCATCGAGCCAATTATTTTAGCCATTTTTTTTATTTTCTCTATTATCACGTGAGAAAAATGTTTTTTCCATATATTTGCGAATAACCACTCGATATGTTTATGTTTGACAGATTTTTTACTCCTCTAGGGCGATCTTCTGTCTTTTTAGCAAGGCCAATTTTGATTGGTTTATGAAGACACAATCGTGTTTGTGATCACTTTATTTTTCCTCCCAGAAATAAGTGATTTTGACAATGGCTGTTTAGTAAATACTATTCGTGTATTTTACTTATTTTGCCAGAAATAAGTGATTTTAAGAACCACTGTTTAATAAATACGTATTTCACTTGGACACTATTTAAGTGTGATTTAGTAATCACCGCTTCGTAACTTACAAGTGTCTATATAATTGTGCACTCGCGTATTTACGTTTTCCAAGTTTTTTTCTTTTTCCAGCCGTGGGGGGGAAAAAAATCTTTTGTCAAACTGTGCCAAATCTGTTGGGTTTGGTCTGGATTACAAACCCAACCAACAGTAAATAATGTAAAATAATACTGAAAGAAGAATTACAATTAATATATTTATTATGTACAAATATATACACTACAATATATACAACACAATATATACAAGTGAATATTTACAAGTTGAATATTGGAGTTTAATGTAAACTCTGGGTTCTGCCTACTGCTTCCAGCCACAACTGATGGCTTGCCTCATGGGTAGGGTCTATGACTCTTCCAGCTGTACAAGACAGCTTGCCTCGAGCCGAGAATGGTCTTAGCAGCATCCAATCACTGTGGGACTTGCCTAGCTGCGTAGACTAAATAGCGTAGTGCTATCAATGGGAATACTTGCTGCTGTTTATGTTAGCAGAGTTTCCCTGGGAGAACACAAAGAGTCTGTTTAGGTTAGACACGTTCTTCCTTGATTCTCATAGAAGGCTGACTATTTACACCCAGATCCCTGACCTTATTGAAAACCTTTTGATTCAGCAAGCATCGTTGCTTATTGGCCCGTAGTAATCATTGGCTATGTTGTTATTTATACATCAGCCTATTGGCCTGTGGCAAACAATGCTTAATCCGATCAGATAAGGAGGCATCTGGAATAGTCTACTTCTGAGAGAAGGGAGGACTATAACATATACCAATGCTTATATTAAAAGATTTATTTTTAAAAATATAAATTACTGTACCATTTTGGATTTATTTAAAAGTTAGAGTTATTACATCATTTTTTTTTGGACTTCCATAAAATAGAAGCACCAAAGGATTCGAATAAATGTTCATATTGTTATAGAATCTCGCAACAGAGCAACTGAATTTATCTTTGCAGAAAGTCAAAAGTTATTAAAAGACTTTAGTCATAGGATATATATTAGTTATTATTTGTCTGATTGTTATCAATAAAAATTTAAACACTCATAGTAGATATATAGATGTTTAAGAAAATGATATTGGATAAAACTATTTTGCTTTATTACAGATTTATCATTAAATTTTAATTCATGCATTTGTTGTAAAAATTAGATAAGGTTGTTTATTCTATAAATATTAATTTAAAGTTAATATTATATTGCTTATGTTTCATTGATCTTTGAGCATTTTCCAGTTTTTTAACATTGAATTATTTCGATTATTGAATTTATGAGATCTCTTATGCTGTTTATAAACATTTTATATTTATGCCATGTACATTTGTTGATATATATTTTTAAGATATTGAGATTTAGAAGGGGATGCATATTTATATGTTTCAGTAACAAAACTATATAATATTTGCATAAAATAGATATATTAAAAATAAAGACCAATGGATTATATATTGTATTATGAAATAGAAACCAAGACTGCATAAAACGTAACAGAAGTATAATTTATTAATAATAATGATAAAGCGAATTCTCCATAGGAGAGATAACCTTTTCTAATCTTTGTTCTAGTCTAACCACACATAATAGATACATTTAACATGTTATTAACAAGAGCATATTTTATTTCAAATATTATATTTTCTTAAAATCCTAAAGAACATCCTATTGTTAATATTTTGCTGAATAAATTATTATACTTTATTTATTACTATTCTTATTTGTAAATAAATATATTTTAAATTTACTAAAGTACAATTTTTTGTGTTTTTGCATCATCATATCTAATTGGCAATCTATGGTCACATGATATTACTATATTTCATTCAAATATACAGTGATGATTTATTAGAAAATAATATTAATGTTAGTTGGCATTATTAGCATTTATACTTTAAATATTAAGGTTCAATTATTGTAGGATAGTTTGGGTACAATAAAATATCCTTTATTATACAGCTATATTGATTATATGGTTTACAATTAACTAATAGAACTCTTAAGAGTCTTATTTATTATACTTAAATATTTTAAATCCTGATATAACATTAAATCTGATTTATTTACATGTAAAACTTGAGAGAATTTGCTAGCCATATAATTACCATTAGATTTCTTTATTACTCTACCACACTATAGTTATATGTATTATAACCTTAAGCTAGGATCAACATATATTTGCATTATTACAGACTTTTAAAGCATAAATGTTGTTACATTAATACATTTATTTGCTTATTGGTTAAGGTAAGGCATCATCAGTTCATGTTAATCAGCCATATATTTGAATCATTATAAAATGTATAAGCTCCAAAATATATTCATAAATAGAAAATTACGTTTAGAATTTGGAAGTATTATGAATAATACATTTATTTTTTTAAAAAAAAACACTGAAAAATATACAGTAAATTAATGAAACAAATAATTAATTTTGGAGACTGAATTCAAAAGTAAGGGAAAATAAAATAGATTTGAATAAATTCTTATTAAAATATTTTGTAAAAATAAATTACAAACTGGAATAGATTGTTATCAAAAGAATTTGAAGATAGTAGAAATTTAACTACTAATATACATATCTTAGTACATAGACTTTTAATAGTATGGGAATAATACTAGTCAGAAATTAACAGCTGTGTTATAGTAAAATTAGAATATGTGTAATATATATTGTAACCGGTTGGGTTACATGGCACACAGCAACATAGTTGTTCTGTGTGCACATATAAATATATAAAGGAAAGGAAAGGTAGGGATAAACAGACATAGATTTTTGTAGAAATTTTTCTACATTTCCTGGAATAAAAATAATAATTAAAAGATTAAATAACTCAGAATTTAAAACAGAAATTCATTATAAATTAAAACATTTAAAAAAATCTAATAAATATTATTAGTAATTCTGACTTTGAATTTAAAAACAAATATGGTATTTGTAAATCTTTTAATTAATAGGTAAATTATCTATTTTTAAAAATATTTGTATATCACACTTTAATAAAACTTCAAACTTGCTTTTGAAAGGATTAATGATTTTTTTGAAAAGATAAGAAAAAAAGTTTTTAATTAAATGTGCTTTTATCACCACAATCCAAGTCTATAAAAGGGTTGGATAAAAAGATTATTTTAGTCTGGTTTTCAGTTTTTAACGCTCTGGTCTAAATTTTTGAGAAGCAGTAGACAAATTGGCCAGCTGCAAAGTTTGGCTAATAATTTTGAGAAGCATCTAGCTAATAGCTAGCTGCAAAGTCTGGTTTTCATATTTTGAGAAGCAGTGACAAAACTGATCAACTACAAAGTTTGGATAATAATTTTTTTGAAGACAGTTCTTATCTTAATATTTTTATGAAGCAGTTGACTAGCAGAGTTGGTGTTATAAAAAATAACTCCCATGAAGATGTAGCTGAAGCCAAACCTGTAGATCCAGCACTAGTTCTATATACTGGAGTTTTGATTCACTTGAAGATTGGGCCAAGTTCAACATGTAACAATTAGCCTGTACAAATGTGTTCTAGAAGACAGTTTGCTGGCCTGAAGCTCATCAAGCCCTAGACAAAAGGGAGAATGCCAACCATACCTGAGTTATACTTTTCCATGATGATGATAAGCTTGAATATTTTTGATGGACCAAAAACAAAGCTTACGAAGAGAAAGCTTGATGAAGAAATTGGTATACGTATGCTGCTGTTTATCTATATATGCAGGGGGCCACAAATAAACATATTGCATGTATATACAGTGAGTTATTTTATTTTAATATTCTTTGGTCTGAAATGACATTTTAAAAATTAGAGATTTATTACTTTTCATTTATTTAAAAAAAAAAAAAGACATTTTAAAAGTGAAACAAACACAGATAATTTTGCATAAATTAAAATAAACTTGCAAGAGTATAATTTTTTTAAAAAACATTTTTACCTAATTAATCTTGAGGGTAGCCTGTCAAGAAAGGAACTTCATAAACTGTCAAAAAAATTGACTTTTTTTTAAAAAAAAAAAAGGAAATTGTATCGGTAAAAATAGAATTTGAGAACTAATTTTAAATTATATCTCTATTTTATTGATACACACATGCAAGTGTGAATTTAATGTATTTTAACTAAGAAATTAATTATGGAAAATATATTTTGAATAACTTTTATTATTGTGTCAAACTAAAATTATGTAAATGTCAGTGCATAAATAGCTAAATGCACACACACATATATTAAATCTTATCCTATAAAAAGGAAAATGAATTTTTGCTATTATCAAATATAATAGAAAATGAATTTCATTTATTAAATTAATCAATTGTTGTACCACACATATGTGCGCTGATTATATATATATGTGTTTAAGTAAACCTAGTATAGGTATTTGTATTATTAAAAATATAAGTTAAAAAGTTTAATCATGTATTATTATAGGACAATTTAAGTATGTTCAGAAATTATATGCATACACATGTATATGTGCAAATATATATCATTGAGTGTCAAATACGACATAAATGTAAATTTTAACAATTTTTGACAATTCAAAGATATTCATTATAAACTAATATATCGCACATCTATGCAAATTATATTTAAGTGAACACATTAAAAAATATTGTAAACCATAAATTTACTTACATTGGATAATTCAGTTTAGAAAATCCTTAGATGGAAAGAAATTGGAAAGATCATTGGGTTAAATATTTTTTTTATTTAATAAAATTTAGGTCTTCTTTGTAAAGCGACTTGACCAGGGTAAATAAGTAAACTTAATATGCATCACATGATCACATTTCCTATACTAGCACATTAATTGTTGATAAACAGAGCAAAACTCTCCATACAGTATTGCCACCTGTGCTAAACAGATTAATCAATGGATGCCAGAAGGCTTGTGCATAAAATCCCTATCTAATGCCTACTCATCCAATATCCCCATACTAGTTTCTGGCTTGTGGCCTTCGTCAGTGAGGAGCTTTGGATCTGAGAGCACTGCATCTAGATCTTAGGATCTAATGCAACCCTCTAGCAATCACCTTTTATCTCTACTTAACTACAAAACTATGAGAATGAAATTGAAGACACAAAAAATATTTTCAATCTAAGCTCAATAGCTTATATAGTCATATGGGTCTGAACTCAGTTCAGCACCCATACATTTTGGTGTCTTTGGCTCTTTTACAACCATATCCAGCACTATCCTATTAGGCAGGATTGGTGTTAAACCATTAAGCATCACATGATCACATTTCCTATACTAGCACATTAATTGTTGATAAACAGAGCAAAACTCTCCATACAGTATTGCCACTTGTGCTAAACAGAGTAATCAATGGATGCCAGAAGGCTTGTGCATAAAATCCCTATCTAATGCCTACTCATCCAATATCCCTAGACTAGTTTCTGGCTTGTGGCCTTCGTCAGTGAGGAGCTTTGGAGAGTTTTGCTCTGTTTATCAACAATTAATGTGCTAGTATAGGAAATGTGATCATGTGATGCTTAATGGTTTAACACCAATCCTGCCTAATAGGATAGTGGTGGCTATGGTTGTAAAAGAGCCAAAGACACCAAAATGTATGGGTGCTGAACTGAGTTCAGACCCATATGACTATATAAGCTATTGAGCTTAGATTGAAAATATTTTTTGTGTTTTCAATTTCATTCTCATAGTTTTGTAGTTAAGTAGAGATAAAAGGTGGTTGCTAGAGGGTTGCATTAGATCCTAAGATCTAGATGCAGTGTTCTCAGATCCAAAGTTCCTCAGTGACGAAGGCCACAAGCCAGAAACTAGTCTGGGGATATTGGATGAGTAGGCATTAGATAGGGATTTTATGCACAAGCCTTCTGGCATCCATTGATTACTCTGTTTAGCACAGGTGGCAATACTGTATGGAGAGTTTTGCTCTGTTTAAACTTAATATGAAGGTAAGATGCATTGTTCTTCATATTAAATTCATTCACTTGACAAGACAGAATTTTTGTTTATTACTAACTTAATTAATTTAGTAATATTTGTTTATTTATTCTCTGTATAAATGATTAATATCCTTGAAAGAATGGTCTATTCTTTCAATGATAGGGACAAATAGATGGGGGAAGGGGATTCTTATAAAAATGGAATTCCCTCAAAAGAATTCGATAATACAAAAATCTTCATTTATACTTATATTGTTTAAATTAAATTTGGGTAGTTAGTAATTTTATAATTTTTGAAATTATAAAATTTCATTTATTGTTTTATAACTTTTAAATATTGTTTGTGTTATAATATGGGAAGGTATCATTTTAAACTTACATATTAATATAGTAGAGATATATGAAAAATACTTGTAATTATAAATGTTGATATATATAAAGATTAAATTGTTGTCATTTAATAATATTGTGAAATGTTTTTTTTTATTTTAAGAAAATCTCTGATTTATTTAAATTATTTATTTTATTTCATAATAAAATAAGATTAAATACACATCATATATCATCCTAACTTAACATCATAATAACTTGATTGAAAGTAATTTTAAAAATCTACTGATTTAAATTGTATTAAATAATATTATTACTACAGGATATTAATGGAACTCCTGAAGAGAGTTAAGTGCAAAATCCATCCAGATTTCGAATACTAAATAATATTATTACTACAGGATATTAATGGAACTCCTGAAGAGAGTTAAGTGCAAAATCCATCCAGATTTCGAATACTGAGCATAATAGAGTAATCAAGAAAGGTGAAGAACTGGTCTAAATTGTATCTATAGTTAATATTTAGATATTAAATTATCTTATTTGAAATAGATGCGATCATAGATTTAATTTTTATCACATCATTCATGGCATCCTCTATGAAAACCCTAAGTCCAACTATAGTTAAATGCGTTCACCTACATTCCTTAAGGGAATCCGGACCATTACAAACCTTTAATCAGAAGAAAATGGTTCTATGCAATAGGGATTCATGTCAGTATCGTAAAAAAAAATTTGCTGGAGCAGGAAATTCAAAAGAAATGAAATTAGGTACAATAAAATCTAGTCCAGTAGAGATTGAACTACTTGAAAATGCACATCCGGTTATTTGTAAACCATGCAAACTTCCATTTGTGCAGAAAAGTAAAACAGAAGAGAAAATTCAGGGTTTGATAAATAATGGCATATTGATGCCAAAAGAAATGCCAGATTTACCATGCCTATAATGATAATAATAAATCCAGATATGTGGTGATGATAGAGTAACAGTAAATAAATATTTTAACAAGGCATATCCAGTGCCTAATGTTAGAGAAGTATTAGTCAGTCTTCAAAAAATATAATACTTTGCAAAAGTGGATCTTAATTTTGCCTTTTACCAAATATCTGTTACAGACAGATGACAGATCAACAGAAATATTAACTCTAATAACTCACTGGATTATTTAAATGTAATTGGCTACCATTCAGTATTACAATAGCATCAAACAATTTTCAAACAAAAATTAATGCTTTATTACAGAGAATAGATGGTGTAATAACTTATTTTGATGACATACTTATTATAGCATGTTCAGAAGATTGTTACATCAAAGATTGTTTAAGATATGCAGCAAATTAGAAAAAATTCATAGTCAAATTAAATGCACAGAAAAGCATATGGAACACGAAGAAATTAGTATTTCTAGGACATGTAATCTCAGACAAGGATAAATGACTATCACTTGAGAAAGTACAAGCCGTGAAAAATGTGGTCAAATCCAGAAATGTTAAAGAACTCTAGGCATTTCTAGGTTTGATAAATTTTTTTGAATCTTTTTTGCAGAATAGGCTAAAGTAGCAAAACCACTTTATGGATTACTAAAGAAAAATCAGAAATAGGTGTGGTTATAAATTCATGAAGAATTTATACAAACAAAAGCCATGCTGTTATCAGAAAAATTACTAGTACACTTTGGTAATAATGGTTAACGATTGATGCTTCAGAATGGAGAATGGGAACAGTTTTATGTCATCCCTGTTACAATGATGAATGACCTATAACTTATGCAGAAAGAGGCTTTGGCTATTATGTTGGGTCTAAACAAGTTTCACCAATATCTATTCAGTCGACCTTTTCAAATAGTGACTTATCACAAGCCATTATCAGGAATATTAGTGAGCAGTAAGCTAGCTCCAAAGCATTTGAGCCCATGTATATTGAGATGAAGAAACATACTATTATTACACAATTATCAGCTGACATATAGAAAAGGGAAAGAAATTTCACATGCTGATGCTTCATCAAGAAATCCAGGTGAAGATAAATCACATATTAATAAAATAGAAATAAATTACATAGATGTATTAGAGACAAATATTCTGAATAGCAATACAGTTGCAAGTGGACAAGGGCCAATAAAGATTATCAACTGTTTGTAAGTTGCGTAAGGAAACGCAGGCCAACTAAAAAACCATAATGCATTGTTCCGGTGTTTTGGACAAATCGTAGAGTTATCACTCAACAAGAGTTCTGTGTTGATGGGAAATAGTGATAATACTATCCAAAGATAGACAAAAGGTCTTTAAACTATTACATGAAGGACATCATTGTATGCGCTAAAATGCTAGTGTGTGTTTATGTTTGGGAGCTGAATATAACCATGGACATTGAAAAAAATATAAAGAAATGTATGCTGTGTCAATCTGAAATGAAAATGCAAACTAAGGTGTACATAGCATGGCCGAAAGCAACTAAGCCATAGCAAGGACTTCACATGGACCATGCAGGCCCCTTTAATGGTAAAATATTTCTTATACTTGTAGATGCATACTGTAAATGGGAAGAGGGTCACATTGTGTAGCATATAAGTGCTGGAGAAACAATGCAAGGCCTAAATGAAATATTTTCATGTCATGGATTACCGGAAGTGATTGTTTCCAATAATGACACATGATTTACCATGAAAACAATTGAACACTACTTCACATATAAAAGCATTAAACATATTTTTACACCTCCATATCATTCAGAATCAATGAGTTTGTCTGAAAATGCCATTCAACAAGTAAAAAAAAACTATTGAGAAAATTAATAATGTGAATATGCAGAAAAACTTATAAGTCGCCATGTTACATTAACATTCCACACCGTCAATGGTTACAAGTAAATCTCTGGTGGAATTATTGATGAGCATAAAATTGCAAATTAAATTAGCAATGTTAATTCCAAAATTGGTTGAACAAATTGAATGTGCATTAAAGAAGTCAATTACTTAATAGGAGAAACAGTTTGGATATGTGACTCGATTAAAAGGAAATGGATAAAAGGCATAATTACAGAGAAATTATCTAAACAGATATTAACAGAGCAAGTAGATAATGGGACAGAATATCAGAGATATTTAAATCATTTTCACTGATGACATTTAGAAGAAATTAATTGTTCAAAAACAAAAGCAACTACTAAAGACGAAACAAATAACTCTTGTGGAAAACAAAAAATAGTAGAGTTATTACAAGACAAAGTAATTGCTCAAGATGAAAACCAAATGGAATCAGAATATATGGATTTGGATGAAGTAGTGGAAATTCAATACGAAAAAGTTCCCACACAATCAGCAGAAACACAACCATAGAAATGGCATAGATCACCTAATCCCAACATCAAAGATGAAGATCAAAGAAATTGCAAGAATATATATAACAAGTAGTAGCCTGTTTTTCTAGAGTTAGATGAGGGATGAAAAATATGTACTAAATAAATGAAACAAATAATAAATTCTTGAAAATACTTTTTAAAAGTAAATTACAAAATGGAACAGATTGTTATTGAAAGGAAAAGTATTTCTAATAATAAAAAAAAATTAATTAGTAAGAACTAAAAATACTAATTAAATTTACAAAGTCAGATCTGGACTAGTTGAACTAAAAATATATCTATGATCTGGAACCACACAATTGGTTGAAATACTCCACAAAGAACAAAATAAAAAAAAAGAATATAAACTGTGGCAGAAAAGAAAATGCTCTCTTCTCCTTCATTTTCAAAAGCAGATGACATGAAGCAATGGAAAAACCAGCAGGGAATATCTTTTCCCAGGATCATGATTCTTGAAGGTTATCAAACTAACTAGGGACTTAAACAAGTCACCCTAACCTTATTACAATTTAAAAATTGTAAGAGTTGCTCAGGCTAAAGCAAAGGATTTGAAGATAGTAGAATATTAATTACTATCATACGTATCTTAGTTAAGACTTTTAATAGTATGGGAAATACTACTACTCAGAAATTAACTGCCATGTTACAGTAAAATTAGAATATATATATATGTCCAAATAGTGTATATATTAAATTGTTATATTTATAATGCATTTTGAGTCATTGATTTATTGTGTCCATCACTGATATTCTGAAATAGTTTTTTAGGTATTTTTATTAAAACAGGCAAAACTCACTATATATATTGCCACACACAGCATGCTAGAGTAATCAATGGATGCCAGAAGGCTTGTGCATAAAAATCCCCATCTAGTGCCTACTCATCCAATATCCCCAGACTAGTTTATGGCTTATGGCCTTCATCAGTGAGGAGCCTTGGATCTGAGAGCACTGCATCTAGATCTTAGGATCTAATGCAACTCTCCAGCAACCACCTTTTATCTCCATTTAACTACAAAACTATGAGTCTTAAACTGAAAACACTTTAATGTTTCCAATTCAAGTCCATCAGCTTATATAGTCATATAGGTCTGAACCCAGTTCAGTGCCCATACATTTTGGTGTCTTTGGTTCTTTAATAACCATAGCCACCACTATCCTATTAGGCAGGATTGGTTTTAAGCCAATAAACATCACATGACTACCTCCTCTTATGCTTGTGTATAACTGTTGCTAAAACAGGCAAAATTCACTATATATATATATGGGCTTGGATTGAAAACATTAAGGTGTTTTCAATTTAAGACTCATAGTTTTGTAGTTAAATGGAGATAAAAGGTGGTTGCTGGAGGGTTGCATTGGATCCTAAGATCTAGATGCAGTGCTCTCAGATCCAAGGCTCCTCATTGATGAAGGCCATAAGCCAGAAACTAGTCTGGGGATATTGGATGAGTAAGCACTAGATGGGTATTTTATGCACAAGCCTTCTGGCATCCATTGATTACTCTAGCTTGCTGTGTGTGGCAATATATATAGTGTTTTGCCTGTTTTAATAACAGTTATACACAAGCATAAGAGGAGGTAGTCATGTGAGGTATTCTTATTCTTAGAAATTTCATCATTTTCTTATAAGGGAATTAGGAGCTGAGACATAGCAAGCATGGTTAGAGTAAAATTAATTTATTTATCTTTAATTATTTTAATATATATATATGTTAATTCTAATATTTTCACGAATAAAAGATGTCATATTATTATTACTATTTTTGGGATATTCCGTGTAGTGAAAAAGCTAAATGCTGACGTTTCAGTACAATATCAAGTACCTTCCCCAGAGCATCCTCTTTCTCAAATCATAAGAATGCATGTGAGATTTAAAATAGTTTTTATCGTTTTCTTTCTCCTCATATTTAAATTCTATTGGTTGAGAAGTTTTAAAATTTACTTTCTCTTCCAATAGCTTCTTCCAAATGTTGTTAATCTTCTTTAACTCACACCTGTCATTTATGCTCTTGGGCCTTTTAAAAATCTCTATAGCTTCTCTTAGCAATCTCTGGTCATATTGTTCAATTTTTGCTAAAATATTTGTTTTTTCAAAATTGATATCATGATTTGTTAATTTTATATGAGAATAAATAACTGATGAATTGGATTTTTCTCTCACTGCTAGAATGTGTTCTTCCTTTCTAATATTTATTCTACGATTAGTCTGTCCTATATATTTGCTTTGGAGTGTCATGGTGTATATAAAATTCCATGTAGGGTCTGTCCACATACATATATAGGACAGACTAATCGTAGAATAAATATTAGAAAGGAAGAACACATTCTGGCAGTGAGAGAAAAATCCAATTTATCAGCTATTTATTCTCATATAAAGTTAACAAATCATGATATCAATTTTGAAAAAACAAATATTTTAGCAAAAATTGAACAATATGACCAGAGATTGCTAAGAGAAGCTACAGAGATTTTTAAAAGGCCCAAGAGCATAAATGAAAGGTGTGAGTTAAAGAAGCTTAACAACATTTGGAAGAAGCTATTGGAAGAGAAAATAAATTTTAAAACTTCTCAACCAATAGAATTTAAATATGAGGAAAAAGAAAACGATAAAAACGATTTTAAATCTCACATGCATTCTTATGATTTGAGAAAGAGGACGGTCTGAGGAAGGTACTTGATATTGTACTGAAACGTCAGGATTTAGCTTTTTCACTACACGGAATATCCCGAAAATAGTAATAATAATATGACATATATATATATATTTTTTCTTTCATTTCTTTATGATAAGAAAATTGAAAGAGAAACATAATGACTTCTGGGATAAATTTAAAAGAAAGATAGCAATTCCAGTCATGAATCCCACTAAAGTAAAATAAATGAGCAGTTAGTTTTTTTTTTGAGATATCATCTGATGCTTGAGCACTAGAAATCAAAGGTTGAGGCTTGATTCACTTCCCAAGTATCTCAGACTATTTCTATGTTAAAATTATCACTAAACATATCTATAAATCACTATATATTCTATAGATGAAGACAAAATTATCAGCCAGTTTACTTAAAACAGGACATTAGGTTGACTGATTACATGGACATGTGAACTTCACACATACACATAATATTTACCCATTTTAATCTGAGCATTTAATATAATCATCTTCTAAAACATTAATGATAATACTAATTATAAATATACAGTATACTGAATTCTTAATGTAAAGGTATTGAAGAATAGATTGAATCATATTAGCATAACTCAAGCATGATCACTAATTTATGCACCATTTACCTAGATAAACTTTGCCATATAAATGTATATTGTACTGATATGTATATATATTGTAATAACAATAAAAATAATAAATATAATGGTAATTAACTATTATATACAGTTAATTACCATTATATTTATTATTACAATTGTTTTTCAATTAACAAACATTTTATTTGTACAGTATATATATTGAGATGGTAGTTCCTGCCATTTCATGTGTAAAAATATATATATTTAATTTCCTAATTTGTTTAGTTGTTTCAATAGTTTATAAGTAGAATTTTATAAAATTATATATAAAACATATTTTGTTATAAGCAATTTATTAAAAGTTTTTTTTTGTATCTCACTAAGAAATCAGATTTTTAAGTTTGATTTTTAAAAAATTTATTTCTGTTGATTATAGTTCAAGATAAAAAAAATTTTTGTTTTTTATTAAAAACAAATAATTTATTAAAAAAAAAAAAAATTGTTACAATTGTTAAATTAAATTTACATGACTTTGAACTAAACTATCTTTTGCTTCAAAGAAGCTACTCTGATTCTAGTCCCAAACAAGTTCTTTCCTTGTAATTTCGGGGTATGCTTTGAAAAATTGTTTATAAAAAAAGTACCTTATTTCACGTATCCTGAAATAAATTTGAAGGCATGAGCATTTTGTCTCTGTCTTTAATTTTTTTTTATTACTCCAACATAGGCATTCGGGGCACTGAGGGTGTTTTGTTCAAAGATAAATTGGCATCTGATAATCCAGACTGCATAGAAAAGGAAGATGGCCAATCTGATTATGTAAATATCACCACTGTTGATGGCTGTCTTAATAGATAATAACATTCTAATATCAACTGTTACTTTAGTTGATATCAATGCTTTAATGATACTAAAGTGGTGACATGTGTAAAAAAGATATTGAATAGTTTCATCAGTCATTTTGCAAAGTTGACATTGAGGATCGATGTTATTAAAACCTCTTTTCCATACTAGAAAGTGGTTAATGGGTAATGCTAGTAGGTTCAGCTTTATGATAAATTTTGGTTCAATGTACCAACTTTTGAGTTTTTTGATTAATAGTTTGTTATTTAGACCAATTTAACTGTGAAGTAAAACTTGATCCTTATAAATCAGGCCATAAATTTCCCAGTATGTCTTCTTGCATTGGAAGGAAGACTGTTACATTTAAAACAGGCAAAACTATCCATTTAGTATTGCCACTCAGTGCCAACCAGAGTAATCAATGGATGCCAGAAGGCTTGTGCATAAAATCCCCATCTAGTGTCTACTCATCCAATATCCCCAGACTAGTTTCTGGCTTGTGGCCTTCATCAGTGAAAAGCTTTGGATCTGACAGTACTGCTGCTGGAGGGTTGCATTAGATCCTAAGATCTAGGTGCAGTGCTCTCAGATCCAAAGCTCCTCAATGACGAAGTCCACAAGCCAGAAACTAGTCTGGGGATAATGGATGAGTAGACACTAGATGGGCATTTTATGCGCAAGCCTTCTGGCATCCAATGATTACTCTGGTTGGCATTACTGTATGGAGAGTTTTGCCTGTTATAATAACAGTTATGTGCTAGCATAAGAAATAGTGATCATGTGATGTGTTACATTTATGAGTCCTTTCGCAAAGCTTAAAATTCCCATAATCCACTTACTCTCAATGGGAGGGGGGTATTTGTGAGTTCTACTGGAAGAGGAAAATTTGAATTTCCTTGTTCCCTGTACATTGCTCATAAGGCACTAATACTTTGTGGGCATAGCATGTGGAGACTGAATGTAGTCCCATCCCATTTAATTCTTTAGGCATATGCATTTTGGCTATACTGATAGCAACCACTTTGCCCTTCCAAAAAAGTTAAAAAAGATAAAATAATTGTCTTGAATTATACAATTTTTTTGTTAAAAGTTTTTTTTGTTGAATTTCCTGGAAAAAGGTGGATTGGAGGCAATTAGAAAAAGTCACAATTAAACTCTATTGTTGAAACTCAATCAATGCCAATTTGTAATTAAAAGTATTGTAAGAGTCTATCTGCTGTATATTTTGTTAATTAAATGTTTAAAATTAAAAATTCAGAAAGTAAGAAAAAAGGACAAACATTTAAGTGACAAATTTTTGTTAAAAATAACCCAAAAAGTGGGAATCCTGTTTGGAAAATGAAACTCTGGCTAGAAAGAATAAAGGACTTCTCTCCTGGGGGAAACCCTATCTTCCTAGCTGCACCTAATGTATGCCGAGGATTTCAATCTCCGGAAAAGTGTGAAGCCAATTAGCTAGCCAAGAGTGTTTCAAGAGGAGGATTAAGGTTATTCACACAAAAAGCCACTGAAAAAGGTCAACCTGTGGACAGTAACGTTCTTATTAAATTTGACAAGACTAATAGCTGCCCAGTACTTGGGAAATGGATGGTCGACCCCAATTTAATTAAATTTTTAACAGCAGATTAATGAGTGGGTAATTATAAATTGCTTATAAAGTGAATTTTACCACTATAATATAGCGAAATACAATTATAAACTCAATCAGTTATGATTTATGTGTATAAGCTATTTTTTTTTTCTCAAAAGTAACCTTTATTAGTTAAAAAATTACAAAAAATTTCGGGTACATTTACCCATTGAGGATTACAAAGTGTTTTATGTTACATGGTAAAACAATTATTGACAAGGTTTATATAAAGTGCATATACTCGATAAAGATTATGTCCATGAAAGGGTTGCTATAGTTTGATTAATGTGTATCTGTACATGGATAATAAACTCTTGACCCGCAGCCAAGCCATGTTAAGACTATTATAGGTACCTCTTTCTCCCAATTAACAGTCCAAATGTGCAGGGACTACATTCAGTCTACTGCCCAAAATTGGAAAGCCAACTAGGAAAAACTAATAAGTAACAAGCACAGATCTGCACTGTCCAAAACCAACCTATCAAGGGCACAGCAGCTGACCAGAGCAAGAATGGTGCGGGGACTTTGACCAGGTACCCTCCCGGCAGGTTTTCCAGGTAGCGGCAATAAATTGTCAACAGCCTGCACCAATAAATCAGGCCCCTAATGACTGCCACCACCCCTGAGGAAGAAAATAGGAGTGCAGACCCATGCCTGCAAAATTATTGCAGCAACAACTGTCAGTGGCCCAAAGCAGACCAACCACCTTACAAATGCTTTAATTTTAAAATTAACTAAGGAAACAAAAATAATAATGAGCTCAAATCAACACTGTCCTAATAAGCAATTCATCAAGGCGGTGCAGCAGCCTCTCAGGGCAAAGTTCAATGGAGGGCAGTGACCCTCACCTGGCCTTGGCAGTGATGGCCGACCACCCCCACAAATGAACCAAGCCCTCATGACCACCCCCACCACACATGAGGAAAAGAAGAGTGCAGACCCATGCCCATCAATGCAACAGTGGATTCATTGTAATCTGTAATCAAGCCAGATTTACTTTCACATCATGGGCACACCATTTGTCCATATTACATTGCACACTGAGGTCAATAGAGCTGAAAGTCTGTAATCATTACCAAACTCCTGTGTCTGCAAATGTTCACAAAATATGTTCAACCCATCCAATTATAAAGATCTTCAGGGTTTACTATAATTCTTATTTGTTGATACTAATTGGATTCTGCTTCTTTGGATTGAATTCTGGGTCTTGGTTAGTAGTCAAGGATTCAGTTGTATAATCTGAAAGTTTGTTGTTAAACTTGGGAATAATCTCAATAATTGTTAAATTAAAAGAGGATGAATTATTTGTGTCTTCAATGTCTCTGTTTAGGTCTAAAACATCATTTGGATTAATTTTGCCTTTAAATCATTGTTTTGTAGCTCAGGAATTATTTTGTTGTAATTTTGTGTTGATTTGAATATTTTTTCATTTTTTGTGGTCCTCCAATCACACCGGAAGTGGGCTAATAACTTCCGTTGTGATCATCGGAGAAATTTGATTTTTGTGCAGGAAGATAGCTTAAGTCCTAGTCTATAATGTTTAATTCTAAAATTTAGATCGAATTAAAATTCAAAATAATTTATTCGCTCTGGACTGATTTGCCGTTTTCGGCAACTTCCGGTTTGACAGACGATATAGTAATTTTATCCCTATGAACAATTTAGCACTGGGATTTTTTTCCCTTTAATTTTATGATTAATTTTGGTATTTATAATGTTCCTTAGGCTGTTTTCTGTCCTCCGTGATTAATTTTCAGTCATGGAAACTTGATTAACATAATTAATATCTGATGCAAGGATGAAGTTCTTAAACTATCTTGGTTAACATTTTATTTTCAGTGAGATTTGATGTTCAAAATGCTTACTCTTTTTATTCTATCAATAAGATTAGGATTTCTAGTGTCTATTTTTTTTAGAATAATTTGGTTTCATTTAAAAGTATTTTCCAAAGATTTATGTTACTCTAATGATTCTAAGAATTACTTAACCTATCTTTTGCCTATTGCTAATGGCAGCTATTTACATAAAACAGAACGAAAGGTAATTTTAATTATTCTTGAATGAAAACTGTTTTAAAATTTCTTGTAAAGATGAAAAAACAATAAAACAGGTATTCACTTACATCTTGGTAAACTTTTTTTTTTATGAATTTGCAGCCAGACTATAACCTTGGTGAATAAAACTGGGAGCCTGTAACAGCGTGAACTGGAGTCCCAGGCTCCCTCTAGTGGAATATTTTAGACTGTAAATGTTTCAATAATAAAGTGTGGAATTAGTTTGAATAATCTATTCAGTAAAATAGATTTTTAAAATAGAATGATTATTCATTAATTTTGACATAATTTTGGAGAGGGTAGGTTTTTATATTTATTTCATTTTTTTATATATATATTATCTTTGTTATACTTATGCATATGTAGATTTTGGTTTCACATATGTGAAATGCTTGATTGTGGAGAGATAAAAAAGTAAGTTCAAGTCAGTTTAAATTATGACCATAAGATACAGTCACTTATGCAGTCATTTAGTGATTAAGATTAATTTATTTAACATTAATAGTGTAGAGGTTTTGGGTTAAGCTATATGCAATTAACTTATTATTATAATACGCATAGTCTTTCACTCCTATTTGGACAGGAAGTTATCTAGAACATTGGATCCTAGTCATGTCATAGGCTTGTGGAGAGAGTATTTTCATTGGGAAAGATAGTTATAATGTTAGAAAAGGGTATCGTTAAGCAATTGCGTTAATCAGAAAATATTTTATTTTAAAATAGATAAGAGTCATTTTAGATTGTGTTTGGATGTGATAGGGAAGGGAAAATGTATAATAAAGATAATGGTATATATATTCATACCTGCATGTCTCTCTGGTTATTTTAGTACATAACTATAATATTGAAAACAATTGTGTCCTCTAGAGAGAGAGAGAGAGAGTCTATCGGAATTATGAGAGTCTGCAAAAGATTGCGCTAAAAAAAGATTATGTGGTCGTGTTATGTATATAAATAAACACTACGATCATTGAATAGTCTTCTCAGTTTAGTGCTAGGCTATCCACCTAATGGTGCTCTTGTTGTGGCTACTATAATCTCAGTAGTTTGGCAGCTCTAAAGTGTTTTATACCACCATTATATATATATATTACATAATACAATACTAATAATATGTAATAATTGTAGAGATCAACTTCCTGTTAAGGTCACTAGTTATATTTAAAATCTATATCTAAAGTTAAATGAAATGTAATAATTTCTTATTTAAACAAGAATGATTGATGATCATCAATAACTGTCATGAATAAGTGCTTGATATGAAAAAAACTCAATCATTAAATAAGTATGTGCTACTATTATTAATATGGCCATAAGATCATTATATGCACCAGTAACTGCTTATAACTGAAGTCAGTTATTATCATGTAAGATATCTATTTCTACATTTTAGCATCTATATTATAAATAGTGGCTTTGAAATGACAACTCAACCAATAATTTTTTATTCATGATACCCATAATAGATTCTTAGGAAGACCCCAGAGTAATCAGATTTTGTTTTTTATCAACGATTCTTTGGAATTCATATCCATATTCAATTTCTGTTATATCTGGGCATGTATATTTTATTTGAAGTGTAGATAAATGTGTTTATACAGATTTAAAAAAATTAGTATTGCTAGAATACTTCAGAAACAGAAAGAAATAATAATGATATGTAGAAAAAAGTATTAGTTACTGCAAGGGGAGCAATAATAAAATTTGTATATTAATAAGTCTTACTTTATGCAAATTAGCTGAAGAGAATCTGCAAAAAAATAAAATCAGTGCAGTAGTATAAAGAAGTGCAGGAAAATAGTGTACTAAGTACTGAGTTTAAGTTAGGTTCTGTGGTTAGTTTTGTTGTTCTGGAAATTTGTAAAAAAGAGCTCTAATTCAATTCGACTATCTGGGAATTATTTGTGTGAGTAAAAAAGACATTTATATATATTAAATCTCTACAGATATATGAACTGTTAAGTGATCTAAGAGATCCCATTCTTTACTAACAGTATTTATTATTAAATGTTATGCTGTTTTTGTTAATAAACCATTAAAGCTACCAATTGATTAGTTGGCCCTGGATATATTAATTTTAAGAAATATTGGTTTTCCACCAGTATGTAATTATCATCTCAAGATGTTGACAATTTTGAAACATTAAACAATTCAATAATTTTGAAGCCTAATGCATAAATAAACTGGATACCAAAAATGTGAAAGAGCTAATATTTTTTTATATTCCTAAGAAATGAAGATCAGATAGTTTTTATTATTTTCTCAGGATCCTATTTATTAAAAAAAATTACATTATTATTTATTTCATTTAATGAACAGGATGTCAAAAACAATGCAATATGACAAATATTTCAGCTATTTTTTTCTACTACTGTATTACTTCGCATGCAATAGTCACTGTAGGCATACAATTTGCAGAGTTTTGGCAAAAAAAAGAAGGAAACATAGTTACATTTATAAAATGTTTCATTTTTTGAATTACACAAATAATATAGATCATGCAGGCCTGTAGCTTTGTACCATAAGGTTGGCCCTGCTTATAATCATTCACCACAACAGAGAATATAATAGATATGTAAGTAAAATAAAATATATATTGAAAAGCCAAATTATTATAATAAATTTTCCTTTTCTTAAATTTTAAATCTCATATATCATATTTAGTCCTTCACATTAGCAAAACAATTTAAGAAAAGGAAATTAGTTACAAACATTCTCTCTATGACTTTTGGGTTTAAATTCTTTATTTTGCGTATTTAATACTGTATTTATCAATTATAAGCTGTCTTTTTCAGAATTATCATTTTCTTATTTCTATCAAAATAATTAAGATCTAGCATTATTGACATTGCTAAAAAATATCAACAAATTTTAGCTTTTTAAAAAAATTTCATTTTCTTGCCATTATTCTAATTAAAAGTTACTAGATAATCATGCCTGACTGTCTCTATATTAATTTAAAATGTCTATTCATTTCTTCTTTTTTGCATCTCAAATAAGTCTATCATGGAAATTTAACACTTGTTCATCACAGATCATATTGTTAATAGTCTACAATTTTTTTAATATTGATTTATTCACCATTAATTTCTAATTATTATCATACCAGTAGAACTCTCTCATGTTACTGTTAATAGCCTTGAGACACATACCTCGACAATAGGAAATAAACCAGTTTTATGATGAGTCTTCAAGATAATCCATCAAATTATTACATGAACACATGATATACCAATAAAATTATTAGCTTTATGTTAATGAATATTCATCTCCTATTGATGCAGGCAGGACATATAGCTAATCCACTCTTATTAAGACTGTTAAAAATATCATCTACTATTATATGCTGATAAATCCAATCATGTTATAATAATTTAAAGTTTCTTCACTACTCTCTCTTACTCTGATTAATTCATTGTTTAGAAAATGCACTCTCATAATACTTCAGAGCTGCAGGATATGTTGCAGGAATTATCAGATGAAAGTAGGAAAGTAGGACTAAAGATAAATGTTAAAAAGAAATGTTTAATCGATTTGCTCAAAATATAAAAATAAAGATTAATTATGATGAATTAGAAGAAGTTAACAGTTACAAATACCTTGGTCAGATTATTAATACAGATGAAAACATAATGGAAGAAATTAATCATAGAATTAAACTTGGTTGGAGTGCTTTTGGTAGACTTGATACTAAAAGGAAGTATGCCTATGTGTTTGAAAAGGAAGGTTTTTAACAAATGTGTTTTACCAGTTCTTACTTATGGATCTGAGACTTGGACACTTAATAGAAGAGCAATACAGAGACTTCAGACCACTCAAAGAAGTATGGAGAGATGCATGTTGGGAGTAACATGAAGAGATCGAAAACGCAATGTATGGGTAAGAGAACAAACAGGTGTTAATGACCTCATTGAAAAAATTAAAAGATTGAAGTGGAGTTGGGCTGGACATATTGCTAGAAGAGATGATAATAGATGGACAATTGAAATTTTAAACTGGATTCCAAGAGATTGTAAAAGACCCAGAAAGAGACCACATGTGAGATGGATGGATGAAATAAAAAAGTGTGCAGGGGTGATGTGGAGAAGAGAAGCTAAAGATCGGAAAAGATGGATTAAACTTGGAGAGACCTTCATCCTGCAGTGGATTGATAATGGTTGATGATGATGATGATGAATTACATATGCAAACATATAATAAAAATAATATTTATCAAGTGTCTCATAAATCTATGATCACAAAAAAAGATAAAAATAAAAACAAGTAAATAAAACTTTTTAATTTATATAATTTAATAAATATATCAATTTTTATTTTTAATACAAAACAGACATTGACCTCCTTGAAAATTTCATTTCATAGTTTATTATGTATGGACACTGTTTTGTTAAGTCTTCACAATAAGATTGCCAGTACAATTTTATAGCAATAAAACATTGTTAATGTGCAATATGTTAAGTTTTATAGTGATTCTCTTGTAATTCAATTTTTTATTAGAAGAATAATTTGAATTCATAATTCATCAAATACATAATGGAGATAAAAATATATATAAATATTTATATTTAAAAACAAGACTTCTATGAGGTGAAGATAAAATATTTTGTTTTTTCTCACAATAATTAAAAACAGAAATCCCGCCTTTGAATAATTTCATCTTTTTATTCCCATAACAAATGTTATAATGATAGGGAAAGCAGCATCAAGGTCTGATAATTATTAGCTTAATTGCAGGAATTGTGTTCCAAATTAAACATATTTATAAACAATAATAATGAAATTATAAAAGCAACAAAATTGATGTTTGTGATTGATTAAAATCTTTTATAAAAAAAAATATGCTGCCATAGAAACTTTTTATGGTTTGTTAAGTAGTTGGGATTCAGATATTGAATATGAACATAAAATTAATATTATTAATAATAGGATAAACAGAGCAATTAATTTATGTTCTGAAGAAAAATTGTTTATAAAAGAAATTAGTAATATAAAAGAGGAAGGTATAAAAAATAATTATCCAGTTAAAATTATTGATAAATTATGTAATAAAAGAAATATTAAAAAAATAATAAAGAAGAGAAACAATGGGAAAGATGTAAATAATTTTATATATAATAGTTACAATGTTTCTAGAGATACTTTTATGAAGATTAAAAAGATTATAAAAAGTATAAACAATAAATACAAAGGGGAAAGTAGGTTAATTATTAAACCAGTATATAAAAAGAAATTGAATTTAGGAAATTTAATCAATGATACAAAAAATATAGAAACTGACAAAATGAATGGAATATATTTAGTTGAATGTTTAAATTGTAAGAGGGAGGGGAGTAAGGTTTCATATATTGGTACAACTAAGAATAAATTAAAAACTAGACTTAGACAACATTTGTATGACAAAAATTCAAATATTTACATTCATTGTAAAGGTTTAGGTCATAAAGAATTTAGTATTAAAATGTTAGAAAGGGTTAAAAATTACAGGGAAAGGATGGTTAAAGAATTTTTTTATATAAAAAAATATAATCCTACTCTAAATAGAATTAATGGAGTAGATAAGGAATATAAATTACTGTATAATTAAAATAAATGCTTAATGGGTTTAGGTAAATTGTTAGAAGTTTTTTTGTATAAAAGAGAGAGAGAGAGGGGGGGGGGGATGTTTAAATTTGTTTTATATTCATTTAAATATATAGTTTAGGAATGTAGTTTTAAGATGGGTTTTAGATAAAATTTAAAGAAAGGGGGAGGTTTTTGGAAATTAGAGTTGGTATTTAAATTTGTATAGAAAGTTTCTTGGATGATTTTAAGATATATTTGTAATTAAACAATGTAAATAAAAAAAAAAAAGAGTAATAAAATATAGTAGTGGGAGAAAGCTGTAAGTAAAATATATTTCTATATGTTTAATATGTTTGTTATTATGTTAATGTAAGAGAAAGTTTTTATGTAATTGAAGTTTATTTGTTGATATGTATTTAATATTGTTGCAGATCCTTGAAAATGACTGTATGAGATAAAACAGTTGAAACGTTGTAGTTTTGTATATTAATGTATATATATGTTCAGTATTGAGATAAAAAATAAAGTTTTTGAAAAGAAAAAAGGAGAAGGATTTTTTATTTGTTGATATTAAAAAAATAAAATGCACACTTAAAATTATTAAAATCTACATGTATTATTTTGAAATATATATTTTAACATTCTATATATTGTAACCATCTTTATATAAATAATAAGAATACGTATATGAAAATAATGTTAAAATAAACATATTACTATCTTAAAATCAACTAGGCTAGCATGAATCGATAGATCTAAGGAAGATCACAAATTATTCCTGAAGATAATAACTTCCAGTGTTAACATCGGTTAAACTAATTTTAAAATTCATAAGCAAAATATTAATACATAAATTTAGTTTGCAAAACCAATAAATAGTTAATAATCAGGTCTATGAAATGAATATGGAATTTGAATTATGAATTAGGTGATAAATGAATTAATATGTAGACGACTAAATGGATGATGGAAACAAATAGTGAGGAGAAGAGAAAGAAAATGTGTTAAGGTGACGAATGATTAAAATGATGATAGAATAGGAGCCAATAAAGGATGAATTAATTATGATAATGAGTTATGATGAAATGAGGATGAAAAAATAAAAGAAAGATCCAGATGAAATATGAGAACAATGCTGATGATGAAGAATGAGATCCTGAACTAAAAAACTAATGTGTTAAATGACAGTAAGATAAAAATAAAATAAAGTATGGATTCTAAGCTTGATTAAACCAGAATATTTAACCATAAGGCTAAAATAAACTTTAAGTTTTAAAAATTAGAGAAGAAATTTACATCTTAGAATTATACAAACACAATTAAACAATAAAAATAAACATGAGAGATCAAGGTAAAGCATAATAAATACTTCAGACATAAAAATTACCATAAATTCAAAATTACAACTGCTAACTAGTAATTTACTTTCTCAAGGTTCAAATAACTTAAATATTACTATTTTAAAAGATATACTTGGGTCAGTGAGAGAGATTTTGCCACTGCCAAAATATAACAAACAAAGACAGCTCATAAAACAAAATAGAATTAATAAAGAATATTTGGCATCCTAATACTAACAATAATATGAACTTTAAACTTTACCAAGTACAAATAAATTCTTAATAAAGCAAGCATAATAATTTACAAACTATCTTTTATTAAATAATTATGGGCAATATGATCAAGATCAGTGAATGATGTATCTAATGATTCAAATAAATAGGTTATTCCAAAAGCTAAATGTTTCATCTTTAAAATATTATTTAAAATAATACATGTAATTCAGATCAATAGTGTTTTGAGCGATAAGTGATGAAGTTTTAAATACTTTAAATGTAAGAGCTTAATAAAATTTATTTTGATATGCTAACACACAATAAAATCTAGTATAATGACTGATGATGACTTTATGATAATAAAAATAATGTTGATAGCAATAGCAATAACAATATGGATGGTAATTAGCAATAAGGCTATAGACCATTAAATATATTTTAAAACAAAATTTATTTACATTCTTTACAAATTTTATTAATACCCTAGGAACGATAAAGAAAACAAATATAATCCTTAACAAATATGACAGGAATTTACATATAACCAGATTTAACATAATTTTATGGTTACAAGAAGATCTCTTAGGATCTATTTACTACTTTAATATAATATAAGCCTTTTAAATATAACTTGGGTTTAAATGATAGATAATATAGCTTAATGATATAGATGGCATCATCTCAAAGGGATAGATGACAAGTAATAATCTACTATAAAAATAACTTTTAACTGATATTATCGTATATCATTTTGTTTAGTGCTAAGTACAATCTACATCTGCAAATACATGCTTCAAAAACTATTCTACTGTTATCCATAGCAAACCATTAAACTTAGGAATACGACATGTAATAAAACATATATATATTTAAAGATATAGTGGGATTGAACTAAGGCAAAGAACAAAGTAATCAACCTAGACCATGACCATCTCATGACCGCATACGGTCTGAAATCCCGGTGCTGCTTCTGGAGCATCTTTAAGGATATGAGAAAAAGGGTGGTTAGTCCCTTATTTAATAACTAGCTCAATATATTACAAAATATGGCCTTAATTCACTTAAAGTTTAATAATTATTATTCATAATTCACTCACAATGATCATTTTATATCATCACTCAGGGAAAGAGAATAAGTTCACCTAATGTGATGTGGCATAGATCTATTACATATTCCAAAATGTTATATACCTATCATTATAAGTATTTACTATGACAACAGATAAATCTAATACTAATCTAACATACCACGAATATATAAAGTGATTAGCAAAACGGTATGGATTATTACTCGATACATAAAATTTATAATTATCAATTCAAAAATGACCCAAAACTATAGCTATCATTAATTATTAATTAGTCACGTATTATACATATTAAATACCATGTTGAATACCCTTAAATTGACCAAGTTATATACTATTCATTTATCGTTATTATTCAACAACTGTTCCCTTTTATCCTATAAAGAAAAATATCAAGAATAAACTGTAATAATCTATTATCCTTACCCATGTTTATATTTTAAATATGACTGAAATTTATAATAATAAGATTGTTTTTTTTTATATATATATATTTGATTAAATTTAGATTTATTGAGAGTTTGAATTTTTTTCTACACAAACCCTTTTTTTAATATTTATAATAACAATATCAAAAACAAAACATATATCATTAATAATAAAATGATTAATAAAATCTTTAGTTTCACATTCATTCTTGTAAAACTAAAAAAAAAAAACTAAAACAATCATAATTTCATTTGTTAAACATCAGCACGTTGTTATTCCGGAAGTTAAATGAAGTTGAAGACAAATCTTGATACTTATTCTCATCGCGTATCGATATTGCCTATACTTTGTTGGTTACTTGTGCTGTTTAATGATTAATATATGATTTAGAATATGATTCTCATAATAATTCATAAATCCAAATTTAGGTTGGCATTGATAAAATGCTACAATCCAGCTTACACACAAAAAAAAATATATCGATTCTATTTGTAAAGAATTTTCAAGATGGCATTTTTAATTTGCAACAACCTGGGTTTTAAGCAACTCCGAGAATATTTTATATTAAGTCTCAATAAATACTTTATACACTTTTATTTCAGTGTCTTCATTTGTATAATTTTCTTAGGTAGGTATAAGTTATTACTATATTTTTATCCAATTGCAATATAACAATTTTCTCTTTTTTTAAAATTTTATTTTCTACACTTAATGAAATTAATATAGCATACTTGAATTGGATTATTTGAAATTAGCTTTAGTATTATATTTCTCACTAGTTTGGACCCTGTCATGCCTTATACATTCGAAACAGCAATAAATGACATTGAGTATCTAATTATATAGTGCTGCTTATTTTAAATCCATTTAGCTGAAAACACAAATAATTTTCTTTTCCTTCCTCTTGCTGTCCCAGATAATTTATAATTATCTTTATAATGCATAAATATTATAATTAAAACAGATATAAAATACAGAACAAAACTATAGGCTTATGAACTTCTTGTTTTGTGTATGTTTGAAATCCATTTTTAGTGGGATATTTCATTTCCAAGATGTCTATCAGCTTTATATGTCAACCTTGATGATTATAAATCGAAAGAAGTGACATGTATCATGTAATAGGCACGTTAAAAAAAAAATTAATTTCATTTTCAATCCAATTCAAAATTTTACTTTGACAATTTTTCAATTACACTATTTTAGATGTTATTGTTTCTCTCCTGTTCTGTTTTTTTTTTATTCTCTCTATTTTCTCCACATCCCGCTTGTTGTTCTCCTATTTATGAACTTTCACCAGAAAGAATTATTATACAAAATAACAAACCAATTAAATCATTATATGTGCATACATTAACTTATAATTAATAATTCTTCATCTTAAATCGCAATAAAATATGCTTAAGAATTAATTATAAAGATCAATTCAGAATAGTTATCATCTTAAATCTTTTTGATTATTTAATAATAATAAAATATCAATATTTCTTTCAAATTAATAATAACACTGATAAATTATTATATTTTTGATACTATCTGACAGACTGCATATAAAATCTCATACCCAACCAGACAGAGGGCTTAGCATATCTTGAACAATCTAAGTCTTTATAACTCTCAGGAGACTTATTGATAATATTTATTTATTTTTATAATAAAATTTGGCAACTATGAGAACCAATCACTAATAATATACCTATTTAATATTGAATTTTTATTAGTTAATTATTACCAACTAAAATTTAAAATTTTATATAATTGAACATTTAAATAGGGTTTGATAAACATCAAGCCCAACCATAAGTTACAATATATATATTTGAAATTATGTGTAGTTAAAAATTTTTTTAATCATATAAAATCAAAAATCATTATTGTTTTATATCAATTATATATCCTATTCACATACATGTGAGTGTGTGCTTTTTAAGTGTGAATAAAAATAATCATTTATATTACAAAAATTCTTGTTTAAACATTAATTAATTGCATGTTTACTTATGTATCAGTCCCAATCACAAGTGTCTAAGTGTAAATCAAAAAGAATGATCAATAGTCAAAAAATGATTCTTTGATAATCTTATTTGTGAATATTCATAGCTATATAATGATTAAGTTTATATTTGAACTGAATAAATATTATTCCTTGCAGTTTATTCAAACATCTAATATAATAACTGTCAGAAGCTATATAGGTCTTTAATTATTTATAATCAGTTTTCCAATGTGCATATTTTTATGCATAAATGACCAATGCACACACATATATAATAACAAATAATAAATGCTTTCAAAAACATTAGAATGTATGGATATTATAGTAACAGGAGCTAGATATTGGTGTAACCAAAAATAAATATAAAAGCCAAGACGTGAGCTGAAAAAAAAGTCTTCATTTTTTATTTTTATAACTAGAATTCACTGCTACAAAATATATACTGGCATATTTAATTATGCAAATATACATTTAATATGACTAAGTAATGCAATAAAAAAATCTTACTTTCATTATATGGAAACCTATAATAAGATTGGTTTCACCTAGCTTCTTTGACTCTCGCTTATCTTTCTGTTGCATAGATATGAGAATTTGGTCTTCTTCATTTATGACATCAAATCGATACTGGGGGAAAAAAAAAATCAAGCCTGAAATATAATTTTTTTCTTGTGATTATAATAATTTTATTATTACTATCATTACAAACTTTAATAATTTTAATACTTGGCTTTTTTTACAATTTTTTTTTTTTGAACTGTCATTATATGTTCTATATCTCTTTAAATTTTTTTTTTAAAAAAAATCTTAACTGGATAATCTTCAACAAATCTTAAATAAATTTATTTATCATCTATAATGTAACTCACCATTATGTCAGCATCAATATTATGCATTTGTTCTTGGAGATGCAATATAATCTGATTTTCATACTCTAGGGTAGCATGAAACATGAAAATAGCAAACCTAACTAATGAATAATAAGTTTGAAATATGTTGGATAATAATGAAAGATATTTTTAATCTGAAAATCGTCTTTTATTTGTAATAATTTACCTATTTAAATTTGATTATAAAGACTGTTAAAAATGTTATCTTTGTTTTACATTAATTCTACATTGGATATACACAACTTTTTGAAAGAATGTAAACATTCTTTCCAACTAAATACTAAAATACACATCTGGAATCCAGAAATTCACAATTATTTTTTTGTAATTTCTACTGGAAGATAATCTTAGTTTAGCTGAATTTTTGGTGTGAATAATTTTTTTATTTAAGTTAAATATGAATACATAATAAATGAAGATTAGAACTTTTCTCTTTTCATGCTCGAGTATATATCCTTATAATTTTCTTTTCTTTCTCCTACTATGTTTTTGCAGCATTTTAACTTCTGATTCAGTGAGCTAATTTCTGTATGTTATGAATAAATTATAAAGAAACAATTTTTATTAAGCAAAAATTTTTTTAACAAACTTGAAACATGATTTGAAATTCAATTGGATATTTTAAAGTTTATCATCAAAGAACAGACGAATACAGTGGTGTATAAATTACAAATGGTACATTTTGTAAATACATAGCAAAGGTATACAAAAGTAAAAAAAAAGAAAGAAAAAGAATGGAATTATCTATTAGAGTCCAGGCTTCATATAGCATCAAAAATGTTTGGAAGCGCAAGTACCCTGTCTCCATTTTTAATTTTAAAAATTTTATTGTAAAACAGTGATTGTAATTTCCTAGATGTAGGGATTAAGTAAAAACGGCATCTTAGAAACCAAAGAATTAACATAAGGAATATAGTAATCCTAACTGATGGGAAAAGATACTGTTTTATACTATCAATGAGAGTAAAAATAGAAAAAGTATGCGATTTAGTAATTTGACTCGATATTTCTATAGGTAAATAGAAAAAGTATGCGATTTAGTAATTTGACTCGATATTTCTATAGGTAAGAAGAGCAGGACACTGGAAAAAGAAAATGATGCATTGTTTTTTCAGACTTATGACAAAGAGAACAAAGTGAGGTCAATATTAGCACTCATCATTCTGTGTGATAAGAAATAACTAGTACAGAGAGCTTCTAAATTGGTTTTGATAAGGAAATTGAGATATTTTGGTTCGATACCTGAATTTGAATTTTTTAATTATTTACTTATTGGTTACAATAAGAAGAAATGGTATGGTTTGATTAGAACTTTGAATCATGTTATAAGCCTCCCAAGAGGATTTTTCTAAAGAATGTGTAATTATTAAAATCAATATAAGCAGGACTGAATTTGATTAAGGATTGACAAAAATTAACTTTACTGGGTGGAGGTGTATAAGTAAGAGTGACTAGAATAAATTTCACAGAATTAGGGTAAGCAGAAACAAATTTAAAAATAGTATTAAATGACCTCTGAAAATAGGGACTGGGTGAAGGGAAAGATCATTACTTTGGTAGGCTTCTGTAAGATTCTAATACTGTTTGCAATGGCTCTTTTATTCCAAATCACTTTGGAGCAATGCAAATCAATCTTTTTCTTGAAAGTACTAATATAGTTAATAATCAGCATATAGTAAGTCATTTTTGGAAAAATCAGGATGTTAATAAAAGAGATTGTTGCATGAAGAAAATGATATGCTTTAGACAAGGAGTTAGTTTATATTTTCAATGGATGTGAGGACAGATTTCTGAATAGATATGTTCTTATAGCATTCATAAATTGTAAATCCAAGAAAGTTATGAGGAGAAGCAGTGAAGAAAAAGAAAATACTATTACCACAAAGTATATTCTATATGGATGATTTAAAGTTAAACTAAAATTTATAGTGTGCCGTATAAATTTTCCAGAATAGAAGTAAAGAAAGGTACTTGGTAGAGGGAAGAAAAATGACAAGATCATCCATAAACAATATATGCTTGACTGCTTTATCAATCAGCAGAACATACATACTAGAAAGTTTTCTTTCTATTTCTAGAAGCAGCAGATTTATAAAAGTATTTAAAAAAACAAAGTACTCAAAGATGAATCCTGCAGAATAGTTATAGAATTTGAATCTTGGCATTATTTTGCCATTAAGAATGATAAAAAATTTCTCTATTCATTAGAATGTTAGCTAAAACGTAGAAAATGGAATAGCAATATTATACTATTGTAATAGTTCAATGAGAGCGTCAATAGAGAGACAAAACCAAAAGCTGATTAAATATCTAGTCGTACTATTATGATACCAGCTGTTCTAGTGGCTTTAATTTGGTCAATACAATTTTTAAACACGGTGATATCATCAGAGATGAAAACTCCCTTTTTAGCAAACTGATAGTTTGAGATGGAAGACAGAATAATAGGCTGCATTTTATCTTAAATGACGGATTCAATGACTTTGTCAAGTAAAGGTGACATAGAAATATGATGAAGATTTATTAAGAGGAGATGGAAGAGTTTGCTTGAAAAAATGGAACTAAGGAAACTGGATACATCCTATCAATATGGTAAATTTATCTAAAAAAAAAATCAAGCATGTTCATAATAATTGGTACCATAAAAAACCTAATATGTAAAAGAAAGTATTTAGGAATCACATGAGGACCAGGGTAAATGTGAGCTTAAGTATAAGAGTGAATGCTATCGGAGAAAGATTTCAGCTAAAGCATAATGTCAGACTTTGTAATATCATGACCTTGATGATTTTCATCAAAAGCAAATACTGGGAGTTCAGGACAACTGAAAGTTTGTAACTTAAAGTAATATAAAGTAGAAGCTAACATATTGAGTCCTGTGCAGAAATGGTTATCTACAATAATTTGAAGAAGAAATGGGTTTTTTACTTTTATAAGAAAGAGCCCAGTGGATGTACCCTTTCTACCAGTTACGAGATTGAGCATTTGGCTTTTTTAGCAGAAAGGTACTCAGACAAAATATATTGAGTATGCCTATATTGTTGCTTAACAAATATAACCGAATGAACAGAAGCAGGTCACAAGAAGTGGCTTTCAACTTCAAATTAATAGCACCAAGTTAGTTAACTAAAGCCGTAGGTGATTTGTTTTTGCTAGGGCAATATCTAATGACTGCTTGGATAATACTGATAAAGCAGAACCAAGCTGCAGTAAGTTGTATAGAAAGAATATCAATCTTCTTAAAATAAATGTAAATTTCAGAGATTAACTGGAGATGTTATCTTAAGCAATACTCTTAATGCATCATTGTAGTTAAGAACAGATTGTGTATGAGGATTAATATCAACTTGCATGGAGAGTGTCAAATGATCAAAAAATACAACTAATTCCAAAGACAGATTAACTTTAAAATGCAGATCAGGCAAATAAAATAAATGGTCAATGACAGTTGAATGTTTTAAAGTATAGAAGGAGAAGGCATTGTTCATCAGTTTACAGTTAATAAGGTGAAGGTATTTAAAGAAAATCAGTATTAGGCATATTAAAGTCACCAAAACAGAGTTTAGGACAAGAATTGGATAAATACAGCATATGAGTTGATGTATAAGAGTGGGTCCGTTATATAAATAAAAATAAATAATATTCACTCTAAAGGCAGCATAATGAAAGGTAATGATCATGTTTTCATCAAGATAAAAAAGTGTTAAAGGAATCAAATGGTACTTTATGATGAATTAAAACACTAACACTTGCAACACTAGTAGTGAAGGTGAAGAATTGTAAAAACTCAAACTTCCCAAGATATCTGACAAGATTGATGTCAGAATACACGTAAAATTTAGTCTCAAGAATAAAGTAATATGAGGAGAAATTGAGAGATCCAAAAGCTATTTGGGAGAGTTCATATCCCTCATACCGATACTGGTAATATTCAGATGCATAAACTACATAATAGCAAAGGACTAAGCAGCTTAAAATTCAGAGAGACCAAAAGAATTAATTAAAAAGACCTCACAATTTGAACAGCAAATGTACAGGTACTCCAGGGCAAATAGAGATAAAGTAATGCATAAAAAAGCAACACAATTTGTTCAGCAAATGTATAGGCACCTCAGGTAGTATATAGAGGTAAAGCAATGCACAAGAACTAGAACCTGGTATGAAAAACAAAATATCCCCCAGCAACAATTTTTGAAGATGGTAATATGGCAGAAGAATTTTCATGAATAGGGATAGATAATTGCTGAATAATAACTGTAGCAAAACTTTGGAACACTAATGATTTTTGGACATTTTCACTCCATAGCTGTTGACAAAATCTTGAAGGGCAATCCTTAACAATATGGGTTCTTGCTTTGTAAAAGAAACACTGAGATGAAACTCTTCTAAAGGTTATTATCAAAAGAAAAGCATCAGTGGCATGAAGAGTTGGAAAGTTAGTTGGCAAAATATCTTTCTTTAATGTTATTCTAAATATGGTTGAGTTCTACTGAAGCACTAGCTCTTTTCTCTAGCAAGTATTTGAAGTTTGATATAGTTTCAAACTTAAGCAGAAACTGAAAATCTCTATCACTAAGGTCAATGTAAGAGTTCTTAATTTGACCAGTAAGCAATAAAGATTTATAAATATCAATGTAACACAACAATTTACTATTTAAAGAATTGGGGGTTGTTGTTTTTTTAAATAAATCTTTTTAAATAACATAATGGATTCTTCACAGATGTATCTGTTATTAGGGTGCAGCAACTTCGGAAGCATGACTCTTTAAAGATTTGCTAAGAGCAGAATGCTTAAAGTTAGAATTACATGATTACTTGTTGATTCAAAGTAGTTGGAGACAATCATTCACAAAGTTGGTAGTCTTTCCCTGTTCAAATGTGTCATCACAGAAACTGAGAATTTGTGAATTATGACAAACTTAATAAGTCAAAGCAGTAGAAAATAGCTAGTCTCAATCCTGGTAGATATCTCCATGTAATATATGAATCATGTCAGTCTGAGTTAATCAAAATAATAAGACATAGCAAAGGAACAATCCCGTAGACTATCTAATCAAAATCTATGGTTTTGCCAGTGGAATATAAAAATTGTAGAATGCAAAAATCTTATCAGATTAGTTAATTTTAAGATATATGGGTATAGAAGTGATTTATTGCTCTCATGCATGCAGTAGAGAAATTAATTTTTTTTAAAAATATTTTTAATTTCTTGATAATATTTCTTAATTACTTTTATAGATACAGCATTATCATAATAATGAATAATTTTAAATGTCATCAATTTTTCTTTTAATTATTCCAAGAATAGAATTTACCATTTTATGTTTATGCATTATACTCACTTATATTCAAGTTTATTCACAAAACTGCTAATAAATTTACTGGATTAATATTATATTCAATAAAATAAATATTCTCTTAAAAATTTTAATTTTTTTTCATATAAGCACTTTTTTTTTAAAATTTGATATATGCCCTGCAATTTCTTTACTATTAAGATTTTTATCAGATAATAGTTCCTTTTATTGGAACCTTAAATTCTGATAAAAACTTTAAGGTTCAATGGTTGGAGCAATAAGCTCATCACAACCAAACTACACCTTAACAGATTTTTGAAATAAATGAGGATTTTCAAGCTTTCATAGGGTAATCATTGTCTATTTAATATTATGCCTTCAATAGCCTACATCAGGACATAAGTCTCTCCATCCATCACTACTCAGTAATGAGAATCAGTGAAGATTTTACCAGTTTAGTCCAACTATTAATTGGTAAGGGTTTTGAGGCTTCTTTTCTTTTTTTTACAATTCAGTTAAGAACACCTAAATATTCATTTACTGTCCAATACTTGAATAGTATACTTTCTTATTTCCAAGCTTTATCTAAATTTAAATCCCAGATCATAACTGGGAAAGATGAATGCAATAATCATTATTTTTCAAGGCAGTTCCTTTAATGTAGATATGTTGAGCAAAACAAAAACTACTGAAATATTATGCAACCTTCACTATTAATAAAAAGAATATTATATATCGATGGCACTGAGTCCAAGGCTGGATTTATTTTTTTACTCCTGATGCTTTTTGCATCTTAAAAAAAAAACCCCACACAAAACAGTATGATCTTAAATAAGCTTACTGAAAATAAAAGAATGTAAACAGTTTTCTTTCCATTTCTACTATGATTTATGAACTATTGAAAATATTTACAAGATCCTATTTATTATTATATTAGTTAGTAAAATTTATACTGCAATATTAGAACATAGCATCAACTCTGATGTGAGTCAAATCATTAAATTATCTTTACATTGTTCAATTACTCAGATACAATTTTAATGTTTTGAATTTTTTTTTTAAATTAAATTTTGCATCAAAAAAATATATGATTTCAAACCAATATAACATTTTCATTTCCCAAAATTAGATAATCACAGGAATAAAACTCCACATTAACCTAGTGTTCCAAAAAAAAAACCAAGCCTGATTTCAAACCAATATAACATTTTCATTTCCCAAAATTAGATAATCACAGGAATAAAACTCCACATTAACCTAGTGTTCCAAAAAAAAAACCAAGCCTGATGCTAAAATAATTATGTTTTTTCTACTGGTGTATTGAATTATTTTATTTGTGAAGCTGTCACATATAATTATTGCTCTGATAAGAACAGAAGTAATATGGAAAAATTAATAACCAATTTATAGTTATATACTGATCATCCATACTATAAAGGATCAAATTTCAATGTTAAAATTTGTCCATAATGTTGCCTTCTATATATAAAATTAAAAATAATCAATTTAAAACAAAACTGAAATAGACAACTCACTATAAATAAAAATATTATTTCATTCCTTCCATTTCATTGGAGGAGTAGCTGTAGGGTAATTGGTCATGTGATTGTGTAAAAAGAAACATCTTGAAAAGGTTGAAAGCTGAATTGATGTATTAAATAATATTTTTATTTATAATGAGTTGTCTATTTCAATTTTGTTTTAAATTGATTATTTTTAATTTTATTGATCATCCACGTAGCAACCAATCTTATTAATACTGGAAGCACCAATATTATTAATAAAATTTAAATCATGTTATCTGTTTTTAAGAATTCTATTAACTTTGTTTTTTAAATAAAATTTGTAGAGCTCTCAAAAATATTCAACACTACAAAAGATAAAAGAAACATTGAAGAAACCCTCCAGGTGGTATATAGAACTGTGTGTGATGCTGCTTATTATGGAGAAACTCATGCCACAATTGGCAATAGATTGGCTCAACACAAATACACATATACAAGAGCAACAAACAAAAAAGAAGATAGTTCTGTATTTGATGACCCTCAGCAAGAGCTCAATCACAGATTTGAACCCTCCAAGGCTGATATATTATGCACAGAAAGGAATGACATAAAGAGAAAAATTAAGGAAGCTTGTTTCATCGCCAGTGATGTCAAATCAATTAACAGAAAAGACACTTGTTTTGCCATTTCCAGAAAATGGTTAGTATAGGAAATAATTTTGCATACATTTGCATATAATAATGTTGACAATATAGAGACTATGATTATGGAGCAACAAGGGCTCTGAAAGCGCTTAATCTGTAGAAATTTTAATATAAAAAAACCTACAAATTATTATATAAAAGTTTCACTGCAACGCAGCAGCGTATTATTAATTATAAAAAAATATGTAAAATTAATTTAAAAAAAAAAAAAAAATTGTTTGGGTCAATCAATATCATTTGATACCTAAAAACGTCCATTTTAGAATTTCCCTAGAATTTCCCCGCAACTATCATTTCTCCATTATTGATTATTTAAATAAAAAGTTGCAAACTTTAGCAACATGTTTTGAAGTAAGAGAAATACTAAAATTTGAATCATCATAAATAAGATTTAATTACACTACAATAAAATAAATTATTTTATGCTTGTTTTTACAATCACAAGCATTGTTTTTTAAAAAACAATAAATTTTATTTTTAGCAAAAACTTACTTGAGGGTTAGAAAGAAAAGTGCTTTTATTGTTCAAGCAGCCACCTGCTCTGTCCTTATTGCTTCCTTTGGTACCAATTGTCCATTGGCCAAATAGTGTTAGTTCATGCCATGTTTTTCCCAAATTGAAAATAGATGTATTAAGCAAATGACAGATAGACAAATCAGTAAAATGCTTGCAAAAATCTTCAAATGTCATCCTTATATGCAAAGATAATAATAATAAAAAAAAATAGTACATTAAAAACATATAAAAAATATAATTTATTAATATTACAGAAGTACTGTTAAATAATATTAAAATATTCTTTTGCTTGTAGTGAAAAGATTTACAGATATTTTCAGTATTTGAAAAGAAATAAGTTAAGAGTTCTAAAAACTAATTAAAAATATAGATTTAATCACAACCAAAAACTGTAAAAATTAATTCAAAACTGAAAAAACAGTTTAATTAAAAAAAAAGCTACATCAAAAAATTATCCTGTTGTAACATATATAAACGAATTTTAAAATCTCCACAAAAACAAAAGAACAACAAATCATAGATCTGTTGTATTAGAAATAATAATAGAAAGAAGCCTGCTGCAACAATTGCTGGAGCTATTCCAAAAGATCGAAAACACAAGTCAGAAGACAGATTTAGACTTAGCCTAGCAAAAAAAATAGCTTATTCCAAGAGACATCTCAGTCTGTAGTCCAGTCTAAAGTCTAAACAGATTGTCTCAACTTTAATTAATTATGTACACTTTAGAGGAAAACTACATACATATAAGTATCGTAGAATTATTAACATTTTTATAGTTTATAATTAGTTAAAAAATATTAATAAATAGTTTTCCATTAGCTATTCATGCTATTGTTTATGTTTATATGTTTACATACATATATAATAACGTTCGGACTACACTATGAAAATATAACTACAATAGTTATTATTGTGATACAGACATAAGATTGGCACAATACAATGGTGGTAGATGAACTGTGAAAAAAAAAAGAATGACCACAATAGACTAATGCAGTCACAATTGAAGGAAAATCAAAACAGAAACAACTGACCAGTTTAGAGTCTGATATAGTTTGATATCGTAATTAAGTTAAACATTCAATTTAATAAAATTAATGAATTTGATACAAATAACACAATAAAATAGCAGTTGTGTTCAAAACATATAGGAAATTAATATCAATAAAATATATGATGCAATTAAAGTTAGTAAGTTATCACATTTGGCAAGAGTAATACAAATAGTCAATACAAACCTGAAAATTTATCTTATGTAATAAGAATTAAGAAACTGGACAAATACTTTAGCTCAAAGCTGTCTGGATATATATTGTGTCTAACATTTTAGAAATTGCAATAACTGAAAAAGAAGTCAATCCATAAAATCAAGCTACTATAAAAAAATTTGGCAAAAAATTATGCACATATTCAATTTGTTGAGAAAACTATATAAAAAGTTTCTTTAGAAGATAACTGATACCAATATAGCTATTATTGATTTCTTCTACAGCAAGAAAATTAAAAACGGATTAGTGCTCAATCAATCTACATTTTAAAAACTACAATAAGTAAAAAATCTATCAATCCACAAAATCAAGGTATCAATAAAAAAAATTTGGCAAAAAATTGTGCTCATAGTCAATTTGTTGAGAAAAATCTAAGTAAAAAGTTTCTTTAGGGGATAACAGATACCAATATAGCAGTTAATGCAGTGCTCAATCAATCTAAAGATTTATATATGAATGGAATTTCAGAGCAACAGCAGATTAAAATCCTCAATCAGTAAAAGTATTATTAACTATGGATTAAAAAAAGAAAAAAGGGATGAGATTTTGTTAAAATGTTGCTGTTATAGAAAATTAGAGCATATAACCAGGAGTTGCAAATTGAAAGGTTGAAAAGTTTGCAGTTATAGAATATTTGACTAGGGTTTCTAAAGAAATAGGGGAGAATAGAAAACTTCCAAAAGTTCAACAAACTAAAACACAAAATAAAGCAAATTTATGCACTAAAAAATGCAGATTAGGAGATGATCTATTATTAACTAAAATATGTTTGATGGCTCAATAACCCAGAAGGAAAGTTATTTAAGGTATTCTTATTAGAACCTGTTAGCATTTTTTTTGCCACCATAAAGTAAATATTTATTCCAAAATTAATTTACAGTATATATATAATCTGCAGAAAAAAGAAAGCAAACATACAGAAAAAAAAAAAGGATAAGATTACTCATATAATTACTAAAACTATTAATCTCACTAAGAACCATTGGTCTAATTATATCAATAAAACCAGAGATATAGATATGAATAGAATTAAAAACCTGATAAATTGCAGATTAAGTATTCTTTCCAGGTGCATGCTTAAAATACTAAAACAAATTGATGCATATCTACAAAGTAAAAAATATGTATAAAATGAGATCTGAAAAAATAGATAAAATATATCTGCAAGATATCATTTGAAAAATTAGTTGAAGATTGATGTTGTAACAATATTATTACACAAGACAGTAAATATTTTATTTAGGAAAATTCTGATAATGATAATCTTCAAAATAGTGAACATAAATATTTATTAAAACTAAAGCTTTGAATAATAATAATAATAATAAAGAATTGCCAGAATTACCATTTAATAGAATCCAAAAAAAAAAAAAAAAATCTTAAAAAATGATCTCTAAATACCTAAGTGTTATAGATGGATAATTTCAACTCTAATTTAAGTTCAGATTCTAACTATTTACTAGATACAAAAAGGATAAAAAACAATGACACTATGTATATATAAATAGAAAAAAGAAACAACATAATAACTGGATCCAAAATCAATATATTAATTAAATCAATATGTATTGAATTAAAACTAATCTATGACAATTATTCTAAAACAGAAAAATAAACCAAAAAAAAAAGATCAAAAATATAAACAAACAAAGAACACAAAAATAATTACGGTGATTTCAACATTCTATGACATTAAAAAAAGTGCTTTATCATTCTTTTATTTTTTTTTAACTTTATTTAAATGTTATTTATTTAATGTCATTCTTATTTTAATGATTTTTAATATTAAATCAAATGTACTTAAATATTTATTCTGTAATCAGATTTTTTTGTAATATTTGAATATTTATTAAATTGGGATGTATTTCCATTGCATATGGAATTAAAATTAATTTAATTATGAATAAAAATTGATTTAGTAAATTAGATAATTACAAAAAGTTAATTATTATTAGGCAAGTATGTTAAAACAATATTGCAATTAGAAGCACATCCAATATAAAACTTTTGGTATATTGAAGCGGTCAGTCTGAGACTCTGATTGTGCTTTACAGTCCAACCAACATCTAACCATCAGACAGGGTTTAAACCCTGCCCTCCACGTATATACACACAATTCATCTCACCTAAAAAAATTTTTTTTTACATATAAAAATTAAAAGAGGTATCTAGGAATCTCTAAATTAATAAAAATGATTCAATAATACTGTTATAGTCAAGAATCATGTATATGCGCTGAGGTATATACTGTATATGCAACAGGTGAGGGAGCATAATATCAAGATAAATATTACACTGTTAATATTTTTTTTATATGTTTAATGTTTCATTTTTTTTTCTATATATATTTTAATATATATAAAGATAATGCAATCTTTGTCGAAGGTTCTTGAAAGCATTTAAAGTAATTAAACATGCAGCAATCCATTAGTCAAATTTGACGAAGTTATGTTATTTATTGAAATTCATTTTGTAAATCTTTAATGCAAAATTTATCTATTTAAAATCTGTTTCTAAAACTAGAAACAAATTTGGAACAATACATTCGAGAATTTATTAGCTTGTTTGTATCTTCTTTTACTAAGAAAACTAGAAACAAATTTGGAACAATACATTCGAGAATTTATTAGCTTGTTTGCATCTTCTTTTACTAAGAAAACAAAAGCACATTTTCTGGCCGCAATCACACAAGATTTGTTGTATTTGCAGTGCCTCAGGTAAGTTTGTTAAAAGCAATCCTGAAAACATCAAGATGGAATAGAAATAGGGCTAAAATTTTATATGTAAATCAATCCATGTTTGATTTTTGAACTAATGGTCAACATAATCCACGCCAGTCAAAATTTCAATATAATATTGTCCAAGTAGAGGAAAGAAATACATCTCCCCCCACTCGCGCCAAAGTCATTTCCCTGCAAGGACGCTATCCTGTGCTAATAAACTGACAAACTTCTTCAATTATGTGAAAAGAATGAATAGTTAAGGAAGGCTACTTGCAATGCAATAAATGAAATGCTTGTGCCCTAAAATGGACTGCATTGCTAAATGTGAATTCATCAAGCTTACTGGGACCCTGCCAGATCAGAAGGTAATAAGTTAATGTCGCCATCAAAGACTCTCTAAATTTTCTCTACTTGCCTCTCAACTCCATCTTAAATATAATTCTGTCTTTAAGTGATAAAATATAATTTGCAGTCTAAAGTTTGGTATCAAAACTCCAGTGACTTTTACTTGCATTTTTTCCTCTCTATTTATTTTATCTATATATTTTAATGATTCTCTATAAACTCTTGAATAATAAGTGATTCTCTTTTATGCCTCATAATGTAAATAAGTTGTATTTTTATATTGGACTATTTCCATCATCTAATATGTGTACTGAATGTCTTTAAAAAAATTTAACTTTATTTAAATATTCCAAATACATTCAACTGTTAGTAATAGCACATCTAACAGGTTAGTATATGCATGTTTCGAGAGGTATTATTCTCCCCTCTTCTGCATGGAATTCAAACATGGGTCCTTAGATTCTTGATTATTGAATTTTAACGTAACGCTCTAACTAACTGAGCCATCCTGCCAAAGGCAATAGTCAGTAGAAATTTCATATACTTACCTATGAGGGTCCTCCTGTTTTTTCCACTTTTTTCCCTAAGAGCAAAGTTGATTAGTGGTTACCATACATTATGTATAGTCACACTAGAATGGCTTATAGGATTTTTTGCCATTGTCATGTGAGCAGCTTCTTTAAATTTTCTTCTTTATACCTTTTCTTCTATATCCAATATTTTTGTATTTACCCAATTGACCATAAGTTCATTGGTATATACATGGTCTGCTTCTTAGACACATCAGTTTTCTCTCTTCTAATCATCAGTTTATGTTCTTGCAAGTGCTTTTCAATGGGGCGACTGGTCTCACTAATATATTATATTCTTCCACATTCACATGATATTTTATAGATGCAGTTTTTTCTTTTCAGCATTTCAAGTTTAGGCTTTGTAAATGTTAGAATTCCTCATAGTGTGGTATGGTTCTGGAAAGATACAAAGAAGAAAATTTAAAGAAGCTGCTCATATCACAATGGCAAAAAATCCCATAAGCCAACCTAGTGTGACTATACATAATGTATGGAAACCACTAGTCAACTTTGCTCTTAGGAAAAAGTGGAGAAATCAGGAGAAACCTCATGGATAAGTATATGAAATTTCTACTGACTCTTGCCTTTGCCAGGATGGCTCAGTTGGTTAGAGTGTTACCTTAAAATTCAATAATCAAAAATCTAAGGACCCAGGTTCAAATCATATGCTAGTATTGTCATTGGGCAGGCCAGCAACACTGAAGAAGAGGGGAGAAAAATACCTTTCAAAACATTGTGCATATACTAACCTGTTTGATGTGCTATTACTTAAGTTGAATGTATTTGGAATATTTAAATAAAATATTTTTCTAAACATTCAATACACATATTAGATAATGGAAATAGTCCAATATAAAAATACAACTAGAACACCATCATCACAAACCAAACCTTCAGAAAAACAATAATGCAAATTACTTTGTTTTTTTTTTTTTTTTGGCTTTATTTTCACAATTTGACATTGTGAGTATGTCTGCTACAGTTTAGTCACCCACTATTAAAGGGGGCAATAATCAATTACTCTGTCTTTATTTTAAATATGAATGCTCGCCAGGTTGGGGGGGGGGGAATAAATGTTTAAAAATATACTTTAATCTTGGTTTTACAGGCTGAGTATGGTAAGTCCGCTCCTCCATTTAATATTTCAAATCATTCTTGCCAATCATTAGCATTATCTTCACAAATATTAATGGGAATAAATATATTAATTAGGTAATTTCATTCAGTATATATGTTAAAGTCCAATGGTTACCGCCCCATGAGGGATCCATAATGTTTATTATATTACATTATTATTTCGCTATCATAGTGTACCTATGGGTATATTGTTCTACTTATGTTTAATGTGTATGGGATGGGTATACTGTTGTACTTATGTTTAATGTGTATGGGAATTATCTATGATGGAAAAAGGGAAGGAGGTCCTTAGTCATTTAATGTTTTCACTGTTTTAATTTAGTTTTAATATTATGTTAATAGAGCCCACGTGTTAAATGCAAGTTCAGTAAATTGATCATGCCCTTACGTTTGAAATTCTGATTTTATAGGTATTAATTCAAATAAGGTTGTTATTGACCTCAACCTTAAAGCATTGCCAGCATAGGTTTTTCTTCTTATTCAAAATTTGCTTTATCATGTGGGTAGGTCAGAACCCAATCTTCTCATCTGATTTCAGGAATAGGATACAAATTGACCCTGGAATAGTCAAAGCTCTGTATGGGATGACCCAAGGACAGCCAGCCCATTGCATCTCCCTACAGGCTATCTTCAATAAAGCTGATTCCGCTAAAGATGCAGATAATTGACTCATTTCTTTTAAAGATAATGAAGCACACTCTCGCGACTCAAAGTTTGGTTAAAATCATAGATTTACCATGATGCTAGCACCACTATTATGTTTAAATTTAAATATAAACCTAGGAATGTCTATAAGACTTAATATTGTGATCATCGTTAACGTGCTATCTGTAATAATCCATTATTATCATTCATTATAACATAGTAACGATGCTTGTCAATCTTATCTCGCCATTTCAAATGAATGCCTCCCATATGTTATAATCCAATGGTCAAGACCTCGAATTATTGATTTGTTAAATAATAATAAAAATGTAAAGGTTGCTTTATCAACAATAAATCATTTCATTAAACTTTTCATTTCATAAAATCTTGATAGAGTTTACATATATGTAACTATGGGTAGAGGGTGATCTCTGAGATAATAATACTTCATAAGCATGGGCTCAGTAAATTGTAAATAATCATGTTTTGCACCTTTCAAAAACTCTAGGCGGGTCATATAATTACCTATATCACTCTTCTAGGTTAGTGTGCTATTTTTTATGACAGTGTTACTATTTAAGTCTAATCATTAGGTCTATCATTATTGGCATATTATTAACTGCACCTGAGTAAACATCTTTAAAGATTATAGATACATTTAGGTATCTGAATGTCAACAAGATCTATGAACCAATTATATGTAAGTGTTCATCTATCTATCATGTTAGACACGGAATCAATGTGCAAAGCTGTAAATAATACCTCTATTTAATCATTTTATATTTATCATCATTAAACTATATTATAAAGTGATTCAGTTGTCCGAATCATTGCAGTGTCTATCCGTCTTTCTACAATTATACCAGTTACGAACGGTTAGGGCTAGGTCGTAAAATCTAATTATTGTATATTATGCAAGTGATCTTAAATGATTCTTGGTCTATATATGTTTGCTATGTTATAGGGTTTATGTTCATTTCTAATTGATTGAGAGGTTTTGCCATGGTGTCACATTTCATTAGAGCTCTCTGGTTTCTCCACTGTGTCTATAGGTCGGGAAGGATGAAAATTCATCTGTTATCATCAGAAATGTTGCTCATAAGTTGGAGGTCCAAAGACTGAGCATGAAGGGCAGAATTCATGAATGCTCCTGACATATATATCTTAGGCATGAATGGATTTAAGGTACTTGTGCTCAGGTTTTGGGTCATGTTAGGTAAACACACAAATCTGACTGGTATAATATTGTAACGTTTTCCGTTTTGCTAGGCCTCTTACACGCTAATATAAACTGCGTGTGAGTTGATCAAGCTATGTCAAAAAAGAAGAAAGTTATATTTCTATTCTAAAAACATAGCTATATTTCCTGATCAACTCGGCCTAGAATTATTGCTAAGTACAATCGTGAGCTGAACTCAGTTTTTAATTTCTACATGAGGGCGCCAGAGTCATTAGACCCACTGAGTCGGCGTCAAACATATTGTAACTCGTAAACTAAACAGAAAAAAAAGTGCTTTTAAACGAATCGGTATTGCATCATGCCGTAACAAGAACTATTTTCTCCTTTTTGATTATTATTTCTGGGCTTGTTTAAATACATTGGCAAGGTAAATTCCGTTTTAAATCCCACTAAACTAATAATAAATTTAATACTAAAAAAAAACAACTATTATTAATAACGCACAATGAAAAGATTGATAAAAGTAAAATCTCTTTTATTCTAACAAACTAAACATATTTATAAGTTAAATTATGAATTAACTAAACAGGAAAGTACACACACACCAATCCAGATAATGAATCGATTAACAAAAACAGATTAAGCAATTAAAGCAATTTAATAATGTCCCAAGATCTTGTATAAAATTCTTTATTAGAAAGTCCCTTGAATACGAAAAGTCTATATCAGGATGGTAGTCTAAGCTTAGATAAATAATTGTTTGCAAACTTTTAAGTCACTATCAGGAAAATTTATTCTTAACTTACCGGTAAGTTCATGTAGGTTTATGGGATCCCAGATCATGAGAATTTCCATTGGTCTCTCCTGCCGGCGTCTTCCATTATTGTTCCGTTCTATAGCTGGAGAAAAGGCACGGTTGTAGTGACCCTTTTATTGCAAAAAGCGGTCTTCACAAGTCCCGTTTCCATGCTTGCGTGACAGCTTGGTACAGCAAGGGGCATACCTGTGTAGAAGTATATTTCTTGCCACAGGTTATGCTCGTGGAAACCTCCAACTTTCAGAGACGTAATTAGAAGTTAAAGAGAAGACCCAGATTGAAGTTGTCATCTCCTTTTTATATCGCGCTCCATTTTTGGAACTTCTGCGCACTCTTTTGTCTTTTTATCAGCGTATAAGATAATAATCTTATACACTCTCTCTTAAATTTAAGTTACAAAGTTCTCTTTTTTTTTTAGCATTATTCTTCCATCTTTAATTAGCTAAAATATTTTTCTTTTAGCTTATACTTTTGGAATTCTTTTAATTTATCTGGATTAGTAATCTGTATGTCATTTATTCTTTCCAATTAGATAAAAAAAAATAAGAATGACAATTTTAACCTTCATTGTACGTTTTAACAAAAATTATACTAATCAAAAAAAAATCTAAATTTACTTTTTTAGCTTTTACCAAATGCCAATATATTTGTAACGTATATAAATAAACGTTACAATATAAATGTACACATTCAATCAACTATATAATTGAACAATGTGGATTGCTATATCTTGTAACAGGAATGATCTTGCCCCAACACATTGGTTACTATTTGTAATGGAAATGTCCTTGGTCCACTACCTTGGTTGTCATTTGTAATGTATATGAGTTTATTGTATAATGGAATGAACTATTCTCCTAGGCTCTTGTTTAACATTCCCACAGATTTGGATGGCAATTATGACAAATCAGATATGACAACCATCTGAGTTCATGCCTCCAATAAATGGCTGCATCAATTGTAAATGAATGGTCTATTATATATGAGTCCAGATTCTCCTAACGACACAATTGAACAGTGTCTAGCACCAATAATTAGTCATTAATTGGATCGGAATAGAACAAAATAGCTATTTGTGCCACTCATTTTATTTGTACATTAGGGCCATAGAACAAGTTTGAATCCCTAAAGTTTGCCAATTATAAATGTATCACATTTATAATATGCAGAGTTCAACTTTAATACATATTATTACCACATGGTTGCACTTTAAGTCATCGATATCATGGGTTCTCCTCATATTCTTGTCACTCCTCGGTATTCAAACTCTGTGGTTATATGCATGATCCTAATAAACTAGGGTGATAATTATCATAAGTTTGATCTAAACTAAAAATATTTACCTTTGAGTTAGTTGTGTAATATGGCATCTATAATGGAAAGTTGGATAAATGAAATGGCATGGACAATGGAAAGTTAAATAAATGATATGGCATGGCTAATGAAAAGATAGATAAATGATGTAGCATGGGTAATGGAAAGTTGAATAAATGATGTGGCACAGGCAGTGGAAAGTTAGATAAATGATATTCTAATTAAGTAAAATAAATCATTAACAATTTTATTTCATTATGGGTGATTTACAAATTTTCATAATAAATCAATTTGATATTTGAGAAAATCAGTTCATCCTCCACTTGATTCATATGGTATTATGATTACCCCTTAGCCTTTGACCCCATGTAGGATGGTCATTCACTACCCGCTCTAAACATTTACTTAATTTAACAATATAATTCATGATTGATTTGATACAAACATTTTCTTGACCAACTCTTCTGTACCCTGGCTTTTACTTGGCGACCTTAAACTATGGCAATGCATCATGATTTACTGATTGACATCCTTGGGTATGAAGTCCCCCCTTTACACTACCAGTGATTATGATAGCAATAGCCATTTCATAAAGATGTTTAGTCAGTCATACAGAATAACAAATAATAATAATAATTATTAAATTAATTTAACAATAACAGAAATTTGTCCTGTACTAGGGTGAGTATTTAATGTTTTATATATAAAATCTCATCTCAACACCAGTTAGTCATCCAGTCCTTGAGTGATAAGTCTAGGGAATAGCATCTATATTTTATTATACTCCAAAAATTATAGTGATTGATCTATAAACCCCTACCTTTACACAATTATGATTGATGGTTATAGAGTTGGATCATCAATTCTTTCAAAAAAATAATAAAAAGTTGTACAACAACAACAAAAAAAAAAGGTTCTACATGATACAGTTATAATTTGAATATATTAAATTGATAGTCCATGTAGTTAACTCTTCTTCAGTATGTGAGTATAGATGATAATAAGGTTGGTTCCTTCTAAATTAGGACAATTCCTGAATTTTGATCTTTTGGATGTTGTTTGGTCATCCTCTAGGTAATCGATTGAAGACTTACCAGTGGACGGTTGATATTCCTAGATTCACTGCTGTTTTCTCCATGATCCTGGTGATTACTTTCTCCTTCTGGTGAGGGTGAAGACATTACTGATGTTATTAGCTTATAGAGTTTAATCATTAGTAGGTATATGACTGGCAGTATCCCATCTATAATATTTAATGAGTCTTTGACCCCTACATCCTTCTGTATTGCCTAATATTCTTCCGAATTACTTATTTTCTGCTATATATTAGGTCTTTTTTGGTTTCTTCAGACAGCTAATAATTATTAAATTATTAATAAAACTTCAACAGCCAAAATTCTTCACATCTGCAGATTCAATGTAAAATTATTATTATTAATAATAAAATTTCAAGAGTCAAAATTCTTCATGTCTGCAGATTCAATATAAAATTATTAGCCTTTGGAGATTTGTTCTTTTATCACACAATTAAATTATAAGTAATATTATTAATTCAATTCTAAGCATTATTTAACTTAAAAAAAAAAAAAAATATTCTCTGTTTTTGTCTTGATTAAAACAATTCAGTTTTAATCATTCTCATTGTTTAAAAATTTTAATTTTTAATCTCTAATAATTTTTATTTAAAAAAAAAAAGGGTAATAATTTAATTTTAGATCCCATTCTTCTTTGCTACTCTCCTATATTAAATTCAGAAATTTGGTCAAACTCTCATATTGTAATCAGTAGACTTAACATAACAAAAATAAAAAAATAATAAAAAGCAAACAGAAAGATGTCATAATCTATTTATAATATAGTTAATGCTATAACTTATTTGTAATAGGTTGGGACAATACTCTTACAATATATATAATCAAACTTCTTAAATATTTTTGTTAACTAAAAAATAATCTTAATTGTTTATTCTTGATTTAAAATTCATCCCATGTATATAACTGTTAACATTAAGATTAATATATTGACTTCATCTTTCATAAGTTAAAGAATCTGCATTTCCACTGAGATATGTAATCCAATTGTAATCAACAGAAAAATGTGTGTTTTTCAGATTAGTTGTTATGATTAGAGGGTAGATAATGCTCCAAAATGAGTATATATTTAAATTAATATCTTAACCTATGCTATACATAAATGCTTACACATTCATATGCCATGTGCTTAATCTTATTTTACATCACATTTTATCGAACTCAATGTGAAGTTATATATATATGAGATAATGAGAGAATATCAGTGTAACATTATAATATATCAAAATAATTCTTACCATTCTATTGCATCTCTTATTTATTTTATTACTAAATTCAAATTCTTTTCAGATAATAACATTTAGATTATTAGATATATATTTATTAAGACTCTCGTTAGTACTATAGCCAAATGTTCTAAACTTTTATTTAAACTAATTAACTTTCTTAGGCTTTCGTTAAAGGTACTACACATATTGATAGAAAATATGCTGGTTACTTTAAATATTCCATCAATTATTTTCTCAAAATCATTTCCTAATAATTTTAATACTTCAAATGGAATCACATAATTACACTTTGCTAGACTTCATCTCAGTTACTGCTTTTACAATTTCATTATTGATTAAATATTTCTTTTCTTATCTAACTCACTTCAGATAAAGACTTATTTATCACATACAAAATTTATATATTCTCATATTTTTATTATATCTACTTTTTTCTTTTATTACACCATAAAATCGTTATATTTATGAAACTATGGAAATAACTCACTGGCTGATTCGAAAGATACAAAAAATGTTTCAAATAACATTTACATACTAAACTGGCAAAAAGAAAATACCAAAAAGAATATGGACTTGGAAGCTAAAATAAAATCAAGAAACAACTAATAATGATTATTTTTTTTATTTCCAATATATTTTTCAAGCAGCCAAAGCATCAGTTACATGTAAGAACATTGCTGTATCATAACAATTAAATAAATTACATTCTTGGAATTATAGTGAATAACAAAAACAACCCAAAGAAGATTATGAAACTAATGATGAATTACTTATGTGTCAAATTAAAATAAAAATCCAGCTTGCCCTATGCATAATCTAGAGAAGACATCTGTAGTTTTTAGAAATAGTATCAAAAATAGATTTGAGATTTAAGATATAATTTATAGTGAATCAGATAAAAGCTTGAAATGAATAAAAAATAAAATTGAGAAAAGACTGACTAAAACGAAATTAATCAGAAAAATCAAAATGGACATCAAAAGATATAGTGGCAATTTCTTTTTTCTTTTTTAAAAAAAACTCATTACGAAATTCCACAAAAAAAAAAAAACCAAGAACAATATTCCAATAACATTTCAAAATAAGGTCTTGCAAGGAATTTATAAAATCAACTAACTTTAAATGGATTTATTTTTGAATTTTGGTACTAGTGAAAAAGTTTGAAAATATCAGGCTCAGCAATAAAAATGAACAAAAGAATATTTAAACAAATTAAACTTAAATTTTTGCTTGAAGTATAAACAACTAGATTGAAATTGTATTATTTTTTGAAAAGATTGATTATGGAAAAAAGGTCAGCAACAATAAGATAAATCATTTGTCATTACAGTGGTCATGCCATTGAACAGACTAAAAAACACAGATGATGTATTTATTATTCTGGAAAAGCCTATTTGTAGATTTGATGACATTTAACATTATTCACTATCATCACTTTTTCCGAATGTTATTTTCTTAAAGTAATTTTTTTATATACCCTTGAGCTCAATAAAATAAAAAAAATCATTTATTGAAATACAATGTTTATCAAAATTGTAAAATAAATGTTATTCTACTTATCTAATAAAAGTATATTGCCTATATGTATGTGCTTATGAACAAAGTAGATTAATTATGTATAATTATCGATAATAGTTCTAATGATAAAAAAAATCTTACCAAAATTCACCATCATCTTCAAATGTTAAGCCCATTTTTTCACGTTGACTTTGACTAATTTTATTCCATTCTGGAGATCTAAAAGATTGTAAAAACAAATATCTAGTAAGACAAATATGAAAAAACATTTGTTTTTTTCTTAGTAATTTACTTCTATAGAATTGCTTATCATTTCTGATGTACATAAAATGTAGCCCCATTTTACTTTCTGCATTCCAACACAATAATTGCCAAAAACAGTCAGTTCTATGTCATTAGCTGACAGCCTCATTTATTTAATGCTTTTGCCCATTACTAAGATTTTTAATTTTCTCCTATCAATTTAGCTTATGAAGCTTTTAAATTGATAAGCTACTTGTGGTAAATGGTGCCTCATTTAGAGTCTGAGTTGAGCTCCCCCCTCCCCCCAAATTCAAGAGTTAATATTTTTTTTTATTATTATTATCAAGTCACTTTAATTGCTTAACCATTTACAAATGCCAGATAAAATTTTACTTGTCAGAATATTATAACAAATCTTAACAGGTATTTTGTAAGAAAAAGGGGTAATAAATATAAACTGTGTATCAAACAGAATTGGCAGGAATTTGAATCTTCTATATAAACCTAAGTAATTAATAAGTTAAAAACTATAAAAAACAAATTACCCCTCCAGAAATTCAAAACAGGCACTGAATAGGATCAACACATACTTCCAGAACATCATATGTTATAAAATCAAATCAAAGCTCTTAATATAAAAGAAATCAACCTGAAACCATTATTATTTGATACTTCACAAAGTTCTTATTAAACTTCAAATGTAATGATAATATAAATAAAAAAGTTTAAATTTTTATATGTGCTTTTTCAGGTCAAAGAACTGACAAATGCAAATATTATTATATATTGCATATTTTTGTAAGGATAAAACTATATATCAAGATAATCCATAACACCAAAAACTCACTACACAGACTTAACAATCCACTTACAAATATCTTAATAAAAACTATCTATTTACAACAGGAATAAATATGGAATATTTCGAAGTTAACAACTTTCCAGGAATGTTTATTATAAAGCTAAAATTCATGTTAAAATAGAAATATATGATTTTTAAAAAAAAAAAAATCAAAAATACAGAAAAATTCAAATTCAAAATTTATATCAATATTGGTAATACAAGCTATAGGTCATGTGATATATGACTGATTTTTACTATCAATTAGATTAATAATTTTAGCAGAAAACTAACAACTCATTCCAATTAACATTGTGTCTTTCCTACTGAACAAAGATTCATCAGATTACTTATGGTGTGAAAACTTAGGTACAAGATTTCTTTACCTTAAGTTAATTGGTGAGACTATTCTAAAACAAAATCACAGCCCTTATTTACTAGATTAAATAAGCACAATTTCAGTTTTTAATTTGTTTGTTGTTTTTTTTTTCTTTTCAATTTTATCCCATTCACGGCTAACGAAAGATGCAGATATCTAACAATCATTAACATTTAATTACTAAATCATCAAGAATGTTTATAATAAATACAAAAATTTCCTATAAATTATCATTGTCATTCCAATCAATTTCCAAGTACGTATGGACAAAAAAGGTCTTTCAAATATTTACTTCATAAAAAAAAAACCATTTAACTTTCAATATGATATACAAGTATGGAAAAGCACTAACAAAAAAAAAAAAAAAACTAACAAATAAATCAATGAGTAAAAACATAAAGTTAAACATGTTAATTCCAAAAATTTAGAAACATCTTTGTTAGATTATCATAATAGACCTAAAATCAAATTATCATTCTGATCTATTCCAAGCACCAATCAACCACAAATGTGAAACAACATCTATAAAATGCTCTTAGTGTTTAATTTGTTATAGATCCTTCTAAGAATGATATGACTAATAGCTAGGAAGGATTAATATATTTGACAACCTTCACTGCAAAACACACACACACATATATATATATAGTATTTTACAAATTAACGAAATAATTCAATTATTTTATAGTAATGAATAACTATGCACGTAACCAGCAACTTCTTCACACCAGGTTATCGATTTGCAAATTTTAAGAAAGAATAGCTTTCCTAAGCAAGTGTGCAGATTACAAAATTATATCTGAATGCTGTATAATAAGGATAAACAGAACCATTTTCAATTACGAAAGAATTAAAATGTATCTACAAAGACAGCTGCTTATTTCTATAATTAGCGGATGTAAGAAGGCCCTCAGGAAAGAAATGAGAAGGTGGAATATAATAGATGACAATTACACAATCCCACAATATATATCATATAAATGTACAAATTTTCTCAGCTGTAAATTTGATAATAAAATCAAATTTCTTGCCTATAAACAAAACGTTACACTAGACACAGGCATGCACAATGCATCACAAACACTATAATCCCTAAAAATATGAATGAAGTTCTTGAACTGGGCCCTAGATTCGTTGGTGGAAGATGGAAGAATTCTAGACTTGAGATCATCACAGACATCGAGGTAAATTTAATTAACAACCCATTAAGGGACACAGTAATAATGCATATCGTTAAAGTCATAAAGAACAACAGCAAACACACCCACCAATGCTTGGTACCAAAAGGTTGCCACAACTAGTTAATTTCTAATGGACCACTCCCTTATCTGTTTAAAGTAAGACAAGGGCAGCAGATTTACATTAATGAGGAAGGACAATTATTATGACAAAATAGACAAACAAATTGGGAAATTAATATTTTGCGCGGTTAAATGATTTTATTAACAAACTTAACCGTGATAAATTCACTACTTCGATATTACACACACATTGAGACATATTCTCAAAATTAGAATATATTCATATATACCCGCCAACTTCCTTTCCCCCGAGAATATTCACGAATGTGAAGTTGCACAAGCCTGACAAACCACTAAGACTCATGGTAGACTTTGGAATGGCACATTATTTTAATACTGCTGCACTTGTCTATAGATGGCTCAGTGATGCTTTAAGCTTTGGCGAGTACACCATTCACTCATCATTCGAATTTGTTGGAAAAATCAAGCAAGCAATCATTCTAACAACTTTTAAACTAGCAACTCTCGATATCACAAAACTCTACAGATCAATTGATCGCACACAATCTATTGAGATCATTAATGATGCACTCATAGTCTAACTGTCCACCCACATGCACTAAATTCATTTATGAATTTCTAAAGTGGCTCAACCTGAACATAGTTGCAATATTCAGAAATAAATGGTTCAAAATGATCAATGGGTCTACTGCTTAGCAGCATAATTTCTAGCATTGTATCCTGAACCATCATAAAAGCTCACATTACCTAGATTATTCAGTTCAACCCCACATCTCATATACCTAAAGATACATGGATGATGCATTCGCTGAAGCCCCCGACCACATTATTTCTGAACTACACAAGAGTCTCCAGAATGTCTCCAAACTTATTTACACCTACAAAGTTGAAAACTAAACACAACAGGTCAGATATCTGGACATATGTGTAAGCAGAAATCATAATCACTTTGATTACACTATGACAGTCAAACCAGTTGAAGTACGAGGTATAACACACCTTACATTGTATGCACCCTACTCCCATAAACTAGCAATCTTATCCTCATTCTTGTTCAGAAATTATGAATTATATAAGTATAAAACAGACAAAAGGCACAATCTTACCCAATACATGGCAAATCTAACTAAAATAGATTACTCACAATTTTCGATCAACAAGAAAGTAAATAAATTTTATCACAAAATCAACCACAACCATATCAAGAACAACAAGCCAAGAATTCTTATACCATACATTCAACCTCTAACCAAATGTCTCAATAACAATTAGTTAAGGACTTCACCATCACATATCGATCACCTCCCAATGCAAACAGACTTATCAATAATTCCAACGTGTTTGAACTCACCTCTCAAGTCGTGTATAAAATGACCTGACCACAAGCTAACAGCGAGGCTGTATATTATGGGGAGATCAGACCAAAATTGTCAACAGAGTGGCTCAGCATAAATACCTTTACAATAAAACTAAAACCAAACAGGAAGGCAATTCCATTTTTGTTGAGCATGAAAAAACAACTGGGCATAGATTCGAATCCATGTCTTCTAACATTGTTTGCTCACAAAGACACGATGCTAAATGCAATATCAGAGAAGCATTACACATAGCAAGCAATCCTAAGTCCATTAACAAGATAGTAGCTATGAATATGAGAGCAAAAAGTTTCTCGAAAGCGCTCAGCTAAAATAGTATTTTATATCTGCTTTCGATTATATATACTAGCTTCATTATCTGTGCATACAGCACATAAATATAGTATTTTACAATTTAATGAAGTAAATTATTTAATTATTTATGATTATTTATTTATAGTTAAATATCAAAAAATTATATTATCTATGTTTTAGTAAAAGTCAAAATAATGTAAGACAAATCAAAATATTACTAATTTTTATAATTACACATTACATCAAATTTTAAAGTTTATGTAAGCATTCATATTATTAAAAGTATATTTTTAAGCTTTTTGAATCAAATCTTAACATACTTTAGTTAATCTATTAATTATTGCAATAGGTTTTTTTAAAAAAATCTACTGTTTCATTGAAGATAAGATTGAGTCTTAAACTAATTTTTGCTCCAAAGGACACTATAGGGCTTATTTTCAGGGAATGTATAAAAATGTACATTTATTCAAATACAAAAATATACATTTATTTCTTCTTACAGAAAACTGTAAGATTCTTACCCCAGGAGTTTTCCACAATTCCTCTCTTGTACTCACCAGAATAGTTTTTTCTTTTTGTACTCATCTTATATGAGGTTAAAAATATTATTCATTTTAAATTTACTAAAAATGATTACAGTTAAGAAAGTGTGTCCATACCAAAATTCAGAAAATGTTTCTGTATTTCACACGTCCACATAAAGTACATTCATTACAATACCAAGGGTTTTTGAATTATGAAGATTTATATATAACATGACCCTGTCCATCCATTAACAAATTGCACACATTGTAAACAATTTCCAAACTACTTGTAATATCCCTGCTTGGGTATTCTTTTAAAAACGTTTCTTTAAGTGAAAGACTGTGATGTAACTTAAGCTAAACTTTGAACATTAAAATTACTTCCATTATTTAAAGACTTTTAGAAAAAAAAAAAGTGTTTAAAAAATCAAACTGATTTTTCTTTTATCTTGAATATTACTGTGTATACACATATATTTTATTAAGAATAAATAATAAAGGTGTGTGTATTGCATGTATAAATATACTAGAACACCCCAGAGAATTCTAGTAAAATAAATTAACTAATTAATTATAGAGAAAAAGAAAACTTACTAGAAAGTGTAACAGGCTAATTTGCATGTAAAGAGAAGTTTATTTTATCCAAATTAGCAAAACCAATAAAAAGTCTGCAGAAGAATTGAGTAGAGAAGTAGAAGTTGTGTGTAAAATCTAGTGAAAAAATAAACTAGTAAAACTTAAGTTGTTCTGGATCTTAATAAAGATCTGTAATCCAAATTCTAATTGGACTATCTCTGAATTTATATGCATGAGCAGTTAAATGCATACAGAATTATAGTTATAAACTATCGAGTTAAAGAGACTTTATAGATATCAAATCGCTAAGAAGATTTAAACTTTAAACAAATCTCAGTGCTCTTATTAGCAAGTTGAATTACTACTATCTTACTAATACAATTATTATTATTCAGAGTAAATAAACTCTTAAAGTTTTATTTAAACTTTGTTGTTTTTCTTATTTAATAAAATATAATTATTCAGCTGCTAATTAACTACATGCTCTGGATATATTATTTGGAGCAGCTCAACAATCTAACCTGCAAGGCCTGAAATATATTATTTGTCACAGATCAATGGTTTAACCTGTGAAGTTTGGATAAATATTAGTTGAAGATATTAAATTTAGAGGTGCAGTGAACTGAAAATGCAAAACAACACGACAACATTTGATATACAAAATCTGGATTAATGGTAAATATATACCAATCACATTGAAAAGTACATGCTTATGAATTGAATAAAAGATGATAAACTTAAAATAGCAATGCTGTTATGGATGTTTGATAAAGATATATCGAATGTGGCAAATCATTTATGTGATTCCCAGCCACCTGAGAAAATACCCTATGAATAGTTACTGATAAAACTAGATACATATTTTAAATCCATAACATCAAAATTTATGGTGCGACACAAAATAAAAACATAATGTTAGTGAAAAATTGTAAATTTAAGAATTTTTATCGATGAAATGCTGCTGGATCACTAATATGGAAATAAGGGACAGTACTAAATAAGAAAGAATTAATGTGTTTAGGTCACTATTGAATGAGCTTTAGCTTATGAAGCCATGATAGACTGCATGGAACTTTCAGAAATGCGAAAGAGAATAATTCTTCAGAACCAATTATAAATGTGGTAAAATCACAAGTAATGATTAAAAAGTTAACAAAGAACTCTCCTATTTGTTATTATTGTGGAAAAACAGGACATCAAAAGCTAACTGCAAATTTAGAAAAAAAATGTTCCAGTTGTGGACTTAAAGTCATTCATCAAAGTTATGTAAAATATTAAGGATTTTAAACTTCTCCCTCGATAATTTAATATACAAATTAAAAAGCATATGAAACACTTGAACGAGAAGCTATAAAGATTCCAAAAATTATTATACGCTAAGCGCTTTCAAGGCCATTTGCAGCAGTAATTCATTACCGCTATGAATATGAGGCAAATGGCCTCGAAAGTGCTTAGCGTATAATAATTTTTGGAATCTTTATAGCTTCTCGTTCAAGTGTTTCATACGCTTTTTAATTTGTATATCAAAGTTATGTAAGCAACAAATGACAAAGCAAGATTTACAGCAAAAGAGTAAATTGAGGGAAGGAATGTCTAAAAAGTTGACATTTATAAACAAAATGAAAGATACTGATAATATGCCAAAAGTAAATATGAAAATTTTCCATCAAAATATGCAAATGGAAATCAATACCAGGGCAGGCATAACATTAATATCAAGGAAAAACTGGAATAAGATTCATAAAAAGGCAAATGTTGTGTCAGACATAAATGACAATTGTACAACAATTAGAGGGGCATCTGTAGTGCCTGCATGAATAAATAACCATACAAATTAATTATCATTATATGAAGCAGGACATAATATTAACCCAATATTAGCAAGAAGTTGGTTTAAGCCTTTTGGAATAAGTATTAGACATGTTAAAACTGCTACAGTAAAAATGAAGCTTCGAAAAAATTTTCCACCGCTATATAAGTTAAAATCCAAAATAGTTAACAGCAAAACTATTTTGTTTTCCAATAGTGTAAAAAAGAAAGATAAATATTTGAAAAATGTAAAATTTACTGTGAACCAAAGTGTATGGATTGTAGATATAATAAAAAGGAAATGACTACTGGGAATAATTATGAAAACAATATCTGAACAAATATGTGAAATAAAGTTAGAAGATGGCAGAGTATTTAAATATCATAGGGACCGGAGAACAGAATTGTTAGAAGACATGGTGATTATTCTGAACTCAGAGAAGGAAAATCAGACTGATATTTCTGATGAAACTGAATTGAAAACTCCAGTTAGCTCTCCTGTTTAAGAAGCTATTGAAGTTCAATACTGAAGGAGGAGAAAATACTATAGAATAAGAGAAAGAAGATAGAACCTCAACAAGATCTACTCAAATATAAAAAAGACCAATAAAGCTACAAGATTATGTTGTGAATAAAACTGAATATATTGTAGTTTGAGCAGAACCTGCAAAAATTATTTATGTATAAAATTGTGTATTTCTGGAATAGAGGGAGGCATGGTGTGTATATACATAATTTATTAAGACTAAATAAAGGTGTATGTATGTACAGGCATTTTATGTTAGAATATTCCAAAAACAAAATAAATTAACTAATTAATTATGTAAAAAAGAAAACTTACTAGAAAGTGCAACAGGGTAATTTGCATGTAAAGAAAAGTTTATGCAAATTAGCAAAGCTGATAAAAAGTCTGCAAAAGAATTAAGTGGGAAATGAAATAAAGTTGTGTGTAAAAACTAATGGAAAGATAAACTAGGGAAAGTAAAGTTGTTCTGGATATTAATAAAAAAAGACCTCTAGTCAACAACCTAATTGGACTATCTCTGAATTAATGTGAGTGAGCAGTAAGATGCTTACAGAATTATAAATTTTGAATTAAAGAGACTTTATAGATACTAAATCTCTAAGGAAATTTGAAGTTTAAAGATATCTGAATGATTTTATTCTCAACTGATAATTAGCAAGCTGAATTACCAATATATTACTAATATCATTATTATTATTCAGAGTAAATAAAGTTTTATTTAAGCTTTGTTGTTTTCCTTATTTAATAAAATATAATTATTCATTTGTCAAATGACTGGATGGCCCTGGATATATGAAATATTTAAAAGTTACCATGATGAAATTCTACACTTAAATCAAACATTCTATATCCAAGTATTAAATATAAATAAAATAAGTACCTAAATATACATAAATGAAATTATAAATTGTCCAATATATTGGCTTATGGTAGATAAAATTTTAAAAATGCGTTAAATTGTTCATATTAATAAGGTCCAAATTTGTCTGAGAAGAAATTGTTTCTCTATACAAGTAGAATTATGTTTGTCGAAAATGGTTGATGAAAAAATACATAAGTAATATATAATTTATATTATCATTTATTTAAAACATTAATGTCAATAATATTATTTATTTATATATTCATTACTTTATAATTCAATACATTCATCATGTGTTTCAACACGCAAACAAAAGCTATATACCTGGCTAATGATCTTAACTAGGGCTTTATATTATGAGCATCCTAAAATATCATGATAGGGCTTATTTTCCGATAAGATCTTATTTTCAGGGAAACATGGTATATATAAATTACTATTTGAATTCCTGCATTTGATATACAGGTAGGATATTCAAATATTTCTATTATCCAAAGAAAATTCACAAGTAATCTCCAATCTTTTACAACATAAAAATTAGCTTGTATACACATAATATGAAAAAAATAATTCAATAATTATCTATAAATTAATAAATCTAATTGCAGTGAGCTGCCTGTTTTTTTTTTTTTAAATTGTAACAGAGTTTAAGATTACAATGTGGATATAAAATATCTATTCTTGAAATCCAAAAAAAATCATAAACAAAAAAAAAAAAAAAACCCGACCTGGAACCAAGGATTCTGAATTAATGGTATTTTATCTGTATCTAAAATGCTCACTACTTAATTAAGTTTCAATGATATCTGCAGATTTCTGAACATAAAACAGTACTTACAATCGGTCAAAATAAAATAATACAGATTACTTCTTAAATTTGCAAAACTACATTAAATATTCCAAATTAAATATTTGTTTTGTGAATAATTTTTCTATTAACAAAATATCTCTTTCATAACTATAAAGGTTTTGAAAAAGATCATTCAATAACAATGGGGGAAAAAAACTGCAGAAGCTTAAAGCTGATTATTAATTAAACAATAAGTAAATGTTAATTTAATTACTTATTGTGCTTATTTAAAAATATTTCTCATTTATTTCATTCATGTAGCTGTGTATTCAAAATGCAAGTATTCCAAATACCAACAAACAAAATAATACATAATAAAAATAGCGAATAGTCTGCTACACACACAACACAAATATATATATAGTTCCTTATGGTTAACTTCCCCTGACGAGGTATTGCTACACACATAACACAATCTACATTCCATTGGCCTAGGTTTCCAAACACTTTGGCCCTGGTCCATTTCAGCTGCATGCGAACACATCCTGCTTTGTAGTAGAGCACTGTGACCATCACTATGAGCTTCTTTTAGCTGCAATCACTTCCGTCTATAGGCAACAGACCACTTGGTAAACTCACTGGAAAATCAACTCTTCCATCTAGCTGCTATCCAGACGGTTTGCTCCGGCTTCAGTTTCCCAAACTCTTGGGGCCTGTTCAGCTGCTGCCCGTGAACAGATTTTCACGGAACACTGCACATTCTATAAAGCAACTGTCACTTACAACTCTCTTCAAAATGAACCAGAAATGTTGTTCAGTTTCCCAAACTCTTGGGGCCTGTTCAGCTGCTGCCCGTGAACAGATTTTCACGGAACACTGCATATTCTATAAAGCAACTGTCACTTACAACTCTCTTCAAAATGAACCAGAAAATGAACAACATACCTTGTTGCTTATTTTATTTATAGTTTTTAATAACTCACACAATTAATTATTTTCTTCTATATACAAATAATGTTTTTAGGTCATATAAGGTAATTTACAATCTATTCCATTAATTAATAAGTCTCTTATCAAGAAATATTTGTAATCAGCAAATATTTCTTGGAATTTATCGATTGCAATTAATGTAAATTATTTAATTAAATTTACCACTTATCAGTTCATGATCTAAATATATTTCTCTAATATTTTCTACTTTTTCTGGAGTGTACAAACTTATACTAATGTAAATATAAATATTTTTACAAAATATAGCACATGTAAAGCTGTTTTAACTTCTGGATCTCTCCTTGTATAATTTTTTTTGCATCAAAAAAAATCATTATCTCTCATTCAGTAAAAAATAAGCATTTCTTTAATTCTTTGATTTATCAACAAACAATTCAATTTATCAATAATATAGCTTTCTCTTTAATCCACTTACTAACATTACTGCCATCTTCATTATTTTCAGCATTTCTATCAGTATGTAATTTAGAAGTCATAATAGTTAAAAATATTTAAAATAAACACAAAATCTTGAAACTACAATCCTAGCATCAAGTGAAATAATGTATAAATATGAAATTGACTAAAAGACTTTTGTCACAGCATGTTATATAGACTGATATAATTTTGTTTCAATAAAAATTATTTACCACATGATTAGTGTCAACATTCATGTTTTATCTTTATTCTAATCAGAATCAGGTCAAAGAAACAATAGTTTTATTTTTAACAAATCATTTCTAGGTAAAACAATAATACTCTCAGAATAAATACCATCATCTATAATGACTCAATCTTTTAATAAAGATCTGATTTGTAATGGAGTCTTTATAAATATATAAATTATACAGTATTGGATGTTTTAAGATGCAGTTAGCTGCTAATCCAGTGTTTATCTAATGACAAATATTCTGCAAAGATATGAATTTTTTTGTGAAAGAATACATACTAATCTCTCTAATGTTATGTTAATACAAGCAATAACTATAACGCCTGTAAAAAAAAAAAAATAATTCAAGTACTTTCAAAACATTTGTTTCACCAGGTAAACTGCCAAATTATAAACTGCATAAAAGCCAAAAACACACATTACACAGTACTATATCAGTTTCAATTTTCAATATAAATATACCAATGTGTTATTTCATATGATTACAAATTAAAGTACTTATAAAAAAATGTCAAATTCATTAAAATAAAAAAAATATTTTTGTGCTTGTTTCAATATCCTTGCTGAAATTAGATATGAATAAAAGCATTTTTAATTTGTAAAAAAAAAGTCTAATGAAGAACTACAAAGTGCTAAAGACTAAGTTTGCAATGCTTAACACAGATATATCCACATATATCATAAGTAGACCTTTTTAATCATTTTAGTTGACAAATGCCTATTGTTCAATCTCTTCTGCAGCATTCCTTTTTTCCTAAAAGATTTCAATACTTTGCATAATTGTAATTTTCCATTATATTCTATCCTCAGCTTTATCATCCCAATGAAAGCTTTTATAATTGCATTTCAGAGTGATTTTGAAATAATTTTATAGTAAAAATAGAAATTGCTTTTTTCATAAAAGTCACAAGTTAACCATATAATACTTTTTTTTTTTTATGAAATCTATAATTCTTCTGCATTTTATATGCCCAATCCAATAAAAATGGTCTTTACAACTAAAGACCCAGTATCATTATATCCAACAAGCTGAAGATCATGTCAATTAGTCTTATCTTGCCATCATAACTCCATTTATTGCAGTCTATTATGTTACATAATAGGCAACAACATTTCATTTTTATACAATATGGCAATGATATAATTGCTTCAAAATTTAGCTGAAAGATATTATATATATTCTAGGATAAAATATCTATCTATCTTTTAATCTGTTAAATGCAGCATAATATATTAGAATATGTGCAACACCTCAATATCTAAATTCTCCTTTCTATATATAAAGCTACTATAATATTTAAACTAGCCCACCCTCTCACGCTATTAATCATTCAATATAAAAGTCATTAAAGATTTTTTCTTCCATTATTTGCCAGTAAAAATGCTAAATCATTTCTTTATTGACAGTTTTCAAAATCTGAAGAACATTCTGTAAATTATTCTTTGACATGACAAAAATATCATCATACTGTTAAACTAAGAGCCAAAAAAAAGTTATTGTTTTTACTTTTAATTGGTTCAAATTAGAAATAAAAAACCTTAGTCATAAATTAGATCTATTTCATGAAATTGGCTATAAAGTATTCCAGAAACATCTGCTAAAAATGAACCTCAAAATATCCCTGTTTAATATCAAATTTCATTTTGAATGCCTCAGGTTTTTTAATAGTAATAACAATTTCTCTCATATTATATATAGAAGTTATATATAATTTGAATAAATTTCCATGGGCAATCATCCAATTTTAATATCAGAAACTTTATTGATTAACAGAGTCAAAACATTTTTGTCCAAGTCAATAAGAAAAATATGTAAATCATACTGAGATTCAAAATTCCCATTTCCTTGTATATGCCTGATAACTAAAACCATATCTGCACTTGTTTATTATTTAACACAAAGTTACTAGTAATTATTTATACATAACTAGAAGCAACAAATTCAATGAATCCTTGAAAGTATTTTGCTAAATGGATAACTTTTCTGTTTTCTTTATTTTATAAATTGAAATAAGAAAATCTTTAAAATTAAATGACACAACTTAGTAATTCTGTATATATTCTACAAATTTCATTACTTTTGAAATTGCTTTATCACTATTATACTTTAAATCTTTCCCAAGTATTCCAACAAGATCCATGACCTTACTGTTTTTAGATAGCAAAGAAACTATTTTATAATCTTATCAAACTAGATAACTGTCTACATCTAAATGAATTGATTACAAAGATAGATTATTAAATGCAATCAATTGAATACTATTCAATAGATGATAAAATATTTCTACTATTTGTTCAAAATAGCATCATTATCATATTAAAAACTGTCATCCATTGCTTTAATAAATTTTTAATGTCATTTTTTGTATTCATTATATTCTCTCAACACATTAAAAAACATTTACAATTATGACAATCTCCAAATGACTATACTTCTTTTACATTTTTAATTTTCTTTTTTAATGTACGAAACTTCACATTAATTTCAGCCAATCAGAGAATGACCAATATTTTTTTATGAACATATATCTACAACACACTCTTTAAGAAAATTTCATATCACAATAATTATGACAGTTTACAAATTCAAAATAATTTTAGCGTTTGTTAGCTAATTTAAATTTAGTTAATAGTTGTTTTAGTAAAAAATAAACAACAAATTTTTTAACAAAGTTTAGGATTATGAATTAATAAATATATAATAATGCATAAAAGCAATAACCATAATAAATAATAAAAACACCCTTGTTGATCTTTAATATATTTTTATATTATTAAAAGCTGCAATATTTACAATAAGGAATCACTCTATCACAACTAACATGTTTTATTAGTAAACAATTGAATCATTGAATGGATCCAGTATATAAATATCTCAATGCCATATTTTATTTTCAAGCTTATTTCATCAATAAATTTATAGATAACTATTGCATATTACTGTGTGAAACAAATATTTTAGGCTAAGTACAGACAATGATTTTATAATTTATCTGATAAAACATATTTCCAATGAATAAAGTAATAGTTTCTTTTATGGCCTTGTAGCTATAAATAATATTAATATATTTAAAAGAATATGTGTATTTCCTTTGTTTATTTTAATTATTCTTAGGTGGATTAATGAATATACATATTACAAATTAACAAAGTCAAATTGAAACTTAATTATTGTTAATTTATTATCATATTTTCAAATATTTCGCCAACAAAACTACAAATTTAAAAATAATTCATCTAAATTTATTATTTCACTAAATTTTAAGATAACAAAGAATACACTTATTTTTAAAATACCAAGCTAACATACCTCAACCAAAGCCAGTTATTTGGCAACAGTAATCTTTATTTTCAATCCAGATATCTCTATATAAAAAATTAGTAGATAATGTCAAACCAAATCTGTAGGCCAATTTCAAATAAGTTTGAAAATTTGAAATAATGACTGTTAAACCGATATAGCAGAAGAAAAAAAAAGCCTGGAAATTTATTTTGGCACTACCTATCTACTATTTATGCTATTACTCACACTTACAGAGATGGTTCTAAAGTAAAGAGATTACTAAGTAATATTTGGTATCACTCCAAATAAAATAATCCTAAAATATTAATAGGTGTATAATAAGACAATACAGATTCTTGATAGATTGCTTAATGAAATATTAAGTAAATACAGTATTAAATTATGAACCATTGGTTGCCTATATAAAAATAGCTTAGAATCTGAAGTGTACTCATTAGAATGTTTGTGAATGTGTTTATATGCAAAAATAAAATATTTATACCCATCACTGAATGATCCTGTCCATTCTCTCTCTCCCCATGGATTTCTTAATCTGACCATGTACAGTTTTTCACGCCCACGAAAAAATGAAAGCAATCCAGTGTCACCAATGTAGACTTTTTTAACTGCTGTGAGGCTATAGGCATGTCCTTTGATGAGACCTACCTCAGTTTTTGCTTCCATTTCTTTTTTATCGATAACCTAAAAAAATGTATTGAATAATTATAAATTAAAAAATTAAAATATCTAAAATTTAAAAATTAAGATTTAAAAAAATAGAGAAAACATGATCACAGATAAAATGTATATGTCCATCAAATGCAGTATTACATGAATTCCTGAAATCTTATTCTATACAATGTATTGTCTCAAAAATAAAAGCCCTGAAATCAATTATAGTTTTCAAATATTCCCTGTTATTTATTGCTTAATCTTTAATATAGGCTTTATAAAAGACAGATAAATACTAATATAATATAAAATTTAAAAATAGTTTAACTGACTAATTTAAAATAAAATTATGATAGATTAATAATAAGTTTTTTATTATAAGATAATTTGCATTTAAAGATCAAAAGCTTCCCTCAGAATATTTAATAACATAAAAATTACATAATTATTTTTAGATAATAAAATCACTTAATGAAATCTAGTGATAGTATAAAAAAGTTATAATCATTTTCAATTATTACCAATCCACTATAGGATAAAACTCTCTCCAAGTTTAATCCAGTTTCTCTGATCTATAGCTTATTTTTTCCTATATCACATTAGCAAACTTCCTTATTTCATCCATCGTCTCACAACTGATCTTTTATAATCTTGTGGAAATTAACATAAAATTTCAATCACCTATCTATTATTATCTCCTCTAACATATATCTAGACCATTTCCATTTTAGTCTCTTAATTTTTTGATGATATAAGGAACAAAAAAAAAAAAAATTTGAAATAAAGATTATTAATGTAATTTATCAGAATTTATTACTTTTATTTCATTTAATATATCAATTTTTTTAAAATTTAATAAGTAACACATTCGAAAAGAGAAATTGTAGACCCCGGAACTGTACACTTATCAAAAATATGGCACCATCTTGCCTGCCCATAAAACATAAAAATACTAAAAATTTTATTCGCTGTCATTTTCTGACAATAAATGCATATGTTTGTGCATGATTGTAATACCGTTGCTATCACTAAAACTTGCAATGTATAACTTACCATTTACTGATTATTAGCAAAATTAATAAATTAAAACAAAATTAATTTTTTTTAACATCAATGCCAACAAGGAATTTCTTTTTTTAAAAACGGAAATGTCAAAATGCAAACAAGGCATCAATACCAAAAAGGTACTTCCCTTTCAAAACAAAATATCAAAAACATTACAATGCAAACAAATTTCCCCAATTTCAGAAATATTGCTGAAAAAAGAATTTTTGTTTTTAAAACAATGGGAAATGACTTTTTTAAAAAAAAAATAGATGATAATAACAAACATTTTTTTTTGTTTTGTGACATAATGATGACACATTTGACCTCAGAAACAAATCTGTAAATAAACATTGAATTAAAAATATTTACAAACTTCTAAAAAGGAAAATAAATTACTTTATATTAGTTACATAAAATTATTTAGAATTAAAAAAAAAAAGTTTAATAACAACTTAAGACAATCTAAGAATTACTTTGAGAATGTGAATGATTTTTTTTTATACATCTTTCAGACAATAATGTTCATTTATTCATTAATCATGAATACATCATAGCAGCTCTAATCCCAAAGTACCTTTTTTTTTTTTTAAACTGATTGTGTTATTTTAAAACAACTCAGGTAGAAAAAGATTTAGGTTTATATTTGTTTTTGTACTGGTGCTTAGTCAGTGTACTGTTTGTATCATCATTTGTTTAGTAATTTTAATTGTTCACATGATCACCATTTCATATGCTTATACATGCTGTTAATAAAAATACCAAACTCTCCATACAGTAGTGCCACCAGGTGCAAGCCTTTGTAATCAATGACTGCAGAAAGATTTGTGCATAAAATCCCTATCTAGTGCTTACTCATCCAGCCTAGTTTTTAGTTTGTGGCTTTCATCAGTGAGAAGCCTTGGATTTGACAGCAATGCACTTAGATCTCAGGTGCAATGTTCTCAGCGATGAAAGCCACAAGCTAGAAACTAGTCTGGGGATGTTGGATGAGTAGGCACTAAATAGAGATTTTATGCACCAACCTTCCTGCAGCCATTGATTACGAAAGCTTGTACTTGGTGGCACTACTGTATGGAGAGTTTGGTAATTTTAATTGTTGTAAAAAAAATTATACATCTGTTATTGTTATATGTCTTGCTTAATAAACCTATTATTAAGTTTAAACATAGCCTATAGTTATTTAATTCTCATTCTCACAATCTATAGTGTTTTGTTAAGGTAGTAAATTAGCATAATCAATTTATTAAACATAACATTTAAGATCTTTATTTCTATGAGTGAGAAATCAGTGCCCATCAGTATAAAATTTAAAAAACCTGAAGATTCAATCCTGGACCTGCAGGATAATCCTCTAAATAAAAAACTGTTGCTCAAGATTGCCATAGAATGGACTAAATAAAAGTGTTAGATCTTTCTCGATATTGATTTTATTATTATTTTTAAAAGGGGCAATGTGTTCCATTTGCAAATATTTCAATTCACTAGAATATATATATATTTAAACCAAAGTAAGTCATCACATTGTTGATCTTTAAGTATAATGATATGAACCAAACAAAAACACATTAGAGATAATATGTGTAGAAAATGCTTAAAAGATTTGCCCAATGATTCTGATAATAAAAATCCATTCTAATTCACAGAAAATAGAGTTAAACAATGAGGGATAGCTGATATACCAATGAAAGAACTTAAATCAATTTGTTTCTCAATAAACTCCATACTATCAATAACAAAGTTGATTGCAGCAATCCTGAAGCAATTTAATCCTGAAACGATGAGATCAATTTCTAATTATCTAACTGATATCTAATAATGTAACTGCAAAAACAATAATATAAACCAGAAGACATTGATATCCCAATGAGAACAAAAAAAAAACACATAAAGAAATACAAACTCAAATTGCAATTTTGAACAGATACTAAATGAATTTGTCTTTAAACTATTATAATATAAAAAGTATAAATTCATGGAGAAAACATCCAAACCTCAAACAAATCTTCATACCAAAACCCCCTATGTTTTATAATAAGAATCGCAGAAATAAAACATAATTATACAAATTCTATAATTTTAAAATGAATATCTGATCGATTTACAAATTCATCTATGTCCTGTACATTTTAACACAATGTAGATACCTAAAGGTTACTTGATTGAAACTCAATTTGTCACCTGTGGTGCTTAAATATATGAATTCCTGAGCAATGAATCATTTGATTATTTTATTTCAATTCAACTATTAATAAATCTATATATCATTACTGGAATCATTTTAAATCCATACTCTCATATCATGTTCACTTCATTGAAGAATTAATATGTACAAGGTCAATGTTATCTTTAGGTTACCTTAAATTTCATCAAACTGTTGATAGAAGCACTTATACAATTGAGTGATTTTAATCTCTTTACCCAAAAATTTCCAACATACCTGATTAGATTTTACAAAAAAAAAAAATTTACAATCCATATTGCAAATTTGACCAATTAAATGCATTTTCTTTTCTCAGCAGAAGAGCCATTAGGTTAATCGTAGTCAGTGTTTCCAGTGCATTTTTCAAATTATAATATGAACAGTAAAATTGATATCTATTTTCCAAGATATTTTAGATCTCTGATGAAGTCACATAAATTCCTATAGACTTTGAATTGTCTATTAATGATAGATCTAGAATAATCATGAATTTTATACATAAAAAAAAAAGAGTTTCCAAATTTATATTACTTATGCTCACCAAAAAGTTGATAAAAATTACTTGACAACATAGCTATTAATACTACAAATAAAACAATATCTATATTACTCTCAAACACCACTATTTTTGTAGAATAAAAAAAAACCATTATTGTATGGAAGAGAACTTCATAACAATCAGACTTTCTAAATAAAATTGTAATCCCCAGAATATGTTTATCCAAAGATTTGTGTTGATGACATTTTAATAATAATTATAAAAGGGAGCTATTCTGGAAAAGACAAACTTGCTCAGTTGGTTAGAAAGTTATCTTAAATTCAGAATTTACAAATCTAAAAGTCCACTGGTCAGCCAACAATACTTGAAGAGAAGAGAGAATAATACCACTCAAAATGTTGTTATACACCTGGGTCTCGTTTTATGCAGATTATTTTAATGCGATTTTGAAGTTATGCGATTCATGTTTCTTCTTAATATCTTTTATATTTCACTATATTTATTAGATATCAAGAAATTTAAATTATTAATAACTTATTTTGATTACTTTTTCTTCTTCAAAAATATAACGTTATATTAACAGCTAACGTGAATATGGCCTGAAGCTATATTTAGAATCTTAGCTTCTATGTAAATAACCTACTTATACTAATGAGTAAATAATAATAGATTTATACATATGTATAAAAATATTGCAATAGATATTCAAAAATTTTAAACTTTTAAAGCGGATTTTCTTAGATATTAATAGAAATAAATATTTTTTTAGATTTTTAAAATAAATAATAACGAAGATTTTATTAATTTTGAAAAATTATAATAATCTTTCTAATGATAATGTATAATCTTTTTGTTTTGATAACGATCTCATTTTTTTAATATAGAAACAGAAAACCATTAACACAGCACAAGACTGAAAGTGGCGTTAGTTGTACATCATGTCATGAATCTGATGTCTTACCAGTTCTCAAACGAACGCATATTATCAAAAAGCGGTAATGATTAAAATATGTATGGAAAAATGGAAAATTAAATACTGTAGTTAATAAAAAAAGTTTGTCTTGTATTAATTTTTTTCAAATATTTGAAATTTTTTATTAATCATACTTTATTATCTTATTTTTTTAATGCGAATATTAAAGTAATTTTTCTTTGTTGCTTTGCTTTTATGCAGATTTCTGAAAATTACAGAACCTATCCTCCATTTTTCAAGGTAAGTTAAGTTTATTTTTGTGCTATTTCTTTTGTACGCGTTTTCTGGGGAACCTATCTACCGCATAAAATGAGACCCAGGTGTATATTAACCTATGTGCTATTATTAACAGTTGAATATATTTGGAAAATTTAAATAAAGTTTGAATTTTTCTAAAGATATTCAGTATTTAATAGGCGATGGAAGTAGTCTAACTTATAATTACTTCTATTATACACAGCACATGATATTTATTCACACACAAAATTGAATTCAGCAATCAACTTATTATATGCACTTCAATATAAAAAAATATTATTACAAGACAATATAAAAATTGTAGCTAGATCTTTGTCATTATGTGCAATAGTCTTTCCCCACAATTTTATAAAATACCAAGTTTGAATAAACAGATAATCTTTGGAATTAAGCAATAACAAAATTAACCCTCACTGCACATAATATCATTGAGTGAAAACTTTAGTATAAATTATAGTTAAAAAGAATGTATTTCACTTTTCAACACTTCATCCTATGCAGTCATTATGTGCAGAATGTTATTCTTATTTGTTACATAAAAACAACCAGCTCACGATACTGTTAGTTATTTAACCCTTTGAGACCGAAAACCACTCATTTACGCTTAAAAAAAGTTTGCAATTTCGACCGCAATAGCGTGCAAACCGTATACGTCACAGTTACGCTTTTTTTTTCTTTCTCTCCGCCATTTTTCTATCTTTTTGTACGTCTAAAATTTTTTTCTGTGCGATGAAAATTAGATTTTTTATAGCAATTTTTGTAAAATACATTATTAAAATTTTGTAAATTTTTTTTATCTTTCTAGATTTTATCAACTGATAAAAAAAATATACGGAGAAAACAATTATTTTCACCGCTAAACGTAATTATGATTCTAACGAACTTTTCTGTTGATGTGTTTGATTTTGAGGTTTCGTATTCCCCATTACCTGTAAGTATTCAACATTCATCATCATCATCTCCCACTGATATATAATAATTGCTTGTAATTCCTTTGGGTTATTTATTTTATTTTATTTACTGTTTTTATACATTTCATTGTAGATAAGTTTTTATTCATTTTATAGCATACTTTGCTATTATGGTTTGCTATGTAATAATGCATAATTTAGCTCACTCTTACCCTCATGATATTCCAATAATGTAGTAATTATTTTTTACATGCATAACTTAGAATTTACTATGTTTTTATTCATTTCATTGTAGATAACTTTTTATTCATTTTATAGCATACTTTGCAGATAACTTTTTATTCATTTGATAGCATACTTTGCTATTATGGTTTCCTATGTAATAATGCATAATTTAGCTCACCCTTACCCTCATGATATTCCAATAATGTAGTAATTATTTTTTACATGCATAACTTAGAATTTACTACATTTTTATTCGTTTCATTATAGATAACTTTTTATTCATTTGATAGCATACTTTGCTATTATGGTTTGCTATGTAATAATGCATAATTTAGCTCACTCTTACCCTCATGATATTCCAATAATGTAGTAATTATTTTTTACATGCATAACTTAGAATTTACTACATTTTTATTCGTTTCATTATAGATAACTTTTTATTCATTTGATAGCATACTTTGCTATTATGGTTTCCTATGTAATAATGCATAATTTAGCTCACCCTTACCAGTTGCTCCACATCATCATCATCGGTTATTTTGAAATTGATTTTGCTCATGCATTTCTATTTTCAACAATTTGCAAACTGTCTTCAAACTATCCACTCTGTTCTGTGAAACTAACAAGGTGAAAAAAATAAATACCTCACAATGCTGAATCAACAGTCATCATCATCTCCCACTCATATATAATAATTGCTTGTAATTCCTTTTATTTATTTTATTTTATTTACTATATTTTTATTCATTTTATTTTAGAAACAAATTTTTTAATTATTTATTTGCATATTTGGCAATTATGATTTGCCATGAAATAATGCATAATTTATCTCGCCCCACCCCTGATTTTTCAATAATATAGTCATTATTTTTTACCCCCATAACTTAGAATTTACTATGTTGTTATTCATTTTATTTTAGAAACAAATTTTTAAATTATTTATTTGCATATTTGGCAATTATGATTTGCCATGAAATAATGCATAATTTATCTCGCCCCACCCCTGATTTTTCAATAATATAGTCATTATTTTTTACCCCCATAACTTAGAATTTACTAAAGTTATTACTGTTATTTTTTTTTTGATCCTCACTAAAACCTTGCATTTCTAATAGATATCCCGCATAGAGGGCCTAGAAAAACAACTGCTTGCAAAAATAGAACATACAGAGTGTCAAGCAGAAAAACGAAATTGAAATGGTCACCTTTTGCCACATTACACCAACAATCTGTAACTCAGGTAGGTCATGTTATATATTATTTTTTTCTGCATTTTATGACGAATGTGATGAAGCTGTCTATGAAATTGTCATTTTAGGCTATATCTTTCAAAATTGAAAGTTTGTGAACCAATGTAAAAATAAAGATATTTAAAAATGTGAAAAATCTCCTTTTTTAAATTATTTTTTGTGGTAATGACTATTTTATCAGCTTCATTACATTCTTTCATATTTGCACTTTCTAAAAATGTATATATATTTGTTATTTATTGTAATAAATTAGACATTTCATTTAAAATTGTATGTCCTGTAATTTTTTCTGGGAATTCAAAATGGCCGTTCAGATCTCTAAGGGATAAATTCATTTCTAGAGGATAATGACAAAGTAAACTTATCAAGACTAGCTAGCAAATCATAATACAGTTCAACCTTCAATTAAACTTAGTCTGTATACTGATTAATTGCATAAAATATTATTCTATCTTCACCAAAACTTTGAGTGCATCATTAATTTTTTTCATATCACTAAAAAAATTATAGAGGTATCTATTTATTCCCTGCACTATTAATGATTTATAAGGACATATTTCTTCAAAAAATAAAATTATTAACAATATCCTTAGTAGATTTAATATCTGTTATAGACTTAATAAATGATTTTGTGATTAATATACTTATTACTCACTTAAGATTCACCATAAAATTCTTAAATGATTTTGTGATTAATATACTTATTACTCACTTAAGATTCACCATAAAATTCTTGGTGGTTTGTTCTCTGATATTCCTCAATAAATAATATGTTTGACAATTATTAACTAAAATGACTCTTCTCACAACTTTCTCAGATTTGCTCATGAAATTCATTGTCATCTTGAGTATAAAGTCACTTAATCAAAAATGTTACAGACAATTTATCTAATCTGTACTTGCTGTTTTTGTTTTAATAAATAATAAGATAAATCTAATAGATAAATAAAAATTCCTTAATTTTTACTTTATTTTTAATGAAACTGCTTTTTTTTTATATATGATAAAAAATAAAACAATGCAATTTTTAATCATAGAATGATTAAAACAAAATAGAAAAATAAAACTTTTTCTTTGTTTTCCACAAATCGAACCAAAAACAAAAAAAAATTCTGAGTAATAATCTGTTATTACTTTAAATAACAATTTATCACTATTTTATGGATATGTACATGTATATAAGTCAAAAGACATATCTTTGTATTATTTTAAATTTTCAATTTGATTCATTAACCAAAATCCACATGAAACAACAACCACAAGAAAAAAGAATTATATATACATTTATGAATTTATAACTTTATGGACAGAGCAAGATGTAACAATCTTGTGATGGGGCTTGATCATCATCATTCCTGGCACAATATATATATATATAGAAGATCACTTTATTCTTAATGCATACTATATAAACTTAAAAATAATATAAATCAGATTTACTAACATTGATGGCACAGCACATGAGTGATCGATGTTCTGCTTCTGTTCGCATTGAACGAAATAATTCATGTCTTTTTTCTTCATCTTCAGAATATTTTCCTTCTTTCAAATCTGTTGTTTCTGCTACTCCACTAGTAAAATCAACCAAGGCATCTGTTAAATTACCACCATCCAAGGATTCATATGAACCACTCAATCTAAAATATAAATAGATATATGCATACGTGTGTCCATATGATAATTTGCATCATGTTTGAATAAAAAAGTATATGAACAGTAGCATTTTACAATAATGCTATGAAGCAAATATGGTAATAAATGGATTATGAATTTTTCATTCAAAAACTCATATCCAGAAAATTTTCCTCTCACATAAGCTTAACATGTCAATTCAAACGTATGAAAATAATATACGACATACACACACACAGTAAATTATAGTATCAGTTTTAAGAACTTTAAATACTTTCTATTGTGCAATACTTTAAAGATAAATTCTGTATATAACATGCATATCTTAATGTATATAAAATTCAAATGAAAATAAACTAACTCCACCATTTTGTTTGAATTACATATATATGCAGAAACAAACAACTCAAACAAATTTTTAAATTATATTAATCTATAGAGTCATATATAATAAAATCTTTGCAACTTTGACATAACATCAAAATACCAAATAATCAACTCCTTCAGGATGATCATTTCCTACTTTACATCTTTCCTTGCAGCTGTCAAATAACTCAATAGTCATCATCTTGGAGAAAGTGATTAATTGATATTTTGATATATCAAAATGAAGTGAGAATTTATTGGCTGGTGTTATTTAAACTTTAAGAAGAAATTTATTTACCGTTTATAATATTATCAGTAGAGGGTCAGCTTATTTGGTTTATATATATATATAATCTATGCAAAACATTCTTAAAATATCAAAACTTTCAAAATTAAATAATAATTACTTTAGCAATATACAAATTCACTTTTAGTAGATCAAAAATGTAGATAAAAGTTTGATATCATTTAAAAAATATAGGTAAGCATCCTTTTTAAACAATTGGTAATGATCCAGGGCAAACTAATTTTCATCTAGGAGAATTTAAAGACAACTAATGGAAAACCGTGTACATGGTAAAGTAACTTCATCCAAACAATTTCTAATTTACAAATGGGTACTAGTCACAAGTAACAAGCAAAGTGAATATGTATAAAAACAAATTTCAATATACATTCAATTATATTTCCTGATTGTTACCCCCCCCCTCTACCTAATAATTTATTATATTAACAAAATAAATAATCCACTTAGTTCAGATGAAAAATTACAAACAATAGAATTATTAACAATAATAATAACTTTAATCAAAGAATGTTAATAATAATAAAAATGTATTTACAATTAAGAAAATTATATGGCAATCACGTGTGAGAGAAGAAAAATCATGTAACTTATAATATCTTTGAGGACATAAATCCAATTTATCCAAATCATTTTGAACACTTTTTAGCAAAACCTTTTCTTGTACATATATGCACATAAACCTAGGTTTTGACTTTCCTGTAATCTTCAGAGTCAAATTTACTTTAACCTACATTTAAAAAAGGTTAAAGTAAATTTGGCTCTGAAGAAGACTGTAGGACAGTCGAAACATAGGTGTATGAGCATATATGTACAATAAAAGATTTTTGCTAAAAAATGTTTGAAGTGATTTGGATAAATTGGATTTATATATAATATTATAGCAAAAATAAAGGAAAAGTGATTTTGGTAATATCTTTGAGGATAGCTATAGAAAGTTTAGTTGATTACTTTAACAACTTTGTGAACTCGCAGATATATTTTGTATCTGTAAATGTGAGACTAAGACCATTAATCATTAAATTTTAATGTCTGCTGGCAATTAATATTTTAATTTCTTTTGATTTCTTCTGAGGCAGTTTTCAGTTTCCGTTGCAGTTTTCTTCTGAGCATTTAAAATAAGCAGATTCACAAATTAATTTATAGAAGTACATTTCTACAGGATAATCACTTAGATGACTAGTTTTTCTTTTATAGCGAGTAACTGTCTAAAATTTCTTCCACTTTCAATAATGATGAATAGATCGACAGAATCAAGATTAATTTTTAAGGCATATTTTTGTCTATAACTTTATATTCAGCTACAATACTAAAAAAGGTTAAAGAAAGCATCCTGGAATATGTTTATAAGAGGAAGGGTTTTTTAATAATTATGTTTTACTAGATCTTACTTATGGATTGGAGACTTGGATAGTTAAAAAAACAGCAACATAGACTTCAAATCTTAAAATTCTTCACAAAATTTTATTTGACTTTTATCTAGTACAAGACATGTTAATGAAGTATGCTATAATTCTTTCCATGGTTTCCTGGAAAGCAGATGACTTTAGAAAGCTCCTGTTGGTTCCCATACCAACATTTTTATTTTTCACCCAGTCATTTGCAACTGGTTTCTATAGCAATGTTTTGTTTATTTTAAATTGTAATACTTTATTATCTTTTAAAATAATAACACATTTTATCTTTACATTTTTTTAACATTTTAAAATCACTTTAAAATTTATTCTATATACATGACTTTAATATTTAGTTATACATAATAAAGAAAAATATTTACATAAAAGCAATGCCTGAAAACTCAGACATGAGATTACATGAATGGATTTAACCATAGATATTGCTCAATTTTATTTCTACATTAAAAAGGCAATTTCTTTCAATTTTACAATAATGTCATGCTTAGCCATACTTCTTTGGAAACAGACTTACAAGCTGGTATAAACATAATAAATAACATCATCTTTACAAATCCACAGTACATGGGTATTCATTAAAAAAAATTGTTTCATTAATTCAACTAAAATTATTACTGGACCTGATCATCTGCCTGCAATGTTGAGATGAACAATGAAATCTCCAATTGATAATGAGGGTATCATGTAATATGAATACCAAGAAAGCTATCAAAATGAAATCATCTGTTAAAAAAATTCTCTCTTCTTGCATAAAATACAAATAATCCCAAAAATGTTAACTAAAAAATTAAAACACACACAGTGCTCATTGGGAAAAACTCGGGTGGTGGGTATATTATCAGTTTAACCTTACCTCTGTAAATTTAATTAGTATTTTAACTCCTACTAATTAAATGTCCTCCATTACCTGATATTTATTTTTCCTTCTAATAATAATTACTGTACACAATACGTTTTAATAAAATATTTTATATTACAGCAATTCAATTAATCTTATTCCGGCTATTTATTTATTTCCTCTCTCTGTGAATTAATCTCATAACTTATTTTATTAAAATGCATATATTTCACCTGTCAACCAAACCATATACAATTCATTTAAATAAAGCCTTGCTCTTCTATGAGACTTAGAGGCTAACAAATATGCAAACATGCCTAGTTCACTGAGGATAATTAGAGGCTAATAAATATAAAAATAACATGGTTGGGAACAGTTGCTGAGATAAGAACTCTGAAGTATCAAATAAACAAGACAATTTCAAAATAATGACACACTCTCCATTCAACACCAAGACAAAAAGCATCATGATCAACCATTAATAAACTCATAAAAATTAATTTTAGTTTCTAACTATATAGTGTTTTCCTATATCAACAATGCAAAGAATAGAGTGATATTTAAATTCTGAGTTCTGATATTTTTCTTTAACTATTTAAATATGACACAAATAATTCTGAAACTTCTATCAATCATTTAGAGTATCAAGACAGTACTTCTGTTTTTTTTTTATCAACCTTTCAATATTAAATGGAACATTATTATTATACCGAGTTCATTTGCCTTTTTTTTTAAAAACTATTGCTTTAGTACTTGAACAGTACCATTGTTTTTTTTTCTTTTTTAAAACTAGTCTTTTTTTCGTCGATGCTCAATAGGATCTACTTTTATAGTGTGTACCCTATAAATTATTTGCCCATTCTCCTCTATCAACTAACTATTAATAAGACCAGAGTCATCAACATAGAGGCCATCCTTATTCATAGAAGAATTAAACCTTGCCTCTCTCTAAATATTTTTTAATTAATATGCAGGCCCTCACTTGGAATGACCTGTAATACATTTTATTTATAATATATTAACTGATTTATTTTTAGATAAAATGAATATTTCATTTTGTGCTTTATAGCTCTACTTTTTACTCTCATCTTCTTATAACGAGTTTTTGAACATAATTTCTTATTGGACCATTTACTTAGCTTAATTAGTTGCTTAAGCTCTGGATTTCTCTTTTCTAGTTCTCTAAATTTTAATCTGAATAGTTTTCTAGCACTTTTATTATATACTCTATGAAACAAAATACTTTTATATTTGATTTTATTAAAGTGATCTTCTTGATCATCCATTTTCTTACTCCTACCTTTATTATATGTGAACTCAGATGCATAGTCAACTATAATGCAAGTATCACTCTCCAAAGCTTCTGTGTTAAAATTATTTATATTACCAATATACTGAACACTTTTAATTAATACAGTCGAGTCATTTATCACCAGCTTTATTTGCTTCATCTAATTTAGATATATCTAGCTCTATTTTCACTAACCTCTTTGTTCTCCTCCTGCATTTTAATTTCACATCCATCCCTTATTTAGATATTTTCAATTGCTTGAATCAAGCAGTTGATTTCTACCTTTGCTTGAGTCCTGCCTGTTCTCTATTTTGGCCTTCTCAACTACTCCATGCAATTGTTCAAATTTCCCTGATCATTTTTATTCAATTGAACTTTGAGACTTACTTCACCAATTTTGCTTTCTAACTTCACAAAACGATTTTCCAACCTACATATGATTTGCTCAGTTAATTGCTCTATCAGTTTTCTTTTCTCTGACTCTCAATTTGGCTTTTCATTTCTGTGAACATGCTTTCCATGTTCTCTTTAGTTTCTTTATTTTGTGTTTTAAGATCTTCACTTTGTTTTTCAAACTTTCTATTCCATTCTGTATTTTGTGTTTTAAGATCTTCACTTTGTTTTTCCATTCATTTATTTTGTGTTTTAATTTTTTTATTCAAATCTGTGAACATGCTCATTATCATGTTCTTAAACTCACTATCACGAATCTCAGTTGTACTTTCCTGAGCTTCCATTTTTGCTTTAGCTCGGGTGATCATCTATATAATTTATATAAAAATCTAGCTACTCACTTCTCTATAAAAATTAAAAAAAAAAAAAACGTATATAAAAACTCTAATATTTCTTTTATTTATTTAATAACTAAAATGCTCATTCTTCTCTCCATCATTCAACTGTTCTCTCTACCAATCTATTTCTATCACTATTTTTGTCTAAAAATTTTATGAGTTTAATTGATTTATTTTTAATTATAACAAAATAAATGATTATTTTTCTCATCTGACCAAGTATTTATTTTTGTATTTTAATAATAATAAAAATATATACTTTAAAACTAAACTGGGTTCAATCCCTGTTTGTTTTAATCAAAATAATCCCGGATTGGCCCCCAAATGTAATGGTAAGTATCCTTTTTGAACAATTGATAATGGCCCAGTTAACAATTAAAATAACAAAAAAATACAATATTTGGCAATCTAATTTTCATCTAGGCGACCGTATACATGGTGGAGTAACTATATCTAAACTATTTTTAATTTACAAGTGGGTACTAGTTATAAGTAATGATCAAATTGAATATGCATAAAAACAAGATCCCATATATTCAATTATATTTCATGATTGTAATCCCCCTCCACCTAATAATTTATTACATTAACAAAATAAATAATCAGCTTCATTCAGATGAAAAATGACAAACAATAAAATTATTAACAATATCAATAATTTTAATAGAATGATAATAATGATAATAAATATATATATTTACATATTTACAATTAAGAAAATTATATGGCAATCACATGTGAGAGAAAAAAATCTTTGTAACTTACAATACCTTTGAGGATAGCTATAGAAAAAGTTCAGTTGATTTACTTTAAGATCTTTGTGAGCTCACATATATATTTTATATCTGTAAATGTGGGAATAGAACCATTAATCATTAAGTTTTAATGTCTTCCAGTAATTAATATTTTAGCTTCTTTTGATTCCTTCCAAGGCAGTTTTCTTATGAGAGTTTCCATTGCAGTTTTCTTCTGAGCATTTAAAATAGGCAGATTAATTTATAGAAATACATTTTTATAGGATAATCATTTAAATGACTAGTTTTCCTTTTATAGTAAGTAACCACCAAAATATTTCTTCAGCTTTCAATAATGATGAATAGATCAGCAGAATCAAGATTAATTTTTAAGGCATATTTTTGCCTATAGCATTATATCCAGCTAAAGGTTAGGAAAACATCCTGAAGGGTTGGTTCTCTACTCAATAAAATGCATGATATAAACTTAAAACTCTTTACAAAATTTTATTGACTTCTATCTGGTATAAGAATATCTCAATGAAGTGTATTGCAGTTTCTTAGAAAGCAAACAACTTTAGAAAACTTCTGTTAGTTCCCATAGCAACATTTTTATTTTTCACCCAGTCATTTGTGACTGGTTTCTATAGCAATGTTTCTTTTATTTAAAATTCTAATATTATTTTTTAAAATAATAAAGTAATAACACATTTTATCTTTACACTTGTTTTTTTAACATTTTAAACCCACTTTAAAATTTATTCTTTATGCATGATTTTAATATTTTGTTATACATAAGATTATTACCACAACTTAAAATGAATTAATTTTTAGGTTTTGTATATCAGCAAAAAATAAAGAAATAAATATGAAGATTTCTTTAATTGATAAAGAGAAATAATCTAATTTTTTTTTATGTAGAATTCTGATAAAAGAGGAAACAAAATCATAAAAAGACCTAGCTGTTAATTAAGTATCAGAAAGATGATGAATACCTTTTTAACATAACTTTAATTTATTTTTTTAAAATAATTACTGTATATTTTTTTTTGAAACTGAAAATGATACAATATTCACTATTTTTTAATTACATAAAATACTTTTGTATCATGTAAATTATAATTTTTAAAAAAATGATAGGCAGGTGTCAGATTTAGGTTTAACAAAGTACTTATAAATATTTTTTTCTTTTAAGTAGAAGTTAAAATGTGAAAGAAAACCAAACTTTTCTTTTGAAACTTCCTTTAAATATAAATATATCAGTACATTTTTTTTTTTTGGCAAAAAGTGATCAAAAAGATCCAAAGCAATATTTATTTATGTAAAATAGATTCTGGTTATAAATATAAAAAGATTATTTATCTCTTGTGAAAGAATTCTCATAATTTAATAGAAAGATGAATTTAATGGGAGGATAACATTTAACATTAAATTATGCTGTGATCATTATTTGGTAAGCCCTTTTATAGTTTGCTGCAGTGGCAGATTCTGGAGTTTAAGAGTCAAGAATTGTGGACAGCTTTGTTATTTCCAGCATTCTAACTTCTTTTGAATTTACAAACAATAAAGACCACTTAGTTATTATTATTCCACTTAAACTTTAAAATGTCATCGTTGTTATTCCTATTCAGGATCACCATTAAAATCCAATATGTCTTTAAATCATCTATTAACATAATAATATTGGCAAAAACATTATCAGAAAGTTTTTTCTAAATGTTTTATCATGGATTTGTATATTTATGATTTAGCTTATATAGCTAACAAATGTAAACATGCATATAAAGAATATTTGACACTTATTTTATTATGAATTATAATTTTTAATAAATAAATTAGAACTATTTGCAAACATTTTTTCTTTAATAACAGTTACTACTTACTTTGCATATGCTTTTTCCAATAATGCACTCCAAAATTCATTATTTGCCTTAGAATGAATGAAAATTAATTGGCCACTAATGGTAGGAAGATAATCATCTATAACTACATCAACCCATTCTCCAAACCGCCAAAAACGAAAGTGAAAAATTCCAGCATAATTTGCTTTATCATTCCATTCTTGATCTTTACAATCTGGAATCACCTAGTTAGAAATATATTTATACATGTGCATCTATCTATCTATTTAAATAATATATAAGCACACATTAATATGTGTATATTACAAATTATAAAAAATATTTCTTAAAACTAAAAAAACATAAAAGAGTATTTTTCTATAGTGTTTTTATATTTTATTTATCATATGATCAGTTGGCTATAAGATTAATCAACCTTTAAGCAACGATGTTGGCTCCTCTGTGTTTATTTTATCTCTTTTATATAGACATATAATAATTTTATTTATTATATGTTAATGACAAATCTGCTTCCTTATATTTAATTAAGATTGTTTAATATATATGTGAATAGAATTTCTAATGATTTTAATAAGTCCATAAATAAATCATAGCAATTAAATTTGTAAAGTTGAGAATATATAAATTTATTCACAGGTCAATAAAGTCTAAATGCATTACTATAATTTAAAATCAGACTCTGAAAAAATTATTTTAACAAACTTGTAAAAATCCACTTTCTTGTATTAATGTCAATTTTTTTTATCTGCCCTCTCCTCCCCCTCTCCCAATTCAGATTCTTAAATAGTAAATGAACTAAGCATTAGTATTTTGAAAATGAGACAATTTTATATTAGTGGCATTTTTTCTAGTTATAATTCAAGCTAATTTATAGTTTCAAATAATGAAATGGCTGTAATTTTTTTAGCAATATTCTATCAAACTTGGCTGGCATGCTAAATGATATTGAAATCAATACTACTTATGAAGAGTGCATGAGATAGATCCAAGAACTGCATGCAGCACATGTATTCAATTTGGCCACTTGAACACAAACTTATATCATTTTTGTTTATAGATATTGTAAATTACAAAATATATCTAATATAATAATATCAATTTGTTATCTAGCAATAATCAATAGAATGAGCAAGTTCTACAAATATATGTATCACAACAGAACAGAAAAAAATGATATATATATATATATGATATACATAGAATGATTACATATATTATATAGGTATGTGTATGGTTAATTCAATATTGAAGATGATCATGCCATATGTATTTATTTGTAATGGAAAGAAAATAAGCACACAAATATAAATGCTATCTACATGAATGGCAGTTATTTCCTCTCTTATTTATGGCATATGACTATAATTTGCTCCAAGTTGGCATACTATAATAAATCAAAATAGAATCTAACAAAATATTTATTTGTAATCACAATGGTAATTGTGTTTAACCCATATTGGTATTATGTATGTACAGGCTATGAATAAAATAGTAACTAAGCAACTTCTGTATGTGTGTGGACTTGAGCAATTTATAGCCATATGCCATAAATAGCAGAGGAAAGAATCTCCACGTATGCAGGGAGCATTTATATTTGAGTGCTTATTTTCTATCCATTACAAATGAAAGTATAATATGGCATGAATTAGATTTACATGTTTGGCTTTTTCATGTAACTTCCTCTTTATTTTCCTGGATCATATTATCTCAATGAAAACTACTAATACAATGGAGGACAGTATCAATAATCACCATTTCAGCATCACTAGTACTGCTAATTTAAATGGATATTTAAGTCCCACATTCTTTTTTTATTATTTTCAAAATTATCAATAAATGGAACAATCTGTGGAAATGTTTTGTTAAACTACTATAAATGCCTGCCTCAATAATTTTGCTACTGTAAAAAAAGTGTTCGCACAAATGGTACATAAAAGAAAAAATAAAATAAAAAGATTACAAAGTATAATTCTTATTATATCTTATTTCCATTTTATTAAAAATTTGTAAAATGTTATCATAATTTGAAATTAAGTCTACAATTTTGACTGTTTATTATTAGAATTTATTACTCAACTTATATGCTTTGTTGGTTAATAATTCTGCCATAATTATATTTATTTTGGTATTATATGTTAATATTTGCTTATTATAAGTCATGAAAACCTTATAGTTAATTCTAGATTGAAGCTTTTAATCATAAACCATTGATTATTTCATTTTCTTTCATATATTTAGAAAATAGACATTTGATATTGCTAAATTTTATTACCAAATTCATACATCACCTTCTTCATCTACTCATGAATCTTCAAATAAATAACTAACCATTTTACATTTCTCTATGTTAAATTATAGAAGATTTTAAAAATAAAATAGATATATTAATAAGAATTATTCTGCTATACACTATGCTTTTCATTCTGAGTAGTCCTATACATTACAAGTTCATTATTCTTCATTACATGTGCTACCATTGAAATTGAAACTCCCTAAATTTTTCTAATATTAATCTAAGCTCATAATGAGGGAATGAAAGCTATGTTATTAGTAGTATTCTCAATTAATTTTGATAATTTATGTCTGCATAGTTAGCTCCTTTTATCATTCCCTAGTTTGCTTGAAAAGATCAACCATTTGCTCCACAATCAATGTTTGAATTTCTCATTACTTTTTAATTATTCTATACTGCTTTCTTTAAATGAAAATATTATTAATAGCTTCTAAAAATTAATAAATAGTAATCATATTTGTCAAATAAATTGCCCTATTTAAATTCTCTATTTATTTATAAATCAATGTCTCTATACATGTGTATACTAATATCCATGAACTTAAATAAATTATAGGCAGATTATTTCGGAATTGCATAATACTTTCTGCAATTTTTATTTGCACTTGACTAACATAGTGGAAAGTTAGGAAAGAGTTGGATTAAATGTTTATCTCATGTATTATATAAAATCCCTATGAAAAAAAAAAAAATCTATTAATAGTATTTTACATATCCAAAATGAATAAGTTATTATATTAACTAATATTTCTTTTTAAGCTATCAATATGTCAATAGTTTGGAATATAACTTGAAAAGAGTTCACTATAATTCAAATATTTAATGTTATCATCATCATCGTCAACCATTACCAATCCACTGCAGATGAAGTTCAATTCATTTCTTCAATTTCTAGCTTCACTTCTCCTTATCATCCCTACACACTTTCTTATTTCATCCATCCCATATGTAATCTCTTTCTGGGTCTTTTACAATCTCTTAGAATCCATTTTAAGATTTCAACTGACCATTCATTATTATCTCTTTTAGCAATATGTCCATCCCAACTCCACAAGTATTTTAATCCTTTCAATAATGTCAGTAATACCTGCTTGTCCCCTTACCCATATATTATGTTTCCAATCTCTTCTAATTATTCCCATTATGCATCTCTCCATACTTCTTTGAATGGTCTGAAGTTTCTGTATTACTCTTCTATTATCTATAAAGTAATCGTGTCTACATTCATAAACAAAAACTGGTAAAACACATTTATTAAAAACCTCCCTTTTCAAACTCATATTCATTGATCATTTCTATAACTTGTTTCAATGTATGGATATGATCCATTGTACTAAAACAACTTTTAAAACCAGCTTGTTCTTTTGGTTGGTTGAAATCCAAAGTTCTCTCTAGATGAGTTATATATTATTAAAAATTTTGTATAAAATTGATAAAAGACTGATAAGTCTGTAATTTCTAATATCTTCCTTTTTCACTCTTTTTAAATACTAATACTATATTCTTCCAACCATAATAGTTGTTGAAGGTACTTGTTCTTTATTACTATATAACTCTTGATAAAACTCTTTTACCCATTTCATAATGTCATCTATCTTTTTAGTAATAGTTCCATCTTTTTTTCTTATTGCAGATATAAATTTCCTTCCAATATCAAAATGTTGTTTTACACTCTTGAGACTTTTATTCCCTTATACAGCTTTCCTTGCTAGTTCATAATTATAGTTTCTTATATCCTTATCAACTCTTTTTTGCACCATTTTACAAAATTTGAGATATTCAATCCTTTTTAATGCATCATTTTTATATATCTTCATATTCCTTCTTTTCTTCATAAATTCTCTAGTCTCAGTAGAAATTTTATTAGTCAATTGCTGCTTTTTTTACTAGCTATCTCTATTGCAGATTTTAAAAGTATATCAGTTATTTTCTCATTAATTTCATTGAAATCTGAATCATATTCAAAATCTACTAATACTTGAAACCAATTTGCAAGTTCTATTTTAAATTCATTAGTGTTTTGGAAAATTAAAAATAACAACTGTAAATATTGTTTTTCTTTATAATTTTTATCTCTAGTTTTGCATATCTCGCTAATCGATGATCACTTCCTGTGTTGAATTTATTAAGGATATTACAATCTTGAAATATGTATTTTCTGTTAGTCAAAATATAATCCAATTCTGCTGAACTTTCATTTGGATGCTTCCATGTCCATTTCCTTTTATCATTTTTCTCAAAAAAAGAATTCATAATATAAAGTTTTTTCTTTTTCTGCAAACTCCACAAGTCTATGTCCTCTCTCATTTCTATTACCATAACCAAATTTACCTACAGCACTTTCATCTTTCAATTATTTACTAATTCTAGCATTAAAGTCTCCAATAACAATTTTAAAATGTTGTTCGGTCTAATCAAAAGCCTTTGGTATGTTCATATAAAAATCCTTTACTACTTCATCACTATAAGAACTTGTTGGGGCAAAAACCTGTATTATCTGCATTTGTTATCTGCTATTTAGTTGAATAACTAATCTTGCCACTCTGTCCGATACACCATCAATCTCCACAATGTTGTTCTTCTAATTTTTTGTGCCTTTGTAGTACGGTATATGTCTACTTTTTAAATCAATAGTCTCTTCACTTTTTCCTCTAACTTCACAAAGTCCAATAATGTCCCGTTTAACATGAGACAGTTCTTTTTCCAATTTTTGCAATCTTCCTTCACTTGAAAGTGATCTGAAGTTGTAAGAACCTAACTCTGTTATATATATTTTGTTTTTTATGTACTTTTTTTAAAATATGATTTAAATTTTTTAAAAAATGGCAAAAACTACTGTCTATAATTTTTATTCATATAAGCAGTCTTGCATTTTTGATTAAATTATTTTATTAAGATATTATAAACTTAAAATTTTAAATCAAATATTTATCTGATTTTTGAATTAGCAAAACTAAACTATAACAAAAATGAAGTATTTTGAGGTATGTGACAGAACATAAATAAAATCTAAGTTTGTGATATATTTAAATTTCTAAATGAAATTAAGTTTATAAATTTTATTAATATTATTTGTGAGAATTAGCTATCAAATTTAGAGATGTTTGAAAATAAAATTTTAACAAGGATTTATGTATTTGTTTAAGTTTGAATCAATAAAAAACTTATTCATATTTTATTGATAGTTATCATATTCTGAGCGTTGCCTTTGGTGGCTAGTGTATTGTAATTGTTCATCATTTTTATATGCTAAGTCAGATCTTGTTATACTTCTATTAATTTAATTAGTTTTTTGATTTAGAGTCATGATTTTAGAAGTCTCAGAGATAATGTATATTTTTCTAGTCGTTTAATATTGAGGTAAACATTTTATATTTGGGATTTACTGCTTACTATATTTATGACAATTATATGATTGGCTGACCAAAGCATCTTTTATATTTGAAATACAAATCTTTGTAAATGTCATAAAAAATTACTCTATTCTCATTTATCACATGTATATTTGTACATCATCTTTTAAATTAAACTGTAGCATTAAGTGTTTAATCGGTCTTGAATTTGAAAAAGCATAAAGGAAATATATTATGATTTACTGTTACTTGATAAATATTATCAATATAATAATTGGCCAATTATTATTTCTGATCTTGTTAAATGGGATTTAAACTTAGTCCTACCTTATCAACTATACTATTTGCATCAAAAATGTATAAAATGAAGTTATTTTAAAGTGAAGAATATTACTCTATAATTTTCTTTTATGATTCCTTTGATGTAAAGTTATTATTTAGATCTTTTTTATTTTTTTGGAAATAAAAATTTCCAAATTGTTCATATATTGTACCGGATATTCACATGTGTTAAAAACATTGGTCACTTAAGGGCACTACTTGACTACTTAATGAGCCTAGAAAATTTGGCTGCCTGACTAACATGGATAACTATTATTTTTGATTTACAATTATATCATTATTACATATGGTTTTTCAATAAAATTATTTATAAATAAAATTTATTTGGGGTGACCGAATATTCACTATCAATAATGAGCAGTCCTAACAAAAACAAATTATTTGCCCTTAACATTAGCTCTGCTTAGAATATGAGGCTCACATCTATTAAACAATTGATAAACTGACACAGTAAACAAATGTCAGCCAAATTAAAAATAATAATGATGATAATGTTTATTACAATTAAAAGAAAATAAAGAAATCTTAAAATTAATTAATGTTGCATCTACGGATGACTACGATCTTACTTACCATAGTCTGATTATGCCGAACATAGCTCAGGAGGCATGAGATTCTTGTGAGCAAGAAGCAATGAATGACTAGTGATGCAAAATAGAATTGGACAATTAAATTAATTTTAAGTAACAACAATTTAATTTAACAACAATTCATTAGCAAATCCTTCTATTATTCTTATCCATGTGAAAACTCATTTTTCAGTTCAATTATGAGAAGTCTAGTCTTTCAAGTAAAGTATACATATACAATTAATGCATGAATGTTTTAATTATTTGTTCTAGGTCTGTATATCCATTTTAGATAGGTAAATGGATAGCATCAGTAACTCCAGGTTTGTGCCAGCATTTATAATTCAATCAAGTACAGGTGTATATTCAAACACATAAGTTTTATTATTTTATTCAGATATAGATATGATTCATATAGCATTTTATTATTTTAAGAACCATTGCAAGTTGGTAAATGGGTAACATTAGCAATTCCAGGTTTGCGGAGTATTTATAATTCAATCAAGTATAGATGTATTTTTATACACATAAGTTTTATTATTTTATTCAGATATAGATATTATGTATATAGGCATTTATAATTTGAACATATAACACAATTGAAGTTTCTATACCACGTATGTACATGTACGTTTGGAGTTAATTCACAACTCATTATTTTATTAATTTTTCTCTCTTTTATTTTATTTTAAAGAAAGATAAAAAAACTATCATCAACTTTTGACAGAATTAACGATTGATAGGTAAAATATTATTACTTCAAGAAAACACACATATTGCAGAATTTTAGGCATATTTAAATAATTTTCCTAAACTAATAACAAATTTTTCTTTTTGTTTTATAAAAATTGATAGCTACAATTTTAATTAATATTTTATTGTAATTGAATCATTTCTAATTGCTTATCTCTAAATTCATGTCTTTGTTTATTACTGCTTTTTCTAAATAACTGAGGGTCTGTCTTGAAGCCGAAAGGCACATTGAAACTTCTAGGCAAAGCTTGGAGATTCACATGATTTGCAGATAGAGAGAGAGCAAGCGGTCTAGCCTATATTAGGATGATTTTTCATTAGGCTATTTGATGGTTCCATTAAATCACTTTTCTAGTAGTCTAGTAGCTAAATCTTGTGTCTAAATTAAATCTTGTCTCTGAATCAGTTAATCAATTTCTAACAATTTTTCAGTCTATTTATATTTTTTTTCTCTGACAAATGGATTCACCTTACATGCCCTTTTGATCCCATTGGTGGCAATGCTTTTTCATCCTTGTCCGCATTTTTTAATCCCCTAGAACATTGGACATTTTCTCTTTGGCAGGAACAGACTTTTAATTAGTGACTATTTTCAAGTACCTGCCTTCATGTTGAAACAGTCAGCTTGTACAATCCAACTGTTTCACTTACTATATGCTATAGTAGTATTCTGTTATATATAAACACCACCAAATTCTCATATATCTTATTAATAATACCGTAAAAATCCGCCTAAATTTAAAACTTAAATAATCATGTATGTGTGCATATATATTTACATATAGAGAGAAATGTGCATTTATAAAGACATAAATCTCTAAGATACGCACATATATAATTTTAATATTAATTAAATGAAAAACAAGTTGTATGTGTAACTTTAGACTACATATATGCTAGAAGATTAATGTTAATAGGATTTAAAACATTAAGATTTCTTTATTTTGAAATATTTAGTAAATTAGTAATATTTGAAATTATATAATTTTGCATATATCAGTAAATTAAAATGGTCAAGTTACATATATAACAAAATGTTTTTCACAAATGTTAGATTTGTTTTTCTAAAGCGACCCAGAAGAGTTAATCTTTCCCGATATAAGATTGACCAAATTTATATTTAGAATTAAAATTGGAATTAAAATAAAAGATTGCATAAATTACAGCGTGTCACGAAGGTTAATTTGACCTAATTAAAAGTTTGCCACAACAGGCTTCCGCGATTACTGGCAGTAAGCAAACAAGTTAGGAAAACTTGTCTAAGAAAATAATATAATGAAAGAGAGGGGGGTAAGGGTATATAAGCTACAGCAGCCATTTTAGAGACATTCAGATTCTTTATAATTTTAGTAAAGTACTGAAGAGATTTAATAATTATCATGTTGGGGTAGGAGGCCCAAAATCTTGAATTTCCTCCCGATGAGAAGCTGCCTGATGCTGAAGAAGATGGAGAAACAGCCGTAACCACCTAAAGATTTCCTAAGATCAAGAGAACCTGCCAGCAGAGAAAATAATGGTAATCGTTCCTTCAAATTTAAATCTTCAACTAAACTCAAATCTAAAAAGCTAGCTTATTCTAAAGTAATGGCCATAATAATTGTAATAATAATGTAACTAAACTTGTTTTAGATGTATTTTTATTTTCCTTAGTTTAATTCAAAATCTTGCCTAATTTATTTTCCGAGTTTTCCAGATTTGGTTTAATTATTTCCTAAGGTTTTCCTAAATTTATTTCCTGAGTAGTTCCAAATTTAATTTGTTTCCTTACCTAATTTTCTGAGTTGCATATTAATTTGATGAAAACATTTAATTTATTAAGTCAAATATCTTATGTCTTGGTTTACTTATGTATGATTGATTTAGTTTTACGTATTTAATTTAAATTGTTTAAAATCATTTATATTTAATGTTTAATAATTTTGTTGAATAATCTATTTTAGAGTAATAATCAAAATTCTCAGTTGTTATATATAATATATTTAACGTTAGCGATAATAATTGCTTTCGTTAATTATAAACAACTTCTAACTTATAAACTAAATCAATCAAATTTCAAATACGCTACAGAAACTTCTTTTATAAAAAAATGCGAAAACTAAATTTCAGATTTCACTTGCGTGAAATCTTATATTACTTATATATATATATTGCATTTCCTAAAACTATGCCTAATCTTATTAAATTTTACTTATTTATTGTTTATGCTATATGTATCCAAAACCGGGTTTTATTCGTAATTAAGTCATAGTGAGAAGTAAATCTAGATTCTCACCTATATATGTGTAAATTTGCGTAGATTAACGCACAAACTAAAAACCCCATTTTGAAATGAATAAAAGCTTTTGATTGAGATATAACTATAAACTTATCGGTCAGATTTGCTTTTAAATATGATGTTAAAATGATATCTAGTTGAAATGATAAAATGCAGCATAAATCCATAATTTTATATTGTAATTTCCCCTTACTATGCTGTATTCCTCCTTAAATCAATAAAAACCTATATAGATAGTCTTTTAACTTGGATTCATAAATTTTCTTTAATAGTATAATTAAAAATACTATATGAACTGATACTGAGTAGTTTCATGAAGGAAACTAGAATTGGCATCTTAATTTTTAGTATGTGATTATGTTGTCAGTGGTTCATATGTGTCCTTTAGAAACGCTATGGCATAACTCACTTGTTGCTGTATTTCTTTACTGGGCGTATGTGTTAGGGCTACACCAGTACCCTTAGTTCGGGCAATTATCTTCCTCAGATGGGATTGGTACGCGCCAATCCATTCTGCATCCTTAATAATGGAGCATGAGACTCGCACAGAGCATAAGACTCCCACTTAAAATAAATTGCTCGATCATCCAGACTAAAAAGGCCTCCTAATTCACAGCAATGAGTTCGGTTGAAGGGAACCGTTACTTGGCAAGAATCCCGTGAAAAAGATACATATATGAGACGCAGGGACCCAGAGTTATATGTTTTATATACGCAAAGGTATCTGAATTCTGGCTGCCCATAATCAGTTCATCCCACCTTTTTATTATTATTTCAGCATTGATCTGAATTCGAATCCAGATTGATAGGCAAATTATCTATATAGAGAGTACATTAGTTATTCATGCTTATATTAAATACTATGTTCTTTATAATTTATTATTATCACTTCCACTAATTATTAAAGCAGATCTATATTCAATTAAATAGCATAAACTAGGCATAGATAACCATGAGCAAAGTCATTTCATTCTAAATTTAATATTAATGCTCATAAAAGTATAAAAACGGAATGTATTATTATTTAATCACCTGCGAGTGATAGATTCAAAAATATAGCTAAGTAAACTAATTTGTAACTTAGAAATCATAATCACTTATGTGTGATTTAATGCTATATATAAACCGAAAGTGCATACTTTATAATTTGAATTGTAACCTAAGCTTATAATCACCTGCAAGTGATTTCATATACCAAACATATATGTAGACCAAGTTATGTAACACTCCTAAAATTATCTCTAAAACCCATCACTTGCGTGTGAATCCAAATTTAATGTAAACATTCTTTAACCACCTGCGTGTGAGAACAACTATTTAACCATTATAATATTGTTTATTTTTATTTCAAAACTTAACTTTTATTAAATTGAATTTAAACTTAAATTGGATGTATGTCTTAATCTTGTTCACCGACTCAAAATCATTTCATACGTTAATAATTAATTATGAGTAGTTATTGATATTTAGTTTATTATTTAATTCATAAATATCTTAGCCACACAATATCTATATACCTATACTTGCTAAAATGCTGACATACCATGGTCTTTTGTTCTACTGTTGTGCTACTGCCGGCACATGAAGAAGGAAAATACTGCTGTGGCCTCAACTGTGTCATCTGCAAGGTAGTAAATCTCTGAGCAATGGTAGAGGAACTAGGGTTAGGCCAGAGTCAAGGCTTCCACGACCGTAAAACTGGTCAGCCTTAGGATGATTTATCAGAGTTCTAGATTTTGTTCCGCGAATGTACATATTTGACCGTTACAATGTGTTTTCAGATCTTAGTTTTTTTTGCCTGTGGCACAGTGACTTGACACCTTTCACTATTATACTACAATTATTCTGCCTTAGAAGTTTTCTTCAATCTGATATTATTTAAGTGCCTTTTAACTTAGTAGTTTTAATAAAAATATATATATACTTTTTTCTCTTTTTAATTGCACTATAAACATGTTTGATTTCCTTTTCGTTTGACCAGATCGTTATGAATTAACAAATTATCATTTTAATTGCAGTCAAATTTTATTACTTTTTATCTCTCTTTAAAATATTATTAGTCTGACTTGGCTTTAACCTATGTCATTTTAATTTGGGGGAGGGGTCCTTCTAATCATATACATGAAACAGCATGTCTGTTTCAATATATATTTTCTAACTAGTAACTTATCTTGGAAAACAATTAAATATTTATCATATTTATTAAATACATGTTTAATCTTTATTTGATATCACTGTTTTCATTAGCCTCGATTGCTTACTTAGGTAGATTGCAATATTAATTTACATGTATGGTAAGCATGATGATTGGATATGGTTCAAACTTTGCTCTAGCACCCTTTTTATTTTAATCTTTCAGTAAATGATAACTGCACTAAACAATATTGTTAGATAGGATTAATAAATATTTTATCTTATTAATTTTCAGATTTGTGAGTTAAGTTTAAGGTTATTTAAACGATTTCTCTTTAAAAAAACTAATGATTAAAGGCAAAAGACAGCCGTCGGATTTAAACTGAAAAGCAATCACAATTTTTCTTGTTTGACAAATTTATAATTCTCTCATCTTGTATCATTAACATAGAGTGAGTTACCATCACAATATATTTATAATAATTAACTATTGCACCTGGGGAAAAAAACTACCATTCAAATTTCAGATTTTACAGCACATTCCTCCATTGAAATCTATCGTAGCATAAATTGTCTCCAGCTTAAAAATTTCATATCATCCTCTCATAGACAAACATTTTTTTAAATCTTTTATCATGAATTAAATAATTGAAATACTTGAATCTTTACATAATCCAGTTTATAAATATATATGATGATTATAAATTGTTTGATTTTAAAAGTTAAATTTATTCACAATCAAATTTATATATATATGATATTTAATTTATTAATATATCATACACATCACACAGAATGGAATGAATTTATATCGATACCATGATTTGTATCTGAAATCACATTAAGAGATTAAACATCCATATATATTTGATTGGGTAAATTCATGATCTAAAATCAAATAAATAGCAATCTTGGTATATATAAAATTATTCATTCTAATGTAACGATTCATATGTTTCATGACTGTAGAAAGTTTTTACTGAAATAAATATAGTGAAAGAATGGTCTGAAATTTTTATGTTGGAAGATCAATTAAGGAGTACATTATAAAATCGGAAGTTTGATTGTTTGCGTATATATATATATAGAATGAAGTGCTATAAAGAAAATCTCAATATGTATTATGTAATGAATATAAGCCTAGTCTTAAACTAGATTGTAAAGATTGAAGATGATAATCAAATTAGTGAAAATGATGATCATGTGTATGGTCAGACTCTTTTATTACATGAAATTTATTATAGTAAAATCAAAGTGGCATTAAGTATGTGCATATGTATGTGCTAAGAAAAATTAAAGTACTATCTCTAACAATGCACACAATTCCAGTAAAAAGATATATTTATATTTGAGCACTATCTATCTTCTGGATAAGGCAACTAAACTACAATCCTGCACATATATTTATAATATGTTATATAACTCATAGATAAAAATATATACATTCTCAGAGGTCAATATATTATTTAGTAGGATAGTTATCGAACACATATAGAGGAAAACTTGATATAAAAATAAAGAGCTGAGACTATATTTTTAATAATAATAATACACATTAATTTGTACATTCAAGCAACAAACTCCAGAGTCCTGACAAATTATACCAAGGCAGATCTAGATGAGGGTTGAGACCTCGAATCCGATCGCACCTCAGCTCCTCCACCAACACTCCCTGACTTACTACCCTATGAATGACATATGAGACTACATTTGGAGTTTCTTAGTTCACATGCCGGCAGTAGCAAAGAGTGGAGCAAGAGACTTCAGGGAAGATTAACTAAATCACTAATACTTAAAATAAACACACACATCTACGGCTGGCTAGATAATGCATATATTAATAAGTAACACATATTAAGAAACACCTAAGATTTAGGGATGGATTATGAATGATATGCAACACAGTTATTATAATTTATTTTAATTAATAAATATAAATTAAATAACAGGACTGCATTGAAGAACGCACACAGGTGTAAACAATGATGAGCAAGTTTGAAAACAGTATCTCATGTGATGCACTATATTTCAAAAGAGTTTATTACAATTTTAATAATCTATGGTTTCTAATCATGCCTTAATTTTACTACCCCCATCCTATTAGGTTTGTGACGGTTAAATCGGTGCAAGAATGATAATTTATCACCATGACACTTAATAAAAGATCATTTAATATACTTAATGAGCTGCAATAGGCTCTCTATGCAGATTATACATGTACAAAATCAGATTACATATTCAGATCAATGCTGAAATATTACATTATATTATGGAGAGATGAACTAGAGCTTTGTAGTATGACTTCAGATACTACGGTATTATGTATATTACTAGAGAGGCATGCATGTCAAATGTGTAGTTGTTCAGGGGATTCAGTACCAAATACTCGGTTCCCATGGACCATAGGACTTGCTGCGAATAAATTGAACATATAGTTTGGTGATCGGAGTAACTTACAAAAACAATTTAGACCCTCATGTTCCAGTTCTAAGGAAGAGCTCTCCGAACTAAGTAGATGGGGTGGCCAATAAAACCAGAAGCCCATTCATATAAAAAACATACAGCAAGGCGTATATGCATGTATGTGCTTCCTAAAGATATTTTCGCCATGCTAAATATAATATTAATCAATAACTAAAAGTACACAAAATTCTAGTTTCATTCCGCAAAACTATCATACGTCAGTTCATAATTAGCATTCTTAAAACATGTTAAAAGGGATACTTAAAGTAATCTGTTTTTATTAATAAATTGGCACAGTTCATAATATAACTCAAATGAGGGATAAAGCATATCTGGGACTTGAGCAATACATATAATGCTTTATAACTCATTCTTGTATTTATTAACTATTACTTTATTAACTTGCAAACCTAATTCTAATAACAAATAATAATAATAAGCTAAACATAATAGCTTAATGAAATATATTTAGGTTTTCAGAGTGGAGGTTTGGTGTGTGCGCTAAAGAGCGAAATTACTGAATTATGAGAGAGCCTCTAATCATCTTTCCCCTCAAACTTTATTCATAGAATCAATCTCCGTTCTGAATTGGGCATAGCATAATTATAAAATAAACATATACAAAACAAATAAGAAAGGCATGACCGCAGATTAGCATTAATAAAATAATAACTGAATAAGTTATTATTTACAAGCATTTAGAGTTTTAGAAAAAAATAGGCATGTTTACAGATATTAATTTTAGCATAATTTTAATCATATTTTACAGATTAAATCAGTTTAATTATTAGAACATTAGAAGTTTGTGCACATTATAAATCAGAAGCTAGCTTAACTTCTAGATAATTTATTAGAGATATTTTTAAAAAGCTCTGCAGTAAAAATTGTTACTGCATCTTCATTGTTGAGGCTTCTGTAACTGATCACCATCATTCTCAGCTGGGATGATCCATTCCTGATGTCTTCTCAGCAGTTTAACTGGTCTTTCCCCATTCTTATAACTGCACAGACTGATCTCTAGAAAGAAGAGCTGGCAAATGATAGGGCTTTAGTCACCAAACTCTATTTTCCAATCAGCTATAGATGACTGGCAGCAATTACTATATCGAATATTATAAAGTGAACCAAGAGTGAAGCCTCCCTAGCAAAATTTGAAGTTATTTATACCCGGAAAATCGGTAATTCAAGTGCCCTACTTACAACATTTTACAAAGTTTTGATCAGTACTTTAAAATGCATAAAATGAAACCTTTGGTCATTTCTTGGCTAAAACAATAATGGTCAAACAGGTCACTCCTTGTTCTTAATTTTTATTGTTAAAAGACATTAAAATTTTGAGTCCAAGTTTGATTAATTGCTTGCAGATGGTTTTTTAAGAATTCACAACTTTTTATAAAAACAGATAACCTTTTTTTAAAAAGAGTTTAAGCTCGTAAACATTTTCTCATACATGCATGTGGGACTACCACAGGAATTAAAATTTATATATGAATGCATTTAAATAAAGAGTTTTAACCGAGAATAATAATTTTAAATTTATATTAATTTAAAAGAGTTGTAATGCTTTTAAATATATTGCATTACGACTATTTTGGCATATATATGTAGGTAATTACACGCATATAACAATGTTCACACAATTTAAATTATACCTTTTTATTAATTTTTAACTTTATAACTGTGTATACATTTTATGCATATGGACATTAATATGGCTATTGTATGTGCGCACCTATACAATTACACACACATACACGTAAATATATGTTATTTCATTTAAAATAAATTATTAGATGCTTATATATGTGGACTGGGACAGATTTGAACTAGGGGGAAAATATATTACTATGGAACCTAGCAGGTGAAATGGGATGATGACTAAATAATACCATTTCAATATATTGGCTGGAATATGAATGCAAAATATACATGCAAAACAGTGAATCAGAATATATTTTTAAATGTGTTACTGTGGCTAAATGCTAGTTTAATTAATTCTAACTTATTAAAAATATCTAAATTATTAAATCAAGTTCAATTGCTATCTAAATTATTAAAGTAATTTTACTTTAATATGTAAGGGAAATACATTCCAAAAGAATACATATTTAAATATTATATAAAATACAATCTAGCAAACACATCATACACATTCGATATATTTGTTTTATATATAGAAATTATTAAAATAAATAAATAAAAGTATTTTTACAATAAAATAAAATTTATAATAATGCTATCTCATCCTAAAAGTTTTCATAAAATCAGTTAGCACATATTATTATTTAACTTAAGGAAAACTTTCCCTGTAAGAGAATTTTCTAGCAATTTACTACAATTTGTTAATAAAATATTTGTTGGTTGAACTTTGTGGATTCTTTTATTATTTGAATGAAGATAGTTCTATTTAGTTTAGCCTTACTTTAAGTTTATGAGTTTAAAAAAATGAATTTATGCTATAAATTCTTTAATCTTAACTTTCATTTTACTCGACATGTTGCAACCACTACTAGAAATCAACTGACAATGCTAATTCTACTTGAGGAAGCATTAAAAAAAACACATGCACTATTTATGCATATCTTGAAGATAATTTATTGTACTTTCCAACAACATTTTCAAAATAAAGACCTGACTTAATAGTTTATTTTTCAGAATTTTTTTTGCAAAAATTTTATTTTAAAATAACTTTTTTATAGAAAAAAATATACAAAGAATAAATATACAAAATTTTAAAAATAAATTGATAAATGCTTACAGATATATGTAATTTTAATTATTACATTTTTACATTATATGAAATATATTATCTCAATGCAAAACTATTTTTAATTATAAATAGAAAATTAATTTTGTCATAATATTAATTACACTTTAAATATTAGCTTGTAAAATAAATCAGCCACATAAAATGTTTTTTCATGTAATACATATGGGTATGCAAATATAAACTGACTCATCTTCAATGAGTATAAATTTTATATCTGTCTTTATAAATATTATTAAAATAAATATTTGAAAATTATTAATAATTTTTATTTTGTTAGAAATAAAAAAAAAAAACTTCTATATAGTTTTTTTTTCTATTTTTTTAAAAATGGTCAATAAATACAATTATTTAGACCATATTCTTTTTGTAATTTGATGTAAAATATGTTTAAAACATTTAAAATGTCTAATTTTAAAACTAACATAGCAAAATATACAATTTATGAATAAATTTAAAATGAATAACTTTAAATTCTTTATTTTTTTATTTTATGATAGTTATTGTATTTTTTTACCTTTATTATTTTTATAGTATGTTAGTTTTACGAAGCATTTAATATTTTTTTTTTCTATAATATTTATTAAGTTATTATAATTTAGAATGAGATTGGCTGTTCTGAAGACTCCATGATTATTAAAAATTTGTTATTTTGATTCAATTTAGTAACAATATTCATAACGATAAAACTTTATAACATCAATTTGGGATGTAAACAAAAATTTTAAGAGATAAGTCCATGCATATCATTCTTCTCAAAATATATTTTATAGTTATAATAAATTATATACATCATATATCTGTGTAAACAGATAAGTTAGTCACAGTTCTGGCAGATAATCAAGCACCTTGTTGAGCTATTCCATTGGCATCAGAACAAATAAATAAAAAGAACCAAGTAAAATATAAATTGGAATTCTTCCATAGATAATTTAATTCAGGTTCTGTTTTTAACAATTTAGACATGAAAATATTGAAATATACTATTTCTAATATTACATTTTGATGCTGTTTATGTTCTTATTTGATTTTAGAATATGATATTTGAGTTAAAAATGAGGGATTTAAATTTTATAACCACTTTAAAGTAATTCCACTTTTATTTATATGGTGATGAGGAACATAAATACTTCAATAAAGCTTATCATGGATAAAAGAAAGAGTTTGAATGCTTTAACAAATCATAATAATTTAAAAAGTTTTTGACTTGGTATAATAATAAATTATATTTGATAAATATTGCTAATGATTTAAAATTGAGAATTTCACAAATAATAATAATGAAGAAAATTTTTAAATCATTTAATTTCAAGCCATTTGTTAGTTCTGAATAATTGGTTTTTGAGTATACAAATATTATTTATTAGAAAATAATGTGTTGATTCTGGCATTTTCTTTGAAAATTAAAAAAATTTTTTTACACCAATCTGACTTAAATTTTTAAACAATGTGTTCTAAATTTTTACAAAAATCTGTTCTAAAACATTCAATCAAAAAAAAAAAAAAAATTTTTTTTTATTTCACAAAACATGATTTAAAAACCAACAAGTGATCTAATCATGCTTATCAAAATAATAAATTTAAATATGTTTTTTTATTATTTATTAAATTAAACTATTATGATTTATAAAATAAATTATTAGATTTTATTTTTTTAATAAATTTTGTAAAATAATTATTATTATTTTAAATTTTGTCAGCACATGCATAAAAATGCACTGAAAGGATTATGGGGTATTTTGTAATATGTATTTGTTTATAAATTGATTAATATTAAACTAATTTTTACCTGCAATATGTGATTTTATCTAATTAATCATTACTTGAACTTTAAAAAGAGAACATCTTTTAAACTTTTTATTAATCAACTATCCACATGCTTTTTATTTAATTTAAATGTTAATGTCTAAGTTTTTTTACATTTTTCAAATCATCATCATCATCATCTTCATCATCATCATCATGTTTCAAAGAAAAGAACTTTATTGATGACTATAGGGTTACATTTGCTATAAGACCCTTCATATACATATATTTACATTGTTAGTGAGTAAACCAAGTTTAAGTTTGTATCTGTGATGTACAAAAAAACATTAAATTAGGAGGGAAAGATATTTAAACATTGTTAAGGGGGGTGAAAATACATATGTATATACGTTACATTTATGAGCGCTGCTTGCTGTAATCAGAGTTCTCAAAAGTCTTGGGTTATCATTGTTCAATTTGCAAAACTTCAACTTGTATGTATATTGCAGTGCTGGGTTTAGTTTGCTTTCCAGTATTTGAGTTCTGATTTTGTTGTTACTGTCCTCTATATTAATAGTATGCAATCAAAGACAATATTCTGTTTTTTTTATTTGTAGATAATTGCCACATTTCTTTCTTATTTTTTTAAATATTGGTTGATGGTATAGATTGTTGGTTATTGGGAGCCATCTTAGAGGTTTAATTTATTATTTACAATTAGTAATGTCAAACTTGTAATTTTGTAAGAAACAACAATAAAATGTTACTTGACATTATATTAAGGGTAAAAAAAAACTTAAATTATTCAATAATAATAAACATAATTATAAATGATGAGACAGAAGTGAAAATGACTGTTTACTGTTATCTTTAGTTTTTCTTTTTTTGGCCTTTTTTTTTTAAAATAAATAAAAAACTTTATCATAAGAGTAGTTTTAATTCAGTAAGTGTCTATTATAACGTATCTAACTTTGACTTGAGTCCACTTATTACTTTATTTCACCTTTCTTATGCCAAGTTTTATTTCGCATAATATATTTGCATGGTAGCATTGGCTAAAGTTTCTATTGTACTTGAAAAATCATGAATAGGACCTAAATTAGGACTGAAGTCATCATTGAGGCTGAAGTATTATTTACAAAACATTTAAATATTTTGTTAAAGTTGGTTTCCACTTTTTGTCTCATGTCTTTACTAACAAATAGTTCTTGTACTTCATTATGAATTGTCATCCAGAGCTTCTAGTTTTGGGTAAATAAATACTTTTCTGTTCTCATTATTTTTATCTAGAAGTATTTATAGTGAAACACAAATATATTTTCATCTGTTTTTTCAGATGATGCCTTGCAAATACATTTGGTATGCTTTATAGCACTTTAGCTCAATTACCCACATCCTTATCTTTGTTCTATTTAATCATTAAACCAAAAGATCTTCTTATTGTAATGTTCATAATTTATATGTAAGCTTTTCATTTTTCCACATTCTTCTTTTCTTTTTCTGCAGATTTAAAATAACTTTTATTTTGTTACGAAAGCAAATAGTATTAAGAGATTCAGATAGAAAACTTGAGATATAGTAAGTCTTATAGACTATCAAACTATCCTTTCATCTGCATTATATGTATTAAATTGCTATTTCATCATCATTATTAGCAAAAGTATCCACGATTGTATTGAAAGTATATTGACAACATCTTCTCCTAAAAAACTTGTAATATTCTGATGCAATATAGCTATTATGTATGTCTCATGGGGAAACTTGACAGCATTTAATAGTGTGTTTAACAAAGATAATAAAAAATTAGGTAATAAAAAATTATACACGTGACAAATTGTAAATTAATATCACGATATGAAAGATTAGAAAATAATCATCTGATAAAGAATTTTCTTGAGAAGAACTAGGTACGGCTATCTGGTAGCATTAGTGAGTATAAAGAACCAGGCAGGGGTCAGCAAATCCAAGATATTAGGGCTAACCCTTTTCATTTATTCATTACATTTCCCAACTTTTACTGATATATATATAGATTCATTTTCCTTCTTACTAATTTCAATAAAAATTTACTTTTTTTTTTTTTTAATCTTTATTATCATCTCCATCTTTGCTTTTTTTATTTTTTTTAATATTTATATTATTAATATCCACACTGAACCAGTGTGATATAAGATAATAATGATGTTTAAGGATTTGACACAGTCAACAAATGGAATTTTCCTGAAAGTGGTTTTGTGAATCTTATATTGCCAATTTATAATTTAGAAGTTATTATATACATAATTTAATATCTTATTTCACATAAAGCTCTGACTTATATAAGTGACATTCTTTAATATAATATATTATAAAATTGATAATGTTGAATGTACATAAAGTCCTCTAGTTACGAACATTCAAGTTATAAACATTTCGCTATTACATAATCGCTTTTGGACTTTTAGAACTTTATCTATGCACATAATGAAAAAACTATTTACATACATTCGTAATTGAATTTTTTCTAAAGTAATATAGACTTTGGAATTTAGAAAATAATTAAAAGTATATTCTAGAAAACAATAAAAACCTATATAAAATACAGTAAATCTTCCCACCTCACTGACATTGATTACTTTTATTTTTAGCATTATCACAGACCGTCTTGATTAGAGCTTATTTTAAAAAGTAGTTAGTGCGCGATTACATAACATATACACTATATATATATATCTGTTTTTAGTGAATTTTTTTCATTCTTATTAATTAAAAACATGAGTGAGAAATGAAAAAACAGCAGTGTTGATCTAACTAAAAAGAAATAAAGGTCTCATAAACCCCAAATGGTCAAGACAAAAATGGATATAGTTAGATGTTCTGAAAATGGAGAATCTTTTGTTTTAATTGCACATTCATGTAATTTAAACCGATCAACAATATACATAATTGTAAAAAAACAAGAACAAAATTAAGTAATATGTTAAAAATTGTGGAAATATTTTTTCAAAGATTGTTTCAAAAAGATATAGGAGAGTAATGGATGAAATGGAGAAATCTTTGGGTTTATGGACTGAAGACCAACATTAAAAAAGCATCCCAGTGAATTTATCAAATGGAAGAAAGAATTAAAAGAAGATTCTGCTGTTGAATTTATAGCAAGCAAAGGCTGGTTTCACGAATTTAAAATGAGATATTGTTTACATAATATTAAATGTACTGGGGAATGCCGGTGAAGATAAGAAAGCTGCCAGTGAATTTATTTCCACTTTCTCTAATATCATTAAAGATGGAGCTTATTTTCCATGCCTAGTCTTCAATGTCAATGAGACAGGATTATTTTGGAAAAAGATGACTGCACATACATATTTAGCAAAGGAAGAATTAGTTGCACCTGGGTATAAACCTTCTAAAAACAGATTAAACCAATAAACATCACATGATCACCATTTCTTATGGCTGCTCATAACTGTTACTAAAACAGGCAAAACTCTCTATACGTATTGCCACTCACTGCAAACCAGAGTAATCAATGGATGTCAGAAGGCTTGTGAATAAAATCCCCATCTAGTGCCTACTCATCCAATATCCCCAGACTAGTTCTGGCATGTGGCCTTCGTCAATGAGGACCCTTGTATCTGAGAGCACTGCATGTAGATCTTAGAATCTAATGCAACCCTCCAGCAGCCACCTTTTATCTCTACTTAACTACACAACTATGATTCTTAAATTGAAAACATCACAATATTTTCAATCCAAGCTCATTAGCTTATATAGTCATATAAGTCTGAACTCAGTTCAGTACCATATCTTTTGGTGTCTTTGGTTTTTTAATAACCATAACCACGACTATCCTCATATAGAGTTTTGCCTGTTTTAATAACAGTTATGAGCAAGCATAAGAAATGCTGATCATATGATATTTATTGGCTTAAAACCAATCATGCGTAATAGGATAGTGGTGGCTATGGTTATTAAAGAACCAAAGACACCAAAAGGTATAGGTACTAAACCAATTTCAGACCTATATGGCTATATAAGCTAATGAGCTTGGATTGAAAATATTATGATGTTTTCAATTTAAGACCATATTTTCTAGTTAAGTAGAGATAAAAGGTCGCTGCTGGAGGGTTGCATTAGATCCTAAGATCTAGGTGCAGTGCTCTCAAATCCTAGGCTTCTCACTGACAAAGGCCATAAGCCAGAAACTAGTCTGGGGATATTGGATGAGTAGGCACTATATTGAGCCGGTAAAAACATGTTTATCCATCTAACATGAGCTGGAACTCACAAAATGTACTTCAAACCCAGTCAAGCCCAAGATTTAGGTCAGGGACCAGCCTGGATTCGAACCCACCTTCTAAGCCCCAGATCAACAACTAATGAATAACATAATAGTTATGGCCCATGAGAGTTAATCTTAATTCGGCCGACTAGCAGAGCTGAGCAAGACATTGAGACATCTATTAACTATGATTATATTAAAATATACATAAGCATGGCTGTAATATGTGTGGAAGAAGTGGAGGAAGAGGAATTCGAACTACTCAAATAAGTTAAACAATAAAAGATAGTTTAATATAATGGAAAATTATTTATATACATTTAAAATTCAAGTACATTAGTATGTGTGTGAATGAGCAAGCGGTAGACAATTATATAGTGTCATTCACGCTATTATTTCTCATATGCTCTTTATTTAGCTAAATATATATTACAAATAAACACACATCTTTGGTGGGTCTAATATTAAAAATGCCAATCCATTATTACAAAGAATTACATAAAATTGTTATTAACGCTTTGATTTACGGTTCAGAAGCATGGTGACTAACATATATTAGGGGAGCGTTCTGAGATTCATTACAGATATAAATACATTTGAAAACGTTTGATTACATTTGGAAAACATACTTGAAAATGACATAATATTTAATGAAAAATTATTTTAACAATAATAATAAAACGAACGCTTTATTTTCCCCAAGGCACATAGATACTCTTAAATAGATATATAAATTACGATGGTGGGACTGAATAAGACTGAAATAAATTAATATAATAGAAATGGCATTTAGATATATATTTTAAACAAAGCTAATTTTAATATTAGAGCATTAAACATGGTCATGAAGCAAAAGGAATACTAAATATGAAGAAGTTTGTGGTGCTGACATAGTAGCCTAGAATAACTAAAAGGAAAAGGTCATGCTTCTGGATGAAAACGAAATCCCACACTCCCTTTTTGGGTAGTGCTTAGAGAAAAGTAGATAAGCATAACGTGACCCAGACTTTTGCTGGTATTACCGACGTGAGAGGCTTTTTGTCTACGAAGTGAATATGCATAGCATGTGCCAGACTTTGGGAATCACAGCCAGAGGCATTTTATACGAAATAAATGGTCCTGGGTAGCTTGCTTCAACTATCCTCAGGACAAGACTTGAGAAGAAATCTATGGGTTCGAATTTGTCGTAACCCCCAGATTAAGAAGCACATATATATAAAAACACGAAGATAGGCTAAATGACAGAAACGCAATGAATGATATCACTAAAAAAAAACATTGAATACATTTTACAGCTTCAAAATAAATGACCCTTTATTTAAATACTTTAACATGCAATGCAATTATAATATATATATAGGGAATATTTAGATTTAATAAAAGATACGTTAAAATTTGACTTAGCAAAAGAAACATAAAAGATTCACCCCCATCCCTTTTCTGATATTTAAAATAAATAAATCCCACTTTCGTGATTTTTATAATAACTGAAATATATAAATACGGTAGTTGATATTTTAAGCATACATTTTAAGAGTATATAAAAAAAACTAGCAGTTATATATATATATAAAACAATTAAGTCACCTTATTTTAGAATTAAATAAATAATATTTTATAAGATTTCAAAGCGTTAATTTGTTTTAACTTTGAATTTACAGCGGTAGAAAATCCATAGCTAAACAATATATATATATATTTATTTATATTAGAACATAAATAAAAATGTTGGTACGTAAAACAACCTGGCGATTATATTAATTAATTAATAACTCATATATATTTTAAGGGGACGTTAATAAACTTGATTCATGAAAGTTTACTTAAAGACAAAAAAGATTTTTTTTAGAAAATTCAATTCGTCAGATTGTTTTAGATTGACATATTAATAAGCAAGCAGATATATAAATCAAATAATCAAGTAATAAATAATTACAAATAATTGACCCACTAACGTTAAAGAGCATATAAGAGAGAATTAAATTCATATAAATTATTGAAGAGCAAATTACATGTTATATATATAAAAGGCAAAGTTAAAGAGTACATAAAAAAAAAAGATCTTGAGAGATTATTTAGACTAAATTGACTATTACGTGGCAACTTGAAATTTACCTTTCAATTTTAAGAGTCCGATTAAAATATTGTCCGTGCACGGCAATTGGAATGCAAGTTCTCCAAGCTTCTATTAACATTAAAGTTCTTAATTTCTTCATTTCAGGACAGCAGGATATTACGGTCACGGCGGGTGATGACCCAAAGGGCCGAGCAGAGTGGTGGATCTACTGCTACATCATTTTTTTAGTTTTACAGCAATGTTAACAATCTCTCAATCAATAGTAACTAACTCTCTCAATAGTAACTAATAACTAATAACTAATAACTGATTCAAAATTTAGTCATTTTATACTTTTTCTCCTATCAGTTGTTTTTTTTTAAAGATGCAATTGTTAGATAACGCCCAAAATAAATTCAAATCTATTTCTAGATTAGAAATAGATTTAACAACATGTTTTTAACACCAGTAAATCTTTAATCTAATTAATCCCATTTATTTAAAGTAAAGCTTTAATTAAAAAATACCTACCCCAGATTAAAATAATAGTGCTTCCAACCCCTAATTACTTTTAGACAATTAAACAACACCTGCATCTTTCATATTGGATTTTATAAAAAAAAAACAAATGTATAGTTTATAGAAAAACAAGCAATTTGAAAAGAAAAAGCCAAAAATGACATATAATAAAATATTTACAAAAAATCAATATTTTGTTAGTAAGTTTTGCTCCTATGTATATATTTGAGCTGCAACTATAATTTTAATAAGAACTAATAATTAATAAAAAGAATCAATAATAATAACTATTGAAAATTAAACTACAAATTTAGGTGTGCATTCCAAATATATACATACAAAATATATATATTACAAAAGGAGCAGGGTGGGATATAGGGGTTTGAACACAGGTTAGTAGGTAGAAACATGAAGCACAATCTTAAGCTAAGATTTACTGCTTCAATATGGGGATTTTATGCACAAGCCTTCTGGCATCCATTGATTACTCTGGCTTGCACTGAGTGGCAATATGTATACAGAGTTTTGCCTGTTTTTGAAAACAGTTTAACATCGCTTCTTGGAGGTAATTTAGCTGATGATTTTAAATTTTAGCCAATGCTAATTTATCTGACAGAAAATCCTAGAGAATTGAAAAGAAAAAAGAAAAGAATGTTTCCACACATTTGGAAATCAAATCCTAAAGTCTGGGCTACTGCACAGTTTTTTTAAGATTGGTTCTCACATCATTTTGTGCCTTCTGTTAGACAATATTGTAGTGAGCATAATTTACCATTTAAAACACTATTGCTCTTAGACAATTCTACTGGACATACAAAATCCCTGCAAAATGCTGTGATTATCTCTCCCAATACCACAAGTGAAATGCAACCTAAAGACCAAACAGTGATAGCTACTTTTAAGCAGTATTATATGAGAAGATTAATGACTCAAGCAATCAAAGTAATTGACAAGGAAGGTAGACCTACACTAAGAGATTTTTGGAAAAGTTATAATATATGGAATGCAATAGTAATATTAGCAATTAAGACAATGCACATGCACTTTAAAGATAAATTATAAATGAATACTCTCAATTTTTCCAGACACGAAATATAGTATTTTAGAAAGAATGGAATGAATACACCCATTCTTTCGAACCAAACGTTTATGTATGGGCAAATCTTAAGTGTATGGAATTAAGAGCATGAAGGTGTTACATGATCACTTTAAATTACATTTGTTATGTTTAAACAAATGACACTTGCGAAATCTTTACAATTTACGAATCGTCATTCTTTAGTTGAAATTAAACATATATAACGAGATATTATTTTATAGAGCGCTATGTTTTTTATGTAATAGTACTATTAGTGATTAAGCCAATTCACATGCGCTTTAAAGATAAATTATAAATGAATACTCTTATTTTTTCCAGACACGAGAGCATGTGCATTGGCTTAATCGCTAATATTACTATTACATAAAAAAACATAGCGCTATATAAAATAATATCTCATAATACATGAAATGCAATAAATATTATTGGGGATGTGTGGGTTGAAATAAGAGTCAACAATGAAAGGTTGTTGGAAAAAATATATCCACAAATGCTGAATGCTTCTATGGACATTGAAGAAATTCCTGAAGATATCACAACTGAAATAGTCAATATAATGAATGAATTAAATTTACATGTCACTGATGAAGATATTGATGAGTAAATGCAATCTCACTCAAAACCTTTGTCAAATGAAAATTTGATTAAACTACAAGAGATGAATGAAATACAAAATGAAGTAGAACCTGATAATGAACTTATTGCTAAGAGTTTGACAATCAAGAATATGAATCAAGTCTTCATGTATCTTGATAAATTTTTGACCATCATAGAAGAATATGATCCCAATGGAGAGCGTATATTTCATGTATGAAGGGCAATAGAAAAAGACACGAATGTTACAGAATTCTTTATCAAGAGAAGAAAAAGAATACAATTCAATTAACTCTTGACAAAGTTGTAAACAAAACTCCAGATACTACTCAATAAAAAATAAATACTGTATTTTGAAAGTTCTTTTTGATGTACAGACCTCTACTTTCAAACAATTTCCACTTTCAAACACACATCAGGAAACAATTAAGTTTGTAACTAGGGGACTGCCTGTATACATAGTTAGTGAGGCTTATATAAAAATGTAACTAATTTTTTATCTGACTAGAATATAATTGTATAAGCACATAATAATAATAATGTGAAGAAAAAAAACAAAATATATTAATGATTGTGAATTTCATTTCTCACCTTAAAATAAAATTATTATATATTCATACACTCAAGATATATAATTTTGTGTGTTTTAAATAACATAAAATTGTAGTATATTCTATTTTGTGGTTAGAGAAGTTTAAGACTTTGATACAACTAATGAAGGAGATTACCTTAAAATTATTTCTATGAATTTTGTATTGTCATAATTTACAATTTAAAAGTTAGTCATATATATATTATCAAATATTTTATTTCACGTAGTTTACTAAAGGTTGTTTCATTGATGTGATTTATATATAAATAATTAATATAGCTACTGAACAAAATCATACATTGAAATATATGTCTTAAATTTTACCTACTTTTTGCAAGAGTAATTTTTCCAAAGCAAGAGCTGAACATGCAGCTACAAACCAACAGTTTCCGACTCGACCTTGGGTGACATCCCTTGTACTAGCTCCATCTACAAATAATCTAGGATTTTCACACAATTCCTAAAATGAAAAAAAAAATAATAATAATTAAATACACTGAAAAATTATATACTTAATTTTATTACATATTTTGCTTTAATGATTATCACCAAATTTCATTTTATTATTTTTTTTTAAAATAAAAAATCTAATATATTAATTTCAAAAATATTCACATATAAATATATTTTATTTACATATAGATTAGATATATACATATGTGTATATGATAATAATTTAATATGCCAAGCTTATAATATAAAATACATAGAATGGATTAATCTAATAAAAGACTCAAGATTTTATGAGAAAATAATATTCATTATGACATTTATTAGTTAAAAACAGTGCAATTACAAATAAACTAAATATATATATACAGTATTTTTAAAAAATGCCATTTTCCATTTTTAGCAACTACTTTGGGTATTTGTTAAAAAAAAAAAAATTAAATTTATTGCTATGTCTTAGCTCACTAATCCTTGGAAAGAATAACAATTTTGTATGGAATCTAATTTTTGAGGACACAAAAAAACAGCCACTCAGACTTCAATTTTATACAGTTAAATATACACCCTTAAAACATACAATATATATGGATATGTGAGTATCAAAATATGTTATTCTAATTAAATATAACCCGACCACAGCGAATTAGGAATAAGTCCTTTCACTTACTAAATTTATTCACCAAAAATATAAATAATAATGGTAATATTTTTATCTTTACTACTATCATTGCCTGGCAGCCCTTAAGACATTTAAAATAATAAGATCAGGATGATGTGTTATAGCCTTAGTTGGCTTATTGACCAATCCCTGAATTTTCTCCTCAACTTATTTTCTGCACGAATAACATTTGTTTGTGGTTTATACACAACCAGATATGTGTTTTCAACTAACTCTATGTCTATTGGGCCCGTCGATATTATACCCAATTCCTCATAGAATAAATCTATATTTATTTTGAGTCAAGTAAAAAATTTTTTACAATACTAACTTGAATTTCAATCATATGGAACTATTCCCTTTCGATTATAAAACTAATTTTCTTTTACTAGGTACAGTGATAATTTAATTATTTTCTCCACTATTTAATTAGCACTTTGACTCACTCCAATAATGTCAGCACATTTCCATTGAGCCTTAACATCTGTTTTTTCTATTTGAATGTTATATGTCGGCAGCTGCTTGCGCACTCCAATTTACCTTGGTATTATAGATATCTATTTCCACTGTAATCACTTTTCCACAAATTTACAATTTCATCATGAATTGCTTCGATCCATGAAATATTTTTTACAACAGGAGTATTAGAGAGTTTACCTCGCCCTATTTTTGTGTTCGTGAGTTTTCTCTTTGCTCTTCCTGTTCCCACATTTCCAACATATGCAAGTTAAATGCCAATTACTTCCTCATTTAGAATGTTTTCTGCTTCCACTTATAATCTTTTGCTCTGTGACCTATTTTTTCATAACAGAAGCACATGGCTTTATTTTCTTTTTGGTATTTCAGTTTTCATGGGTTAGTATATTTGTTATCTGTCACAAAAACTCTCATATTAATAGTATCTTCAGCTTTAGGTTTAAAAGCATGAGCTTACTCTAAAATTATCTCGAAAGCTATTCCTTTCTTTGCAATTTCATGAGTTAGATCAGTTACTTCTGTGGTCAGACATGCCACAGAGTAAATGGTCCATAAATATTTCCTCAACAAACTCTCCATACCCACAATCTTTTGCTAGTTCCATCAGGGCTGAATTTTATTTATTGTTTACTTATACTTATTGTTTACTTATACTTTACTGTTTCTTAAATGTAAGTGAGCTATAATATAGCATGATGATTGAGAGCTAAAATATTCAATTATTCCTCATCATGTATGTCATGTGTAACATGAGGGTCATAAACCTTATTACCTCAATAACTTTCTTACCAGAAAATCATAAGAACGACTTTTCGCTTATAGTCCTCTGTTCCACTCAATATAAAAAAATTTTCAACTTGGGTTAAGTACAATGGCCATTAAATGACATTAATTTCACTGTGAACTCAGCAATGCAAGTTTGCCCAAATGATGACATTTTAATTCCTTCAAAACTAGGTTTGACCTTTCAACTAGTAATTTTCCCTCTAAGCTAGACTCAAACTTAATGACTGTACCAAATTTTGCTATGTCTTAGCTGACTAATCTCTAGAATAAGAATATTAATTTAGTGTGGAATCTAATTTTTGAGGACACAAAAAGACAATGACTCAGATTTCACTCTTATGCAATCTAATATACACACATTAAAATACACAAGTATAATATATAGATATATGAATATCAAAATACACTATTCTAATTAAATGTAACTCGATCACAACTAATTAGAAACAAGTCCTTTCATTCACTAAATCTATTCACTAAGAATAAAAATAATAATGGCAATACTTTTATCTTTACTACGATCACCATCCTTTAAGCCTGGCAGCCCCTAAGGTGTTTAAAATAATATCGGGGGTAATCTGTTATGACCCTAGTCAAATTATTGACCTTCAGAAGCCAAGATCCTGGGAATAAAATGTTCCCCGCTAGTTTCTTCCACTACTTCATGCTTGTTTCCACAAACTACCTCAAAGACAATGAAAAAGAGACAAAGAAGAACGAGTTCCTTTTTTTCCTCTAGTTTTTATACTTTTTATCCTTTTTTTCTAAAGAAACTAAATGAAAGGGAAAATCCGGGTGGTGGGTATATTATCAGTTTAATGTTGCCTCTATAAATTTAATTAGTATTTTAATTCTACTAATTAAATTTCCTCAGTTGTCTGAGATTTATTTTACTGTCTGATAATAATTTACTGTTACACAATACATTTTAATTAAATTTTATTACAATAATTCAATTAATCTTATTATGGTTGTTTATTATTTATCTAATTTATTTATTTTCCTTCTCTGTGAATTAAAAGCTCATAACATTTTATTAATGTACATATATTTCATTTATGTTACAACTGAAGTAGATAATCAATGAATGTAAACACAAAAAAAGCATCTCTTGACTTCTAGCTATCTTCTTTTTCTTACAAACTTTCTTATCTGAAACATTCACAAATGCAAGTGTATTTCCATAGCTAGAATATAATCATCCAGGCTTTTACTATTAAGTTATGGTGTAAATCTATATCATTAGGATATATAAGTAAATCTTCCTCTTTTAATTTTTAAACTATACATTCATTATTATATTATTTTCTCTACAAATTTTATCAACTTTTTACTACCATCATTTTTTATATTTCTTCATACACAATTCTAATTCCATCAGTCATACATATTTACTCCTTGGTTTGTAAATCTGAAAAGTCGATGAGATTTCTTGGATTTTCTTTCAATCTAATTACCATCAATCTATTATTTATTCAAGAGTTATTTGTAAAACTTTTTTTCTAATACCAAGACTTTTAAGATAGTTATTGATTAGATTGCAATTATTAATAAGGGAATTATGCCTCTGCTGGAGTAATTTTCTACATGCATTCTTCAAACACCTCGGCTGTATTTTTAAATTCACCTCTATAACAAATCCTTGGTATTTTGTTTTTTACAAATATACTTTTGATCTGTCTACTGCATGCACATTATCAATACTAGATGTTTTTTACAAATTAGAAAAATAATAGAAAAACATTTTTTTTTCTTCAAACTTCTATGTCCTCCCTCCCCCACTATAAACTTTAGTAACTAACAGATGCCAAATGATACTGATTAATAAATCCCTACTCAGTGCTGACTGTTTAATATCTCCAGACTAGTTTTAAGATTACTTTCATCAATGAAAAGTTTTAGATTTTGGTACAATGCACTTGGGATCTTTAAGATCTTACACACCATCCTTCTAGCTGCCATCACTTACCTCTTTTTTTTTTTTTTAACAATCAATCTATCAGCACAAATTGAAAAATGTATAAATGTTTTCAATCTAAGCCAACTTGACTGCATAGGCATATAAATCTGAAACAACTTTAGTATCTAAATATTATGGTGTTCTTAGTTTTGTTAACAATAGTAGGCATCTTTATTGTGTGGCCAAAATTAGCTTAGATTAAAACATTTATGTTTTTCAATTCAGGCTGATAGCTTGACAGTTAAAAAAAAAAAAAGTAAATAACGACTATTAAAAAATACGTGCATTGGATTCTAAATGTCCAAGTGTACTGCTCCAAGATCCAAAGCCATAAACTTAGTCGGGATATTAAAAAGATAGCAATGGGTAGGCATTTATTAAGCTATCTAAAACTCGCAGTACATGTGGAGAAATAATATGCTGCTGAAACAGCAATGAATAAGCTGAAGTCATGTAAACAGAGTCGTGTCATATTTTATTGGTTTTAAGAAATAAAATTATATATATATAAACAAAATATTTCATTTCCAATATTTAATAAACATTTAAATATCAGCCTTTCAAGCTAATTGAGCACGCGCCTTTTGAGAGTGTTAAAGAAATGAATACTTTCCTCTTCAATCCAAGATATAGTATTTATGCAGGAATAAAAAGGATCCTCTTATTCCTACAACTCTTTATATGAGCAAATCTGAAGAACTGTTGAGGAGAGCGTGAGTAGAATTCTCACTTTAAATTACCATTTACGATATTTTTTTGACTGAATGACATCGGTGAAATTGCTTAGAATTTACTAAACGTCATTCTTACTGAAACTTAATTATGAGTAAATAAGCAATTATTTTATCAAGCGCCGTGTTTACAATTATATTACATTCAAATATCAGCCTTTCAAGCTAATTGAGCACGCGCCTTTTGAGAGTGTTAAAGAAATGAATACTTTCCTCTTCAATACAAGATATAGTATTTATGCAGGAATAAAAAGGATCCTCTTATTCTTCATACAAAAATGAGTGAGAGAGGAAAAAATTTTAAATATAGTTTGCAAGATATAATTTCACTAAATGGATTTAAATAATAATAATTTAATAGCATATATATATATATATTCATATAGTCTACTTAAAAGGTTTTATTCAAAATTATCAAAAACCTAAATAAAGTATTATAATTACATAAACAAAAAAAATAATATTAAATTAGATACTAATCAAAAATAAAGAACAGTTAATATATCATTTAATAATGTAAATCAATTTAAAAAATAATAGATAATTTTTTTTTATATATTAAGTGCTTTTATTTACTGTACACTAAAATGCAAAAAAAATAATTGAAGAAACAATTATTTTTTTGCTACAGTAAATAAAAGCATTTAATATATATAAAATGTATTATTTTTTAGTCTTCAGATATTTTGCAATGATCTTTTTGTTAAGAAATCCAACTGTATATTAATTCAGTTTTGCAAAATGATCTATAAAATTTGCTAAAATCTTTTTTAAAAAAATTATTTATTATCATCAGAAAAAGTTGTTCATATCTATATTTGAAAATTCCAAAAATTAGGATGCCAAAAATGTAAATGTTGTTTTGACTTGATATTGTGCCTTTTATTCAATATATACTGATTAATTTCTCATTCTTTGTATTTTTTCCAATGCTTCCTTACTGAAATTGTTCTATTCTAAAATCATCCAATGATCTTATGATTATGTATTTCCAATACATTCACATAAACCATATATTGGTAAGCATATGCTAGTCAATCCTGGTGCTACTTATTTGTTTTCAGTATTCCCATTTTTATCATATATTGGCAGGCAGATGCCTGTGGATCCTTGTACTGTTGTGGTTTGTCCTCAAGCAAACCTAAGTGTTTCTTTTCTAGCCTACTATGATTTTCTTTTTCATGTCCACAAGCTTTTTTTTCCTGGTATTTCTGCATTTTTTTTTGCCAAATTTCTTCTTTTATTTGGTATTTTCCTCTTGCACTGCATGTAATTGATGGTAGTTTTCTATTCTATCATGTCAGCCACTTGATTGCACTATTTATATGCAAAAGCACATAAATAAGCTGTTTATGTGACCACCGCCTTCTAGGCTTATATATCTATACCAAGAAGAATAGAAAGAGCCCATTTTACGCACTTTATCCCAATGCTCACAATTAAATGTTCACTACAGTATCGTGCGAGGGTGTCTGGACTTCGGCCTGCCACAACCCTTCAAATATGCTTGCCTAAGGAATTAGCTTACAAATAATTCGACCTACTATTACCTCCCAACAATTCTCCACCCGTCGCCACACTTCCCTACTCAACATGTAATATTCAGATCAATTCAGTAAGGGTAGGTTTAAGCAAGATTTTGACAAGCTCATGCGAATAGTCACATTTTCTTGAGAACATGTCCGCAACAAATAAAATGGCTGACAAATTGAAATCAGACTAACTGCCGTCCACAGAAACTGCTTGCACAGGGAATTTAGTAATTCTACTGGAATAGAATCTTTACAATAAGCTAAGTCAATTGATAAAGTTTTAATTCTTGCAGATGTGATAAAAGAGCAGCCCTCTGGCCTATATTGCAGGGCTAAGATTTGACTTTTCGGGGCGACTTGCAGAGTAGCGTCAAATTGTTCTTGACTAAATTACTGAAATTGATGAAAGAAATCGGAATGAATTACGTTAAGCCTTCGGACAAAAAAAAAGGATGTATGAGTGTGAAAATTCTCGTAGTTCTATCCAGAGAAACCAAAGGTAATTGTCCAAATACCGAATCCATTGATTAATTAATCTTGAAATACCCAACCAAAAAGGCGTAATAAAAAAAATTTTTTTAAAAAGCCAATCGAGTTGGAAATTATTAATCATTCTTAATATGTGTGAAATCAATCAATAAATAAAATTACTAATTTTTTTTAAACCTTTTTCAAAAATGACCCAAAAAAGTAAAAGACAGTTCAGTAATTAAAGCATTATCAGCATCATTTTTTGGCCACCACGATGTAGTTATAAAGTTTGCAGGGAGGAAGGGTTTTGATACACAGGCAGTTCTACTAGAATAGAATATTTGCGATAATGTATGTTTACGTAAAATTGTTCCAGTAAATATTATTAAGGAAATTAATGAATTACGTTAATCTGTACGATTTCTATATTCTTTCACAAAGAACAGGGTGGGCCCGGTAACGTTATATGTATGTGTTTTTGATTAGCATCAACACCATCAAGCGGCTGACATGATAGAATAGAAAAGTACGTAATTTATATATATCCATGTCAAAGTTAAAGAAAATCTGTTATATATAAAGGGTCAAATCTAAAAATTACTTTTCAGTTTTAAAAAGTTTATTTCTTATTCACTGTTGTAATTATTGAAATTAAAACAGGCAAAACTCATTATACGTAGTGAGTTTTGCTACACAAGCATAAGAGATGGTGGTCATGTGATGCTTATTGGCTTAATTATTGAAGTGACTATTTATTTAAATACATTATTTATAGTGCACTATCATTTGTTTATAATCAAATAATTTTTTCATTTTAAATGATGTCTTTTTACTTACTAATCATTGTAACTACTTTAAATTTCTTTTCATTCCTAAGTTTCAAAAAATCTACTCCATTAATGTAAGAGAATGGAAAGGAATTTGCAAGCATTCCATTGTTTATAAGATTTTTTTTTTTAAAAAAAACAAAACAAATAATTTATTAGACAAGAAAACAAATTATTACAACTGTTAAATTAAATTTACATTACTTTGAACTACACTGTCTTTTGCTTCAAAGAATCCACTCTGATTCTAGTCCCAAACAAGTTGTTTCCTTATAATTTCGAGGTATGCTTTGAAAAATTGTTTGTAAAAACAAAACCTTATTCCACGTGTCCCAAAATAAATTTGAAGGTGTGAGCATTTTGTCTCTGTCTTTAATTTTTTTTATTACTCCAATGTAGGCATTCTGGACACTGAGGGTGTTTTGTTCAAAGACAAATTGGCATCTGATAATCCAGACTGCATAGGTAAAGAACATGGCCAATCTGATTATGGAAATATCACTACTGTTGATGGCTGTCTTAATAGATAATAACATTCTAATATCAAGTGTTACTTTAGTTGATATCAATGCTTTAATGGTATTAAAGTAGGGACACGTGTAAAGGAGATGTTGAATAGTTTCATCAGTCATTTTACAAAGTTGATATTGAGGATCAAATTTTATTAAAACCTCTTTTCCACACTAGAAAGTGGTTAGTGGGTAATGCTAGTAAGTTCAGTTTTATGATAAAGTCAATAAATTTTGATTCAATGTATCAACCTTTGAGTTTTTTGATTAATAGTTTGTTATTTAGACCAATTTCACTGTGAAGTAAAGCTTGATCCTTATAAATCAGGTCATAAATTTCCCAATATGTCTTTTTGCATTGGAAGGAAGACTGTGTTACATTTATGAATCCTTTTGCAAGGTTTAAAATTCCCAAAATCCACTTACTCTCAATGGGAGGGGGGGTATCTGTGGGTTCTATTGGAAGAGGAAAATTTGAATTTCTTTGTTCCCTGTACATTGCTCGTAAGGCACTAAATACTTTGTGGGCATAGCATGTGGAGACTGAATGTAGTCCCATCCCATTTAATTCTTTAGGCATATGCATTTTGGCTATACTAATAGCAACCACTTTGCCCTTCCAAAAAAGTCTGGAGCAGATGGAATTAATCTTATTGACAAAGACTTTGGTTGGTTTGATTATAGGCAGGAAGCAGTTTATTCTTGGCAATATCAGCATATTTAGTAGTGAAGTTTGCCAGATAGGGAGATCGAAATTTGAGTCAGTGAATTTACTGTTTTCATGGTTTTGTCAAGAATGTTTTGTTGAATATTTTTTCTCATTTGCGTGTAAGATTTGTACAATGGAAAGCCTAAAAAATTTTGGGGTTCTGAAGTAAATTGAGATTGCATGGGCTTTTATGTTTAAAAAGGCAGAATTTTAGAATTTTTCTTTATTCAGAAGATTGCAAAAAAAAAGTCCACTTAAAATGTTGTCTTTGTTTACTTATTGATCGTTGCAACTGCCTTTTTGCTTTTGTGAAGTGAAAATTTTTGTTTCATTTGTTTTCATTACTAAGCGAAATATACCATTTAAATTAATTCCACTGATCTTAATATATTCAAAATATAAAAACTATGTATTGACTTAATTAACTTCTTGATCTCGTATGTCTTGGCTGAAAAACGTATAGACATTTTTAAAGCATCTCTTAAATTTGATATCAAAACATTTGAAATTTCAACTATTCACTGCTCTGTATTTCTGAAACTAATTAACTAACTAAAATATTTTGTCAAATTGCATGGCTGGAACTTTCTAAGAAATGACTCATATTTGGACCAATTCTATTTTCTCTAAATATATTAAATGCCGATTAAAAAACTTAATTCTAATTTCAATCAAAACCTTCACTTGAGACAAACTATGAACCCATATATATATATATCGTCTTTTTGCATACATTGCTTAAAATATATTCAAATTTTAAAAACAATTTTGAAATTTAATATCAAAATATTTGATATTTCATTTGCCTGCTCTGTATTTCTGAAACTAATTACCCCAGCTAAAATATTTTATCAAAATATGTGGCTGGTGCTTTTATAAGACATGCTTCAAATTTCAACCAATTTTACTTTCACTAAATATATTAAAATGTGATTTTAAAAGTTAATTCTAACTTCAATCAAATCTTTTAATTGAATCAAATTATGAAACCAAATATATATATACTACCCTTTTGCACACATTGTTTAAAATATATTCAAGTTTTAATAATCCCTTTGAAATTTAATATCAAAATATTTTAAATTTCATTCACCCATTGCTTTGTATTGTCGAATTACTTGTCCTAACTAAAAACGTCAAAAACATAGCTAGTGCAATTCTATTTTCTCAAAATATTTTGAATGTCAATTTTAAAACTTAATTCTAATTTCAACCAATTCCATTAACTGAAACAACTTATGCAATGCGTTATGGCTTCTCCTTTCTCAGACTCAGGAATCTCTCAGCCACTATGCCTGGAGAGACCTGTAGTCACCTTACCTTTTTTTTCTATTCCCCACCCTAAGTTTTTCCTATATTCTTTATCTTGCTCCACCCGATTTCCACAACATTATCTTTGTCCACTCTATGGCCTTTATATTAAAATTCCTCTTACATTTTCCCAAACCCAGCATAAAAACCAATAACACACTTTCTGTATAATCACTTTATATTTATTCTCTTACAACTTCATTATTTGGACCCCTTTTTGATTGTAAGTATTTACATTCAATTAACAGATGCCTAATATTTTCTGTCTTCCTAATATAACTTGCAGAATAAATCACCCACATTTCTCCATATATGTGTATATTCTCTTGTTGATAACGATCCTGTTCGAGTCTTAAATAGTAAACTACTTTCCTTGCTATTATCATAAATTAATTCACACCCAATATTCTGTTTACTTCTATATATGTTTGAAATCTTTTTACTCTCCATACTAGTTCTCTATCTTTCCAACTCCCAAATTTTTTATTAATGCATCTATTCTTCTATAATTGCCACTATAACACTCAACAATTCTAATATAATCATCCCATCTTTTGTATAAGTATCTTCAGCATACCGTACTACTTTTCTTATCTACCTTGTTGCCTTTCCTTTACTCATAACCCAATTAAATACTATTTTGACTATTCTCTTATTATCTATAAATTGCAATCTACCAAACATTTTCATTTTACTTTTTGTATCTCTCATATAAAAACTTGACCATCTCATTTATCCTTAATCCTGCTACTGCCACTCCCTTTCATACAATTCTAGCTAAATCATATTTATTATATGAAAACTCTGTTAATTTTTTTATCAGTCCCTTTCTTTTCTTTGCTTCATTAATCAATTTTTTCTTCCATTTATCCAAGTAATTTTTCTGATTATTTAAGATGATTCCCAAATAGTTATACATATTCACCACATCTAGCTTTATATCCCACAATAAAAATTCTTTCTCTTCTCTTTCTCCAGCATTTATCATCATTACTTTTGATTATAATTCACTAAATTTAACCCCCATCTCTTTAGCCACCAATAAGAACATACATATGGAAAAAAAAAAGACCTGATAATATATACACCCCCCTTGTCATCTATTAATAGCGTCTACTCATTTTCCTAATCTTTCTATTGCTCTCTTCATTTCTCTCAAATATAACAAAACATGTGATAAGGCATCTTATTCTTAGTCCCACCCCATTTTTAATTTTAACTGATTCTATATTTCCTAATTGATATGTATAGTAATTATTTTCATACAATCTCTTAATGTCATGTTTGTAAAAATATATACATTGCAATTCAATAATTATAATTTTTTTTGTATTCCAGAAAAAGTAAAGAAAACATATTAGAGGAATATATATATTTTTAGATCACTAACTGATAAGAGTAAAATTAATGAACATTTGAGTAAAGTAATATAAGAAAAGCAAACATTGTATAATTAAATCAGATAGAAAGTAAAAAGGTTTAATTAATGATTAATTTTGCCTAGGATTTAACAATAGAAAAATATTCATGTAATATATGATAAGAAAATTGCATTTGGTAAATGCCAAGAAATATTTGCTAATTACTTTCATTTCTTGATACAACAGAAGTGGAACCGACTAATTAAAAACATCAAGAAGAAAACAAGACTGATAACAATCAAGCATGAACCCTGGATTTCCAGAGGCCAAACTTTGTGAATAAATAGCAAGTGCAGCAAAGTGCTTAGTTCTCATTCCAGTGGATTTACTAAGTGAACTGTTGGTGGAGAGATTAATGTATAGTGGCTGAAAGAAGCAAATGAAGCCAAAAAACTATGTTAGTTTGAGGAGCCGAATAAAAGTATTTTGGAAACTGAGACCAAAGGAAACCATCCAGAAAGCAGAAAACTGTTTTCTGCATCATGGGAATTGAACCATAAGTGAATTATATATATATACTGTGTTGGAGTGCATCAATAACTTTTTGCTATTTATATTTCATCATTATCCAGTCCTTATCTAAATTTCATCTATTGATTTATTTGTTGATATTCAGAGTACCTGCATTCGAATACACAACATTTAGTAAGATTCACTATAGTTCGACTCATTTCCAAATTTACTAAACTTACCCGTATTCTACTTCTATTTCACTCTATCATATACCTTCTCTATATGTATAAAGACCATATATAACTGTCTACCTGTATTCCTACTTTATCTATATGACTAGCCGAATAAAAATCTCCCTGCATTTCCCACTATATTATTTTCTTCCATCCAATTTGTGACCCTTCCAGCCACTATATATATAAAAACTTTACAAACACTGACATTACTGCTATCAATCTATAATTGTTTAACTTTCTATGATCCTTACCCTTTCCTTTAAATAGTAGTCTTAATCTTGTATTACTTACCCTTTCCTTTAAATAGTAGTCTTACTCTTGTATTATTCCAGCTATCTGGAAATTCTCTCTTTTGTGCCAACTTATTAAAACATGATAATAGATTTAATTTTGTCCTATTTTCTAAAATTCATCACCATGTCTCTTGCCAATACATCTAAACCTGTTGCCTTTCCACTTGTCAACATCTTCTCCACCTCATTCAATTCATTTTCTGAAAACCTAATATTTCCTTTAATATATGCTTTGTTGTTTATCACTCTGTCCTTCCTATATACATTACAAACTTATTTATGATTGTCTCAAATTCTTCTCCAGAGCTATACACTTTTCCTCATCATCTAGTAATACTATTTCTCCTTCCCCTACATCCCTCTTTTTAATATATTTCCTAAATTTTTTATTCCCATCTCTTCCATTTTTATTAATATCCTCCAATAATTTAATTTCATTCTCTCTATATAATTATCTATTTTAGCCAACTTCTTTTTCAAAAAATATTTTTCCCATTTATCTTTTTCACTTACTTTGTTTTTAATAGCACATTTATATTCCCTTCGAGCTTTTTTTTCTCTCTTTTATACTTTTACTAACTCTCACTTTTCTATTATTTTTATTCTTCTGAATATTCTCAACTAAAACCCTATTTGCCACTTTTTCTACTTCACTACACCAGTCTTTATAATCACCCCCAACAAACTCTTCCATGATTTCTTCTACTTTTATTTTATATTCTTCTAACTTATTCTTATCATTCATTCTCCATCCACATCTTTCACTATTCTTTCTACTTTTATTACTATTTTTCATCACATAAATTAAACATTTCTATTATAAATAAATTATGATTCCTATTACATACTCTCTCTTCATTATCAAAGACTTTAATTTTCTGTATTCATTCCTTCTTTCTCTACTAATACATAACCTGTTGTGTTAAATACATTATTTCTAGACCATATGTATTGTCCCTCATATATATTTGATAAATTTCCAGTGCTCAAATTCACTCTTTGACAAAAATGTTCCAAAAGCTGTCCATCCTTGTTATCAATGACATCAATTTCTTCAATATGCCCATTCATATTCCCTATATCATTATTTTTTCCTCTTTTTTTTTGAAACTCTGTATATCCTTAACTAGGCATTCATATATGCTACTGTTTGACTCCATTATAGTTTGACTATCTCCAATGGCCATATATACTATAGTCACCATCCATTCTTGTCTCCCTAACCTTATCTCAAATCACAAATGTTATTGACCCTTAACAGTATTTAAATGATTTTTTTTTTTTTGCCATAATTCCTATACCACCACTCAATCTTTCTTTTTCTTTTCTATTTATACCCTGCCTGATCAAGTCTTCCAGTATAGGTTTTTTTTTATCTTAGATGTGTTTCCACTACTACTAATACATTAAGCTCTTCATTTTTAACTGCATTGTTTAATTCCAGCCACTTTTCTGGTCTCCTATCATTCAAATATCTAATTTTAACAATTTCTTCTTTTTATATATAAATTCTTTTGACTGTTTCTTCTCTATTACATTTATAATTACCTTATTTATCATTAACTTACAGACCCATTCCCTCTCCACATCTACATTTACATCTAAATCAGCTACCCTTTGTTTATTTTTTATATGCCATCCATTCTTATTTTTGATAACACTGTAATTTAAATCCCTATCCCCCTTTATAAGTTTCCCCAACTATAATATTTTTTATAAATAAAACTCCCTAATGCTTCATTTTCTTGTTTTGTTAAATGCAATCTGCCTTTACAATATAACTCCCTTGTACTAATAAAAGAAATCCCACACCTTACTTCTCGCATAATTTTTTCAATCTCTCATTTATAGAATATATCTTATCTAACATATACCTATTGTCGAATATTGGTAGTAATCCAACTATTCAGATTACTAATCAATTCTTTGTACTCATCCATTATTCTCCCCAATAGCTGTGACAAATTATTTGAGCCTACCATAACATAAACATCTCTATCCCCTCTTGTTTCTATACATTATCTGCAACATCCCTAATTCTAGCACCAGACAAACATATTCTTACCTATTTCTATTTTCCTTTGCAATAATGTCTCGACATCCTCTAATTAGTGAGACTTCTATCAATAATGTCTCATAGCTTATTTTCCCTACTTCATCTGTAACATTCTCATCCAATTTCTGAACTTCGTTATCTAGTTCTTCCTTATCATTTCTATTCATTAATTCCTTGATCTACTCACACTTCAACTCCAATGATTTTAATTTTACTTCTACATTCGTTACCTCTTCCTCTGTCTTACTTATTCTTTGGCTAACTATCTGCACTGCACTCATTTTGCCATCCATATCTCTTGTCACTCCACTAAATATATATTCTATTCTATCTTCCTTAACTGCATTTTCTTTCATTTCTATTAACTTTTTCTTTAAACTATCTACACTTAGAAGCCATTTTTCACTTCTTACTATATATATATAACATCTTCATGTGCATTGCTTAAAACATATTGCAGTTTTAAGAACAAATTTTATCAAAATAATGAAAAATGTCTCTACCCAGTAGTCCATATTTAAGAAACTAGGTCATCTACCAAAATATTCCCATGCCATATTGCATTGTCAAATATTTATTTTTAATATATCAAATTTGAACCAATCTATTGAATTTAAATCTATTAAATCTATTTTAAAATTTTATTCTAACTTAAATAATGAAGTGATAACAATAGTTTACAGACAAACATACAAACAAACAAACCAAAAATGTAACTTTAAAAAAAGCAATTAATAATCTAATGATTTTTTTTTAAAAAAGCATTCACAATCATAATTAAATAATTATTTGCATTCTGTATTATAACAATGTGTATGTATAAATATACAGTACATAAGTATGTGTATATTGAAGCAGTCGGATCCGAGTTCAATCCTAGATTCATGACATCTAGCCATAAGCCCACTTCAAACCCTGGTACTAACCTTAAATTTCTGATGCAATGGGGCTTTATACGGTCAATCCACGCTAGTTTTCTTAAAAAAAAAACTATTATATAAATGTGTGTTAAAATTAACTAGTTTAAGGTTTAAATTGATCAATTCTATTAATAAATTCATGATAGAATTATTCATGAATTTATATATATTATAACTGTGTGGATTGTGTGTATATATTTATAAATATTTAAACATATATAGTCGTTCTAGAGTTTCATTGCGTCGGGAATGTTTATTTTATTTTTAAATAATCTGTTCAAATTTTAGTGATTAAAAGCTACATTCTTTCGATAAGCTTTCAGATTTTCCCTTTCCAAAAACAATGGATAAAGTTTTATTAATTCGAAAAAAAGATAAGTATTTAAAATGTAAGGATTTCCTAATTAAAATCATTTTTCTGATTTTAAAAATTCATTTTCTAATTAGAAAATGAATTCAAGTTAACGAGTTTGAAAGCCTTATTGAAGGAATGTATCTAAAAACTAGTAAAATTTTGTGACATTGATAATGAAAGAAGCACCAGCCTGAAGGCATCAGAGGACAGTATAAATAGCCCAGAAAAGTTTGGAGAAGGAGAAGCCATCTTTGTTTAGAGAAGTACCATTGAACTCTGTGCGTTTTAAAATTATGAATTTAAATAGTGTTTCTATCATGGTGAGGGGCTAAAACTCCAGGAATCTGACTACTGTTCCTAAAGTCCCCTGAAAATCTTCAATGAAGCTGCTAAATCCTTTCCGGACCAATTGTGCTGCCAAAATCATGACAAAATCAATCAAAATGCTGTTCACCTAATACCAAATGTGCGCCGTTTTACCAACTCTGATGTGTAAACTAAGGAACCAGCCCCGGAAGAAATGGTAATATAATTCCATAATGAACCATAACTTTCTGGCCAGTTTTCTGAACTTTACTTTACACTCCCTTTAAAATCTCTTCTCATTTATTAATGTAATAATCTGTGTAAAACCTTTTTATTTATGCTATTTTAAATTATATAGTAATTCTCTCAACCTCTAGTCTTTAAATTTAACTTTCCTTTCTTCCGATGGCAGTTCATTTATTGTAGTATATTTATTTATTGAGTAATTTATTAATGTCATTTATTTTAATTATATGCCAATAATCCTTCGACTCAATGAGCTCCTTTGCCTTATGCAAATATAATATTAAGTCTGATAGTAATTCTCGCCCATTAGAACTAGATTTATATGGTTCTATCAATCATCGAGTCGAAAGAAAGTATTAAATGTTTGCTATTTTTATAATTGGCTAATAATAAATTATTAGCTCTGTTTCTAACCTATGTCCCCGGCCACTTTATCTAATATATATATGTTTATATATCCATATTTATGATTTTGAAATGTTTTTGCAAAAGGGCCGATAAAGGAATCAAATAAATATATTCAAATTTCTGTTAGTTTCTATTAAGATTCAAGGAGGGCATGATGTTTGGGGCATAATTAATATGATTTCATAAATGCTTTAAAATAATTTTAGTTAAAAGCTCGTTTGACTTTAATTAATTTGATCAAGTCATCATGGAGAGCATTCTAGAAAATTGGGTTTTATTTTTCAAACAGTGACTATCAAGTCATCATCTTCGAACGTTACTGATGTAGGACTATCGTTTTGCAGGCTTGTCATTAGTGATATTATTGATATTTTAATTATAGAGGAAGAAAGCACTTCTTCTCCCGCTTCTGTTATATTTGGAACACCAAAGGTTCATAGCTAATGACTCAGCTTGGCCACATCTCCTTAAAGGGCAGTAAGACTTGTCAAATACAAGCCGCCATACTACTTAAACCATCGACAAGCAATTATCTTTCCTATTCATTTTATAGCTCATAATTCGTCAGCACCATTACCTCTCGGTTCCAGTAAAGCCTGCTCTTATGTTCGTAATTCATGATGAAGTGATTCCAATTAAAGTCGAACAAATTCTTAGTCATCTTGCTCTTCATGAATGGATTTGCGAATGTGAAAATAAATCTCACATTCTTTCGTATAAAATTAGAATAATTTCCATCACCACTGATATCTTAATCTGCCTTTATTTTCTTGTTGGGGGCATAGACATATAGACTTTCAAATATTGCTTAATACTTGTTGGCATATAATAGGAACTGCCATGCTTATAATAATTATAAACTCTGTTTAAGGACTAGAAGTGATCGATATAGTCATCATTTAAAAATTGAACAAAACTATTACTAGTATTATTAAATATTTTATAAACACAATTGGTTTCTTAATTCTTTTATTCAATAATTATTTTAATGTTAATGCTCGCTGTCTGTGTTGGTAACCCAAACATATACATATGATTTGATTTAAAATTATCTTTAGGCAGTTTATTATTCGATATTAGTGTCAGTTCAGAGGTCTCTAATCATCACCAACCATTGAGCTAGTTCCTTGGTGCATATCACTGTGCCGTAGATTTAGATCGTCCATTGATCTGAGTTGGTGAGTTGGGTTTGAATTCAGTTTGGTTCGACTGAGTTTGGACTGACTTGCAGTTTAGGTGGTGGAGGTTTTTCAACCGGTACAATATATATGAGTTACATTATACTATAAATTAAATAAGGAAAATTATTTGAAAAAAAAAAGAAGAAAAAAAGAAAAAGTTAAAATCTTGGGGAATTAAGTTAAAATACTAATTATAACTTATCTTTCTGTTCTTTTTTGTATTTTAATTTAACATATAATCCTTTTAAAAGTACTTTTAATTGGAAGCACTTTTAATTAAAAGCTACATATAATTAAAAACAATTTCTACAAGATTAATCAGCATCTGATTAATTTACAATAGATAACTAATTTCTGCATAATCAAAAATATAAGATAAAGAAATAAAAAAATGTAACTAATTAAAAAAAAGATCAAATGAATTGATATGCAAGAGGGAGTCAGAGTGTATAAATACTGAAAATGCCTATAGTTCAGGGTTAGACGAAAAAGGAAAAAAAAATAACAGCAGCAGTAGAAAAATCAAAAAGCAAAGAAGCAAAAGAAAGCCAGCTAATTTTTCCAGGATAGTTGACCAAAGTCTATAAGCCAGCTAAAATGATTGAATCAAACAGGATGAAGCAATATTTATATGGTTATGTTGATAGAAAAATGAGTTGCTAGACCAAAGCTAAGTGTTTGTTCATTTTTACAGCCCACCCCCTAGCATCATAAGCCAGATGCAGTAATATATATCTCTGCCTCACCTTTGCGATATTTTTACCTGCCATGAACTAAATCTATGGAACAAACCTAGCCATAGTACAATGGACCAGGAGAAAGCATCCAACTGCCACAGACCCACTCTGAATTGAGCAGGATCAGAAGACAGGGGTGATCAACCAGATACTATATAAAAATTCAAGGTAAAATTCTCTAGACATCACTGATAAAATGTAATTTTTTATTTCAAGTGTGAACTTTAAAAGTTTATTTCTAGCTAGAACAGTTTAAATATCATTTCCACTTAATTTTTAATGGCATGCAAATAAGCATGTGATTGTTTTAAAATATTGTAATTTGAATAAGTGTTCATATTTTGTTTTAAATATTTCTTATATTTTTTTATTTATTTAATAATGTATTAGTAATAATAACAAGTCAGATGTCACATGACTTATATATAGCTTGCACTTACAAATATGTATTGTAAATTATTCTTGTGGTTTAAGTTTCTCTCTTTACCTATGAGTAAATAGATAATCATATTTAGATATTCTGTTGCCCATCTCATGTTTTAATAGCTAGCCTTGAAACGTATTAATGTCTTCTCATGGGGTTGTTAAACAGCTAGATGGCGATAAAGTTTAAGCCTATTATAAATATCCCCATGAGATGTGTCAATGCTTCTTGCAGTTATAGAGGGGTATCTCAGTTTAGAAAAGTGACCATTGTTTTAATATTTTTTATTAAATCTTGGTGTAACCAGGAGTATGATTAATATGTAAGTATTGATCATATTTTACTCCTCTGCTTAAATAATGGGGTCTAGAAGTAAGGTATTAAAGATTAATATGATCTAATAAAGTAAAATAATAAATAAATAGACAAAGAATTAATCGTAAAGGAGGTAAAATCTCGTTACAAATGGTGCTCAATGTGGGGCCAGACCATTCATTTTAATTTTTTTTAAATGTGTAAAATAAATAACCAGCTCACAAAAATAAAAAAATGGAATTATTAAAATAAATAAATTTATGGGAGATGAGAAAGAACAGACATCACTAATAATAATTTAATTTGCAAAAGAAAAATAAGTAGGATGAGTTTTGTTAAAAAAAAGAAAAAGAAATATATGTGGAAGATAAAATAAACAAATAAATAAGTGCAGGTAGACATTGGTAAAAGTGAGAAATCTGCAGGAAAATGGTATTGGAAAAAATCGGTGAACACTTATAATTTAATTATTATTAAAGTGAATAAATCAAATTAGCTAAATTAGTAAACCTATAGATGGTGAATAAAATACAGTATTAAAACCAAAAAGTATTTAAAAAAATTTTTTTTTAGAAAGCTTAGTAAATGATTACGAGAAAAAGAGCTAAAATGGAAGCTCAGAATAATGAAATAGAAAGTGTTTCCAGCAAGAAACAGCAAAATGAAACTGAAAAGGAAGTTGTGAACAAACAAAAAACTAGTGAGATCATAACACAAATAACTAGCACGTTTGAAAACCAAAAACAGCTGAAGAAAGTAAAATAATGACCAAAGAACTAAAAAACCAGCAAAAAGCAACTGAAGAAAATAAAAAAAATAGTCAAAGAACTGAAAAACCAACAAAAAGAAGCTGCTGAAAAAGTAAAAAAATAGCTGAAGGCTTAAAAACCAGAGTAACGAAATTAACAGAAAATTAGAAGGGCAAGCTGAAATGCTCGAAAATTTAAAAGATCAAATCAGACTAGGCTACAATAAATGAAATAAATTATGATAAATAAATGAAAATAAAATGCAAATTGAAAATCAAATGGTGATGGCATATCAAATAATAATAAAAAAAGTAGAACATGAAGTAAATATAGGGCTAGTGCGAGAGGCAGTAACAGAAACTAAAATAGAAAATAAAATAATTGAAGAGATTAAAGTTGAAATTAATAATTTGACAGAGAAAATAAATATTAGCAAAGATAGCAGTAGACAAACTAAGACATTAGGTGAAAGATGCCTATTGAAGTAAATAATTTCAACCAGATGAGTATAAGTATAAATGCGCACAACAATTGTAAATCAATTTTTAAAAATTTGATTATTTTCTGGCCATGTAGGTGATGCTCCATCAGAATACTTAAATAGCTTGGAGAGGTATTTCACCTTAAATCAGCTAGGCAAAGAGGCCATGATCGTGATTGCATGCAGCTATTTACAAGGTGGGTTTTAAGCTTGGTAGGATTCTTTATATAATAAACCAGTATTTGCATAAGTCAAATGTTCAGTAAAAATAATTCTGCCATTTGCAGATTCAAAGTCCATATTTGTTATTCGTAGTGCACAAAATTGGTCCATTCTGTAGTCACAACTTCCGCAAGAAATTAAAAGTTGGTTTTATCAACACAAAATTGACCTGTGTGAATTGCCTAGTACTTTAATGCAGTGTTCTTCAACCCTTGGTCCACGGCCCGACACCGGGCCGCGGAACTTTTCTGGAGATCCGCGTGGTAGACGGGCAGTAAAAAGTTTGTAATATTAAATAATAAGAGTTTAAACTTTTAATTAATATAGCCAATTTTTATTTATTTTTTCATCTCATTTTTACCCAATTAAAAAAAAAAAAGAAAACAGAACGAAAACAAAATCTAATCAATCATTCATAAATTAATTTGTTTTTCTAGTTATTACAGATGTTTATGGGGGCGGGGAATTAAATTTTTTATTACTTTTCTAAAAAAATTTAAAAAAAAGTTTTTATTATATAAACTCCATATATATATAACTTTATCTTATATATTTAACATTGTTGTTTTGATCAGTTATAACAATTATGCTTATCTTTAAGAAAATTTATCTATAGACTTCTGCCGGTCTGCGAAATCTTATCCTTATTTTTGCTGGTCCGCGGAACCTTATCCTTATTTTTACCGGTCCACAGGTGTGAAAAGGTTGAAGACCACTGCTTTAATGGATACTTCTTTTTCTATTACCATTTAATAACAATAATAGTAAAAGAACAACCTACATACATCTTAAAAATCTATTAAAATTATTTTATTAAGAATTCAAAATGCTAATATCTAAGTAAAGGAATTAATGCCTTTAAATCCTCATTTGAGGAGGGTATAATGTAACAAAGTATATATATACATGGTGCATAAGTATGTGTACATATACGAGTTACATAATACTGTAAATAAAATAAGGAAAATAAAATTATATTTCAATATTTATTTGTTTGAAAAAAAAAATGTTAAAAGAAAAAAAAACTACAAATTTTGGGAATTAAGTTAAAATACTAATTATAACTTACCTTTCTTTTCTTTTCTGTATTTTAATTTAACATATAATCCTTTCAAATGTACTTTTAATTGGAAGCACTTTAAATTAAAAGCTACATATAATTGAAACAATTTTCTACAAGATTAAACAGCTTCTGGACATAAATGCCAGACTGATTAATTAACAATAGATAATTAATTTCTGTGTAATCAAAAATATAAAATAAAAAATGAATCTAATTAAAGAAAATAAAGATCAAATGAATTGATATCATTAGTAGGAATTTGAGCAGGAAGTGGGAGTCAGAGTGTATAAATACTGACAATGCCTGTTGTTCAAGGTCAAAAAAGAAAGAAAAGAAAGAACAGCAGCAGAAAAAACAAAAAACAAAGAAGCAAAAGAAAGCCAGTTAGTTTTTCCAGGATAGTTGACCAAAATCTATAAGCCAGCTAAAAAAACTGAATCCAGCAGGATGAAACAATATTTATACAGTCAAGTTGATAGAAAAATGCATTACTAGATGAAAGCTGAGTGTTTATTCATTTCCACTGCCTGTCTTCCGAGTATAATTAGCCAGATGCAGTAATATATATCTCTGACTCACCTTAGCCAATATTTTTACCTGCCATGAACTAAATCTATAGAATCAAACCTAGCTGTAGTACACTGAACTAGGAGGAAGCATCCAACTACCAATAGACCCATTCTAAGTCAAACAGGATTAGAAGAGAGGGATGATCACCCAGATACTATATAAAAATTTTAGGTAAAATTGATAAAACATCATTGATAAAACTTTTAATTTTTTATATCAAAGGTGAACTTTTAAAATTTATTTCTAGCTAGAACTGTTTAAATATCATTTCTACTTATTAATTTTTAAATATATGTAAATAAGCATGTGATTGTTTTAGAATATTGTAATTTGAATAAGTGTTCATATTTTGTTTTAAATAGTCCTTTTTTTATTTAATAAATGTATTATTGTAAATTATTGGTGTGGTTTAAGTTTCTCTCTCTCATTTTACCTATGAATAAACAGATAATCATATTTAGATATTCTGTGTTGTGCATCTCAAGTTTTAATAGCTAGCTATAGGTCAAGCGCTTGAAGCATGTTAATGTTATCTCATGGGTTCCAGTCAAACAACTGGATGGTAACTATAAAATTTAAACCCATTATAAATATCCCCATGAGATGTATCAATGCTTCTTGCAGTTATGGAGGAGTACGTCGGTCTGGAAAAGTAACCATTGTTTTAATATTTTTTAATTAAGTCTCAGTCTGACCGAGATATGATTAATATGTAAGTATTGATCATATTTCACTCCTGTGCTTGAATAAGGTCTAGAAATATGTTCTAAAGATATCTAATATGATCTCATATAGTAAAATAATAAATAAATAGAATAAATTGTAAAGGAGATAAAATCCAGTTATACTATATATTTTATACTATATAATATATACCCCCCCCCCATACTTTTTATTACAGTTACAATAAAAAAAAATTAAAATAAAAATGAATTAATACTAAATAAGCTTATTTCACTTTTGATATAAATGAGAAATGATACGTTAAAAATAATATCCATAGAAAGTATTTGTATATATCCCAAAAAAAATTAATAATATAACTTGCAAGCAAAGATGGATAAATAAATTAAATTACAAGACAAAAATTCTCAATTTTAATTCTTACATTTCAATTAAATGTAATATTCTATTTCTTTATTATGGATACTCCAAAAATTCAAATAATTTCAACTAAATAATGAATACCAAGTTGAATGCCAATAATGAAATCAAGTTTTTATTATATAAAACATGTTTGTAATAATAGATCTGATTCCTTTCTGAAATACTAAAAAAATTAACATAGTTTTAATAATACTAAAATATGCATTAAATTCCAAAATGTAATCTGGCAAGAAATTTAGCTATATTCATAAGTCAAAAATTCTATTTAAGTCATTATCTTCTTTCATTATCATTAGCTGCTATTCAATTTAAGATTCTGCTCAAGACATCTTTTTTCATTATCATTAGCAGCCACCATTTAAACACATATGGACATTTTAACTCCAGGAAAAGAAAAAGAAGACAGAGAGAAAGGCAAAGAATAAAAAATTAGAAACAAAAAGAGAAATAAAAAAAGATTGAAGTCAGAATTGCTATGCATGTACTTAAAATATGTAAATATGGTTAGAGACCTGTCAGTAACAAGTCTCATGATGACCAAGATCTGTATTTATCTAAGTGATTGAAGATTAAGATAATAAAAAAATAATTATTTTCTGGTTATGTTATTATTAATTATTAGTGAATGCTCTGTGTGAGTGGCAGACTGAAGCTTAAAGTCCACAAATACTTTCTTATTTAGAGTAATTATATGTTAGACTATTTCCATCATCTAATATTAAAACTTGAATGTCTTTAGAAAAATTCAAACTTTATTTAAACTTTTCAAATACGTTCAACGCTTAATAATAACACATGGGTAGGAATCTTACACATTTCGAATAGTATTATTATCCTCTGTTCATCATGTGTCATTAGCCTAATCAGTGACAATTCTAGCAAGGAAATCAAACCTGAACTTTTAGATCCAGAAATATTGAATTTAAAATAATAGTCAATTTTAAATAATTATCTATGAGAAACTTTCTGATTCTCCACTTTTTTCTAAAAATAAGGTTAATTATTGGCTTCCAGACATTATGAATTATCATACTAAGTTGACTTGTTTATCATTATTATATGAGCAGCTACTATGAATTTTCTTTTTATTCTCTTCCAATATTTTTGTTTTTCCCAATCAAATTTATGTTCAATGGTACATATGTAGCCTGATACTTTATATATGTCTGTTTTTTCTTTTCTAGTCATCAGTTATGTGCTCTTTTAATCACTATTCAATGGAGTAACTGATCTCATCAGTGTTATTTTTTTGTCATTGAAAAGTGCTAAATGTGTGTGTATATTTAAATATACACAAAATATGTATTATTAGTTAAATAATAATTATAATTGAAAATTAAATGGATTGCTAATTGTGTGTGTATATTTATATATACACAAAATAAGTATATTAAATGATATTATAATATTATAATGGCATTCACAATATTTTATAAAAGCAATTAGGCTAATTAAATAGTTGAATTAAAGGAAAAACTATAAACTAACTTATGAAGAAAGTTAGATGAATCTGAGCAAAGGATTGAGAAAATGTAAACAAAGCCATTGCAACTCTGAATGTTTAGTTCCTGATCAGATTTAATGATAATAGAAACATTGCTTTAAATAGACAATTCTATGGTAATTGTGTTATCTCATCAGAGATCAAATATGGTAATTCAAGAGATGACTACAACGTGGACAGCGTTATCTGATCAGGGATCGAATATGGTAACTCAAGAGATGACCACCATATGGACAGTAGATGGCCAATCAAGGGGGTCTATACTAAAAACAAGAGAGGGTGAAACAGATCTAGGATAGAACTGTGACAGACCCTTGCTAAGTGAAGCTCTTAAAAGGCAGATGTGCTACTTCCTCGGGTGCTCCAGTCAGCTCCTTCCTTCACTTAGCCTTGCGGAGAGACTTACCTCCAGATGTTCAAAAGTAAACCTAGGAACTGTATAACAGGTCGTATTGAGCTTATTATTATTTAGTGTGCATTAGGGGCCTTATTATTATTTATATAGTGTGCTTATATATATGTCATATATTTATATATATTAAACAAGATTGATTATCTCCACATAACTGTAAATAAATTATTTAAATTTACTTGCCGAGATGCCTCTTTAATTAGTAATTATTTGTGTTATTTATATATTTGCAATCCAGCAGGCAATAACAGAGTGTCACTGGACACAGAAAAAAGTAATTGAAAGAGCACAAACTGATGATTAGAAACAATCCCCAGATGTTCCAATGAACATATGTTTAATTGGGAAACTATAAAAATATTGGATAGAAAGGACGAAGTACAAAGAAGAAAATTCAAAGAAGGTGTTCACACAATAATGACAAATAACTCTTTAAGTTAACTTAGTATAATATTCTGCTAATAACCCTGCTCTTACAAAAAAGTGACAAATCATAGATAAGTATATAAAACTTCTACTGATTTTTGCCTTTGGCAGAATAGCCTAGTTTTTTTTAGGGTTAGTTAAATTCAAAATTCATGAATCTAAAGGTCCAGGTTCGATTCCTATGGTAATACTGTCATTAGTTTAAGCCAGCATCATCTGAAGAAGGGAGGAAAGTAATAGTATTCAAAATATTGTTATATCCTAACCTGTGTGTTATTACTAACAGTTAAATGTATTTAAAAAGTTTAAATAAAGTTTTAATTTTTCTAAAGATATTAGACACTTAATATTAATTGATGGAAATAGTCAAAGATATAATTATTATTAAAATCCATCATCGTAAAAAGTATTGTATAAAATTCGACTTAATTTAAAGGGAAAGAAACTTTTCATTAATATGTAGAAAATGTCAGCTCTGCTGCCATAAATAATCATTTGCAGAATTTATAATATAAAGTTTTAAAGCTCATATAACATATACTTCTTTATCATTTTTTATAAGCATACTTTAAGTATGTTACAAAGCTTGAAAAAATTTAAATAATGCAAGGTATTTATATATATGATTATGATTTCAATTTCCACTTACCAAAACAGAATCCAAGTCCCAAATTTAATATATTCATATACCATATGGTTGAGATCAGTAACACCTGTTTGTTCTCTTATCCATATATTGCATTTTCAATCTCCTCTTGTTGCTCCTAACATGCGTCTCTCCATACTTCTTTAAGTGGTCTGAAGTCTCTGTATTGCTCTTGTATTAAATGTCCAAGTCTCAGATCCATAAGCAAGAACTGGTAAAACACATTTATTAAAAAACTTCCTTTTCAAACACAGAGGGAAATTTCCTTTTAGTATCAAGTTATTTCTACCAAAAGGACTCCAACCAAGTTTAATTCTATGATTAATTTCATCCATTATGTTTCCATCTGTATTAATAATCTGACCGAGGTATTTGTAGCTGTTAACTTCTTCTAACTCATCATAATCAATCTTTATTTTCATATTTTGAGAAAATCCATTAAACATTACCTTAATCTTTTTAACATTTATCTTTAGTCCACTTTCATCTGTCAACTCCTGCAACATTTCCTGCAGGTCTAAAGCATTATTTGCAAAAACAACTACTTCATCTGCAAAATCTAAATAACTTAAACAATCTCCATTTACATTCACTCCTTTAGCTTCCCATTTTAATCCAAAAAATAGTTCTTGCAGCACTGCTGTAAAATGTTTTGGAGATATGGAGTCACCCTGTCTTACACTCTTCTTAGTGTTGAATTTCCTAGTATTATTATGTAATCTAATTGTTACTGTTGCATTTTTATAAATATTCTTTAAAATATGACAATATTCTGGATCTATACCTTGATGATCCAATGCTTTAATCACTGAAGAAATGTTTATAGAATCAAATGCTTTTCATAATCTACAAATCCAAAGCATAATGACAACTCATATTCATTTGACCTTTCTATAACTTCTCTCAATATATGGATATGATCTACTGTACTAAAACCACTTTTAAATCCAGCTTGTTCTCTTGGTTGGTGGAAATCCAATGTTCTCCATTAGATAAGTTGTAATTACTTTGGTAAAAATTTTGTATAAAACTAATAAAAGGCTGATAGGTCTGTAATTTTTAATATCTTCTTTACCACCTTTTTAAAATATTAATATTGATATATTCTTCCAATCAACTGGTACATCTTTATCATTTAAACATTTGCTATATAACTTTGCTACAGTTTTTTCTATTTCTTCACCTGCTTTTTTTAATATATCAATTATAATTCCATCATTACCTGGAGTCTTTCCTTTATTCATAAATTTAATTGCATGTCTCCTTCTTCATTTAAAATTCTAGGCAATTCAGAAGATATAATAGATATAGGAGGTACTTGTTCTTTATTATTATATAATTCTTGATAGAAGTCTTCTACCCATTTCATGATATCATCTCTCTTTTTAGTAATAATGCCATCTTTTTTTCTTATTGCAGATATAAATTTCCTACCAATACCAAAATGTTGTTTTACATTCTTGAGACTTTTATTCTCTTCTACAGCTTTCCTTGCTAGTTCACAGTTATATTTTCTTATATCATTTTCAACTCTTTTTGGCATCATTTTACAAAATTCGAGATATTCAATCCTTTTTAATGCATCATTTTTGTACATCTTCATATTCCTTCTTTTCCTAATAAATTCTCTAGTCTCAGTAGAAATTTTATTGGTCAATTGTTGCTTTTTTCTACCATCTATCTTTATTGTAGTTTTTAAAAGTGTATCAATTATTTTCATATTAATTTCATTCAAATCTGAATCATGTTCAAAATCTACTAATACTTAAAACCGAGTTGTAAGTTCTAATTTAAATTCATTAGAATGTTTATGAAGATTCGGAATATCAACTGTAAATATTGTTTTTCTTAATAATTTTTGTCTTTCTAGTTTTGCATTAACAACTATCTTATATCTTACTAATTGATGAACCATTCCTGTGTTAAATTTAGTAAGAACATTACAATCTTGAAATATGTATTTTCTGTTAGTCAAAATACGATCCAGTTCTATTGTACCCTCATTTGGATGCTTCCATGTCCATTTCCTTTTAACATTTTTCTCAAAAAAAGAATTCATAATATAAAGTTTTTCTTTTTCTACAAACTCAACAAGTCTGTGATATGTTTTTTCTATTAGTCAAAATACGATCCAGTTCTGCTGTACCTTCATTTGGATGCTTCCATGTCCATTTCCTTTTAACATTTTCTCAAAAAAAGAATTCATAATATAAAGTTTTTCTTTTTCTACAAACTCAACAAGTCTGTGATATGTTTTTCTGTTAGTCAAAATACGATCCAGTTCTATTGTACCCTCATTTGGATGCTTCCATGTCCATTTCCTTTTAACATTTTTCTCAAAAAAAGAATTCATAATATAAAGTTTTTCTTTTTCTACAAACTCAAAAAGTCTGTGATATGTTTTTTCTGTTAGTCAAAATACGATCCAGTTCTACTGTACCCTCATTTGCATGCTTCCATGTCCATTTCCTTTTAACATTTTTCTCAAAAAAAGAATTCATAATATAAAGTTTTTCTTTTTCTACAAACTCAAAAAGTCTGTGATATGTTTTTTCTGTTAGTCAAAATATGATCCAGTTCTGCTATACCCTCATTTGGATGCTTCCATGTCCATTTCCTTTTAACATTTTCTCAAAAAAAGAATTCATAATATAAAGTTTTTTCTTTTTCTGCAAACTCCACAAGTCTATGTCCTCTCTCATTTCTATTACCATAACCAAAATTACCTACAGCACTTTCATCTTTCATTTGTTTTCCAATTCTAGCATTAAAGTCTCCCATAACAATTTTAAAATGTTGTTCACTCTGATCAAAAACCTTTACATCCATATAAAAATCTTCTACTACTTTGTCACTATGAGCACTTGTTGGGGCATAAACCTGAATTATCTGCATTTGGTATCTGCTATTAAGTTGTATAATTAATCTTGCCACTCTGTCCGATACACCATCAATCTCCACAATGTAGTTTTTCCACTTTTTATTTATAATGGATCCTAGTCCACTTATATTTCCAATATTTGTGACTTTATAGTAGAATACATGTCCACTTTTTAGATCAATTGTCTCTTCACCTTTTCTTCTAACTTCACAAAGTCCAATAATTCCCATTTAATATAAGACTGTTCTTCTCTAATTCTTGCACTCTTCCTTCACTTGAAAGTGATCAATTGTAAGTGCCTAAATAAAAAGTCATCATCAAATGGCAGTCTGGGTCCACAATCAGGGAATTCTTACCATCCTCCGCTTTCGGCCACCAACTGCTGTCTTGGTTGATGACTTTACAGCCTCCTTGGAATAAGGGCCATGATTCATTTTGGTTTGTTATGATTGTATATATATTGGAAAAATATTTATCATTTACACATACATTCATTCTGCCTTATCAGGCAACTGAAAAGACCATGGCGTTTCTTGATTTTAAACTCAGAGTAAAAAGCCAATAAATTTACCACGCTGGCTAATGCGTATTGGTGAGCAGCCCATCCATGTTTGTATACTATATGAATAATCACATAGTAATAACAGATTAAAAGATTGAAGTGGAGTTGGGATGGACATATTGCTAGAAGAGATGATAATAGATGGCCAATTAAAATCTTAAATGGGAGTCCAAAAGATTGTAAAAGACCCAGAAAGAGATCACATGTGAGATGGATGGATGAAATAAGAAAGTATGCAGATCTGATGTGGAGAAGAGAAACTAAAGATTGGAGAAGATGGATTAAACTTGGAAAGACCTTCATCCTGCAGTGGATTGATAATAGTTGATGATGACCATATGGTTGAGGAGTACTTTTTCATTTGTTTATTGAATTCTTTTTCAGATATAAAATAAAAGAATCTAGAATATAGTAGTACACTATTAAAAAAATCTAAATCTTTGCATAAACTTAAAATTTTCTTGAATAAGCATCTCTCATTTGGTCATAGCAGTTTAAGTTTTAAGCATTCATTCTATTTACTTTCAATTGAAAGATTTACATATATAAATATCTATTATTTAAAATTGTGAATAATATAACAAATTTTTAAAAATGTACTAAATGGTTGTAATCAATAAAATAAGGATGTCCTCTTCACACACATCACATTATATATGAGGGGTGGCCAAGAATTCGACCATGAAGCTGACATGAACATTGACAAATTATAGTGATAAATTCAGAGTTAATTTGAATATAAAAAATAAAAGTAAAAATTCAAAATCATTCTTGTTTAAAAATAGTTACACAGATTGAAAGAAGCTGAAAAGAATACAATTATTTTTGTGCAAAGTTAGAGCTAAAATTCTTAGAAATATTTAATTGCCATTTTCCTAAGGAGAAATGAAAATAACTTGTCCTGGAGAAGCAAAGATTTTAATAAACTGATTTTAAAACATAGGTCATAATTATTGGATCTATATTTGGAATTGTGTTTAAGAATTAGTTTTAAGTTCATACAAGCTAAATTTTGACAAACTTTCCGGAAACTATGAAATGCCAAGTGTCATCAAAATAAAAATAAAAAAATTATTTGTTTTACTTTATAATTTTTTTTTAAATTTTACATCTAATTTATTTAAATACAATTCTAAAACAATAATTTTCTTTCTTTTCTTGAATTTTTTTTTTAAATTCAGGGCTGGCTCTACAAAATAATTATTTATAGGTAATTTAATAAATATTTTATAAAGCAACATGAAAAAATTGTAATACTAGAGGGAGTTGAGATAATTTAATAGTAGTCACAGTAAAACGTCACTGATATCTTAGAGAAAAAAAAAACATCAGTTCATAAGTACCTTCTAAAACATCACCCATATTTGTGAGTACCTAAAAAGCCCTTATAAAAAAAAAAAATTTCTTAAGTATATTCTAAAAAAACTAGAACTTTGAACCATTATTTTTTTCTGTTTCAGCAAAAATAATGTTTTTTTTTTTCTGGTTTCCAGTTTGAAGCCCTGAAAAAAACGTAGTCGCTCTCAGGTACACTTTCATCAAAAAAGTCGCCTCATCATCTAAAAGTTTGGCCACCCCTGATATATAAACATTTTAGTGCCTCAGGAGCTTGTGTGACATTTAAGCACTCAAGATGCAGATTAAGCAAAACAATTCTATTCAACTGATGTAGATTTCTTTTTTTCATTTACATTATTCTGTTAAAGAATCAATTCTTGAATGCTAAACTCCAAACCCCTTAATCTATCATTATGCTTTATTTACTTGGGAAATAATATCTGGAGTTGTTTCCACAAATTGAAACCATGATTTCATTAATATAAGGCTAAACAAACTTTCAAAACAGAATTAATAATGATAATAAAATAATATAAGAGCAAAGCTGGATTTACTGATTTAAAATTTATCAAAATATAAGAAGTTAATAATGGAAAGGTAGTTGTAATCAGATTGATTTTCAGTCATAATTATGCATTATTAAACGAATGCATAAAAAATATTGTAGATTGTTTCTATTATAATGTTAATATATTAACATTTATATAAGTGGCTAATATATCTTAAGGCAACACTTCATTCCTACAAAAAGTTCAATTTTTATAGAATTGAAAAAAAAAAAAAGAACTAACTTGCTATAAAATCATCTAATACATTTGGTTGATTAGAAAGAAAATGACATATCCCAAATAAAAGACTTCCTTCCAACTAAAAATTATATAACTTCTTGAATTAAATTAAATATAAATCAATAAAAAACAATTGTAAAACATTAGTATAACAATTCTAATATTAGCATATTTACTATAAGATAAGAATTATTATTATTTTTAATAAAGAAACAATACATTTTCTTCAATTTTCTTTCATACTTAGCTCAATATGTTTCTAATTACAAAATGAAAATATATTTTGTCTGAATGCTTTATTTAATCTTTTCAAAAAGTATTTTGGAATTATTTAGCAAGTAAAAAAATAGCTTTTATTGAAAATAATAGCTATATTATCTGCTATTAAGAAAGGTCATACTCAGTGGATGAATATAGTTTTAACTTCATCTAAATGGCATTATTCTAATCACTGATATTTTTTAGAGTTTAATGATTTTTAAGCAAAAATATCTTTATAAAAGATGGTGCCATTATCTTAATTCAAAGATTCCCAAACTTATTTGGTCATCCTATTAACAAAAATATTCTCAGCACTCCCTGGAAATCTATCTTTTTAAAACAAGCAAACAGAAAAATGCAGTAACAAATTTGCATTTTTTAAAAATACATTTACATTTCTACTTATGTTCTACAACAGTAAAAAAAGTATTTTGGAAATAAGACACTTTGATATTTGAAATTAAAAAATTAAAGCAACAAATATTAAAAAAAAAAATCATAAATAACATTTTAAAAAATAGTCCTAATCAGAAGGATGAACTTGATGTGCTATCAATTTATTAATATTTTGCTTCTATTTTTGTCAGCAGCATTCTTAAATCATTGTAATTAACTATTCGCAATCAGTTCCCTTCTTTTTTATATTAATGGATAAGTGACTGCATTGAGCCATGTTTTACTAAATATGATGAAAGAAACACATTTTTTTTTGTACTATAGCCCATAATCCAGGATAAAGTGTAAATATTTGCTTTTGCAACCAAAATTGTTGTTAGCCATCTTTGAATTTAAATTTCTCTTTGTAGTTATTTTTATCAGTTCTTATAATTTTGGAATTTCATCTGTATTTGTACTTGAAAAGAATCCAAAACCCAACTGGATATATTCATGTAAAGAACATCTTCAAATCAATTGGAGAATTTGCAAGTACTGAGGATAGTTAAATAAATCTTCAACACATTTTTATACTGTTGATAAATTTGAAAACTGACTGAATTTCCCCCCTCCTCCTAAATTAAGAAGTTTTGCCATAAACATGGAAATACAGTTTTTCTTCTGATTAAATTCAGTTTATTGCCTTGAAGTTTATAAATCATTTCATTAAATTTAGTAAGAAAGTCTGTCAAATAAGCTATGTCATTTTTTGAATCAATTAAAATTGACTGTAAAGAATTAACTTTGTTTTCTACTAAGTTAAAGAGTTTCTAAAAACCAATCTAAACAGGCATATATTGATAGCCAATGAATTTCTGTATAAAGCAGCAAATGATTGGCTCCATTGTGTTCTATATAAAATTATCCAAACAATCTGTTATTTAAGGATCTGCTTCTAATTTTTATCAATTAATTTAATGATACAATGATCTATGTAGACAAATACTCAAAAAGTTTTGAAAATTAAATATTGATGATGAATGATAAGATGTCCTGCAAATATATTTGGAACTATTTTCTTAAAATAAATAAGAAAACCCCTGTAACTCCCTATCATCGCTGGAGAATTATCAGTAACAATTGACAAAATATTAAAAAAAATATTCCAATATGTGAAATATTAATTCACCTGTTATATCAATTTGCAATTTTTTAACAAATAATTCTGGTAAATTATTTCCTCTTTTATAAATCACATGTATGCTAAAAGTAAGACTTCACTTTGTGGTAAAGTTAAACTAATCAAATTGTATATAAAACTTAGAATGTTTTTAAATATTCACGTGAGTTCTTCAATATTTCAAGCCATTTCATTAATTCTTCTTTGAATTGTATTAATACTCAAAGAAAATTTCTTAGCAATATCAGATAATGGATTGTGTAGCACAGTATGTTTTACTTAATTTATAATCATAAAAATTAATTCTTTACCAATATTATAAAGTTTTATTGATTTATCAATCAGTAACAAACTGATAAAAAGTATGCAATCCATCATCATCTTATTTGGATGCTATTGAAAGAAGTTTTGGCAACATCAGCTGTTTCAAAAAATTTTCTATGAGTGCATGAACTTTTATCGAATATTCTTAGTGTTTAAGGCTTCATAGCTTCATTTGATAAATTTTTTGGCAAATCATGCACATCAGTAATGTATTGTTTATAAGTGAATGAATAAAATCTCTCCTAATATTCAATAATCTCAAATAAAAAAATAAAATTTGTTTTTATATATCATAATAGAGGGAAAAAATTATCAAGAGATAAAACAATTTATGTAATTGAAGAAATACAATTTCTCTTGCTGGAACCAAAATTTTTTGTAATAACTATAATTGTTAAAATAAGTGTCTGTGACATTCAACGTAATCAAACTAAAATATTAATGAAATTAATAAACTACACAATTCTTTTCTAAGCATTAAATATATGTATTTGATATTATATTATCTAATGTGAAACTAAATTTATCAAAAAATAATCAACTTAAAAAATATATAAGTATATAATTAAAAATTAGTTAACAAGTCTAATTTAATTTGCCCTTATTTAAATAATTTTTAATTTTTAACACATGCCTAATTTATCAATTAACACAGATGATTTAATGGACATATGAATAGCAGTTTTTTTTATTTCATCTTCATGTTTTTGTTAATGATATTCAATAAAAAATATGATAAATATATTCATTGACTGCGATTTTATTAATAGTAAGCACTAGAAGTCATAGAAATGTATAGTAGATATGTAAGAAAATATATAAAAATATTCATATGTAAATAGCCATTTTATTGAAACAATAATATAATTTATTTTGTATGTGATCCCTAAAAATTGAAAATATAAAATATGAATTAAAACTTTCAAATATTTATTATACTTGCACTATTAGTAACTGCTTGCCACATAATTAAGAAACAATCTAATTTAAGATTTCATTTATATCAACTAATTATAGTTTATTTATTATTCTAATATAGCATTACACCACATATTTCTGCTGATACGTGGACTTCCCTACGAAGAACAACATATTTAATTGCCACCACTTACTTGTTAAGACTTATCAGTGCACTTGACTACTGATTTTTCTAACATTTTATGTTTATTTAGAAAATAATAAAGAGACAATAGATGAAACCTATATGAATGTTTTTCCAAAATTTTATCTTTATGCTTCCACTATCCTTTTTTTCAATGCCCCTCAATTACATTCATAACTAAATATTACCCCCCCCCCCCCAAGATCATTCCAGCATTTGTTATAGGATAGTATTGCTTACTTTGGGAAGCACTATCTTAAATAAAAATTGAGAGTACATACCAAGATAAAATATTCAAAATGTCCCATAATTATATTATTCCAGCAACATTTCCCTTTCTAAATAAATAAAGTTCAAATTTTAGCACTACACTGAAAAGGAAATCCTCTTCAAAAATTATGTGCCATGATCTAATATATTTTAAAACTCAAGCTAATTTAAAGGAGAAGTGTGAATCTAAGAATGCAAAGAAAGATCTTACATTGCAAATAAACAAACATGTTTAATTTTAAATATACTTAGCTAGCATTTTTTATTATTTTTCTTTCTTATATTTGAGTTTGGGAAGTAAAAATGACTATTGTATAATCTTTCTAAGTATATTTAAAATTAAACATGTTTGTTTATTTACATCACATGATCACCATTTCTTTGTTTATTGTTTGTTTGTTTATTTACAATATAAAATCTTTGCTTTCTTAGATTCCCATTTCTCATTTAAATTAGCTTGAGTTTTAATATATATCAGATCATTGCACTTAACATTGAAGAGGATTTCCTTTTCTGTAAAGTGTTAAAATTTGACTTTATTTGAAAGGTAGGGTGTGGCTAAAATAAGGTAGTTATAGGCATTTAAAAATTTTTTTGTGAGTTCAACTAGCATTATGCATTGTTTCTCTCCATTTGATCTTGGTATTTCTTCATCTGAACCAGCCAGTTTTAAATTACTCTTATTTATTAATCTTAAATTATCTGTGAGAAGTGCAGTTTGTATATCAATAGAGCCTTTTTTAAAAAAAATGGTACTATTTCATTAAAACAATCAATGATTGGAAGATTTTCTAAATTGTGTAATGATATTACATAATTTAATACAAGCAAATTAATAATATAATCTTGGGCAGGTTGTAAACTTATTTAATATATATATATTTTACTTTTAAAAAGATGTTAAAAACACCAAATTAAAAAATATTAAAAGATAAAGTATTTTTAAAACTTTTAAAAATTATAAAATCACAAACATAAAAACATGAAAATCTTAAAAAAACTAATATATATATATACATTTCACTGGGGGGGGGATAAGTTACAATATTAAAAAAGTGTATAGGTGATGCTAAAGTAAAGAAATGAAGATACATAACTGAGCTACATTAGTAATAAGATTTATAAAAAAAAAAAAAAAGTAGAAGCAAAGCTATTGAATTAAAAAAAAAAAAAGATGAAATGAAAATTTTTTCCCTACTAAAAAAATTATATTATTGTCTTTCTTTTTTATATTGAATATGTCTAATGCCGAAAAAAAATCTGGTTTTTTATTTTTAACACTTTTTCTGGCTTTATATTAAATTTCTATCTTATATATTGTAACGGACATCAATATGACAATCGGAAATCAATATGACAATCGAAAGCTTACCTTCCCTTTTATTTAAGTATAATGGGGAATTCTTAAAATTCAAGATCGTCCACCTCCCGCTACTGCAAGCAGAGAGAACATACAGTTATAAACGAGTCTATATCCATACCTGACTGAACCTGTAACTATACGGGTATAGCTCCAGGTTATCTTTCCCGGACAACTATCTCTCGACTGCTGTAAGATTTGAAGAGTTACAGCGCTTGGATATTTATAAATTTTAATGGGATCAAAATACTGCACCACCAGCCTCACGTGTTAATTCAATGCCCACAAGGAATTATAATTATCCCCCAACTCCTACGAATATATTACTGTTTGGAGTGGTGAAGAACGAGACGAAACAGATTTAAATCAATAAGAAATATTTAATACAATAAATTAAACAATAAAAGAAATACTTTAAATCATTTACATACAATAAAAACAGATTATATGCTATAATGCTACAAGTAAAAACAAAATAAAAAGATCCTATAAATGATTGTACATTTATAATTGTCACTCTATGTATATAAAAAAAAAAGTTAAAGAATGTATCATTCAAAGTAAGAATTTGGCCATTGTCTAAATTAAAGGTATGTGCACATGTAAATATAAAATGTAGTATACATATTTTACCTAGGTTTATTGAGTCTCTGAAGTAACTTGAAGTCTTGCTGACTGCCCCATGGAATTTCTCCATTTCTTTAGCAGGGAACGGTCTCTCTTTGGTTAGATTTGGTTGTGGGAACTCCTCCATATTTAGGACATCAAGGACAAGGTAAAAGGAACCCTCCTGCAGGCGCTATGTCGGCAATTGTTACATGTAGACGGGAACCTTTAGAGCACGGGGAGTTTGAATCGGCCAGCAATCATGACGGCCCATAGCCAGCCATTCTTGATGAGTCACCAATGTTAGAAATCATATCTTGTTCATTTAATTATCCATTATTACATTGGAGTCCTTCCACTACGTGTCACCGATGTTAGAAATCATATGTTGTTCATTTAATTATCCATTATTACGTTGGAGTCCTTCTACTACATTTCTGGGTTCTCTCATTTGTTTTCCTTCTTAAACTTTAAAAGATTTTCAAGTTTGCGTTTCTCTCAATTATGGCTGCTTATTATCGGAGCAGTGTTTCCACCAATGTCTCGACAAGAAGTCTCTAACTCTACTAATAATTTTTAATTAAAAATTCCACAGTCCTTTATTCTTTCGATCCTTTGTTTTTAGCTTTTATTCACACCTTTTCTTTTCTGAATGCACCTTCGGCCATTTATATAGATTTGCTTTTACACAATCTCGTAGCACTCTATACATTTATTTCTCATTTCTTTTTTAATTACACAGATTTTTAATAAAATGTTTTTATTTTTGACAAGCATTAATTGTTGCTGTCTTTGTCATACTTCATACATATTCCATACATTCATTTCGTTTTATCGTCAAATGTGTACTTTTATGACCCAGATCCTTATCTTTCGGTCATGTTTTAAATTTCTATTTTACTCTGACTTAAACCCTTCAAACTTTACCTTTTCTTCTAAATCATATTTTAGTTTGTATTTCATTTATATTTCATTATCACTATTAATTTTACTAATATACAACTTCAATATTTCTAACTTTAATTATTTTTTATTTCTCAAAATCTTGACTTTGGAGCGTAAATGATAAGAATCTTTTCGATTCTATTTCCCTCTCTTTTATTAATTAAAACATTTCCTTCTTCATAAGTTTTAAATACTTTTGCTAGTGTTCCAAAACATAATATTTAATATTATTTAAATGTTAAATATCTATATGTGTGGTCGCAGTATGTGCGATCATCACAATATATATAATTAGTTTAGTAATTGCTTTATTTAAATAGTAATATTAAAATTAATGCTATAATTTATAAATTATTGTTTTTAGACATTATTCTTAATTAAATCAAAATTTTGATATCAGTTTAAATTCATTAAAGAACTATATTTTTGAGCTTCCAGGTTTAGAATAATTTCCTCATAAAATAAATTTCAATGTTCCTGGTTTTAATTCCTGGAATAGAATAAACACATCCATGTAAAGTATAGATAAATTGAAAATCCCATTAACTCTGATATATATTATTTTAAAAATAATATTTCACTGATTCATACATTTCTGAGTTCATATATTTCTTACAAAATTACGATCAATTACATTTTTTAAAAAAACCTCTTTGAAAACATCAATTGATAAAATATAATTTTACAATTTCTATTTGATCATGACATTTTTTAATTTAACATAGTCAAGAAATTTATATGCAGAGATGATTTAATTTAAAGGAGATCCCATATTAAAAAAAACACCAGACATCAAACAGTTGCAGTGTTTAATGATAAATATATAAATTCAACATATTTTCATACTTATTATTAAAAACATTTTATTTACTGTAAAAAGATATTACATTTTATCAAAATCAATAATTAAAATTTGTTTGAATAATTTTTTTTTTTTTAAAGTAATGTTTAAAAATATAAAATCTCCAACTATTAAATAATCAAAACTAATGAGCATTTATTCATAGCACACATCATGACAAAACTTAAAATAGGATTTAATCTTGAAAATATGGACCGATTATATGAAAGTACAACTTAAATTCTACTAATCTAATACTATCTTATATATTTTTAACATGTATGGACATGAATTTCAAAAAAATAAATACAAATTACAATAATCCTAGATATTATACTATTATGTGGTAAATATAAATTTAAAAAAAAAAGGATTGGCAACAGTATGAAAACTGTACTTCAGTGATAGGCTATTACATTAGTGAACATATAATATTTTAAATTTTTCCAATAGTAATGCAAATTAATACTCCCAAGAGTATTCTAAATTTGTGATGGAAAACTTTTCTTTTACAGATTTTTATCAAAGAGGTGAAGTCATTGATAAACAATTTTTTACTTAAAATGATTATTTCATAAGAAGTTCTATTATAATGATTGTTTCATTAAATTTTTGTAAATAAATATGTAAAATAATAAATCAAAAGTATTATATATTGAAATGCTTCTTTATTGCATCTCAAAATATAAAGGTAGAAATTTATATTTTCCAAATAACAGATAGACGAAGGGTTTAAGTTGTAAAATTTTAAATTTTGTTATTAAAATTTTATATTTTGTAATTTTTAAATGTGCTCCATATAAGCTATATAACGCACATACATGCAAATAAGTGTAAATTAGTTTGTAAATCATTTAGTAAGAAAAAAGAACTTTAAAAAGAAAATTGTGTGAAGTCTGTAAAAGTTTATTTTTTTATTTATTCAAACAATGCCTAATGTAAGGGACGATATTTTTTAATTAATTATTTTAATATAAGATCTATTGTACTTACAGTGAGCAGTGTTAAGATTAAATTTCAAAGTAATATAATAGTAACTTACAGTTATTATTATTGGTCTAACGTGTTTTATCTCTTATGAAATTATTTATAAATATAAAATTTATTCGACTATTTTATTATGTATACATATATAAACTATTTATATATACATGTGAGTTTTAAATAATACATATCTAAAGCTTTTGAGTAAAATGCCAGATTTGAAGTTGAGTAATAAATAATTTTATATATATTTTATTATTAAATCTTAATGTCTATTGAACAATTAATATTTGAATAAAGCATGAACTTGTAATAACATATGAGCAGATTTATTCGTTCTCTTGTTATTAAAGAGAAGAAAAGAAAATCATTTCTCTTTAAATAACTTTTTCTTTTATCAATACTACTGTTCAACGATTGGAATTTAAATATTAACTTTTCCAAATTAAGATAATCTGTGGATTAAAAGTCTGCAAGGAAAATATTTTAATTTTCTATTTAATCTTAAAGGAATAGCAATATAAAAGAAAAGAACGTCTGTTTAAGTTTTTTGGAAACGTTGTTTTAACACTTCCGTTATTCTTCAGATATATATTAATTTAAGATAATTATATATATATATAGGATAAAACAATGTGCTTTGAGTAGAACAGCTTTGTATCGTAAAGGTTTCGAAACCAACCTTGCATGCTATTTTAAAATATTTTGAAATATTGGATATATAGAATGTCTAATGATAATAGAAAAATGGGGATTAAGAACATCATCATTTGAAGAATATTTACTATATATTATCTCAATAAAGTCATTGGATATTATTAACAGTTTATCAATGAAGGATAAATAAATCATCATTATTCCAATGGATTAATATACTTCGTAAAAGATATTCATTAGGATTATGATCTATAAACTTCAATATCTACTCTCAACTTTGGAAAATAAGTTTTCTTTATTATTTATATATATATTATAATACTGCTTATATTATTTTAATATGTTTATTATTATTATTATTATTATCTTTATTTCAAATTTGGCATCGCATCATTATATCTTGATAGGAAAATTATATTTATTATTAAATATAATTAATTGAAAGCTTGACATAATTCATCAAATTAGATGAAGGATATAAAGAATAGTTATTATTTAATAGATATTTTAAACAGGATTATATTGTATTTACTACATAATATTGTAAATGTTCAATGTATTTTATTTATCAAAAATACATATGTTATACAATTGTAAATAGTACTTATATATTAGTAATTATGAAACATATAAATAAGAAGGTAAATAAATTAATAAGTTACATAAATTATTAATTTTGAATCCAGATATTGTTTTTATATATCTGTTAATTTAAACTATTTTCTTTAATTTTTGAAAGTTTATTATAGTATTGAATTTTATCATAGGGTATTAAATAAGAATATTATTTATTAATATTTTTAAAATGGTAAAATTCATCCGTATTTATTTATTAATATTTTATTATCTATTATATTATATTTTTATTGTTTATTAAATATTGATTTATTAACTTGATCTCTTTGTCTAATCATTATTGAATTATATTATATATATGCTAGTATTATAAATATCATATGAATATCAATTATAATTAATGCTTATGTAAAGGCATTTTAAATAATAACTTGTTTTGAATTATCCCTGAAAAGAGCTAATTGCAAATTCTCCATGAGTTTGAATATCGTGGCATAATGGTGACTGAAAGAGGGATGAGAGATGGATGAACTAATCTAAATTATATTAAAACTTATTTAAAGATTATTGAGCTAGCATAATAAAGATAGATATAATCATGGACTTAGTATTTCATCTATTCATTTGTAGCATTCTACCTGAAGACCCAAAGTCCGATTGTAGTGAAATGCATATCCTCTTTCTAGGGAATTTAATCATCCCCTTATATTTAACAAAACCAACTTAGATTTTAAATATAATCCATTTTGTTATATTTGGCAAACCTAACTATGAAGCATTAAGTTAATGATTTCCAAGTATTAAATATAATCGATTCTGTTATATTTGGTATATCAACTGGGATGATTAAATGCCGTTTCGTTATATTTGGTGCCTCAACTAAGGCTATCAAATAGGCCGCCCCATTATATTTGGCAACCCAAACGTTTGGGGCTTCGATTAATTAAATCTCATACCCTGTAGACTGCTTATATATATTTGGTGCTCAACGTTTTAGGCTTTGAACATTTAAGTTCATCACAGGTATAAATTATATACTATTACATATTTAGTATATTAACTGGGGCTTTGAATCAATAGTGAAAAAGTCATGGATAGATTAAGTGATTATTCTTAGTAACAAGTATGTTGTTATGAAGATTCATATGGTGTTTATAATTACAAGATTAATATAAATAAAAAAATGATAATATATATAGTATGATTTAGAGAGATCAATATTTAAATAACTAATTATTAAATTATGTTTTAAACAGGAGTTGAGTGGGATAAAGTTTTTCTATAGACATAGATGTTTAAAAATATACACTTATATCATTAGAATATCATAAGTATATATAAATAGCATGAGGTGGTAAAGAACTTTACGATATAATATTTTGGATATAAAAATATATAAAGTTGTATAATATTTGAATTAAGTTAAAATTTGTTATGCTTCGAAGTGGGAAAATGTTTTCAAACAAAGATATTGAATGCTCTAGTCAAATGCAAGATGATTTGCAAAGTGAACTAAGTGATGATATTAATATGATAGAACAATCATCATTAATACAAGCACCTGGGGGTTCTACAACCATAGTTGAATACCCTCAACAAACACAGAGTTTAGATCAAGCGTTATCTCAAACACAAAATATAGTTGACGAAGATTTAAATCAATCATCTAAAATTGAGATTAATCAATCACTTAATGTTGACACAACAAAGCTTATAGATAATAACATAACTATAATGGAAATGTTTAAAATGTTAATGGATAATAATAAAAAATTAGATGATAATATGAATAAAAAATTAGATGATTTAAAAAGTGATTTAAATCAAAAATTGGATGATAATAGTACTAATTTTAGAAGTGACATGTATAATTTTAGAAATAAAATCAAAAGTGATCTGTATAATAATAAAAGGGAAGATAAAAAAATTACAATAGATGGAAAAGAAATTTTACCTGGTAAACCTTATCATTGGCATGATTGGTGTATTGTTCATACTCAATATTGTTTGTATGTAAATATGTAGTAATTTTAAGGTTATCTAAAGACAGTGAAGGATGGTTTGAAGTTATTTTGGATGGAAAATCTGTTACTATGTTTACTAATGGTGATTTTTGTGAGAATGCTGATAAGGAACTATATTTAAAAGAATTACAGAAAACACGTAATCAAATTAAACCTGGTATTCTTAGTCAACCTATTTTGTTTTCACTTGATTCAACATGTTTAGCTTTTGAAAATTGGTTTTTTATGTATGAAACAGATGATAGAATTATTATTCGTAATTCACATAATCAAAGGCAAGCTATTATCTTACAAAAAGATTTGCATGATTTTATTTTTGAATCCAGTAAAGGTAATAAACATGCTTTTAATGCTGAAACTTTACTTGACACTGAATTTTCTACTGGTTGGATATATCAGATTCCTAATGATGAAATAGAAAAATGTCCTATTAATTTTGTTTTAGAGGAGTCAATAATAACTCCACAAATAAATTCTATTAAAACAATCATGAATGACACAATGCAGAATAAGGTCAACAATCAACAAGAAGAACTTCAAACTTACTTTGAATGTAATGATGATACCCAAAGTACATCGTTATTAGTTCAATTGACTACTACAGAAAAAAATAATCAAAACCACTTTGATATTACATCACAGAGTAAAGATATAAAGAATCAGCATAACATTTTTGGAATGGTTAGTTTAAATCCATTAAATTCAAAAGGAATTGTGGAAATGAATGAAGTAAAGAGTTTCCAAAACACACAAGTCATGGAGATGCAAAAAACAGAGATAATACATAAGACTCAAGATAATAAAAAAATAAAAAATGAAGTAGTGAATGATTTGAAAATTGTTGTTAAAGATTTAGATGGGATAAATGATCCTAACATAGAATCTATTTTTTCACATCAGGTATTGTTTGAGATAAAGGATAATTTTCTCAAAATTAATAAAGATACCTATGATAATAGTAAAGAACAGAGTCTTAGTCGGAATCATTTAAAATTTATTAAAAAAGATCCACAACAAATAATTATCTTTAATAATATATTAAATTTTCAGTATTATATAATGAATGAAACTGAAAATTATTTTATTAATATTGGTTTAGAAGAATTAAATTTAAATACTTCTAGAGTTAATAAAGAGAATGAATCATTAATCTCTCAGATGAATATTTCAGAAATTCAAAAAGGTCATATATTCCATAAGTTTTGTAATACTTACGAAGGTCCATTTACATTCATTTAACACATGAATTATTGTGCTTAATGAAGATAAGCACTATTATGGAAGGACTTTCAAGGATTGTGACCATTTAAAAATGAAAACAGACAATGAGTAATGATTGAACCCATTATAGTTTGTTAAAAAAATGTATGTATAGAAATTTTGATGACATAAACATTGATGAAGGAACTAGATATAGAAAAATTAAATTAAACATGTATACCCTTGTTTAATGAATTTAATCTTTGGTTACTTAATCTAGAATAGGAAGTAGACCAAATGGTTAATATGATAAGGTAATAAAGTACCAACATAATTTATAAATCTATAAAGTATAGATATACAATTATAGATGTATATGTATATAAGTATGTATAAGAAGAATACTTACTAGTCTTGGAGAAATATTCTCATCCGTATGACTACATTTTCATCAAATTATACTTATATTATTTTTAAAAAATATAAACCTATAATTTATGAACCCAAAATAATGGAGAAAAATGACATTTTACAAGCTCATAAACAACTTGATAAAATGGCAAATAATAGAAGTCTGAATAAAAAATGTATTTATGAATTTAAAGTTGGAGATAAAGTTTTGATAAAGACTTTCCATCCTAGTAATCTTTTAGAAAATAAATATAAATTCTACAACACATATGAAAGACCTTATACTATCGTTAAAAAGGCAGGTCCAAATGCATTTTGGATTAACCAAAAAGAAGAGATTCATGGTACATATAATTCACGAATTTTAAAACCTTATTTTGGCTGTTTATAATGTTATATAAAGAAATAAGGTGAATATCAAGATAAGTATTGGGCAGTGTAAACCATACGGTTGTATAAAAAAATAATAATAGTGATCAATGTAAAGAGAAATATATTAAAAACATTAGCTTTGATGAGGGTATTCTTTAATGCCTTGAAATAAGTAAAACCAATAGAGTCAATTCATATTAATAAATGGATACTCTAGTATTTATTTAGTCCTTTTCAAATCCATAAGTCTTAAAGAAGCAGGAATAAGGCTAGTAAATATATTTGTGTTGTCCAAGAAGGAAACACATTATTTTTTTTATTTTATTTTTTTTTATAAAAAAAAATATTAACCATCAAAGTCCTTAATTTTATTTTTGATCATTATCAAAAGGATAATATAGCCCAAGTATAAGGAAAGATATAACAGTTAAAAAAAAAAACTTCAACCCTTCATAAAATCCAAGTATAATGCAATTAAATTATAAGAACATACTAAAATAGTTGTGTTTAAAATTTTAACTTAAATTAAAATTTTAAATTTCCGAAGGGAAGGGGAAATATAATAGTAACTTACAGTTATTATTATTGGTCTAACATGTTTTATCTCTTATGAAATTATTTATAAATATAAAATTTATTTGACTATTTTATTATATATACATATATAAACTATTTATATATACATGTGAGTTTTAAATAATACATACCCTAAGCTTTTGAGTAAAATGCCAGATTTGAAGTTGAGTAATAAATAATTTTATATATATTTTATTATTAAATCTTGATGTCTATTGAACAATTAATATTTGAATAAAGCATGAACTTGTAATAACATATGAGCAGATTTATTCGTTCTCTTGTTATTAAGGAGAAGAAAAGAAAATCATTTCTCTTTAAATAATTTTTTCTTTTATCAATACTACTGTTCAACAATTGGAATTTAAATATTAACTTTTCCAAATTAAGATAATCTGTGGATTAAAAGTCTGCAAGGAAAATATTTTAATTTTCTATTTAATCTTAAAGGAATAGCAATATAAAAGAAAAGAACGTCTGTTTAAGTTTTTTGGAAACTACGTTGTTTTAACATTTCCGTTATTCTTCAGATATATATTAATTTAAGATAATTATATATATATATATAAGATAAAACAATGTGCTTTGAGTAGAACAGCTTTGTATCGTAAAGGTTTCGAAACCAACCTTGCATGCTATTTTAAAATATTTTGAAATATTGGATATATAGAACGTCTAATGATAATAGAAAAATGGGGATTAAGAATATCATCATTCGAAGAATATTTACTATATATTATCTCAATCAAGTCATTGGATATTATTAACAGTTTATCAATGAAGGATAAATAAATCATCATTATTCCAATGGATTAATATACTTCGTAAAAGATCTTCATTAGGATTATGATCTATAAACTTCAATATCTACTCTCAACTTTGGAAAATAAGTTTTCTTTATTATTTATATATATATTATAATAATGCTTATATTATTTTAATATGTTTATTATTATTATTATTATCTTTATTTCAAATTTGGCATCGCATCATTATATCTTGATAGGAAAATTATATTTATTATTAAATATAATTAATTGAAAGCTTGACATAATTCATCAAATTAGATGAAGGATATAAAGAATAGTTATTATTTAATAGATATTTTAAACAGGATTATATTGTATTTACTACATAATATTGTAAACGTTCAATGTATTTTATTTATCAAAAATACATATAATATATAAGTTATACAATTGTAAATAATACTTATATATTAGTAATTATGAAACATAAATAAGAAGGTAAATAAATTAATAAGTTACATAAATTATTAATTTTGAATCCAGATATTGTTTTTATATATCTGTTAATTTAAACTATTTTCTTTAATTTTTGAAAGTTTATTATAGTATTGAATTTTATCATAGGGTATTAAATAAGAATATTATTTATTAATATTTTTAAAATGGTAAAATTCATCTGTATTTATTTATTAATATTTTATTATCTATTATATTATATTTTTTATTGTTTATTAAATATTGATTTATTAATTTGATCTCTGTCTAATCATTATTGAATTATATTATATATATGCTAGTATTATAAATATCATATGAATATCAATTATAATTAATGCTTATGTAAAGGCATTTTAAATAATAACTTGTTTTGAATTATCCTTGAAAAGAGCTAATTGCAAATTCTCCATGAGTTTGAATATCGTAGCATAATGGTGACTGAAAGAGGGATGAGAGATGGATGAACTAATCTAAATTATATTAAAACTTATTTAAAGATTATTGAGCTAGCATAATAAAGATAGATATAATCATGGACTTAGTATTTCATCAATTCATTTGTAGCATTCTACCTGAAGACCCAAAGTCCGATTGTAGTGAAATGCATATCCTCTTTCTAAGGAATTTAATCATCCCCTTATATTTAACAAAACCAACTTAGATTTTAAATATAATCCATTTTGTTATATTTGGCGAACCTAACTATGAAGCATTAAGTTAATGATTTCCAAGTATTAAATATAATCGATTCTGTTATATTTGGTATATCAATTGGGATAATTAAATGCCGTTTCGTTATATTTGGTGCCTCAACTAAGGCTATCAAATAGGCCGCCCCATTATAGTAAAAAAAACATTTTGTTGTTGTTGTTGTTGTTTTAAAAAGTAAACTTAAATTCGGATTTTATGGATAAAGAGTAAAAAGTAAATTTTATAAATAAATTACTTATCTTTTTGTATAAAATTATTTTGAAAGTGTGTAAAACAATGCCTAATCTACAAATAAAATTTAACCTGTACTAATAAAAAAATTAGGCATTGTAATAAAAGCAATTAGTTGAAAAAGTTAAGAATTTAATTAATAGTTTAAAAATACTAGATTATCTGGAGTTATTTTTAATAATGTCAATTCTAGATATTTCCAAGAAAACAGCTAAGTGAACAATAGAACTGGAGACATATACAAGCTAAAAATTTTAGATGTACTCATTTTGATTCAGATAGTTTACTTAGATTCAATTTTTTTCAATCCATTAGTGAATGTGAAGTTCTGTTATTATTCTACACTTTTCCGTGATCAAAAGTTCCAGTTATTTTACCGCTAGTCACTATAAAATTTTCCCAAGAAGATTCTACGGTGGTTACCTGCAAATAGTGTGCAATACATGACCCATTTAAAAATAACCAAGCAATTTCCAGAAAATGAAAAGAACAACCATCTCCAGCGTTTGCTTTGATAATATGCGTGACTAAAGAACTCCAACGATAAACTCATCTCTTTCGACATAATTCCAATTCCCATCATGGTATAAATTACTGATATGACTGATCTGTTTCACTGATCAATAATATGGACACTGAAGCTTTTCTCTTAACTAGCTGCTAAAGGAATGTCACCACTCATTTGAACACAATTGAAGTATGTACTCCAAAATCCAAAGTCTGCAGTATAAAAGGCTCCTGGCAAAATGTTAAAACTTTATTTATCCAGTAATCTAGTCTTTTGTCATTATAGTTTGATAACACATAAGTTTATTATAAAATCATTTCTATTCAATTTAAAATATGTAATTTATAACTAATGTGTATAATTAATATTTTATGCTTTTCATTAATTTCCCTCTATGGATGAGTTATTATTTTATTTTAAGACAATTTTCTCAAAAAGTTATGTTGAGTATTTTATATATTCATTTAGAAATCATTATTTATAAATGTTCTGTAAATTTAAAAAATGATAGATTTTATCATTGTCAAAGATTTACTTATTTTCTAATTCTTTATACTTTACTCATGTATTTTATACTAATACACATTTATAAATCATTAGATTTAAGAAATAGTTTAATGTTTTAAGTATTTGTTTTGTGCAATTGACTTTAACTTATGAAAGTATTTATCATAATATTTTGTCAGTAGATTATTAGAAAGTTGTGTGTGTGTAATACATATTTGTTCATCTTAAAATTTTCCAAGATTTACTAGAGTTCTTTGTTACTTTTGTCTTTGAAAGTTATGACTCTGTTCAAAGAACAATATATATGATTTTAATGTATTTTTGAATAGCGGTTTGTCTTTATCTCATCCAGTTAAGGGGTACTAGTGCCTTCCATTTTATCACCGCTATATCTAGTGTGAATTTTTAGAGCCTCTGGCAGCAAAGTTTCTAACAACCTAAGATCTCTTTTTTCAACATTTAGAATATTACCCATGTTACTTAACATAGGTACGGCAGTCAGGATTATTAATGTAGAGGTTGACATATGAATAGCATCTTGTTTATTACTTTTACATTCGTTTTCAGCTCTTATTATTGTGGACAAGGTTGGCACACACAAATATAAAGTAAAATATAAATTCTAAATTAATTAAGATCAAAAGTTTATGATTTTGATAATATATCATTAAAGTGGTTGCACTTCCATTTAAAGAAGTATTAAAGTAAAACAATAATTAAGTTTCAGATATATTTATTAGACAATAATCCATAATTTGAAAGTAATTGATTTTAAATTTATTTGTTTTTTTCTTATGTGTTATAATTTCATTTTAGTAATTAATAAATATTATTTTGTATATTTAAATTTGCCTGCCACTTGTTTACTGTTATCTATCAATTGCTTAATAGTTATATACTTCATAATCTAAGTTGAGCTAATGTCAGGAGTAATTTTTAAACCAAAATATATCTAGATTATCATACACACATTCACACAAAATAAATTTTCCAAACTGGTAGACTAGTTTTGTGGCACCCTCAAATATATGGATGTATGTATTTGGTACAATATATATATAAGCACTTAATGAAATTCTACTTGAATAACTGAAAATTTTGCAAAGATTTGAAAAAAAAAAGTTAATAATGATAATATAGCTTGCCCCCCCCCCCCCCCATGGTCAGTAGCTTTCTTTGAAATAATTATAATTTGTTTAAAAATAAACCCTAATGAGGTAAAATGTGAGAATTTTATAATAGTAGATTTAATCTCACAAGCAGTTTGGATTTAGAAAGAATAAAGAAACAAGATGCAATAGAATTGATATATATTAATATAGAGATAGAGAGAACACAGAAAATAAGTTAATACTTGTTTCACATGTTTTAACCATGAGAAAGTTTTTGATATAAAGCAAATTGAATTATCATTTTAATTAAAGAAATAAAGACTGGAAAAAAAAAAACAATTATCATACATGGTAAAAAATGGCTGTATGAGATTAAATAGATTAATTACTTAAAAAAATGTAAATAAGGATTAAAACAGAGATATTCTGAATGTTTCATTTTGTTAATATTTACTTAAATGAATATTTTAATAAGTATGATTTTGATAAAAATGGAGTTAATCTAAGGGAGAGAAAGGTTAATAACATTAGCTTTGCTGATGATATGATGAGGTGATTGTAAATACTAACAATAAATTTTTCAATATGTTAATTAAGAATAATAAAATTTATAAAGTTGGGATGAAAATCAATGTATCTATAGAAATATGTGAATTGGACAATAAATTTTATATTATGTTAATGCTTTAAAATATTTAAGAAAATGATTGACAATAGAATAGTTATAATGTTATCAGAGTGAGAAATGAAATAATTAAATAGAACAGAAAATTATTGTTTAATTCATTAAAATTGAAATGAAAAAAAAAAAGGTTTGTTAAATGTTTTGCTGGAATGTGGTTTAACATGTAGCAAAGATCTAAATGACTATCAAATTGGAAAGATAAGATTTATAATATATAAGTATTGAAGGAATTCAATGAAAAGATATTTACAAAAAAAAATTATCAAGTGGAAGAAGTGGAAGTAAAAAAATAAATTAATATATTCTTAGAAATAAAAAAAAGAGCATATTGGAAGGATTTGTAGAGATAGAAGAAAAAAGTAAATTAATAGTCTAAGGGAAAAAATAGTAATGAATGCCTAATAATTAAAATAAGAGAAAAAAGACTTTAGAAAAATTGTGAGGGCAATGTGCAGGTCTGCCTTTTGACTAATAAATAATGACGGACATATTTTGTTTATCAAAATGAATTATAAAAATCTTTAGATCGAATGCAAAGCATTGTCTTGATAAATTGATATTTTAATCATTATGTATACAAAAGATCTCTTATTAGCCAAACTAATTCAAATCAAAAATGATTCAGAGAATCAAATGTATCTGAGAATATCCAATTTATATGAAAGTTATTATTTCTATATTTTGAAATAATAACTATTATAATATCTAAAACATTTTGAAAATATATAAATACTTACATCTTAAAATTTAAATTATATCCTGAAAATTGGAATACTAAACAAAACTATAAATAAATAAAAATAAGCAATGAAGTTTTACTGATTAGCTAGGAATATTAAGTAATTAAAAAGATCTTTACAAATATAAAGCATTTATAAATTCACTTATATATTGTTCATCTGATAGATATAAAGAAATAACCCTCATAATACTTAGAATATCCAAGTGAGTAGAAAGATTTAATCCCATCACAATCTAAATATATGGTTTTGATTTATTTATTTTTTTAATGTTAAATACAATCATTTATTATTAAAAATAAACTTTTTTCCCTCAATTTTATCTAATAATTTTAATTATTTTAAAAAATTCAATTTCTCTAACATTTAATGGATCATTTTAAATTTATAATGGGAAAAATCTCTAGTCATTGAATAATTGAAATGACTTTTTTTTTAAAATTATGTAAGATTAACTAAAGTTTTATTACCATTAAAGGTTATTAAAATATCAATCTGAGTGATAGTAGAAAATATTATTAAAAGATCTTCTAAAGATACTAAAGTTCATTTGATAGAAATCTTATGAAAGTTAAAAGATGCTATATATACTTGAAATAGCATTAGATAGTCTAAAAATAATATATTAAAAAAAACACACACATCGATAATATATTTTATATGCAAAAAAAAAAAAAGACTTAGCTAGATATATGTGAGCAAAACTATTATTATGAAAAGAAGCAAACATTTGACTTGTTGATGACAAATAGTGAGATTGAACTTTAAGAAAAGAAGATTATAACTGATATCAAAAATAAATGCCCACAATACTCAAACTATGAAAATAAATAAGATAACAATTTTAAATCAGAAATAAATAATACAACATATTAATGCACTTAATTATTAAAAATTAAATATCATAAAAAAAATTGTGGTGAAAATTAGGATTGAATAGATAAGATCAGAATAGAAAAAAATATTTTTTGAATGTGATGTGATATGAAATATGGTTATGATGTAGGAGGGGTTAAGAAATAACAAATGTAGAAATATTAAAAATGAGTAGATGAAATAAAGAAGCAATAATAAACAAATTTTTTAAAAAAATTCAAATGATCATATTTTATTTTGAAAAAGAAATATTGTTAAAAATATAATGGTCAAAAGAGATTTTAAAATGGAATGAAAAAAATAGACTATATATTTTGGCTAAAAGCAATATATACATATATACTAAATAAACTGAATATATATTGAGACTATACTATATCAACATCCATATTATCATTTAGTGAAAATAATTATTTTCAACTTGTAGAAATATTGGTTTGACATATATATTTACATAAAATATTATAAATCAATTATTTTATATAGCTGATGTTTTATAAACTGTAGTAAAAATATAAATGCCTATTGTTTTAAATTTATAGATGTATTTAATAATCTCCACACATTTTAAATTTATATTCTTTATTGTTAAAAAAAAAATTGGATTAATTTCTTTTTAAAAAAATACAGGCTAATAATTTGTTTTATAAAGTTAATTTAAAATCATGCCTAAATAACTGTTATTTTTTTCTCCCTTTTCTTTTTTGATAAAGTTAATCTAAAAATTAAAAAATATTTAAAATTCCATAGATATTCTTACAAAATAAGAAAGCTTAAACTACTTGTTATAGTATTTTTATAGAATGACTATATTATACCTGGATAAGAAAATTTCTGGTTGGCTTTAATTTAATTATACAATGAAAAATTACTGATGACTAGCTATCTGTTTCAGTGTCTATTACAAAAATTTATGTGTAGATGATACTACAAATCAAAATGATTTTCAAATGTATATAGATGGAATGTTTAATTCAAAAACTGAATGAAAATATATATATAATTTAATGATTACTTATGAAGATATTAAATATTGCAGTACCCTTATGAAAAACTTAAATAGATTTTAAAAAGAGGCTATACTTCTGCTTTATAAAGTTTTATGCAATTGGGCAGTGAAATAAACATCTTGATTGCTTTAAATTACATATTTATAACTAGAATCTTAACCACAATTAATAATCTTATATAACTATCAATTGAGATATTATTTTATATAGCGCTATATTTTAATACTGTAATAGTGATATTAGTGATTAAGCCAATGCACATGCGCTTTAAAGATAAATTATAAATGAATACTCTCACTTTTTTCCAGACACCCAAACATTATGTTTGGGGTGGAAGAATGGGTGGATTCATTCCATTCTTTCTAAAATACTATATCTTGTGTCTGGAAAAAAGCTTTAAATGTTTGGGTTGAAAAAATGGTGGATTCATTCCATTCTTTCTAAAATACTATATCTTGTCTCTGGAAAAAAGTGAGAATATTCATTTATAATTTATCTTAATCGCTAATATCACTATTATCCTATAACTATCAATAGTAAAAGCTCAAAAGCACAACTATACTAAAATATTCATATTTGATAATTATGTAAGACATTTTAAAATTAAATCAAGAAATTAACTTTTACATTAGTTCTAGGAATCACTACTTTTTTTTAAATAAAAAATTTGTCTAAATATAGACTATTAAGTGCCAGTAAATATTGAAATCAAAATTTTATCAATTGCAAGCCTCTGTTTTAAACAAACCTTTAAATGTGATTTTATATTACAGTAATTATAACAATAGCTGCTAAAAAAAAATCTTTAGATAAATCAAAATATATATGTGAATATTTATGATACATTTAGTGAACTCTTGAGACATGGTATATATATACATTGAACATTTTCTTTCTTGGTGCTTAATTCAGTCACAGAAATAAATATTAAAAAATATGTAACCATTGTTTTTTTTTTTTAAAACTTTTTACATCTATCATTGATAAATCATTTTTCCAATGCAATATTTATCAGTGTGAATAGGAGCTTTTTTAATTGAACTGACATATTTATTTTATTAAAATAATAATAATAATCCTATTTTTTTCTCTTTTAATTCTTATAATTTTGAGATAGAGTAATACTGACCCCCCCCCCTTTTTTTTTTTTTACCTTAGAAAGGATTTAACTTATCTTATCCCTCCTGCCTTCAATCTTTTCTCATTTTCTGAAAAAATTAAAAGAATAGAATTTTTGTTTTGTTCACATCATTCAATAAAAGGTCTTAACATTTACAAAGATAATTGAGATGGTAAAATTTGTCATAAGCAAATATATGTTAATTTATTTACTTTTTTTTACAACAAATTAATGATTAGATATAATTATTTTTTAAAAAATCTAACAACCAGATGTAGTTAATATCATCTCCAGTTTTTATATAATTGTATTATAATTATTTAAATACTGTTATTACATATATATTGCCAATAATAGCTGGAATATTTTGAATTATAATATCCAGTTATACTTAAAAATAACAATTAAGTTATATTTTGTCATCAGTGAATAATCATTAAATTGTCTTATATTTAATAGATTTACATTCTATTATTTATTTTCTCTTGTCCCCTGAAAACTATATATTGAGTTAATATTACAGTTGTTAGATGTTTATTAAAGCTACATTAATTTTTGGTAATCATAAAAATGAAATTTTATATAGTCATAAAATTTTCAATACAATGTATTAGAATAGTATATATATCTTAATATATATCTGAGCACTTATAGAATATATGTGTGGAGATGGTAATCTGGACCAACTGATGATTGCTGGTTTAGCATGAAATATGTATATTGGTGATTATTTATCTTTTCAACATATGTGTTCAAGTGTATCAGTGTTATGAGATAGTGTGGAGAGTAGTGGGTCATGTGAAAGTCTGTGCTCATATACCCTATATATTAGAATAGTTATTATTGCTTTCACCTGCACAATTTGAAATAAAATACTGCAATAATGATATAATTATGATCAACTCTACATTATCATATATTGCTGATTTCAATATGGATTTATAGTGCATGTATACTATAATGGGCACATTCCTGTTAATTCGATGGTCTACTTTTTTGTGAAAGGAAAAAAAGAATGTATCCAAGAATAGATAGGGATCATGCATGCATATGTATTAAATCTATTGTCATACTAACATCTTATATTAACAATATAATAATTAACAAAAGGCTAATAATTATTTCTTTTAATTTTTTGGCCTATAGTCCACATTTCTTAATTTTCAGCCATTTGTTAATATTAATGCCCTTTGTGTGGATGTAAGAGGTTACTATAAAAAGAAATAATAATAATAATTTTGTCATTCTTAATTCAATAAATTTATTTTAAAAAATACCTCATTTTTTGCAAGCATTTTTTTCTCTTCTTCAAAGTATTAACCATAAAAACCAAATTTCAAATGTTGCATGTGAAATTAACTAAAGAATCAACACTTATGATTGGTTGGAATATCAGAATTTTTCTCCAAAAAAAAAAAAAAAGACATTACATATTACTTTTTTAAGTAAAAGAAAGATGTCCGAAAAGGACTACTTAAAAATAAAACCATAACTTTAAAATAGATTTTATAAGCTTTTTAAGTTATATCATTTTATTAATAATACTAATAACATTTGAAATGAAATACCAAAGTGAACCAGGACACAAAAATAAAACTATTCTCCATAGAAAGCATATTCCTACAAAAATTGTGGAATAAATATCTTTTTTAAAAGCAAATTCACTAAAAAGATGGTTTATATATTCAGCTATTAACTCTTTTATAAAAAGTAGGAATACCAACAAAGTCACTTATCTCATTGATGGATTTATTATTTAAAAAGAGAAGTTTGTCAATCTCTTATGCTCAAGATGAAATATTAAATTAGTTATATATCACTATTTACAAATAAAAGTTATATAAGTTTAAAAAACTTGCAGTAGAGTATTCTAATAAAAAATGAAATAAAACAAAATTTTCCATACAATTTTTCAAATAATATTTCAGCCTAAAAATTAGGTGTGAAAATAATTTTACTTAAATGAATTTTTCAGTGATTTTTTCAGTCCAATGGACATTTTAAAAAAACTACTTCATATAAAAATTTTATAAAGTAATTCTGTAATATAATATATAATTGTATTTGTATTTGCATTATTATAGAAAGTAATAATGCAATACCTTAGAGAAAATATTATTATTGATATTTTTATCATTTACATTAAATTGGCATAAGAATTGAATGTTGTAATATATAAAGATATATGAGACTCTAATATTAACAGAATTAATATATCTTTAGATCAATAATATATCTATGCATAAGCTGAAATTTGTTATATATATATATTATCAAAAGGAGTTTGCCTTGACAACAGTTTAAAATTGTTAATAAGTGTTGATTGGTTTTTAATGATATATATATATTTGTACTTAGGAAGAAATAAAATAATTTTAACAAGATTATAATTATTATTATTATTATTATTAGCACTAGCTTTATTAATTTAAAGTGAATATTATTATATAAATTTCATTCCTGGAAATTGCAATTAAAATTTATTTTCATCACTTGTATATTATTTATTGTTTTTGTTAATCAATTTAATTAATTGTCCATTAAAAAAATTTGTATCTAAAAATGATTTATACCTGGTGTCTATTTTTTATGTGCTCGTATCACAATTTTTATGTAATCTCCATTCCTGGAAATTGCAGTTATGAAATTATTTTTGGTACCTGTAATTATTTTTTGACTTAATCAATTAAACCATATGTCATTAAAAAACTTGCATTTGAAAGTAGATTTATAACTGGTCTTCCTTTATTGGGTGCTTATACCATAAATGTGCTTTCTGAATTTTCATAATTCAAACATTTAGATACTCTTGAAATTTACATCCAAATGATATCTCACCCATAACATTAATTGATATTGCTCACTAATCATTATTGTAGCATTATTAGTATTTATTATACAATATTTTGCAGGTGGAATTTAATAGCAGTATACTGTTAATCTATATGTTTAAATATTCCAACTATTAAATGTATTTGATTCTTTTAGTAAGAGGAAAAATGAGTTTATATTTAATAAACATGTTTGGGGATATCCAAACATTATTTAGGTGAATATATAATATCTGATCTTGGAGAAATCTGCATTCCGCGATCAGTCACTCAAGGAGATATACTTTCAAGATATATTAGTCACATCTATTGGTGGTTATTAGTTTTGTTTTACAATCAGTGTCATCTTCCTTAGTGTTTAGATCAGATTTTAAATATCTGAAATACTATCTCATCTCACTTTGTTCTAATAGTATTTAATTAAATCAGAAGTTAATATATCTGGATAGGTCTTTTTTAGCAGCTATGCTTCAATATAGCTGATTGTAAAAAATCATTTCATGTGACTCTTAATTAAATGATATTCAATCCATATAAACCTGACCATGCTGTTACAATATTTATGTAATTATAAAACAATAAAAAAAATTACTATATATATAACTTGAAAAAAAATCATTTATAATTTTCAGGTTAATAAAAAACAAATGATTTATGATATAAATTAGTTTTCGTCCTATCTTTATTTCATTTATAATTGGTCAGCCTTCATTGTATTTCATCATAAAAAAGATTGATATCATTTAATGATTATTAGTATATTCATCAACATTTTCAATCACTACTGATCCACTGTAAGATGAAAGTTTCTCCAAGTTTAATTCAGTTTCTCCAATTTCTAGTCTCTGTTCTCCATATCACACCAGCAAACTTCCTCATTTAATCAATCCATCTCATATGTGATTTCTTTCTAACTCTTCTACAATCTCTTGGAATCCAGTTTAAGATTTCAACTGTCCATCTATTATCATTTCTTCTAACAGCCTACTTCTACTTGTCTGTTAATTCTTTCAATGATGTCAATAATACTTGTTTATTCTCCCATTTTTACTTTCGATTTCTTCTCGTTACTCCTAACACATCTCCCCATACTTTTTAAATTGGCTGAAGCAATTACATTGCTTTTCTGCTAAGTATCCAAGTCTCAAATCCATAAGAAAGAACTGGTAAAATACTTTCAAAGCTTTTTTTTCAAACCATAGGCATATTTCATTCTAATATTATTATTTCTACCAAAAGCATGTCATTCAAATTTAATTCTATGATTAATTTCTTCCATTTGTTAACTTCTAATTCATTAATATCAATCTTTATTTTCTTCTTTGATAAAATCCATTAAACACTACTTTAATCTTTATAACATTTGTCTCTAGTTCTACTTTCAATTGATAACTAATTGCAATATTTCCTGAAGCTCTGAAGCATTATTTAAGAAAACAACCACATCATCTGCAAAATCTAATTAACAATATAATTAAATTATTCTAAATCAATAACATTCTTTTTATTATCTAAGATATCACAAAATATAATAGTTTTTTAGATCATTATTTTACTATTTTAATAGTATTAGATGTGGTAAATTATATATATAATTTTCAATCATAGAAAAACTATTGTAGCAATATTGTTAGCATCTTTTTAAAAAAAATAAAATAAAATACTGAATAATATTTCTGTAGTGTAATTTTCATTATTTCATTCTCATGCAAGGTAGGAAATGTTTTCTATCCACTTTTAACACTTTGTGGAGGGATGTAATCAAAAAACTTAAGATCAAAGGCATGTGAAAAAGATCTATGATCCCCAAGATTCACATTTTATGCTGAACCAGCACTCATCAGTTGGCCTAGACCATACAAAATGGATAAAAAAACCTTCTCTACCTTGTGTGAGAATGAAGTAATGAAAATTACACTACAGAAATATTATTTATTATTGTATAAACTCTAGTCTAATGAGTGACTAATAAAAATTATTAATATATTTTAAATAAATAAAATACATCTGTAATTATTTTCTATTATAATAAATATATTTTGTATGCTATTTGGATGTTTTTTCAATATCTATACATTTGCTCCTCCCAATTATAGCATTCATTCTCATAATCATTAACAAGAAACTAAAAAAGCATCTATTTTATTTACTATATACAAGAATGTTGTCTAGTCAGCAAAGATTTACACAATGAAAGATTCAATACATAAAATGTATTAATAAGGCTATGTTCTTAGATTGAGTCAAAAAAAATATTCAAGTGAATGAAAGGAAAAGAAAAATTTTATAGTTATAATGAGAAATTCAAAAGATTTTGGAAATGAACTGATAAATTGTAATTTAAATCCTTAGTTGGACAGCTGGAAAAAAATAAAAAGTTGTTTGTATAACCAAATAAATTATAATCAAAAAAGTTTAATTTTGTAACAAATTAAAATAGAATTGAAAAAAGAACAGAGCTGACAAAATAATTTGAGATATTAGACTTTATGAGTTGTAGTAGTAAGAAATATTTTTTTAAAAAAAGACATACTTAAAGCTTTTGAAAAAGCTTTTGAAATATATATATAAAAGCAAAAAAATTTTAAAGTACTTCATGATGATAGGAAAAAAAAGGGGGAGTGGTGGTAAAAATAGACTTGATTTAATATAAACATGTTTATGTTATAGAAACATTCAATAAATAACAAATCTGCAATGTGGCAATTGGAATTGGGTAAAAAGATTCCCAACAGTATTTCATAATCATCTAGTAAATGCCAAAAGATATGTTTTTGATTAATTTATGTCTATTTATTAATTGTAAATGGATTGTCAATGAAAGTTAGATGAGCAATCACATAGAAAAGTTAAAAAATTTCAAATAGTATATATGAAATGAAAAATTACAATAGAAAGAATAACTTTGAGTGAAAATTAAAAGCTAATATAAAGATAAGAGCAAAACTATTTATTATACATATATTAAAATATAATTAATGCAATTTAACATAATTATTAATGTTATTTAAAACTAGTCATACAAAACTGTATTAAATGTTATGATACTGCTAATAATTTACACTTTTTAATCTCTACAATACTTTTGTAATCCATAACATTATATTCAGAGCTACTAATTCAACTGTGATTACAAATAAATATCAGTTTGATTTTCTCATGCCATATTTTGGAACACAATTGAAATAATTTGCATCAATATCATTAAAAATGATAGTAATTAAATATTTATTATCTTTAACTCCATTGCTAATAAATAAGTAACAACAACAATAATAAAAACTTGTGAAAAGAAAAATATCTTAATATGGATAGCAGCACCTAGTTTCAGGCAGATTCTTTAAAGCTAATCAAATTTCAGATTTTAATTTGAATAAAAAAAAAAAAATCTCTTAAACCACCACTATGAACATTAATGTTTAGAAGTTATTAAAATGCTCAATGTAATTGCTTGATTTTGTATAATGATGTTGATGCGTTTCAGGATAATTAGTATAAATACAATATCTTAAATAATCATTCTTCAGTTATTCAGTAATCAATAAAAAAATTGTATCACATATCCATAGAAATAAATCTACTGATAAATTTAAATCTTCAGATATATAAAACATGTCCTAAATGACTTCCCATCATTGCATGCCTTAGTGCAGATGTTTAATGTAAGAAAATTCATAGTTTCAGAGTTTATTAAAGTTTGTGATGTATACTAAAAAATTAAATTATTATTATTATTATTATTATTATTATTATTATTATAATAATGGCTACTGCCCAGTCAAGCGTGAGCGAGTTAAGCACCAATACGAAATTAACAACATCGTTAGTTTCAACATCACCTATTTCGTATGCAAAAATACTTAAAAGCAACAGCAATATTACAGCACCAACCCAAATACCGCGTTTCTGAAGAACAAATACAAACGATATAAAAAATCTAGATCTACATACTCAAGAGGAACATCAACCCCCAGCCGCAATCTGGACAAAAAAAACGCTTAAAAATGTGACGGACCGTTTCAATGATATGGTGCCTCACATGTTATTTGAAACTTTTCGCAGGTTTTTTCCACCAACATTGCTAGTACTCGCAGTAACAGATAATCAATGCTCATTATATCGTTTCCCAAAAGCTTTATTATATGAAGCAATTACACAAAATGAACTATGGGAAACAATCTCTTGTATCGCAGACCATCCAAATTCGCGATATATAACCATTGATTTTTATACTCAGCAGCAAAAAGAACGTTTTCAACCCACTATTTTAGCACTCGATAATTACGCACTCGTAATTATAGATGAAAACCGGAAAAATATTTACTGGAGTGCTTAAAAATACTTATCTTAAATACAACTTACAAGATTTTCAAAAAATGATAAACTCGTTTGGAAAAGTAATTGACCTACAGCCAATTTATTTAAAAGACACATCTATACCGATATGTAGTAATCGTTTTGAATTTAAAATAAAACTCCATAAAAACGTAGATGCTGCCATGATCCCAACACAAATTACAGATCAAGAAGCAACACTCTCTCTTCACATAAGAGGTTTAAAACCACATTGTTTTGGCTGTGGACAGAGAGGTCACCTAGCAACTCAGTGCGATAACACAAAAGGCAATCACTGTGAACAAAACAAAATCCTCTCCCCAGAATAACCCACTGATGATGAAAAAAAAATTTCTAATAACACTACATCAATTGAAAACCCAATAATAGAAACCGGAAAAAAACAGGTTCAAACACCCACGAACAAAAATGATAACGGAGCAGAATTGCCAATCCCAAAAACTAACCAAAAAAATAAAAACACAAAAACTAACATAGACACCCAAGATTCAAACGAAAATAACTCTCAAGAAATCACAACACAAAATGCAGTAATTACATCACAGGATCAGCAACTCAATAAAACAAAAGGTGTACCAAGTAAAAATCAGCAAACAAAAGATAAACACACACAGCTATATAATGAAAATATAAATCAAGATAATATAAGTACACCAATAATAAAAACAAACCACAATAATAAACAAAACTGTATCAAACATAATGGATGCAATAGAACCCCCTCTTCCACCCATTCAAGAGAATACACCAGAGGGAAAAAGAAAGCCAGGTAGACCACCTAAAAATCATGAATCCAAAAAGGCAAAAAAAACAGACCAAAAGCACAACTCATCAGACATATACAACTTAGAAAATGATGAAATAGAAATGGATTGAAGCCAACAACAAATGGACAACTGTTCAGTTTCATCACAAATTGCCTGTATAGAGTCTGAACCAATATTAAATGAAAGAAAAACTGATAATAAACCCTACCAAGTCTTAAATATGTATCAGCATCCATCTACTGCAATATAAACAAAAATTTAGAATTAAAAAATCAATAAAAATCAATACCCTGTTATAAAATTATCCTGTAACATGAAGATAAAAATTGGATCTCTAAACATTAGAGGCTTAAATGCCATCAAAAAACTTTTTAACTCAAAAAATGGTTACATACAACACAACCACACATACTGGGGCTATTGGAAACAAAAATATACAGTGGCTCTCAAATTGATCCTTCAAAATATTTAGTCAGCCAAGAGTTTTGTGCCTGCTCAAGGCAATCATCATCACCATCAGGTGGCACAGGTATAATTATATCCCACAACTGCCCTTTTGATTCTTTTAAAATTATATATATTGATTCTAATCTTATCATAATAACACTCCATCATAAAAATACCACACTTAACCTAGTATTTGTCTATATACCACCAGGCCCTGTCATCATCTCCAGTATAATAGCAACAATAAATTCAATGCTTACAGCAACACCAAATCCCATAATACTCCTGGGAGATTTCAACATGACCTACCAAACTTTTGTCACCAAATGGATCCATCAAATAACAATCCCACTTATGAATGCTGAAGGTTTTCTCCCATTAAACTCAATATCTTTTAATAACAAGATATAAGTCACTTATTGATTTGTTTCTACTCACCAATGCTACATCATTATTTTAATTTTGAACTCTGTCCATCTATAATCTCAGATCATGCTGCCCAGTTCATCACCCTCGACCTAACAAAAATACAGAATACAACAATAGCCCTTCAAAAGACTATGCGAATACTTCTTCCAGCCCAAACAACTGAATTCCTATATTCAGAAACATATATAATGCTCCAAAAACTTCAAAACATGTCACTCGATCCAGTACAAAAGTATATAGCATTCACCAATATACTTTCAACATCAACCATATTACCTGCAATTCAACACCCCCAACCAGATTATTAGCTTTGGCAGATGAACTACATAAAAGAATAACCATTTCCAGACCAACTACAGATAATCAAACACAAATAAAAAAACTTACAGAAATGTACAATAATACATGCAACACACTAAAGCAATATGTAGCAATAAAAAAGAAAAAATATATACCTTACCCAACAACACACTTGGACCAAAGCATACATATGGTGGGCACTGGGATACCCATCCACAGTCAGAGTGCCTATGGCACTTGAAATAGATGGCTCTATAACAGCTGGACATAACATGATAAACCCAATATATCACCACTTTAAAAAAAAACTGCAAAAACAAAGAGTGTACATATCAAATGAAGACATATTTGGAGACCCTGAAACAGACACACCAATAAAAACAAATGACATTGTATTTCAACTTGCAACAATAACAAACACATGTCACCCAGGACCACAAGGAATTCCAAAATTTGTGTTCAAACATCTTAGTCACTTCACAGCCAAATACCTGTGCGATTTAGCCAATTACATATCCCAAAAAATTTACAACATACAAAGTCTATACCCAATTGCAATGGTTCCATTTAACAAAAAACCAACAGCAATATCATCTTTATCTAATCTACGACCAATTTCAATGGGACCTTTAGGAATAAAAAGTTCTTGAAAGAGTAATAAAGGAGGAAATAGAACAACATATACTCCCAGTGTTATCATCAGCACAATATGCCAAAAAAGGATCATCCATTGGCCAGGGTGCCTTAATGTACAAAACAATAATCGAAGTAGTAAAAATAAGAAAGAAATATGCACCAATTATAGTTCAACTAGACACTGAGGCAGCATTTGACTCAGTGCCTATAGCCAAATTATTAGATGTGCTGAAAAAAACAACAATACCTCCATCCCTACTATATATAATAGCCAATCTGCTACTCAGCCGTGAAATTCACATCACATTAAATGGGAAAAATTCACCAACCTTCAGACCGAGTCAATCCATCCCACAAGGATCCCCCCCTCAGTGCCTTGCTCTTTACAATATATATATAAATCCTCTATTGATAGAGATACAGAAAAAAATAAAAGGCATTCAAATCCCAAAGACTGTTTTAAATATATCATGCATAGCCTATATGGATGATGTAACTATTTTCCTCCCTTCTAAAAAGAACCTCCCCATATTACAAGAGATAATCAAGAATTATACCTCAAATTTTAATTTAAAAATTAACACAAATAAAACTGCTGCATGGTCAATATACACAGGCAAGCACTGTACAGAGATGTTTAATGGTAAACCATCTGCTTTCCTTGGTTTCCCATTCTACTTGGAACCAATGGAATGAGGCAAAAAATGCAAAATAAATTAAAAAAAGATGCTGAAAAAATCACAACCTCATTTGAAAAGTCATACCTGTCAATATACGCAAAGGTAGCACTATTTAATCAACTTATAATTACAAAAATTACCTACTACACACCTATAATCAAATTTGCAAAAACATTCATATCCAAAATCGCATCAATCTGTAACTAACTAATATGGAAGAGAAAAACAGTGGCAATCTCTTTAAAAAATCTGAGCAGACCACCACATAGCAATGGACTTGGACTCCATACAATCAATGTTTTTTACACACAGAAATCAGTAAATCTAATAACAGCAACCATAAAAAGATTTCCAGACCTGGAGTGTGTAATTAGTATAATACCCACAGACAGACCACCCCCTTCATATGGATTTCTATCCACACTGATTGAAGAACTCAAGCCAATATACAACAAAATATCATTCAATAATGACAACAAGTATAGATACTGAGACATTTATAATATACTAAACCCAAACCAGACACCTAATCTGCATCCATCAGTTCTTGGGATAGACAACAGGCAACTACTGCAACAATTCAGAAAATGGTCATTAGAATCAAAATTATTTGATTTTCTACTTAAGCTTAATCTTAATGCTCTACCCACAACTCATTTCCTCAGATTTCGTAGATTCTACACAAATATAGACCCCATGTGTGGGCTATGTCATAGAGAAGAAGAGACAAGATCATTTTCTTCATTCCTGCAATGTACTAGAAACAATAGGTCACACAATGTTTACCACATACAGAAAGGCTATCATTTCAATTGATGAAATAATAAATACATTTAAAAAAGGCAACATCCCTGCTATTCGTGCAGCAACATATAGCCTTTATGCCTACTGGTGTACCAGATGCACTTTTGCACTTGCTAATAACCCTCGACGCCACCCAGCAACATATTCAATAAAACTAGAACTGTTCAGAAAAAGAGACAGCATCCTAGCTCAACCAGATGTGTTTGCAGCCACATGGTCCCACTTGAAACAAAGATCCAGTCTATAAAATATAAAGTCTAATATGATACATGATGACATTTTCAACATCAGCTTTTTTTCCAACTTCAAAGAGATGCAAGCATAAACTGAACTAAATAGAAGACCAAATTTAAAAACAAGAAAGTATACAGAGTTGATAAAGACTTACATACTGAAAGTTGTTGTAATTTGTTTTGCATTTGTAACAAACCAATATAGTACTATATGTGACTGTAACTTTTTAGACTCAATAAAGTTTTGCTTTGAAACATCATAATCATCATCATCATCATCATCACAACAACTAATAATAATAATAATAATAATAATAATAATAATAATAATAATAATAATAATAATAATAATAATAATAATAATAATAATAATAATAATAATAATAATAATAATAATAATAATAATAATAATAATAATAATAATAATAATAATAATAATAATAATAATAATAATAATAATAATAATAATAATAATAATAATAATAATAATAATAATAATAATAATAATAATAATAATAATAATAATAATAATAATAATAATAATAATAATAATAATAATAATAATAATAATAATAATAATAATAATAATAATAATAATAATAATAATAATAATAATAATAATAATAATAATAATAATAATAATAATAATAATAATAATAATAATAATAATAATAATAAATGGTTGACAAATAATACAAACTGCCATAAAGAATGATCAAGTTTTTATTATTTGATCATAGAATTCTATGGCCTAGATCAAAGATTATCATTTTTTATGTATATAATCTACAACTCTAATAATATATTAATACTATATTATTTACAATTAATTAACTATATAAAACTATATGACAATTATGTGTGAAAACAACTTGAATAAATAAATGGCCTACAAGTCTATCAACCAAAGAATGTTAATTTATTATACAAATCTTAATATTTACATTAATTACAAATATATTTACTTTTCTCAATAATATACTGTAATTTATTATTAACTAATCATCAGAGATCACTCCACTACACATGCACCATAAATTAATAAACACTTTTAAGGAATACCCTCCTTTCCAAACACAAGATAGTCTTTTGAAACTCATTATATATATGTGTGTAACTTTTTATTGTAAAAATAAATGTATTTATTTATAGGAGCAAACATATGAGAATAAAATACAAAACAGATATTATGCAATTAGGCATAAAAATAATACATTTACTTTTGAGCAAATAATTAAAAAAAATTTCATGATTATACAATATCATTAACAATCATCACATATTTTTTTAATAGCTTGATTAGCTATATCAAGTCAATTGACTGAGATGTACATTGATAAATTTTGAAAACCTGCAGGTGATTTATCACATTAAGTTTATTTTTCCCATTATAATTGAGATAAATGGATTATAGCAATGTCATGAAAGTTTATACTTGAATTTTAAAAAGACATTAATCATATAATAATCATAAATCATAATGATAGTCAAGAGCTAATTAAGGCCTATGAAAATAATAGCATTTCAAAAATCATATAAATTATTCAGTTAAATAAAAAAAAATCATTAATAATAAATAATTTATAAACTAATAATTAGCTTTATTTATTAAAATATTTTTTTCTCATATTTTATTTATTTACTCATTGTGATAAATTGGCAGAATATAAATTTATAATAAAATAATTATTTAAACATGTACATATACATGTAGCTGCCACTTGTAAACAAATATGAGAATCTAAACATGTGCAACCTTATACTATTTATATATGTATGAATTCAATTTATGTCACTAACCAGTCTCCTAAAAATAAAACCTCATTTATAATTAAACAAATTTTCAGATCATTAAAACAATTTTTTTTAAATAAATTATGTACTGTTTATTACAAGTTATCTTATTTTATTTATTAATGAATATAATAATGTTATTCAACTGATTTTTGCCCCAAAAAGTGAATAGTTATTTTTTGTATTTAGCTATTTGGTTTCAATCTAGATACAACTAATAAAAAAATTCTCTCACTTCATTAATTACAATTTAATTATGTAAGTAATGGTAATAAAATATTAATAGCAAATCTCCAACTAAACACAATGCTATCTATTAATACCTTGGGTAGTCAGTGATTATCAGACATTTTATTGCACTTACAATTCCTATTCTCAGACCAGTTTCAAATTTTTGCCTTCATTAATGAGGCTAAAAGCAATTCAGTCAGACATCCAGTAACCATCATTAACTTTATTATTAAACAAAACCCTGAAATTCAAATTAGTTTAAAGTATTTAATCCAAGTCAACTTGCTTGAACAGTTATATAGACATGACTTTAATTCAGTATCTTTATATTTTGATACTCTTGTGTTTTTATTAACTGTAGGCAACTTATTACATTAACTAGAAATGTTAATATAAAAAACTGATTTGGATTTATAATCTCAGACCTATCTGAATTTCAAGTTTTTAACTTAATTAGTAAAATAGAGTTAAAGGCAGTTACTGAATTACTTCCAAATTGAATCCTATTGATAAAAGCAAAAACCAGAATCTGATATAAGTATGAGGATTTAAAATTAATTAAAGTGTCTGCTAATCACTGATTTATCAAGATAACAACAGCTGATGCAAATGGAGAGATAATCATGTTTATAATGAAATATAACTGTAGTTTATTATTAATCAAGTCTGACCTACTAAACAATTTCTTTAGGAATAAATTATTGGTAGTTTTCTATTCTATCGTGTCGGCCACTTGATGGCGCTATTTATATGCAAAAGCACATAAATATCATTTACGCGGCCGCCGCCTACCTAGGCTCATATGTCTATACAAGAAGCACAGAAAGAAGCTGCTCAATATGCGGCAGTCTGGCGGCCGATGATGCCATTAATTTCTATGCTATAAAGCACAGAAAAGATGCTGTTTAGCAGCAGCTGACCTACTTTAGTGTTAAGCACTTTATTCCAATGCTCATAGTTCAGTGTTTGCTACAGTGTTGTGTGAGAGGGTCTGGACTTCAGCCTGCCACAACACTTCAAATATGCATGTTAAAGGAATTAGCTTACAAGTCATTCGACCTACTATTACCTCTTAACAATTGTCCACCCGTCGCCACGCTTCCCTACTCAATGTGGAATCTTCAAATCAATTCGGAAAGGGTAGGCCAAGCAAGATTTCAACAAGCTCATGCGAATAGTCACGTTTTCACGAGAACACATCCGCTATAAAGAAAATGTCTGACAGGTCGAAACTGCCGTCCATTGAAGCCGGACTGCATGGAGAAATTTATTAATTCTACTGGAATAGAATCTTTGCAATAAGGTAGGAAAATTCTCATAGTTCTATCCAGAGAAACCAAAAGAAACTGTCCAAATACCAAATACATTGATTAATTAATCTTGAAATACCCAACCAAAATGGCGTAATAAAACAACAAAAAAAAAACCTGATCAAGTTGGAAATTATTAATCATTCTTAATAGGTGTGCCATTAAGATCCATACACATATTATCTTTCAAAGATAGCTATTGTAAGAAATCAATCAATAAATAAATTAATAAATAATTACTTTTCTTTTCCTTTTCAAAAATGAGCCAAAAAAGTAAAAGACAGTTCAGTAATTAAAGCATTATCAGTATCATTTTTTGGCCAGCACGATGTAGTTGTAAAGTTTGCAGGGAGCGGGCGAGGAAGGTTTTGCAACACAAGGAATTCTACTATAATAGAATATTTGTAATAATGTATGTTTACATAAAATTGTTCTAGTAAATGTTATTAAGGAAATTAATAAATTACGTTAACATGCACAATTCTTATTCTTTCACAAAGAACAGGATGGGCTCGGTAACATTATATGCATGTGTTTTTGCTTAATCAACGCCATCAAGTGGCTAACACGATAAAATAGAAAAGTACCAAATTATTTGTAGATTATTAATCTTTTTTATTTTTTACTAATCAATGTGATAAAGCATTTTATAAATTTTTATAAGGCTTTATTTTGTTAATATTTTAATTTAGTGTGCATAAAGTTTGATACATTGTATCATTTCCACAGTTGTAACTCCTTTGATTAACTGACCAATGTTTTAAAACTCACTTATTTTGAACATACAATATATACAATAATAGCTCACTACAAAACATACAGAAAAAATTCTTTTCGATTAACAAAACTGATAAGTTAAAGAATCTTTACTTCTTATCAGAAGCTTCATTTAAAATGAGAAAAATAATAATAAAGGACACATTAATTTAAAAAAAATATTCATTTCTCATATGTAAATTTATTAAAATTAAATATGTACATAATTAACATAAAATTACAATAAAAAATTATCAAGAGAGAAGCAAAAATAATAAATGAAATTCATTTAAAAAGCAACTAAGTTAAGAAGTTTCAAGGACTTTATAACTTATCTAAAAAAAAAATCAATGAAAAATGTTAAAAGCTTTCCAACATTATATAATGACCAATGTCAATTAGCATCAATTGATTGCACAACTCAAGCTAATAATGAGGTCACTACATGGCATATAATTGAATAATCTTCAAATGTTAGTCATAACTGTGAATAACAAATAAACAGTACTCAGCAAAAATTACCACTTGCTATTTTGTAGTATAAGATGTGGTTCATGAAAGACTGAGTGCAGTTTCTGATATAAAACCTTTTCTGACTTATTTTTTTTAATGTTTTCAGACACTTAAGTAAGTATGGAATATGGTTGTCATGAGTCTCTCATATCTCTAATCATTTCTTTACACTAACCATGGCTATGTGATTTTGTGTAACCATGTCTCCATCTTTTCACTACACATACAGTGAATATAATTCTAAACTTTTATTCTCTTTCCTTTTTTGCTCCAAAGTCTTTGATGCTGAAAAAACAATAAGAAAGATTTAGTAGACTGGGAATTCTTAATGATAATCTTTGCATGAGACAATATAATTACTTATAAGTAATTCTGAATGTGAATTTGGAAGAGAAGTTTCAATTCAACAATTATATGTTTAGGCAGGCCTATTTAGGGATCTCTTTGCCTATTACAGAAGAGAAAGCAATATAGAAAAGATGGTCTAAAAATGATTTATCTTGCATATTCTGACTAGGTTATTAAGTTTAACAAATCACTAATTAAAGTATTAATAGTTGTAAAGAAGTAGGGTAGTGGTATAAATAAGTATTTTAATTCTATTTTTTTTTCTAAATAGATATGTGATATATGTTAATTTTATTTGGTGGAAACTAGCAGCCACAGAAATTTAAGATAGGTTTAAGTACGCTTGATAAAACCTGTCTTCTAGAATAAGAAACTAACAAATAGTTACAAGTTTTTTGGATGGCAGTCAATAGTATGGCATGAAACTGCTGTTGGTTTCTAAATTTGGAATTCATAAATATATCAAAGAAAAGATAATGATATTAAAACTTGGATTGTACTTATGTTTTAAGATTAGGGTACTTATGGGGTTAGAGCTGTCATGAAATATCTTATACATATTATTATCTTTTGTAACAACTTTTTTTTTTAGAAGTACTAATCATAATCATAAATACTATTATATGCACTTTGAATTTTAATAAAGCAAAATTAATATATATATATTAAATATATGTATGCTGTTTTACTAAAGAGTAAAATTCCAGTTTTCACTGTCTTGTCTGATTTTACAGCATATTTTTAAGATTTTTTTTTTTTTTCTCTTCTTTTAAAAATAAAAAATCAAACCAATGAAAGTTGATAGTTTTGCATTTCAATTGAAGTATCCAATTTTTTTAAAAATGCCATAACTAATTACCATATTTTCCACATATAATGCGCACATGCTAATAGCATGCACCCAATTTTTTCAGTAAAATGTTCAGACTTTTTTTTAATTATTATAAAAATCTATAAATAATATCTATAATGGTAAAAATAAAATAAAAACAATATGATTTTTAATATGTATAGGATATTTTATGGGACCACTAGCCCAAAACTGCCAAGTTTAGATTTCCAGAGAAGGAAAACTGTTATCCTTGTTGGATAATTACATCAGTTCTATTAATTAAAAGCCAAAAAAAAAAATTTCCAAAAAATTTTAATGCATGTGTTAGGAGGAATAGCAAATACAGATCCAAAATTACAAGAAATATTACTCAAATGGCTGCTGCTATTGCATTTTTCCACAACCTATGGACTATTACAAATATACAGAAACAATCACTATATAATAAGCTTAGATGCATATTGTTAGATAAATAATAATAGTTGCATAAATTCTATTCCAATCATATTCAAAAGAATTTTGAAGTTTATTCTTTAGAAGCATCTGGTATTCATAATAAAAAATTGTAACAGCTTTTAAATACTAAAAAGTGCTAATTTATACTTGTAGAATTGTCATATTAATGAGACATTGAAATCTTTTAAGAAATATTTTGTGAATATAAATAAATCTATACTTAAATTCACTAAAAATAAAAATCTTGATTTGATTAGTTCTCCGACAATTTTATAATCTGTGATTTGATTAAAATGAAACATGTAGTATGAGGTTTCAGAACCAATTTAAGATTCAAAGATAGATCAACTATAAATAAAAATGTTTCAGTATGGTAAGTGGATTAATATAAAAAAATGCAGATATTTATTAGTTAACACCTTGTTAAGAATATCTGAAAAACAATATCATAAATCTATTAAATCTATATACCACATGGCTTTATATGACGACAATGACATTTCAAATAAATGAAAATAGTATTTTGATCATCTTTTGAATTGAGATGACAACTTTTAATGACATATCCAACTTAGTGAAGTTAAAACAGCTCTACTGCAGACAAATTTTTGAAATATTGTGGTCATATGTTATTTTCAAAGCTAATAGAATTCTTTAGCAAGAAATGGACTAAAAGTTATATAATCTGATTTTAAGAATCATTTTGTTATTTTGATTTGTAAAAAATGATTAGATAAAACTACAGACAATTATTGTGAAATATCATTATCCATTTATAGGAAAGATATTTTTAGATTTTGTTAAATAGGTTGCTTCCTGTCATAGTTAAATACTTACCAGAGACACAGGATGATTTTAAAAAATCAAAAAGCATTATAGACTTGAATTTCCTATCAGGAAAATGTAAAAAAAAAAAAATATTAAAAACAAAGAAATAATTTATATATTGATATGACCAAAGCATTTGACTCTATCAATCAAACAGATTTATGACACAGTTTGAAATTAATTGTTTATCTACCAAAGTTAATTCAGGTTATACAACTTTTATATGACAGAATAAGGGGAAATGTTATTATTATTGGTGAAAAATGTGAGACATTGCAATAAAAACTGGTATTAAACAATAATAACTACTACTTTGGGAACTTTATTATCCATATAACAGTAGTTTTTAGACCTGTTATAGGTAGTTGGCTTCACAATGTATTCATCATAATGCAACAATTTTTAATGTGAACAAGTTAAAAGCAAAAACAAGAATTTCATCTGATGGGTTTCTGGATTTGCAGTATGCAAATGATTATGGTATCTTATCAATTCAAAAGATGATCTGTATAATGTATCTAGTGCTTGAGTATAATCTATAAAGATTCAAGTATAGTAATAAAAGTTCAAATAAACTCAAAGTCTTTTACCAGTCAGTGCTGAAAGAAATTTGTTAATTTTTAGCCAAGATGATTACCAATTTGAAAATATGTCTATTTAAATACTTTGGTAGCTCTTCAAATAGAAAGATGGACATAAATGTAAAAATGCGGTACAGATTTTAATAAATTGCTCATATATTTAATAAACTAAAAAATAAGAGTATTTCACTTGATATAATTATCGACATAAATTATTTGTGTACAGAATTATTTTATCCAATATATTGAATGGAAGGAGATCTGAGTCCTTTATCAACATAATATAAAGACATTAGAAAAGTTTTGTTTAAAGATATTATGTTAAATTCTAAAAATATAATAGCATCAGAACTTTCTTGAACATATTCCATGTCCATAAAATCTATAATTGTAATATCACATCTTCAATGAACTGACATGTGAAGTGTTTTAGTGAACTTGAGTGTGGTATTCATGGGACAGACAACTCTTTTAATGTTGCAAATATTATATCAAAAAACACATTAAAGAAGTGCAAGATTAAATTGCTTTTGCAAGATATTAAATAAGCAAATTAACTATCTATCATGTTATGTAAAATAAATACATATATTTGTGGTCCACATTGGTTTGTATGATTGTGACAAAATACATTTCTAATATATTATGTTTTTTCTTTTCTTTTAGAATTTGGATGCCCATATTCATTTGCTATGCATGAAGAACATACCTTTAAAGCAATTACATTCATGAAAATCAATTTACATTTTCATGCTAAAGTTTAACATTAGTTTTATAACAGTTATAAAATAAAAAAATATATTTCTATTGTACTTAATTTAAGATTTTCTCCTTTTCAATAATAAACTTGCAAAGCCCTTTCCAATCTAAATAAAAAACATTATATCATTCCACTTTAAATCACCAGCTGTGTTTCAAAGGTTTAAGTTATGTAATAAAATGTTATTTCTTTTAAAATAAATAAAAAATAAAAAATTCATAATTGAAATATTTTTCTTCATCTTAGTTAAAATGAAACGTCATTTCCATGAGAAATCTGAACAGTTTTCAAGTCTTTAAATAAAAAAAACTAACAAACCCAGTGACATCTTTACATTAAAAAAAAAATAGACATAATACTAATAATCCACCTTTCTTTAATTTGGAAACTTTTATCTTTTAGATAAAACACAAAGATGATCATGCACACATATTGTAAAAGTTTCTAAGCATGAAATCCTGAATGTCAAATGTGGTTACAAAAAAAAAAAAAGATTACTATAATGGTTTTGGAAAAACAAACAAATGCACACAAATATTCATTATAAAAGACTTGAACTCGAACTTTCAAATCCCTACATCTTCCCATCTATCACTACGTACATGTGTAAAAGATAAAGGATCTCTAATATATATATTTCGCTCTGAACCAGCACTCATCAGTTGGTCCAGATCACTATCTCCCACACTTACATACAATCAAAGCTCAAGCAAATCTTTAAACTTTAATGGACAAGTTTCAATCTTCTCCACACTTCAACTCTTTAGCCACCTATTTCATTGAAAATATGAGGATGGCATGCTCAAAGCCCTTGTTGATGCCCAACCCTTTTCTGTATAATTAAATGGACATATTAAGTGCCCAATCCTTTTCTGTATAATTAAATGGACATATTAATGTCTTTATGTATGAGAGGTCAGATTGACATAAGGTCAATATGGGTATGACAATAATATTGGCATCAACAAGGACTTTGAGCATTCCATCCTCGAATTTTCAGTGAAATGGATGGCTGAAGAGTTGGAGAATAGAAAAGATTGAAACTTGTCCATTAAAGTTTAAAGATTTGTTATGTTAATATAAAGTGTGCACTGATTGTATCTGGACCAACTGATGAGTGCTGCTTAAGCACAAAATACGTGGAGATCATTTATCTTTTACGCATGTATTTGGTCATGTGTATTAATTGTATAAGATAGATTGGAAAGAAAAAAAAGCTTGACAGTTCGAGTTCAAGTCTCTTATAATTACATTAAGTTTAGTATAGACAATATACATATATCTAAATATCACAACTATTCATTTAACTAAAATTTAAACAGATATTTATTTCTATGTATTAAACTTTTGACTGAATTCCTACACACAATTATTAATTAAATCAAACATTTACATGCAGTGAAAAAAATGTTATTAAAAATATTAATGAAGAAAAAATGTTAAAAAATATAAATATTCTAGAGATAGTAATCAATAATTTAATTTTAGTTCATTTTAATTTTAAAACGAGCTATTATTAAACTTCGAAAGTTATTTCAAATGATGTTAAAAAAATAAATGTAAGTGATTTTTTAAAAATATGATTAGCTATAAAATAGTCAACTTAATATATAAAAAAAAATGAAAAAAAGTAATCAATTATGAATAATAATAAAAAAGTTGAATTATAAGTTAATTTGAAATAAAAACATTACATATACAGATGGTAAATATGCCAATTTAAAAGACTATGCAACTATCCATTTGGAAAAACAATGCAAGTATACAACAACTGTTTGTTGTTTAGAAAACCTTTCATTTATTTTAACATATATAATAATGAAATATGCCTATAACATGAAATTAATTTTTTCTGCATAAGTTAATTATGTTTAATATGATACTCAAGATTTATAAGAATATAAATAAAATTAAAGTTTTTACACATAAATTGACATTAATCCATTAATATATAATAGTGTGTATATGGATTAATATTATTATAACATGAAGACTATACTTCAAATTTGAAAATGTGATTTTTCTCAAATAAGAAAAAAAAACATTTCAAAACTATTTCTGTCTAACCACTATTAAAATGCACACATTTTTAGATTCATTTTACAAGTATCAAGATGGACATCTAACAAAAACATTAAACTTCCACTTACAATTAATTTCAAAAAAGTAAATTTCCGATTTCAATCAAAATGCTTAAAATATTACAGTTTTTAGTATTTACATTATAATTTGATTAGACTTTCATTAATAAGACAAAAAAAATCATCTTTGTATCTCAAAATAGAAATAAGATCTTAATTTGAAAAAGAAAAACTTAACTTCAAAACTTTTAATAAACTTTTTCTCGGAAAATGTAATTCAGGTACATACAAATATAGAGAGAAAAAGCTTTATTTAATTCTAATAGCATGGTATGCTTAGCATGCTGTCGATATTTATTACAGAATAAACAAGATAGGGGAATTTGGATACAATTTGAATGACAGGTGTAAATAAGTTCATTTAAATGAGCCACTTTTTTGAAAGGGGATGCAGAATTCCTTTTTGTTTATCTGGGTCTGTTTTTGGCAATATACCATGCCTTAAATTTATGTTTAACATCATTCTGTTCAGAACAGACAATGGTGGCAGATGTAGGTTTAAAGTTGAGGCTGAATTTGGACTTGTGCTCAAAGAAAATGGATTTAACTTCCATGTTTGCTTTAGATCAATTATCTAGGTATCTGTGTTGTACGATTCTTGTGGTTTAAATTGGCATGCAGTTCTCCATAATAAACTGCATGATAGTTTATATTATTGTGTCCAATTTTGAACACCATTTGGGATTTCAGCTCAGAGGGCAGTTTTGTTGTTAATTAGATGACCCAATGCAGGAGGGATGCGAAGGCCAACTTGGTGAGTTACAGTACAGATTTTATTTATCCGATGGGTAATCCCGAGAATAAATGGAAGTGATATCCAGGATTTATCATTGGCTTGAATAGGTATGTTTGTAATTTTAAAATAAAATCATTTGACACTTTGGATGAGAGCTGAATCTTTGTATCTGATGTTACATCAATCCATATGTTTCAATGTTTTTTTCTATCGGATTTAAATTTACAAGGATTATGGTTTCTATATAAAAATGCTTTGAGACCAGCTAATTTGTAAGCTTTAGATGCTAAAGATTCTGGGCGTATAACACCTCGCATATGGATAGGTTTAACTAACATTTTGCAGATTAATTGGGTGATTTCACGCTGTACATAAGTCTAAGAATTTAATGCCTTTTAGATTATCTTCATTTTCTATTGTCCATTTTAATGAAGACATATGTGTAAGATCCTGCTGTATTTCTTTAATTTTCACCTCTGGGGCACAAACAAGAACATCATTCACATATCACATATATAACAGGGAAGGGATTTACTTTAAGTATTTAAGATATTATGAATTGACAGTAATGTATGTAAATAATATTTATTTATAACGTGCAAATAGTTAGAAATTAAATTGAAAGACTGAAACCTCTCGCATGCACTTTTTTTTTTTAAGAATACTTGTATGACAGCCAATCAGATGTAATGATAGTTGTCTAGACGCTCTCAAATCACAACACAGAGATTTTACAAGAAAAGGAAGGTTCCACTCTTTTCTTTACTTAACTTTCTATATATATAAACCAGTCTAAAGCATTTTGACTTGAGAGCGTGAAGCTTTAAATATCTTCACATTTAATTCATTGAGTCTTAATTATAAATAAACAGCATGAAATCTTATGATTTACTATGCAGAAGTTTTTCAGATGTTATGAATTGACAGTAACATATGTAAATATTTATTTATAAAGCGTTACTGTCAATTCATAAATCTGAAAAGCTTCTGCATAGTAAATCATAAGATTTCATGCTGTTTATTTATAATTAAGACTCAATGAATTAAATGTGAAGATATTTAAAGATTCATGCTTCCAAATCAAAATGCTTTAGACTGGCTTATATATATAGAAAGTTAAGTAAAGAAAAGGGTTGAACCATCCTTTTTGTGTAAAATCTGTCTTGCGCTGCGATTTGAGAGCCCTCTAGACAGCTATCATTACATCTGATTGGCTGTCATACAAGCATTCTAAAAAAAAAAAAACGCATGTGAGAGGTTTCAGCCTTTCAATTTAATTAAAGTATTTAAATAGTGTAACAGTCAAGTTTGTACATTCGTGTAACAGAATTCGGAATCCAAGCAAAAGAGACCGAAGCTGACCAGACTAGGACTGTGACATCCCGATTCCGACCACACTTCAACTCGTAAGCCAGGATTCCAAGACTCAAGACCCTACGAATGACCACCTTGAAATTACACGTAGTATACCTCTTTCCACACGGCCGACATAGGTCACGGAGAAGCAATAAGACTCTGATGAATAAAAGAAAGGTTCTTAATTGACTAAAATATCACTAAATTTAATTTAACTTAATGCATAGTTTTCACATATATAGGCTATAAATGATAATTAGAATTGGATTGAATTAGATCAATAACGAAACAGAGAACGAAATACATTAAATTAATTATATATTTATTTACAATTGGCATGAAATTGATCAGTTTTACACATTTCAGCATCGAATGTACAAATATTGGGTGGATAAGAGAACACATTCTCTTTTTATATACAATTCAAAATCACTTTACATAAGTACTCATTAAATTTCATAGAGGGGTTTAACGTATGCCCATCTTATGAATTGTTTACAATTAATACATAATTAATCACTACGTTATGTCTATAAATCTCGATAAGCCAAATCCTATTACATTTGTGGCTGGTATATAAATAATTATATTAAACTTTGATCATGAATTCATTTACTAAAATATACAATATAATTTAATAACGAGCGCATAAACCAGCTCAAGTAATGATCGATCGAACATGGCTTTCGAGAGAAAATTTCAGAATGCTGAAAGCGTTATGTTAAGGTGGGAGAGTTGGCTGAAATAAGATTTTACCAATGCGCTATGGCACAGGTAAACAATAATAGGAAAAGTCGCTCTGCGGATGGATGAAATAACTTCAGGGTTCTTGCGACAAACGCCGGTACCCTGTAACCGATCGCAATGCTGCGTGAAAAGGAACATTTGTGTTCAGGAATGGCGGGGGACTTACGTGCTAACCTGGCCTTGGCTCAGGCTTCGCTACTGCTCTACCCTATAAGAGAAGATGTGCTGGCAATGCCGTGGCTCCATCTTGAGATACGTATATTACGTATAGCAGCAAAACGAGAATAATTTTATAAAATACTATCACATCCGCCAAGCAAAGAATAGTATATTTCATACTATGAAATACGAGTTAATAGCATATTAGCTCTATCAAATTGGGACCAACTCTTGTGTAGCCTGGTAATAAATGTCTATGCTACAAAAGGGGATATTACTACATCTGTACTTTGACATGTTCGATCTATTAAGTTACTTATAGATAATAAATATTTAAGGAGGGAAAGTATATTTCTATGGACTTAAGAATTTAAATGTCAAATATACTTATAAATATGATCAAGGCTAAATTTAATTCTAAATAAAACTATAAGGTTAAGTTTTTAACTGGTTGATCAAAAGAGCCACATTTCGCATATTAAATCATTTAAATAAAAAAAAATAGGATTTCGAAACAGCGTAGAAAGTTGACGCTACAAACAAATTATACGAAGATTTTCAAATAATATCTTCTTAAAATATACATGAAATTAAGTGCTCACTGTTTCGAAATATTGGCATATGAAATATAATAAGCATTTAAAATAAAATAAGCAAAGAAATATAGACACAACCGCAGTGATATAACTTTAAATTAGACACTTATAATGTACTTTAAATGAAAGGAAAATATAAATAACTCAGATTATTTAAACTTTAACACATTAAATTTTGATAGCAATTGACATATTTAAAATATTAAATGGATTTTAAGTTTTGATTACATTTTAGCTTTATCATTATTTTAAAAAGAAAGTTAGCTAACTTATATAGATATATTTACATAAAGAATTACACAGAATTACACAGAGCTCTGCGGTTTGAAAAATAAAACGGTACCGGTATGATTTATCTGGACTGCAAGTTCTTGGCTGTTGGTTTGGTTTAGTTTGACTGGGCGGCATCATCTTTCCCATTATGTTAGGCTCGTCTCTTCCATCGGCATGATGGTGGTTTAGGCATTTCGACGAGAGAAACCCCGTTCTCCCGCGGAGTAACAGCAACAAGATGCCCGCTTTTAGCCGGACATGTTAAACATTAACAATTGTGAAGACTGGCTGCAATTCTCACTAACAATATGGCTGTCCTCCTTGTTAAAAATACAGAGTATTTATATCTTTTCCTTATCGGAATCTATCGCCTCAAGACTCACTAAACTCAGGAATTTAATTAAATATTTTTCAATTTTACAATCCAGATTTTTAAAATCTTAGATAACTTATGTTAGAAACATTCCATAAGCTATTATAATTAAGATTTTTCGTTGCAAACAATTGTCCAATTTAGATTTTAAAATAACTTACTCTTATCTAAGGAGATTTTAATTAGTAAATTTTGAACTAGTTTTACTTTTTACGAATTCCAGGTGTGGTCGTTAATGACACTTGTTTACAATCAAAAATCTTTTAATTACTTGACCAGCTTTTATTTTTATCTTACATTAAAAACAACCTTTTAACATTTTTTTTAAAACGAAAACATTTTTAACATATTTATTAAAAATAATTTACAAACATTTTGATATAGCTTTTAAATATATTTTCGAGAAACTTTTCCCTGAAATATATTTAAAACAAGAAATCTTTTAACAATTTTTAAAGAAACATTTAATATTATTTTTAGATACTGGCTTTTACATATTTTAAATCATGTCTTTCTTCTATATAGCACAGATTATATATCCACATACGAAATTACAATATTAAACAACAAAATTAATAATTTACTCTTAACTTAAATAATATAATAAACATTTTTAGAAATATTAAATAACTTTAGTACGCTATAATTTTACTAATCCTATCTAATTATAGCGTTGGTTCGCACGTAAATATATAATACTGTTTATACAGACATGAACGAATTTTATATTTCTTAACATTTAAATAGGTTCAAACTTAGCACAGATGAGAGTGTCATTAGGTTTGATGGTGAAACGATAGGGGCTTGGAAAGTTATCGTTTCAATAGTAATAATCAGCCATTAAACTAATGCACATGCGCTTTGTGGATTTTAATTATAAATTAATACTCTCACTTTCCAAACATAAAATAAAGTCTTTGTGAAAAGATAGAATAAATCCATCTATCCTTTCAACTAAAACGTTTAAGTATGGGCAAATCTTAAGCATTTGGAAATGAGAGCATGAAGATATTAAACAATCACTTTAAATTATCTTTACTATGCCTGAATGAATGACACTTGTGAAATTCCCAAATGCTTAAGATTTGCCCATACTTAAACATTTGGGTTGAAAGAATAGATAGATTCATTCTATCATTTTACAAACACTTTATCTTGTGCTTGGAAAGTGAGAGTATTCATTTATAGTTAAAATCCACAAAGCACATGTGCATTAGTTAAGATTTGCCCATACTTAAACATTTGGGTTGAAAGGATAGATAGATTCATTCTATCTTTTTACAAAGACTTTATCTTGTGCTTGGAAAGTGAGAGTATTCATTTATAGTTAAAATCCACAAAGCACATGTGCATTACTTAATGGCTGATTATTACTATTTACAGTTTAAAAACATCGCGCTATATAAAATAAATGCTTATTTAAAGTATTTAAGTAAAATCTCTCAAGTACGATACTTGATATTATGCTGCTCATAGGAAGGCCCATAGGCCACCCCTCTTCCATTTTATAATATACATTGTTACGTAAGGCAATAATACCTTCATGGATACAATTTAGGCATTCAATAAACAAAAAGGAATCCTATGTCCATCTTTCAAAAAAGTGGCTCATTTAAATAAACTTATTTACACCCATCATTCAAACTGTATGCAAATCCCCTATCTTGTTTATTCTTTAATAAATATCATAAGCTCCTCATACAACTATTGCTATGAATATGACTACCAAGTAATCAAAAGCATACTAAGCATACCATTAGGATTAAATAAAGCTTTTTTCCTTATACACATTTGTATGAATTTAGTTTGAAGAAAAATTTAAGTAAAATAAAACTAAGCTAACAAATAGTTAATTTTTTTTACTTAGCTTTAAAAAAAGTTAATTATTTAATATTTGTGAAAGAAAAAAATATTTTCAATTTAATTAAAAATTATAACAATTTAACAATATTAAATTGTTAAAATAAGGTTAGAGGTCAGAAGAAAAAGAAATTTTTTTATTAGACTGAATAAATGGGCATTGATAAATAAAAAGTATAATTGTATTTGCAAATTTATTAAAATGATTCATTATAAGTCTGCTTACAAATAATTTTGAGTAATATATTAGAATGAAAATGTTTTGCTAGATATGATTATAATAATAAATATTACATAATTAATCAGTAGTAAAAGTTATTTATGTGCTGTTGAAATTAGTAATATTCAGTTATTAATTTTAATTTTTATTATTTCTGGCCATTTAAACTGCAGACAAAAGTGTTTAGGATAAAGAAATATCATTTATCTTTAAAAGTCCAGTTTGAACATTCTTTGAAAACTCTTTGGTTTTTGCTTTCTCTATTTAATGAGATATTATTTTATATAGGCTATGTTTTTTTTATGTAATAATGACATTAGCGATTATTTACAAACTTTAAAAAAAAAAATTCAAAATACATTTTCACCTCTTAATTAGGTCCTTGGTTAGCTGCTTTACTTTCATTCAGAAATTATTTATGCCCAGTTATTATAAGAAATTTTATCTCTTTTTTTTAAAAAAAAAAAAGAAATAACTTATGTGGAATAGATATTTTTGTTTTTTTCATGCCTACTTTAGAACCAAATTCACAATATATGTGACTAAGAATATACCTTCATCTGTATTTCCACCTATATATAAAGCAGCACACATATAACATGTACTGGACTCTCAAAAATAGTAGACTGGGACATTATTGGCATGTACAGGGTGTAGATAGTTATAGTAAAGCTGGAAGTCCTTAATTCCACTCAGTTTCAATAATCTGATGAACTGCAGTGACCCAAGTGGTTTTTTTTCACATAATAGGCTTTTAAGTCACAGAAAAGGTATCCTTTACTTCTCTGGGAATTCAAACTCTATCAACATGGAGACTTAGAAATAAGTTGACTTTTCTGTATTATCTCCTATCTAATAATAATCAGTTTATTTGATCCCACTATTTACAGTATACAGTGGAATTTAAAAACAGAATAATTAAGTATTTTCCCTCTTGATTAATAAAAGGATAACTGTTTTTGAATATCCATCAATCCTTTAATCTAAACAGTAGATTATAGCATCAGCTACCCCTTAATGTACATTATAAAGAATCTGTACATTATAAAGAATATCTGATTTACTCAAAAATATTTTTTTTATTTTTGTTACATCGAGAATTTTACATTTCTTCAAAATCAAAAATAAATTTAATAAAATAATATATATAAATATTTATAATAAATGCTTTTATTTAGTGTGGATTAAAAACCCTGAAAATAATAGTTTCTTCAACCACAATTGAGAGTTATATATTTAACCTAAAATAATAGCACATGGGTGGATCCAAAAATTAATTAATTCAATCCCTTATAAAAAGTAGAAAATAATACATTTCTGAATTCTCTCCTCCAGTGCTTTTATTTCAAATTAAATATAAAAACTCTAATTGCAGTTTAAAAAACAACTATTTTCAGACTTTTTAGCATTGGATATTTTTTGCAATTATTCTAATGTCAGCTTAATATTTGAAAGTAAAATCATAGCGTATTAAAAGACTGTTTCCAATGTAGATTTATATAAGTGGAAAGTGTTGTAAAGAAATCAACTTTTACAGTTAAAAAAAAATATCATATACTTTTTAAAAAAGGAAACTCTTATAATCAAGAGAAATCAAGATTTGTTTTTATTTCAATTTTAAAAGATCACTAAAACAATTTTAATGTAAGCTTTTTTGTTAAAAAAAAAAAAAAGCCATATATACTACTCTATTGTGAACATTACTGAAAACTTATTGAACTGATGTCAACATACTTGAAATTTAATCTGCCAATTCCTCAACAGAAAAAAAAAAATTGGGAACCTACCTAAAATGTCAGTGATCATAACTTTAATAAAGCATATTTTTTTGACATTTTAGGCATTACAATGGTACTGTCATAGCTAACTGTTTTACATTGTTTTAAGCTATCTATAATCTTATATTACATTGTACAATGGATTGTAGTTCCCTTTTTCCTGCAGCTAGAGTTTTATGTATAATTTTTTTAAAAAAAACACTGAAGATGTCAGCATTATACAGAACTTATTGTGTGATTGATAGTACCCTCTATTGTTATGGTAAAGCTATGAAAATGACTAACTTCTGATTGGCTGAGTGTTTCACTGTGTTTTACCCTGAGGCAAAATTGATGATTTGTCAAGAAAAAATATAATTTGTTTACAAATTAATGATTATGGTGAAATTTTGTGAAAGATGTATTTCTAAACAAAAAAAACTACATCATTAATAGAAGATTGTTTTTATAAACATTTTATTTTTAAAAAGGCAACTCATAGAAAGTTCATTATGGTAATCGGAAGTTACTATTTGCTAAAATGAAATAGCTTTTGTCAAAACAGTAAATAGGACACTCTTTAAAATTTCAAAAACAATAAATAATTTATTAACTTTTAGATTTTTTTTCTTTCTTAGACAATAACTAATCTTAAATACATGTTTTTTTCAATAACTTAAAATTCAAACATTTAATATTTCATTGTTCTAACTCTTTGAATAGGTAAATTAACATCCAATGGCTGTGTGCTTCATTATTATCGGTAAAAACTTCATTTAGATATTTACTTTCATATTTTTAAAATATCAAATATTAACTTTTAAAATTAAAATCATTAGATGACTTAAATATATATATATGTTTTAAAATAGAAATTAATTATATAATATATAAAACGAAAGATTAATTGCAAAAAAAAAAATCAAACATGGAGGAGTATTAACGTAAGTTTTGGTAGTTTCTATTAAAAAAATTTGATAGGTAAAGTTAACATCGAACTAGTTATAACACATATACAAAATATGATGTTGGACATAAATATATTAAATCTCGATTTCAAAATTTACCAAACAAACCAAACAATCAACAAACAGAATTTCTAATTTGAATAAAAGCATTTAAATACTTGTATTAAATATATCTCTTTTTTATATATTTGATTTTAAATAATGCACAGTACTTTAAAAATATCAAAAATTATTACTCAATCAGAACTTCAGTTATTCCAGATTTTATTTTAAATAATTATATACATAATTTTGTCTGTATTCATTTCTACTTTTCTTTCAAGCTTTAAATGTGTGCACACACACTACATTGTGAGCCATGAGATTAATGCCTCAGCATCTTCACTTTTAATAATTTATCATTCTTTGCTTTAGTGGTGGTTTTCTCGTGAAACTGTCTTTTTACACCCACATTAAATCAAATTATATTTTCTTTATAATTATTCTGTCTGCTCTTCTCACCATAACTTTTTAGCCCAATTTACATGTTTCTATTTATTTCAGTATACAACCATTTTTTTTCTCTCTATAACTTTAATAATTATCATTTTTTAAAGTCTTTTATCCTTTTGGTAATCCTTTATTTATACTACAATTTCTCTTTAAATTTTCCTTGAATATTTATCAAAATTTTAAATAAATTCTTTAATATCTTCCATTCTTGGTTCAAAATTTCTTATTCAATCAATTGTAATCTGAATTTGTCAATTTCAAGACATGCACATCTAATTTTAATCCCAATCCTAACTTTATTCACAATTAATGTAAAGTTCAATTGAAATCTTATATTACCTAAATTCCATTAAGTCCTAACTTTATTTCTAATTAATGTAAAGTTCAATTGAAATCTTTTCTTATCACCTAAATTCCATTAATATCTTTATCATGATTTTAAAATCAACTAAACATTAGTACTATGATATTTTTCTTTAAAATATTAACTTTTTATCTTCCTTATTTTCTATCTCTAATTCTTAATTTAATGTAAATCTTAATTTTACTTCTCTGATTAACTATCATAGTGAATTATCATTTTCCTATTTATTTTCAATATATCCCCCCCCCCCAATTTTTTCATATATGATCTCTATCTCATCTCAACTACATAATTTGTAGTAACTTGTCTTCAATCAGCAACTTACCCTTTTTCAGGATTGTAATATATAAAATTATTTTCTCTTAGTTTTAAGCCTATATATTCTTCATTAAGTTACTCTTAATACCTGAATAGTAAACTCACCATTCTTTACCTTAAGGAGATCTTTAATATCTAATCATTTGCTATTATTTCTGATAAAAATAGCAAAAGATTAGATATTGGATGCGTCCTTGAAATAAATGTGAATTTACTATTCAGGTAGTAAAAGTAGGCTTAATGAGGAATATGCAGGCTTAAAACTAAGAGCAGAGCTTTAATATGTTGCAATCCTATAAAGAATAAGCTATTCATTTGCTTTGCCCAATCCTTGCAAATACACATTTCTTTATTTATATCTGGTAAAATTTACTGCCATTTTGCATCATTTAAAAATAAGTCTGCTTGCCATTTATTTATTTCATTAGCATTTTGATAAATTATTTTATCTATATTATACAAATTTCCAGACAATAATCAGGATATATTTTAACCCAGCAATAATTTAAGAAATAGCTTTAGTACTAATATAAATTGAAAAAAAAATTTTAAAAAAGAGATGACAACAAACTATCCAACAATTAAATAAACTTTAAAATAAATAATATAAATTAAATATAAAAGAAACAAATACTGTAATATAAATAAAATTTAAAAATAAATGTTTATTAATCTAAAAATTATATATTTTATTCTATATAAGGTAACAGATATTAATCTTAGTCTTTTTTGTTCATAATCATGCAATTGTATTATAATTAATAATAAAATGGCTTTATTGGTTAGGAATTCATAAGAAGTTTGAATGCTGGAAATACCAGAACTGAAATCGATTTGAGGATTTTATATTCCAGATTCTTACATTCTACTTCTGTATTTAACCACATAATGAAAATGTTAAATATACATATTGGAAAATAGAAATCAGAAAAATTAGTATATTTCATGATACTGAAAAAAATATAGCAAAGCAAATAAAATACAATAAGTTAGCAAATATTCTTTATCAAAGTCATGACCTTATTGGGTTGCTTAGTTTAATTCTCAGTCCTGCATCTAAAAATTAATTTAAAAATTTACTATGATGCTGACTGTGAAATACTAGAAGACTATTGGCTAATTACAACCTGACATGAGATACTACCCAGAACAATGGGAGTGTGCAGGTGGGACATTGTCATTCCCAGTATTACATCGGCTGATGAGGTATTCGGTAACGTTATTCGCTGTCAAATAATTATTTGCTAGAGATCGACTATAAAATTATTAGTACTTACAACAATAATAATAGTCGGGGTATTCGTTGTTGCTAACATAAAGTGAGTCATAACGATAAGTCTTACATATTCGCATGTAATTGAATTAGGCATACTGGATTATTAACTTGAAGGTTTACGCCAAGAACTATCGGCAGTACTATAGATTAATTGTTGAAGTAGAGCAAACATTATTTAGTTTCAGAGCCAGTTGGATGTTTTTAAAGTTGGCGATAAAATACACTGATTAGCCTCGGCAGTTAAACAAACTAATTTGGCATAGTCAAGTATAGAACCTGCAGAAACAAAAAAAACACATTAAACACAATCAGCAATGGCCGCCATGTTCCAAATGCCAATAGGAGAATTTAATATTGAGAACCCTACTAACTGGTCACTATATGTCAAACACGTAGAAAATTTTTTTCTTGTTAACAATATTAAGGATAATGTAGCATATAAGCGACACATAAACCACATATGCCACCACAGTTCTCCAAGCTGGGAAAACAATAAACCCAGTGGAAATAAAATCATCGAACCGACAGAGACAAAATCAGAGATAGATAAACCACAAACTGGACAACCAGATACTCAGGAGGAACAAGTGGTAGATGATGATGCACTACAAGGGGAAGAGATGTCAACGGAAGTAGCAGGCAAAAACATTAAAGAAAGATCACCAAGACCTCAGAGGAAAAAACAATCACCCAAATTCTTAAAGGACTATGTCTGTTAGAAGAGAAAGGAGAAAAGAGAAAATGCTATGCCAGACTATAGAGAAAAACAAAATGTATTTGTCTTCATGTTTACTCCTAGTTCTAGTGGAAGAAGTGTGATATACTAGAAGACTATTGGCTAATTACAACCTGACATGAGATACTACCCAGAACAATGGAAGTGCGCAGATGCGATGGGACATTGTCATTCCCAGTACGTACATCGGCTGATGAGGTATTCGGTAACGTTATTCGCTGTCAAATAATTATTTGCTAGAGATCGGCTGTAAAATTATTAGTACTTACAACAATAATAATCGTTGGAGTATTCATTGTTGCTGACATAAATTGAGTTGTAATGATAAGTCTTACGTACTCACATATAATTGAATTAGTCATACTGGATTATTAACTTGAAGGCTTACGCTAAGAACTATCGGCTAGTACTATAGATTAATTGTTGAAGAAGAGCGAACATTATCTAGTTTCAGAGACAGTTGGACGTTTTTAGAGTTGGCGATAAAATACACTGATTAGCCTCGGCGGTTAAATAAACTACTGACTTTAATATTTTGTTTCATAATAAAGCTGCCAGCAAAAAAAAAAAAAAAAATTGTAAATATATCTGATGATGAAGTCTTCACTTACTATGAGCCTTCTCAGATCCAAATTCAGTTCAAAAAAAATAAAATAGATATACAGAATATTTTTAAATAATTCAAGCAAATAAGCAATGAGTCCACACTTAAAAATTTCACAAAAATGTCTAAATAATGAAACAAATTTTGAAGCCAATGACAGCAAAAAAAAATTCTAATTCAAAATATCGTTTTAAAAAAAGTGTAATATTAAAACTTAATTTGTTCCATAAAATTTTCACTCAAATCATTTATAAATGACCTTTTCAATTTTTAGTATTATAGAAAATATTACAATATTGACAAAATACATTATCCAAATGCAATGTTACTGTCTATTTGAAAAATACTAGTTCACTAAACTCATTCATATCATTAAACATATTATTAATGTTCACTTTATAAATCTTTATAAAATCATTTTCAAACTGTCAATTTACCACAGGATGAAAATTTCTTCAACTTTAAATCACTCTAGGAAGTTTCCTTATTTCATCCACTTACCTCACATGGTTTCTTTCTATCTCTTTTTCAATCTCTTGTCATCTAATTTCTACTTCTTTTTCAATTTCTTATGATCCAGTTTAAGACTTAAGTTGTCCATACATTGTCATTTTTTCTAGCTATCTAGCCAGTCCAGCTTCATTTTAACCTTAATTATTTCAATTATGTCAGTGGTATTCATTTGTTATCTCATTCATGTATTTCACTTTCAATTCCCCTTGTTACTTTCAATGTACATCTTTCCAAACTTTCCTGTTCAATCTCAATTGTATTGCTCTTTTGTCAAATGTCCAGAATCACAGATTCATATATAAAAATTGGTAAACACATCTATTAAAAACTTTTCTTTGCAAATACGGAAGCGTATTCCCTTTTAATATCAAATTATTTCTATTGAAAACCCTCAAAGTTTAATTCTATGATATATTTCATTTATTATATCATCTACAATAATAATTTAATTTCCAACTCATTTTTGTCTATCTTTATTTTCTTCTTATATAAAAATCATGAAAAATAAGAAGAAAGAGAAAAAGAAGGAACAAGAAGATGAAAACGAGAAGAGAAAAAAAGGAGGAAAAAGGAGCATGAAAAAATGATGAAGGAAAAGGACAACAACAATAAGAATCAGAAAAAAAAATTATAAGAAAAGGAGAAAAAAGGAAGAGAAAAAAAAAAGAGGCAGGAAGATCAGGGAAAAAAGAAGAGTATTTTTTTTAAAAAAAAAAAATCACATTATCTACAAAACCTAAATGATTTAAAAATCTTCATTTACTTTTAATCTTTTTCTTTCACATTTTAATAACATGTAATGTTTTGGTGATATCATTAATTTTAATAATCTTAATATCAACACATAATCTAATCACTGTTTTGCATTTTGATAAATATTTTTCAGAATTTGACAATATTCTAGGCCTATAGCTTGATGTGCCAAACCTTTAGTGAGTCATTATAGAAATGCTTACAGAGCTAAATAAATACCTTTGTATATGCAAACAGCAATTCATATTCACTAGGCCTTTTTATATTATTTGAATGTAATCTGTTGTGCTAAAACTATGTTTAAATCCATTTTAGTATTTGCTTCAATAATCTTAATATAAATATGTGAGAAGATTGATGGATATGAAATTCATAATATCTTAATTTTATTGTTTTAAAATAGCAATATTAACACTGCATTTTTCTAATCATCATTTAGACAAATGATCTATAGTTTTGCTAATGATTTTTCTATTATTTTATCTGCTTCTTTTAAAACATCAATAATAATATTCCATTATTTTCTAGATTTTTATTTTTTAAAGATTTACTTCCATATCTCACCTTTTTATTTAAAATTCTTATTTTCCAAGATTTTGTAATTATAAAAACTACTTTTTCTTATTTTTTATTACCTATATATTTCTTTGTAGAACTCTTCTACATAAACACTGATCTTTTTTATAACTTTTCTTTCTTACTGCTGCAACAATTTTTATTCCAATATCAAGAAGGATGTATGTTAGGAATAGCTTTTACCTCGCTAGATTGAGATTAGCATGTATCTTATCTCACTAATCAAAAATCTTTTCTTATGTTAAATCTATTAAATACATAACTTTCTTGAAATGCATATTTTTTATTAATCAAAATACAATCCAACTCTGTTGTATTTGAATGCTTCCATGCCTATTTCTATTCTGAACTTTTCTAAAAAAAAAAGAATTCATCATTTACAATACAGATTTTCTTTTTCTACAGATTCCACAAGTTTATTTTCTCTTTCATTTCTGTCTCCATATCCAAATTTATCCATAGCATTTTCATTTTTTGTTTTTCAATTCTAGCATTAAAATTTCCTGTGATAATGCATTTGTACATCTAATTAAAAATCCTCTACTTCATCAGAACGAGATCTTCCATTAAGTTGAATAATTAATTAATCTTGCTTCTTAATCTGATAAATCATCAATATTCATTATATTGTTCATCAATATTTTATTTATAATGATTATCATTCAACTTTTGCTTCCAATATTTGTATCTTTATAGTAAAGTATTTGTTCTGTTTCCAAATTCTCATCTTTTGATAAGTCTCATTTAATATTAGACAACTCTTTAGGTTCAGGGATTCTTTATTCAGTGTTTCATTTCATATTACACAGTTCTTTAGATTCATGCAATCTTCATTCATTGAATGTGAACTACAGTTATAGGTAGCTAATGAATGGTAATCTAGATAGTCAATTGATCCTCTATCTTCAGTTGTTAACTGCTAATCTTAATTGTTGATTTTATATCTTGTGGAAATGAAGGTCATATATTAGTTTAACTTATGATGATTCTATGTGTAAAAGACAATGATCATTCAAGCATACATTCATCTTGTTTTCAAAAATTCAATTGATTTTTTCAAATAAAAACTATTATGCTATTGAGAATCTTAAACTCAGAAACAAGTCATTAAATTCACTCCATTGGCTGATGTATGTCATTGAACAGGTTATCAACATTGTTTACTATATAAATAATTATATAGTAATAACATCTGAAATGACTACAATTTCTTTTTACAGCTAGTTTATAGACTACAATATTAAAAATAAAAAAAATAATGAAATCATTATCCAAGAAATTCAAAATTGCTAAATACATTATGTAACCCAACCCAATAGTTAATGAAAAGATTCTTTCCATATCTTCCATCTTTGATACAAAAAAAAAATTATTCAATTAAAAAAATGGTTGATTTTCAGATATAGTAAAAAAAGAAATGATATTATACATGACTTTCAAAATCTTTCACAAATTCATGAAATATTTATGTTGAAACAGCTTAATAAAAGTAGCACTCATGATGCCACTTAGAAAATATATCGGCAATGCAATCAAATGCCCATCACAATTACTTCTTGATTTAATGTTTTAGAAATTTCTGTGCAATTTATCTAGTTCTGAGGTGCAATGAAGAAAAGCACTTCAAATGTAACCATTTTAAATAGTGAAATATAGTCACAGTTTAATAAATATAAAAATATAGCACTTTGCTATGATCCACCAAAAGTTGGGTTATGAATATTTCTTCAATTTTGCAGCATTCATCACCAATCAACATGGCTTCAGATCTTATCCTAAAGATATTTCAGATCTGAAGATACTATTAAAATTTGTTGTCTCTCTTCAAAAAACTTTTGGAAACTCATACCAGATAATACACAATCAAACACCAATACAATGCATTATATCCATGCTTCCAGCAAAAGTTCTCTTTCACTTTAGACAGATATATTTCTTATGAAAACTGATTTTACGCTTTCTTCAAAAATACTGACTTATACATAAAAATAGATGTCTATTAATTTCAAATAAAAATAGCTTGTTTGCAAAAGCAAACAAAAAAAGTAAAATGTTAGAAGTAATACTTGACCATCATTACATGCTAACTCAAATAAAATTCTGAATATCAGAAAAATCAATTGCAAATAGAAAAGTTCCTCATATCATCCATTTTCAATAATCTCATAACAATATTCATGGCTAAAAATTCCAATATATTCTCTACATACTAAATGATTAATTCTAAGATCCAGTATAGTATAGCCATTTGATCAGTACACTTCGAAAGATATAAATATATTATTATCACTGTTTCATCAACTACTGCAAGAAACTTATTATCTGCATTATTCATAGTGCAAAGAACATTCTTTCAAAGCTCAGGGATAATATTATTTGTCAATTTTTGGGATAAATTAAAAAATACTCTTCGGCAGTTATATTTCCTGAATATTTACATCTTATCTAATACCAATTGTCAATTACTCATTAATATCTCTTTTGATTCAATGCCATCAACAAGCTACCATTTGATCTCTTTTTAGACTCTCTAAACTATTGAGTATCAATTTTCACTCAGTAAGAACAAAATCCACAACTTCATGATTGGAGCATATTACTTTTCTTACATATCTGAATTCTTCTCATAACATATATATTCTCAAATCAACTTATAATTTTCTTACTGATATGGATGGCTGAAGAGTGAAAAAGTGAAGAGGATTGAAGCCTGTCTATTAAAGTGTGTAGATTTGCTATCTTAATGTAAACCAAACACTATATGCGTGCGAGATGATGATGCAGACTAACTAATGAGTGCTAGTTCTGCATGAAATATGTATACTGGAGATCATTTATCTTTTTCATATGTGATCATGTGTATCAGTTAGATTGGATAGAGTGAATGAGGTCAGAACTTCAAAGTATGAATTCAAATCCTCTTTAATTACATCTAGCTTAAGTATATTTACTGTACTTCTATTTCAATATTACATATACAGCCTGTACTCTGTCTATCTCTCTTCTGTGTATTTAAATGGACATATTAAAAGTCCTACATAAGATAGTTCAGATTGATTTAAGGTCAACATGGATATGACTATAATATTGGCACTAGCAAGGGCTTTGAGCATTCCATCATCAGATACTGATATGAATGGCTGACGAGTTAGAGAGTGAGGAGGATTGAAACCTATCAATTAAAGTGCGTATATTTGCTATCTTAATGTAAACCGAGCACTGATTATATATAAGTGTGGGATCTGTACCAACGGATGAGCTGGTTCAGCATGAAATACGTATATTGGAGATCATTTATCTTTTTCACATGTATGTGGTAACATTTATAGGTTACACTGGATGGAGTGGATGACTTTAGGCAGCTTGAAAGTCTGGGTTCAAATCCCCTTTAATTAAATCTAGCTTAAATATATAGTAAATTTTCCTACTGGTAAAAATTCTTGTAGTTTTTAATTATTTTAATGGCATTCAGTTAACATTCTCCACTATATTGAAGCGATATTTATATATGCTTCATATCTGTAATTTAAAAATTACAAGTTTCTAAAGATTTTCAACAGTTTTAATAAATGAAAATTATATATAATTTATATGCACAGATAAATGTCTATGGTGTAATTAATTATAAATGTATGTTAAAACAAAAAGGGTTTTTTTTTATTAACAATTATAAAGTAGAAAAGACATTCTTAGAAAAAATAATTAAAATTCTTATAAACAAAACAATTAATTAAAGAGATAAATATTTGATGTAATTTAGTCTGGTATCCCCTTTCAAAGATAAAATTTTAAATGTCATGATTGGACAAATAAGAAGGAACAAAACGAAATTGAAGAATTATCTATCAATGAATTGAAACGACAGACAATGGATCTGATTTTGCTGATAAGCTAATTCCATGAACTATAAATAGGGGTTATAAATCGTTATTGCTGAACTATGTTGATTGTTAAACTAGTATTAATTATTGCTGAATCATTATTGCTGATGATCAATTCTTGATTGTGCCTTCAATAAACATATTATACCTGGTATTGAAAAATACTACGATAAGAGTAAAGAAGCTGTAATCTGCTTCACTCTTGCCAATCGATAGAGTGTAGGCCAAAGATCTATAAAGAAGTATGGAAAGTAGCTGTCAGCTAATATAAAAACTGTTGTGTCCATTATTTGCCTAAACTTTGAGTCTCTACTGCTGTGGAGAGTAACCAGCTATCAATTAATAAGTAAAGTACCATCTGATATTGTCTGATTAAAACCTATTACCACTATAGCTAGTTGAACAAAATCCAATAAAAGTATACCAATATCTGAAGTCCGAGTCTGAATTCTTAGTGATAAAAGGGAATGGGTACGAACTATAAAAGTATCTTCGTATAAATTTACTAATATTACATATTTATCTCCACTATAATAAAATTTATTTTAGAACATTATTATTTATTAATTTTGTAAATAGTATGACAAAGAATTACTATTTTATTTTATCATGCCATGATTCAGTTAGTATAAAATCTAAAAGAGTAAAGTTTTTTTTATCTAAAGCTACAATCTTAGTATTTTAAAACCAGCCATTTCCACTTTCTGCAAAATTAAAACAAGCTGCATAGTCAGAATAAATTAATATTGACTTTTACTAATTTACAGTTTAAACAAACAAAGACTACCCTCCAGTTTTTGAGGAAGGATAATTTAGATGTATTGATATAAGTGAACTGCAATAACTTTATTTCAGGCTATTTAGTTTATAGATGAGATGAGTTAGTACGTGTTTTATTTATTCACAATAGATTGTAATATCATTAGCAACTGCTGGTCATTTAGATTCATTATTTTTCTTGTAGCAATAGTATACAGTAGATAAAAATTCCTACTATAATATGCTTTATTTGTATCATGTCTTGGATGATTCCATTTGCAAACTCTCGGTCACTCTTACGTTTAGTACCTTTACAATTGTAAGCAATAGAAAAAAATTCCTATTGTATAGCATATTCTTAGTTCACATTTATTTATTTATTCATAAATAATGTAACACAAATGTTTTCTTGCATTTTACATTTGCATATATAAAGTGTTTAATTAATTACTGTATTACAGTCTGAAAGTATTTATAGTAGTGCAGTTCTTTAATAGTTAATGAATACAGTGTATACTCAAACTGTAGGTTTATTAAATCTTAAAACTAATATTAATAATTAGTTGTAATCATTGACCTATGCAGCGAGTTTATATCTTTTCAGAATCAGTTAAAAATGTATTATACCTTATTATCTATGCATAAAATCAATCAATCATTAATCATATCAACTTGTTTTAAAAATTGATAGGACAGTATATGCTATCGTGTGTGTATTGTAAATTTTTATATATGTGAATAAATTGTAGTGTTTCATTATTTTTAGTATTTGTCACTATTTTGCAATCAATAACTTAAAATATGATAGTCTCATGTGTCTAGCTGTTCTTAGCAGTCCATAAAAAAAAATGTTTTTTTATTCTGTGATGTTGAATGTGGAAATCCCATACAAATTGCCCTCGAGTGATTTTTGGATAAGCTGTACATTTTTGCAGCTACAATATGTATATATCAAAAATAAATATTCAAAATAAATTCAATCACCAATGATATTCTGATAATCAAAAAAATTATTCCATTTCTCAAAGATTTCTCAACTATGGTAGATTAAAATTTTCACATAAATAAAAAGATATTCCACTTACAAATAGATAACAACAATCTTGTATCAGGTCATATTGAAGATTAAAATTAATGCCTTTAACTGAATTTTTTTTTCATTTACCCCAATCAAACAATACTAGAATTTCTTATTGAAAGTATAAAAAAAAATTAAATTTCTTATACAGACATGATAAATATTTTGTATCAAAAAAGTTACCCAAATATAATTCATAGATTCGGTGAACTAAGATAGATCATTCTAGAAAATGATTCCAAAATCTTCATAAGAATAATTTGCAACAAAAAAATAATTATTCTACCCGAAGTTTTCACGTCATCAAAGACAAAAATTCTGACCAGTTCATGAGATGTTAATAGTGCAAAAAGCTATTTGTTTTGCAAAGCAAGTGAGAAGTAATACGTGACTCAAAGTAAATTCATATCAGTTGCTGATTTGTTGCTCAAGTATTTCTATTAACAACTTTACAAGATTTCTGTCTTCATCGCAGTTTTTAATTTTAGCAATTAAGATTTACTTTATTTACAGAAGAATAACTTACTAAGGCTTCTGGATTTGAAGAAAGATGTTACCAGTATTAAGGAAATATTTAAGAAAGCACGTATGATGGATGTAAAATTTACAAATAGATTTATGGAAATCTTTTTCCAAAAAAAACATTAAAAATGATACCCACAATGTGAGAATTTATGAATAAAAATATTGTTTCAATGAAAACTCCAAAATATGAATAATTCAATTAATGTATAGAATCAGATAAAAACAAAATCTGGCAAATCTATTAAAAATATTAAAATTGTTCATCAATATTGACTACAACCCAAAGTCCCATTTTCCAAAAACAAATAAAACATTTAAGTTTATTAGCTAACATCAAAACTGTTTAACAATATTTTGTACATAGAATGAATACTACTGAAGGTCCTATTCAAAAAAACAACTTTATCAGACAACTGCAATTAATATTTTAACACGACTGCCCTGTCAATATTTTTGATTAAAATAATGTCGTATGAAAAATAACTACAATGAACCAATAAGGATTAATAAAAGTTATACATTAAATAAAATAGTAGAAGAGAGAAATTTATATAAAGGAAATTTAATTCTTTAGTTCCACTACATGCTTGTTACACCCACAACTTGTCATCCAAGTTCAGAGTAGAATAAGAAATAAATTTCCTAATAAATTCATGATTTTCTTTCATAATAACAGGCTCATAACCAGTCTAGCTAGACATTTAACAATTATTAGTAAATGGATATCAAGTCATTCTTAGTTAGAAGGTAAAGTTAAAAAAAGGAACATTAAAATTCCCACCAATGAACATTGAATAACTTAATGAGTAATGTCTATCCTTTCAGGTGAGCTACTTAGATGTTTCTTTGTGAAATGTGATATATATATAAAGCTAAGTTTAAAAAATGCTTTAAAAAAGACCAAATATTTTGAGAGAAATAAAGGACCTTACATTTCTAATTGTTTAAACATTTCTGACATATTTCAAAATGTATTTTATTCCATGTAAAACTCAGTTGGTGTTTTTTAAAAAATATTATTTTATAAAATCTATTTAAGAGTAAAATTTGTTATAAGTAATTACTGAAGAAAAATATGTTTAATTAAGCATTCTTAATTTTTCAAAAACATTTATTAATCAATGATGCATGAGAATTAATAATATTGAATAAAATGAATTGTAATATGCTAAAATTTACTTAAAACTGTTCTTTCTTTTATACAAAAGATATTTTTCTATGCAAAAAAAAAAAATAGCATTCTTATTTGAAGAGTTTTAAACAACAAATTAATCTATATAATTTTGTTTGACTTCTTGAAAGCATTTTAATTGAAATAATTTTATAGAAATTGGTGACATTAATATTTTAAAACCACCAATTTTAAATCACACAGACATATTTTTTCTAAAGATATTAAACATTCTTCATAAATTACAAATAAATTAACAAGAATAAATGCCACATATACATTAATTAACCTTATTTAGATTTTTTTTTTTTTTTATAATAGAATTTGAAAGTGAATTTATCTCCTAAAACTTCTTATTTTTTAATGCATTTTGTTCTGTAACCATCTGAAGATACATATATGGCAACATTTCACGCTAATGGCTTCCACTAAATGTTTTTTTACAGATAATGGCACTATACACACACTGCACTATCAGCAATATGCATTTAACATACAAGTCCAAGAATTACATCAAAAGCCATTTTCTTTTCTGAGCATTCATCCATTTAATATGCATTGATGACATTTTTCCAAACTTTATAGTTATTATATATTATGCATTGCATATATATTTTTGTGTTAGATATATACATACAAAAACTGTACAAATAATTCAGTTTAAAAATCTTTTATTACAAAAAAAAAACAAAAACATTTTATTAGTGAAAATTTACTTTCTTTTAGATATTAGATATTTTGAATATCATTAGAAACATGATAGTTCATCTTATACATGTTTTAATTGAAAAATTAATGTTATATTACTTTAGATGCAATTTTATTGTTTCTTTAATTAAAACATTCAATATTTAATATTTTTTATTTCCTACATTTTGATCAATTAATTTATAATAGATCATCTTCATGATGTTTTTAAAAACATAATATATGTATATTAATAGTATAAGTATACACTCATAAATATAATTTACAAATTCAAATAAAACAATAACATTAAACATACACTGATATTTTTGTAAAAAGTTATACTTTTATATAATATAAAAATATACAGTATACATAGATTTTTTATTATATAATTTAGTTTTTTAAATAAAATATATAATTATTGTGTGAATTAATATTTTAATATATTAAATTATTTATGAAGTATTAAAAAAATAACGTTTATAAATGATTAAAAAGCAGCAACATAAAATGCACAAAATATTTACAGAATAATTTAAATAAACAGTATAATTCAGTACGTTAGAATAAAAAAGAAATATATAAGTAATTTTTTTATATATTATATATAAAACACATTATATGTGTAAAATTACTGCTCAATATATGAATTAATATAATTAAATTATTTATCTTTTCATGACAATTTTTATAGTAACTTTATTTTATGCCATACCATTTAATATCCAATTTAAAATCTTAAGGTTTTCTGAAAACTTTATTGAAAAATATTAAATTAAAATTCAAACTTGAGAATGAAACTGCAAAATAATAAATAAAATATTTACTAGGCAGAATACAAAGGATAGAGTTCAGAACTGGTAACATATAGTCAGAGAGATATCCAAGACTTTTTTAATTATTCATCCATGACTTCTGTTTAATATGCTAATATTTCAATTACCATTTGATTATTCACAACTAGGCACTTCAGAGTGATTTTGAATCAAATGTAATACCAATAACCCTTTCTTCTGTTTAAGTTCTTTTTCCATAGCTAACTCAATAGAAAAATCTAAGGAAAATAACTTCACATAATTAACTTATAAATAGTCAATAACTTATCATGCACACTCATATTAATTAAAAAGATTTTCTCTCTCTATAAGAGTTTTATAATCATTAATGAGGCAAAACCATCTGGCTACTAGTTTAAAAATGACATAATATATAGCAATAGATTTTAATTCTTTTATTATTTTTAATCTTATACCAAGAATTAATTAAGACTGTATATAAAAAGACAAATTAACTTTTGGTTGTTTTCACTTTTAAATTACAAATCATTATTAACCTTAATCACTTAATTAAACTTGTTTTGAAAAGCATTTGTAATAAAAATAAAAAACAACAACTTGATAATGAAAATACAGAAACAAATTCTTTTATTTCATATTTTTGAGTTAGAAAGAATTTAAAACAATAAAAGAACTTTATTTAATTAAACAGATAATTATTTAAAAGAATGATTTTAAACTGGACTTACCTATTAAAAAAAAAAAAAAGAAATATTATATGCATACAAATAATTTACCATGTCTGCATATTTTTATGATGTTTGAGCTTCCAATAGTGTATTGAGTTTAAATGAAGTTTAATTATAACTAAACAATTTATTATCTCAATATCCTTTCTAATTAATTTCAAATATGCGACCTCCTACTATGCCTAATTCTGCAAATGTATTAATACCCATGATATATACAAACATCATGTAAGTGATCCACAAATAAATAAGAAGAAATGAAAAAATTAAAAATATTTAATTTTAGTGAGTGTTTTATTAACAGAAGCAACACAAATAAAATAAAATTAGGAAGCTAATAAAAAATTTTAAAAACCAATATAGAGCTTTATATAATTATTTTCATCACTTTAATACTCAAAAAATATGATCATTTAATGAAGACATGTTTTAATATATATATAAAGGAATTATATATGTGTAGAATCAAAACTGCTGCCTATAATTACTTTAGTATAAATAATATATATATATATTTAAATTTCTTTTTAAGTTGTTCACACATGTTTAAATAATTATGTTAATAAAATGTATTAATAATTAATAAAATACAATAGATAAAATAACTTTTGGCTCACTCTATATAATACCAATAACAAACAGTTTTGTTATTATATGTATTTTTTTTAAAATTATGCAAATCTTTATTAACATGCAAAGAAAGAAATAACATACATATATACAATATACACAGGTAATAATGCAGGTGTCGATCATCCATTATACTTTTAAACGCCAATACAGAGTTCAGCTCTAACAGTTCAGATGGTTGATAAGGTCGAGGTTTATTTCAGAAATCAAGAAGGCAAATGCCCAATATTACAAAGGGCAATTACCCTATCTCATAATTTGACAGATTGTTAAACCAGGGCTTCCCCTAATAGTTTCCATGGTTTTCCTAGGCAAGAGTCTCAGGCATTAGTTGTAATACGTTTCCCAGTCACAATCAAGTTTTTTTAGTCAGTTGAACTTCTTGTATACTGTTGCCATTGCATTGTAGGTATTGAATTTAGCAATATATTGCCTAAATAGGTTTTTTAAGTTTATAAATGGCCTGTGAAACACTCTTGATCTTATTTGCCTAAATGCTAAGCATCCTTGAATAAATTCTGGAACATTTCTTCACCAGTCTTGCATAGGAAACAGGTTGGATCCAAAAAGTTGGATGGCATTTTTTTACCTGAGGCCTAATTGCCAGGCTGCTGACTTGAATGGCTGAATAATGGATCCGGTTTCAGACTGAAACTTGTTTAAGATATTCAGTACAAGCTGGATATTACAGATGTCTTGAAATATTATAATAATATCATCAATGAATGCAGTTATAGTAATGTTCGTACCCAGATGTGGGAGAAAAAAACCCATTTACATGATTCTCAATCTCTCGAACGAAAATGTTCATTCATTAAATGGTAAATTGGAATTCCAGTTCTTATTCTGCCATTAATGTAAGGTGGTACTTTATATATATATGTAACAGGATAATAACTTTTCAGAATTAAAATAAATTTTCTTCTGTATGTAAATGCAAAATCAAATTATTTAAAATAATGAATATGTTCTGCATACACAAAAAAAGACAGTTAAGATTTTTTCAGAAATTTATTACTTTAAGAATTATCTATAATATCTTTCTGATGACATTATATATAATAAATCAATCCCTTGAAAATGATGTTTTAAAAAAAGGTTAAAATAATAGAAAAAATCAATAATTTCTATAGCTATTCCTCCTTCTTAATTGTAATAATTAATCTAATATTCAACATAATTTTAATTTAAAAAAAAACTTACATGAGGTCGCTTCCACATAATATTTGCCAACCTGGCATTGGAATAAAATAATGAATTGTCATTTGGTGGAAATTCAGGGTCTACAAATAATTTATGTTGATTAAGACACTGACGTTTTAATTCCTCATATTTCTGATTCCGAAAAGAAACAGGTGAATTAAAAATTCCTAGAACCATGGCAGAATAATGCCAGGCAGGATCTAAAAAATAATAATAATAATAATAATTTCAATGTATTCATAAATGTGTATTTGTATTCATATAAAAATAACAGTGCATGTATATAATTTACTTAAGACAATTTATTAGGTAATAATTTATTATTTGAATAATGTTAATCAACTTACAAATAACTAGAATACTTGTTTTATTCCAAAATATATTTTTAAATAAATTGGAATATAATTATAAATAATGAGCTAAAATCTAATCAAAATCAGGTTTACTATTTCACAACCGTGTTTCATAAAAATTGTAGAAAACTAAAACTTTCAAATATTCCTAAATGTACTTTCCTATTTAATAACAATGCTCTTAAATAAACAACTTTCACAAAGCGTTTTGCAACAAAAATAAAATTATCACTTATAAGAAATGAGAAAATATTAGATAAAACAGAAAATAATTTGGTAAAAATAAACACTAAATCTTGTAACTTTAAATTATTTTTATAACTTCCAATTTCATTTAATTAGAGCAAATTTCATATTATTTAAATAATAGAATAGGATGCTTCACTCATATTACAGGTAACAACATTAAATTAACAATTACTAAATCAATGGATCATTATAAATTTCTCATATTTAAATAGAATATATCCTTATACCTATATATTTGCATACTATACCATAATCATAGACACTTAATGCATGATGATATAGAAATAATATTTTAACTTTATATCTTGTATTCACTAATCCATTTATTTTAACAAAGCTTGACTTGTATCCAAAAGCAAAATAATATATATAACTGAAGAAAATATGCAAAACTAAAGTACATAAGAAGCAAACAAATCAGAGGAAATTATATCAATTATTCTTAAAACATAAATTTAGTATTTTATTTAACACATACAATAGTTTTAAGACAGTTGAATAAACATATTCTCCATAATAGCTGATAAATACAACTAATAACTAATTCTAGTTAATTTCATAATCTAAAACCATAGTCAAATATTATCTTACACATGAATGCACATCTCTTTTAAATTTTAAAATAAGCCTTTTTCATTCACATAATTGAACACAATATTAAAGTTTCCATAAATCTTAATTAAACCTTTATATTTTTCTGATTATAATTATCAGTCAATATACACATATTTTCAATCTTAAACATGATATTAAATAATTAAGATTATTATTTTTTCCTTCTGTAATTGCTCTTTTATCATAGCAAAACAGCTAGCACTTAAATAAAATAATTTATTTATGTAATAATTTTTATTTTTGTTTCAAACCCCCAATTTACAATATTTTTCAATCCTACATTAACTTTTCTGTTTTCTCTTAATAATCATATCTTTTTATTTGCTTTTGGCCAATCACTGATGTTAATTCACTATTCTGTCACTTTTATAGAAGTACATTGGCTTAAAAACTACAGTCATTAACCATACTATAATTCTTTTTTTTTTTTAAATTTAAATTAACTGAAGTTAGAATATAAATATGTACACTTCTTAAACTTTATCAAAGCCATGACTACTATTTTTTTTTTTTATTCACAATAAACAATTTATTTTTCAAAATCAAAATACTGCCTGATAATTGAATTTATATGTGGTAATACAATATTTAATATAATAATCAATCTAAACAAAAGTGAAACAAACAACTAATTATATTTACAATTATTTAATTATGAACTGTCTTTCATCTCTTAGTGAGACATTTTCAATATATAAATTTTTATACATCTCATGACTTATTAACTACAATTACTCCATCTATTGGACATTATTTAATCTTCAACAATATAATTAACATTATACATATAAATGTATAAACAAATGCCATAAAATAAAATATAAAAGTACATAAAAAATAATAATAATAACAACTTAAAACTATATAAAAACATATACATATATTTTAATATAGCTATATAAATAAATATTCAACTCCCCTTCTCTTTTTATAAACCCTCATTCACAATTCAACCATGACTTTTTTACCATAATTTTTTAATCTTCCAATTATCTAACAATGTCCATTTCCCACCTAATCTTGCTGGACTATCCAAATTTTTCTAAATGTATAGTTTCATAACATATCTTTTTTCAATAATCTTTAACATGTTTTATAACTAACTCTAATATTCTTCTCACACTCCATTTTATGACCAGTATATAAATAATGTATATATAGTCCTGATCTAATATCTTTCCTATTAATCGCTCTATCATGCTCCTTCCCTCTATCACTTACTATTCATCCTATCTGTCCTATATATAACTTATCACAATTCCCACATTCAATTTTATAAACCATTCCTCCCTTACTAATTTATTTTATGTTATTTGTTTATACATTTACATGTGTATGGTTAATTATATTGTTGAAAGTAAAATAATGTGTAATAGGTGGAATAAATGTAGTTAATAAGTCATGTGATATATAAAACTTTATATCTTGAAAAGGTCTCAATATGAGATGAAAGCCAGATTGATAATTAAATAATTGTAAATATAATTAGTTGTTTGTTTCAATTTTGTTTAGATTGATTATTATATTAAGTATATATCAATAACAACATTGTGAACAAATAATTATTTTTATATTGGATATTTGACTATTGTGTATATACGTGATAATATAAGTTTGAAACATCTGGGTAAATAAAAATAAGACAATTATTTATTACTATTCCAAATGTAATTACTCAATTCCCAAAGGTAAGCTGATATTTTTCTTCAGTTACTTCGTCTGTCATTCTAGTCTATTCCCAAAACACGTCTCCTATTCTTAAAGTCAATCCTCTCATTACAATTCCTCTATAAATTGTGAATGTCTTCAAAAAATCATTAGTATATTTATTCTTTCCAGACTTTCGAGTGTTCATAATTTATCTTCTCAACTTTTTAAAAATCTCTAACAGGCAAAAAAAAATCATTTTTCTTTCTTTTTCCTAATAATTTTTTGCTTGATATAAAGCACTTTTTAAAAAAATCAATTCACAAATCTTTCCTGATTTAATAAAGTTGAAACCTATATCCATGAATATCAAACAAGAAATATTCAAGAGCTATTTATTAAACATTGATAGTTTTCTAAAGAAAAATAAATCTGTTTCTACATTTTGTGATCATTATTTGTTAGCAGCAATCAATCATAAACATAGTAATTGATTAGTGTTATTAAGAAAATCACCTAGTATATATTTAATTATTTTATATTTACGATTGGTGGCTTATAAGATAGTATATAAGCATTAATGTTCCATGCAGAATATGTTTCGATACCAAATTCAGTCCGGAATTAAACTAAAAATTTTCTGTTCAACAGTCAATCAATCATTCTTATATTGAGACAAATTGCTCAAAGTATCTAACTAATGAACCCATAAAAAATAAAATCCATCATATTTTATTTTACTTACAAAATATAAAAAAATTGAAATATGAAAATGTGATTTTATCATGATTATAAAAAATTTCTCTGTCAATGTAGATTATATTATATAAAATATACATTAAGCAGATAGTATGAAAGACCTTGACAACAAATCATAAAAATTAAATCAGAAATTATCAGTATAATACTTTTTAGCAATGTTAAAATTGTGGTCAAATAGTTTAAGATATAATATTTCCATAATGAAAATATTGCATTTATAAAAATTACAACTGAATTACAAAACTATATTAAATGTTAGAAAAAATATAATAAATTTATTGATTTTCTTAAAAGAAACTCAACATCATGTATAAAATTATTACATAGGAATGACATTTATCTTCTTCATAATTTTTTTTCAGTGAGAAGTAATTAAATCAATAGTAAATAGCAATACAGCTAAATATCATTATTGTGTTTTGATTATGTAAACTTCAATAAGAAAAAAATGCAGACCCAAAGGAATGCATTCAATCAATAGTCTGTAAAAATATATTATCAAAATAATAATTGAATCGTTTTATTCCTCAGGATTTCAAAAAATATTTGAATGATGGAAATGCCAGAATTGGAATTGATCCTAGGATCTTTGGTTCCAAAGTCTGATATTCTTATCACTACAGAAGATTATAATATTAAACAGATATCTTGAAAGTTTAAAACTTGTATGTATAATAGTACGATTTAGCCAATCTTTTATAGTTAAGAATAATTTAATCCAGTGTCAAAAGTATAGAGAAGTAATCATTCTAATTTTCTATTAGCACGAATAGTTTTTAAAAGAAGTATAAATTTAATTTATTAACAAACCACATACAAACTTCATAAATCTTGATTTATTATAATATGACCTATTATAATGTACAATAATATATTGCAACATTTCTACTATATTATTTTATAGTCCTTATCAAGGAACAAACTAAAAAATATATAAAAAATATGTAAGAAATAAATACAAATACTTCTTACCTTAAAACTCTTCTAACAACATTTTTAATATTTCATTACATTCTTTTCTTAAATACTTTCTTAAAATAATTCCCTATAATTATTTAATTAAATCAACCTATTATCCTCTTTTTTTTTTTTTCAGTTAACATCCTATTCATTACAGGTTTCATTTCATTAATATAAATCCCTTCTTTTATAATTTTTTCATAATATGATCTAATATATTCTAAAGATTCTTTTTAAAAATCTTTGTGTTTAAATTTACTCAGATTTCCATAAACTGCAAAATTTTTATCATTTAAATACTATTTAAATCATAATGCCAATTTATTTTTTGTAGTTCCAACATTTGACATTTCTTTATTATCTTTAAAACAATCTAAACATTTTATAATATGAACCGAATTCATAACTTCTAAATTATTGCAATCATTATTATTATTATTAATTAACAAATTTAAACATTTTTTCTTTTTATAAACAGGACAAATAATAACATATTTTTTATTAATCATATTAAATAATTTCTTAATTTTAACAAACAAAGAACAATGAAAACAAAATAAATTATCTTACTATTATTATTTTTCTTATTCTATTATTCATTTTTTCAATATTTTTATTATAAAACAAACCATTAATAACCTCCCTAAAATAATCATTTATAAAATATTCATATTTTATCATATTAATTTCACTTTTTAATAAATCTTCATTTGAACATAATTTAATTGCCCTTTGAATCCTATTATTAATAACATTTATTTTATTATGATTATCAATATATATAATTGAATACACCAAACTTCTTTTTAAAAACTTGTTTTTTATATGACTATTATACAAATAAAAAACAAGTTTTTAAAAAGAAGTTTGGTGTATTCATTTATATATATGGAAATTTATGAACTATTTTTGAAAAAAAAAACTATGTAGATGATATTTTAAAATTTATTGATTATCAATATCTGAAAACCAATTATTTAACATACCATTTTTTTTTCTATAAACAGAAGTTTTTATTAATATCCTATTATTATTTATTTTTTAAATTCTAACATCCATATACTCAATAATATTAACATTTTTTTTTTCATAATAAATTTAATTTTATCCTCTTTACTATTAATATATTTTAAAAAGTTATCTGTTTTTCTCTTATTTCCATTAAATACCAAAAAATAAGCATCTACTTACCTTACATAAAAAATTGGCCTATTATTACAAACAAAATATTCTTTTTCAAAATTATACATATACACCTCTGCTAAAAATCCATTTAAACTATTTCCCATACTAATCCCTCTTTTTGTCTTCCATATTTAAAAATAAGTTCCTTACAACAAATGACCAAAATTTCATAGAATTGAAAACTCTCTATTTTAAATTTAACTTCCTTATCTCATATATATATAATTCCATAACATTATTAGCAACTTCTGGATCAATATTAGTGTACATACTAACAATATCTAATTTTACAAAATACATATTCTTATAATCCTTATTTTCTAAAAATTCATTCAGTTTATTAACAAACTGTCTAGAATTATTAACACTATTTTCATCCTATAAAGCAGTGGTCCCCAAACTTTATATGCCCATGGACCTCTTCTTATAGCAAAAAACCTGACCATGAACTTCCAAGTGAAATAACTCAACATAACTGCATAATATAAAAATTACAAAATTAACTTTGATATCTTAAATGGTAAACGGTGATGTAAAAATAAAATATTTTGATATTTAAAGTAGTTCTATTGAAATTATAACTTTTATTTTAAATTACAAAAATACATTTTTTTCAATGAGATGGATGAACCTGATGGAATGATATGAGCTTATTTATGTTCGGCTATATGTTTGTAAGTAACATTCGTAAATCTCCATGATCACTAATTTCTAGTTGTTGTTTTTTTCATGATGAAGCTCGTAACTGTACTAAATCCATGTTCCACTAAATAGGAAGATAGGAAAGCAATCAATAGCTTCTGTACAGTGAGTCCTAATGTAGGATATAAAATTGGTATCTGTTTTTGTAACCAGAATTTGTGGTATTCTTGTTCAAATATTGATTTTAACTCCTCATTTGTGGTTAATTCAATAAGTAGCTCTTGCATTAGTATGAATTCCGAGTTTATGAATCAACTTGCAAAAGGGTCCAACCCCCAATCAGGGATAACCAAGTGAAGAATGTCTTCAAAATCTTTGGCTGAGGTCAGAATGAAGAGCTGTTAAGTGCTGACAATAAGCAAGCAAATGCAATTTTGAAAGATTTGGAAACAGAGCATTCTCCTCTCAAATTTTGTTTATATAGCATAAGTTTTGCAAGAAATACAGTTATTATACTTTTAGTTTTGATTAAACTTAATTGATTACTTTGTAGCTTCAAATTGGTTTCATTAAATTTGGTAAGTAAGTCAGCCATATAAGCTATGTCATTTTTTGAATTAATTAAATAGAGATGACTTTCCAGAAATTCCAACACTGAATCAAAGAGTGCATAAAATCAATCCAAACATGCACTTTTAGATAACCAAGAACGTCCATGCTAAGTAATAAATGATCATAATTCTCATCATTTTCTATACAAAGTTGAGCAAATAATCTCTCAATTACAGCATTCCTTTTGATTTTATTAACTGTTCTAATAACATAATCTAGTGAGCTAAGCAAGCATTCACTAAGATTTTTGGCAACTAAATGTTATCAATGAATGACATAATGTCCAAAAATTCATTCGGTATAGTTTATTTTAAGTACAACAGAAAGCCTCGATGTCATCCTCAAATATTGTTTCACTGTTCATATCAGTTTTGAAACATTTGGAAAATAATTATTGGAAAATTTTTTCTTCTTTTACAAATCTCACATAGGCTAAAAGTAAAGCTTCATTTTCTGGCAAAGTTGATTCATCAAACTGTATAGAGAATTTAGATGATTTTACATATTCACATAAAGAACTTTTTATTCACTGAGCCATTTCGTCAATTTTTGCTTCTTTTACAAATCTGACATAGGCAAAAAGTAAGGCTTCATTTTCTGACAAAGTTGATTCATCAAACTGTATAGAGAATTTAGATGATTTTAAGTATTCACATAAAGAATTTCTATACACTAAGCAATTTCCATTTCATCAATCCTTCTTTATACTGTATTATTGCCCAACAAAATTTTTCTTATAATAGCGAAGGCTGGTTTATGCAGCATGATGTGTTTTACTTCACAGCTAGTAGAATAAGTTTTTCACCAATAGTATGCAGCTTTCTGGACTTTGCAATCAGTAAAGAAATGTTATAAGAAGCATGCAATCCATCATCATCTCGCTTAGATGTTGTTGCTAAGAATTGTCGCAATGATGGAGTTTCCAAATATCTTTCTTTGGCCATTTAAAAAAAAAGTTAAATCTTTATCTTTTTTGTCACTATGAACTTTTGACAAATGCTCCTTTAACTTAAAAGGTTTCATTAATTCATTTGACAAAGTTTTATTACATGGAAGGCACATAGATGTTATTTTCTGGTAACGAAATAAAGCCATATTTTAAATATTCAACACTATATTGTCTGCATTTTTTCTTTATCTCACTAATTAAGATACAAGATTTTAAACAAAAACTTTCTTTGCAAAAAAACACTATTTATTAATATTTTGTTTTACTTTGGAAATGAAATGCCACAACGTAACACTTTGCAACAATTAATTATTTAAAATATAAGAATAAAATTTCAAATAAGTTTCATAAATTGTATGGGTACACATTTATTACTAATTTTATTATTTATCTTTCAAAAAAAATAAACAATTTAATTATCAAACAAATTTAGTATTGATAAATATTATATAATAAAACTAGTGTATTAGTTAACTTTAACATAAGTATAACTTAGCTTAAATAAATTTAATATACATGAAGATATCAATTATATTTAAAATACTTAGGTAACGTACATTATCTTCATACTAATACAAAAAATGATACAGCTTTTTGGTCAAAACTAGGAAATTTGTTGCATGCATTTCATATCATGCATAAAACAGAACTAAATAATTGTTGATTAGTGGCTGTTTTTTTTTTTTTGTGCCATATTTAGACAAGTTATTGCATGTAGCAGTGAGATTCCATTCCTGTTTGAACTTGCATAGATATATAAATATCCATGGTCAGACCAACTCCCACCATCTGGTGCTTGTCATTACTTGTACTTTATTAACCTATCTATACTTATATTTTATTCAGAATCTAAAAATGGCTACCAATTTATTTATTGATATTTATCTTAACTTTCATAATAATGAAAAAGTCACAATTTTTTTACGTTATATTAAATCTTTCTCACATCCCCAAAATTGTCCACGCACCCCCAAATTTATTTTTATTTGCCATGGACCATTCAGTGGTCACAAGGATCCCTAGAGGTTCGTAAAAACCACTTTTGAGAACAACTGATATAAAGTAATATATCTTTTAAAAATCATTCTACAAATCCATTTTAAAATATTTTCATAATAAGTATTGTAACTACCAATAATTGGCCTCATTGGAAGACTTTTGGCTTATGAATTTTAGGTAAACCATATATTTTTGCTTATTTTATATCCATTCTTTTTAATCTAAACATATCTGCTTTGTCCATACAACCTTTTCCATCCATTATTGTTAATATTTTATTAACTTTTTTATTCATTAATATACTCTCATCTTTATTTATTATTTCAAAACACTCTTCCTTTAATAAATTCATCATTTTTTTTTATTATATCCCTCCTTATTCAAAATAATTACACTTGATGTTTTATTGCCTTTTAAAATAAAAAATCCCTAATTATCTCCGACTATTGGAAATACGTGCCCTCAAGTGATGGCATGGAGCAAAATTGGAAAGTACCGGTAAAAAAAATTGCTTCAACAATAACCAATATAAATATTTTTTTAAATGTTTTAATGGCTCAAAGCTTTAAATACCAAGTAAATATTCTTGAAGGAGAACATATTTAGGATGAAATAAAAATAAAAAATGCATGTAGACAAAAATGTTTCATAGTATAAAGCAAATTTAAATGGATAATGAATGAATAGGTAAAACCATTAATGTCAATGGACTTTTATAGTAAATAAACTATGAATATCTACTCAAAGAATTAATATTCTATATTTAAAACAAATGAATCAAAATTATATGATACTATTTGAGCAATGAAAATTCATTTAATATTTAAATAATATTCAAGTCAAAAATGTTACAATTCTTCTAAATTCGCATATCATTATAGTAACAGAGTTTGTGGACTTTTTTTAAAATTTAAGAAATGTGTTAATTTCTTTAAAAGAAAAACAAATTTTAAAATAATCTTTTAATCAATTCAATAGAAATACATTACATCAACTTTAGATAAACAACCAACATTATTAGAGATGAATTATAACTTAAAGGATTATTCATTCTGTGGAAACCTTTTTATTTAATTCAGAGTCCCCAAAGTCTATTACTCAAAGGTCAAAAATAAATTAAATAAGTCATACTCATTTACTAATAGTATACTTTTATTAAACAAATTCAAAATACAAAATATATTTTTTTAAAAATACAGTTGGATTCATTGATTTTGATAATGTCATATTTAATATAGGACATTCCTATAGGTTAAAAGACAGTCATATAAATATTGATCCATCTTACAGGAATTGAATCTTTGATTTTTTGTATTTTTGAAAAAGTTGTTCAAAAAAAAATATATTTTTATTATAATTTTATGTTGGACTATTTCCATCATCTAATAAAAAAATTCAAAAATTTTATTTAAATTTAAATAAAGTTTGAATTTTTCTAAAAATGTTTAACAATTAATATTAGATGATGGGAATACCATCAGCACAAGCTTTCAGACAATTATACTATTAATATTAATAGAATGACTATTGTTTCAGAGGTCATAAGTTTGAACACCTAGTAACATCTGGACATAATCCATGGACCTTAAATACCCTATCACTGCACAAAGTAGTTACTGGATAGCAGATTATAAACAATGTGAGCCAATCTATAGCAAAGGTTATATTTATTGGTTTTAACAATGATGATCATTGGATTGTACATACATATTTCCAACAGCCATGTTATTTTTTTATACTAATGATTTAAAAATTTCACATCACATAGTTTTGAATTTGAGTAAATTTGCTTATATAGCTATGAATTATTTAAAATCAAAAATATAAAAATTTCTATTTAGAGCAAATAGTTTTGACTTTTCTGGATATTTGTTGGAGGTTTTCTTTCAATCAATAAAAAGAAAAATATTATTTATCATCCTTTTTTTTTTATTAATAAAGATTGGGTTACAGAGAATGCAATTGTAGTGTGTTGAAAGTCAGCTCCAAAAAAAACTGTTAGTCTTAATATAGGTAGAGTTTAAACTTTTATAGGACACTTACTGTGAATTCATAGCCCAATATGTGAGAGGTTCACTGCTCATCTGGCTACAATCCAGCAAGCTATAAAAGATAAATGGAATTGAAGACAGTTAATACTTAACTGATGGATGTCTATCCCGGATATGACTATAAGACTCCAGTACTATACTTTACATATATGCTGCTTTATATAATATATGAATGGAAACACATGTGAACGAATTACTATCACTCTCACATATATTGTAAATATATTTCTAAAAAAAATGCAGAACATATAAGTTATTTTACTTGAAATTATTATTTTTATTTAAAAAAAAGAAATGAAGACAACTTCTTACCATAACTGTACACAATTTTTGTTTTGAAAAAATTAGTGAAAATGGAATTTGAGAAAACTTTTTTTAAAAAAAGTTAGATGACAAAAGTTAAAAGCAAAAACCAAAGATTTTTTAAATAACTTCCCAACTGGATCTTTACAAGTAATATTTCTTATTGCAAAAGATTTTATTTACAATTTAAGAGTAACATTAAAAAAAAAAAAAAGAATTATTTAAAGATTTTCAAAAAGAAAAAGATTTCTTTATTTTAAAGAAGAAAAAAAAAATATGTTTTGCAATTTGATGTTAATATTATTTGTAGAGTAAAATAACTAAAATTAGTACTGTACTAGAAATACTTTATTTTATATTAAAATAAGCATATATGTATGGGCATATTATATGTCTGTTGTTTAATTATTTGTAATAATTAACAAATGAAATATTATTTGTATATTATAGGGCACAGTGTGTGCGCAAATATTTGAAATCATTTATATATTATGCATTATGGGAAAATATTAACTTACTAATGGCTGAAATATTTTTATAACACACACACATGTATTCATGCACTTATGCATCATTATGATTGGGTAATCTTCAATAGCTAAATAATTATTGCAACATTTTGTATTATTATACAGGCACATTTGCATATATATTTATATCCTGTAAACTTATATCAATATATCTGCAAATTATACTGATATTTATTTCAATCTAAAACATATTTTCTAATATTTGTAAATCAAAATCAGAGTAATTTATGGAGTGCTTAAAAATTTATTTATTTATTTTTAATAAATTTGATCCAATATTTCAGACCATTCCAAAAAATAATTTAAGTTTAAATATGTCTTTTCTCTTGTTCACAATCACAACTCTAGAATCCTTGCGATTCCAAACTAATTTTTAGCATAACAGTATTTGGTTAGATATATATCTACAGGTATATGGTATGGACATTTAGAATTCTCTGGATGGTGCAAAAATAAAGATTACCTTTAAAGTTCACTCATTTTATGATTACTATTTTACTGTTGGACAGTGCACTTTTGATACCTGATAGCCCAGAACATCAGCATTGCTGTAATGAATCCAGCATTTTGTTGTAAAATCATTGTTATAGTTATTAATAATTGTTTTCATATTATTCCATTCCTTTGGCATTGACTAGAAGATAATTAGCCTGTTTTATAATGTATCTTTTAACTCCAGTCACAAAGCTTGACTGCTGATCTGATTAATGCTGGTGATGCTATAATATTGACCAAATCATATACTTACTTATATTTACTTCGTGCTTATTTTGCTTGTGCTCATTAATTGTATGCTTTTAGATGTTTGGGATTGAAGATGATTGACATAACTGTATACCCTATTCTGTACTATTACAATATGTTAATCAAAAACAGTGATTTAAGTTTCATATTCATAAATGTTAAAAATAATTTAGGTTGGATATTATAGTCAAACTTTAATGAGCTTGGGTAGTAAGTATTTATTATGTTCGCATTTAAAAGCAAACAAAAGATTATGAGCAGTTAAAAGAAGTTGTAATAAAAATGCTAAATTATGAGCCATCATTAAAAATGAGTGGATAAATATGAGATTCTACTTTCATCCATCTTTAATTTCAGTTCTATGATAAGACAAAGCATTGCATTATAAACAGCCATTGTCATTAATACAAACAAAAATCTGAAGAAAAAAATATCAAGAACAGTCTTTATAATTAGTAATATATTAAATCAATCAGGATTTAATATCAGTAATCCAGAAACAGAACCTTAGTCAGAAATGTTTTGTTTTTTTTTACCAGTTAAACATTTATTACAGTTACAAAAATAAATTGAATAATTTTTCTTACAGTGTTTGTTACTTACTATATGTAATCCAAAACTATTTTTCAAAATAATGAAAATGTTATAGAACTTTTTTATATGTCTTAGAAAAGTTGTAAATTTCTTTATTATTTTAGTGAACATAATTATTTATATTTTCTTACTCATTAAAAAAATTAACATAATAAATGGCAAAAAAAAAAGTATTTTTTTCTACTTTTCAAATTATAAAATTACAAATATATATTGGAAAGTATAATTATCAATAAAGTAAGTCATATATAATGTGACATTGCCTTTATAAGCTTGTACTTACAAAAATGAAATTACAGAGAGCATACCAATAGCTCAAATAAGCTCTTAATTGATAAGTGCAGAAAGAAAAAATATTTAAAATCTCTATCCGAAATACTCTTATCCCCAGACCAAACTGGTTTTGAACTTATGGCCACTTCGTGAGGAGCTACAATATTCAGACACTAGATCTAAAATATCAACTCAAAACCCAGCACTTATTTTATACTTAATATTTAAGTAGAAACTTTGAAGTTTTCAGACATGAAAATGTCTTTTACTCCAGCTTGTATTTACAAAAAAAAAATACAGAGCATACCAATAGCTCAAATAAACTCTTAATTGATAAGTGCATGCTGTGTCCAGTGATGACCTAATTTATTTCCGGATTGCAATTATAATTAAATAACAACAGGCAGCATGGCAATTTAGTTAATATAACATTTTAATATATATATGTTAGTTATGATGACAAACAGTTATACAATATAATGATTATTTACATTAAATACATATATGGACACAAGTGACCTGACACTATGGTCCCGGAGTATCTAGTGGTGCGCTCAAAGATAGGTTCTCCAAAAGCCAGGCAAAGCAAAGGAAAAATACATCCGTTCTTCTAGGGCTCCACTCAACAAATAATAACATATTTTCATTATGGCTGTTATCTCTCTTTCCCGCGCCCCTGATTGGTTGATGTCTCTTCACCAATGTGGTCATATTAATCACTCAAATCACATTGTTTTTCGTATAACCATAGTTCTTATTTATGTTGATAGATGACATACTTTAAACTATTCTTAACTATTTATTTTTCTTTAACATAAAATACGCATTGATTTTCTATATCGCATATTCAGCACCTCCTCCAGTTCAGAGATCAGAGGGTTTAAGTTTTTTGGGCTCTGAATTAAGAGCATAGTCACTGAAGTGGACAGGAATTTGGGTGAAGTGGGGAGTTGGTTTCCAAAGTTGCGGTATTGTCACCATTAGATGTTACTGAGTTATCCACAGTTAGTAAATTTTCAGTTTCCGCTTCGTTTTTAACTTCGATAGTTGGTTTAGAGTTATTCTTCCGTAGTTGATTTTTGTGCTTGTGAAGTACCTTTCTGTCTGCCATTCGGAATGCTACAACTTGTTTATTAAGGTAACATATCACTTCTCCATTGGTCCACTTTTTATCCTGAATTAGTTTGATGCAGATGCGGTCATTTGGTAAAAATTTGTTTTTTGTTTCTGTGGGTGATTTAGCATCACTAGATGGCACTAGTCTTTCAGATTTCGCTCACAAACCAAGAGCAAGATTTAACAGGGGTTTTGCTTTCCAAACCCGATTTGAGGGACTGCCCCTTGTTGAGTTGATTTTGAATAAAGGTAGTCCGTACTCCGATGATCAGTAAGTTTGAGTATGTCCCTATTTTTACCCGTATATATTCTGATTTCCAATTCCTTGAACCATTCGCAGCCAATGAGTGAGATTATCTCAGCCTGGACAATATATAATGGTAATTTCCAGTTTTTGGCATTAATAGTTGTGACAGAAGCCACAATTAGGCCTGTAATTTTAATGATGTTTATATTGACATCATGAGCTTTAAGAGTTGACTGACATGGCTTGGGGGTTGTTTCATCTCAGACATGATGGATTTCCAGTCTCGAAGATACATGAAAGACACGCCGCTACCACTATCTATTTCCATCAGCCGAATTTTCCTGAAGATTTTAACTGAGATTGCCATTTTGTGATTATGATCTGATGACATATCATAAATAAGTGAAATGTCTTTTCAAGTAGGTTTTTCTTTGTGCAATGCTAACTGTTTACTTCTGTCTGATTGACAGATTTCTTTTTCTAACACATTTTCTGGAGATGGCTGATTTTTTTACAGTTGTTGCAGCATTGATCTTTATAGAAACATGCAGTGGACCAGTGTCCTATTTTCCCACAATAAAAACACTTAACATCACATGATCACTATCTCATACTAGCACAATAATTGTTATTAAACAATTCAAAACAAAACAACACTCTCCATATAGTAGTGCCATCTTGTGCTAACAAGAGCAATCAATGGATGCCAGAAGGCTTGTGCATAAAATTCCCATCTAGTGCCTACTCATCCAATATCCCCAGACTAGTTTCTGGCTTGTGGCCTTCATCAGTGAGGAGCCTTGGATCTGAGAGCACTGCACCTAGATCTTAGGATCTAATGCAACCCTCCAGCACCCACCTTTTAACTCTATTTAACTACAAAACTATGAGAATGAAATTGAAAATACTATTAATATTTTCAATCCAAGCTCAATAGCTTATATAGTCATATGGGTCTGAACTCAATTCAGTACCCATACATTTTGGTGTCTTTGGCTCTTTAACAACCATAGCCACCACTATCCTATTAGGCAGGATTGGTGTTAAACCACTAAACATCACATGATCACTATCTCATCTTGTTAGCACAAGATGGCACTACTATATGGAGAGTGTTGTTTTGTTTTGAATTGTTTAAAAACACTTAACTTTGCTTTTTCCACACTGCATTGTGCTAGCATTATGGGATGCACTGCTATCCAGATTATCAATTTCATTTATTTTGTAGGAATCGCTGTCTGTTACCCTAATGCTGCAAATTCTTTCGCCTGCATTAACACAAGCTCATGAGCTATCCCACACTTGATGGCTTCCTTGTAGTTAATGACCTTGTCTGCCATTAACTGTTGTCTCAAGGTGTCAGTAGTCATACTGCATAAAAATTGTTTAAGGAGAGCTTCCTCCAGGTATGATTTGTAGGCACAGGTTTTGGCTAGTTATCGCAGGATCATATCATATTGGGTCCGCTTTTTTTTCCTTGCTGGTGGTTTCTGAAGTGGAGTCTGGCAATGTGTCTGGATTCAAGGGGTTTGAAGGATTCCACTAATTGCTCTTTAATCTGCTGGAATATTAAGTCTTCAGTAGTTTTCGTTTCAACTAGTCTATTTGTAATTTGTATTACACTTTTTCCCGCATAACACAATAATGTTGCAGTTTTAGTTTTGTCATCTTTTACTCTATTTATAACTTAAGAGTTTTTCAATTTTTTGGATTAGAGGGGCCATTCACTAGCCTTTGCGATGTCAAATTCTGATATTGCAGGCTGCATTACAGTATTTTTGAATGAATTACCGACCGACAATGTTTGTTCACATCAACTACTACAGTTGCTGTGTTTGGTGGTGACCTAATTTACAGCCGGATTGCAATTATAATTAAGTTAAATAATAACAACAGGCAGCACAATAATTTAGTTAATTAATATAACATTTTAATATATTGTACCATTTATTTATATATGGTACAAATATATTGGCATTTGGTAAAAACTAAAAAAAAGTAAATTTAGATTTTTTTTTTTTTGATTAGTATAATTTTTTTTTAAACGTACAATGAAAGTTAAATTTTTCATCCACATTTTTTTCTATCTAGTTAAAAAATAGAAGTAAAAATTGGAGAGAACAAAAGACACACAAATTACTAATCCAGAGAAGCTAAAAGAAAAATATTTTAGCTGATTAAAGATGGCAGAATTATGCTAAAAAAATAAAGACTTTGTAACTGAAAAATACAAAAGAATGCACAAGATTATCAATGTGTACTTTTGACAAACAAAAGGTATGCGCAGAAGTCTGAAAACTGGACCCCGAATATAAAAAGAAAGAGGCCAGTTTGATCAGTGTCTTGGCTTGTCTGTTTTTCTTTTGGCTGATCCTGGATCATGGAATTAAATAATTCTTCATGCAGGAGTAGACCGAAACTTTTGACATCATTCATCAAGAAGACCGTCAACCTCATAAAAGCTTTCATGACTAGCCTTTAGAACTCGGACCATGAACAAGTTAAAACTAATGGCCATGAACTCATTCTAACTCAAGGAAAAACTATGCATAGTAATCTACAATCTTCTCGCTAAACTTACCGATAAGCTAAGATTAACTTTTGCCGATTGTGACTTAAAGTTTGCAAACAACTCTTAAAAAAAAAAAAGCTTAAAATAATCCCGATAGAGACCTTAATTTTATTGTTCAAGAGCCTCTTGTCTACCCAAGAACTTCAATTGTTTAACTGTTATTTTTTATTAATGGATTCATATCTGGATTAGCGTATGTTCTCTCCAGTTTTATTTAATTAGTAATTTATCTTTAAACATTTTAATTTGTTAGAATAAAAATATTTATTTCTAATATCAACTTTTCATTTGTACGTTATTGATGATTATTATTAAATTTATTAATATTAGTTTAGTAAGATTTGAAAATATAATTTACCTTTGCCAATATGTGTTGACTAAGCTACAGGAATAATAGTAATATCTAGAAAATAACTCTAGTTACGGTAAAAAATGATACCGATTCTTTTAAAAACAATTTTCTTTTTAATTTTCGAGACACAATGTGACAGATTTCAGCGGATTCTTAATATGAATCCTGGCACCCTTATAAAGGAAATAAAAGCTGATTCTGTCGATAGCGTAAATCGTAACAATTACTAGGTAGAGTTGATCAGGAAATATAGTTATGTTTTTAGAAATAGGAATGAAACTTTCTTCTTTTTCCATAACTTGATCAACTCACACAATGTGTGTAACAGAGACCTAGTCAGACAGGCAAAATGCTTCAATATGTTAATTATAATGACAAACAGTTATATAATATAATGACTATTTACATTAAATACATATGATATAGACACAAGTGGCCTAATACTACGGTCTCCGGAGTATCTAGTGGTGCGCTCGGAGATAGGTTCTCCAGAAGCCAGGTGAAATAAAAAGCTGGCAAAAGATGCCAGAGGAAAAACACAACCATTTTTCTAGGGCTCCACTCAGCAAGTAATGGTGTCTTTTTTGTTATCGCCGTTATTCCTCTTTCCCGTGCTCCTCCTCCTTCCTATACTGATTGGTTGGTGTCTCTTCATCATGTGGTGGTTATATTAATCATTCAAACCATAAGTTTGTCGTATAACCAGTTTCTATATTGCGTATTCAGCAGTGCAGTAAGGGAAAATATTTAAAATCTCTATCCAAAATACTCTTATCCCCAGACCAATTGAGGAGCTACAATATTCAGACACTAGATCCAAAATATCAATTCAAAAACCAGCACTTATTTTCTACTTAATATTTAAGTAGAAACTCTGAAGTTTTCGGACATGAAAATGTCTTTTACTCCAGCTATCTAACTTAAATAACTATATGGGACTGAATCAAATTCAGATGTCATATATTAGCATAGCCAATGCCATAAAGGTAAAATTATAATTATCAGTAAAGCAAGTCATATATATAACGTGACATTGCTTTTATAAGCTTGTATTTACAAAAATGAAATACAGAGAGTATACCAATAACTCAAACAAGCTCTTAATCGATAAGTGCGGTAAGAGAAAATATTTTCTGAAATAATTGTTTTTGAGCTTATGGCTAACCTCAATGAGGAGTTTGAATATTCAGGCACTAGATCCAAAATATCAACTCAAAACTCAGTAACGATCCGGAGAATAGGAGCTTACCATCATCTGCACTACAGGGCACCATCTAGGCATTTGAACTTAGAAAAATTTATAAAGTAGGCAGATACGTAAGTAAAAAAAAAAATTTTTTTTTTTTATTTTAATAAATATATTTTGATATCCAGTCGTTAGCCCAAGTCACTAGCTCATTGGAATAGCAGAGATTTATATTCATAAAAAAAAATTCTTATCTATGAATAATTTTAAAAAAGAATAAAATAAGCCACTGCCAGCAATTAACATACAAACATTTATTTACGCACATATATATATATAAAATTTAACATTATTATTTTAGTATGTTTATTTTAGATTTTAATTTGATTTTATAATTTAAATTTACATTTTAATTTTTATAATATTATAAGTTTACATTTTAATTAAGTTCTTCACAGATGGATTTATGAAAGTTTGTTTTATAATGTTGAGTATAGATCGGTTACATAGATTACACGGTTAAAAACATTTCAAAATAAACATAAACGATCAAAATACAAAATCATTGATACCGTCAATTGCATAGGGAATACAATAAGCCCAATGGTGTTCATCATAAGACACTGCATTAACACCAATAACTTAAAAGACGAATGTCTATATATTTTGATCACATATGAAAACCAAAAACATAATTAACCAGTAACGAACCCCTGCAAGCGTCTATACCCAACTTAAATTTAATGCAATTTTATTTAGAGTGTCGAGTATGAATGGACTACATAGATTTGCATTTTAAAGAAAATATTCTATCCTTATTTAACCTTAGGCTAAAAGTTCGCAGTCAAACTAACGTCAATTCATCTGACATATTGATGCATTCAATGTAATATGAAATACGGCAGCACAAAAGGTTAAGAGAAGAAATTGCCTCTCATCAGATAGGAATACTACTTCTATCTGACAAGAAGAGCAATAAAAAAAAACTCCATCGAAAGGAACAGCGTTCTACGTCTTATAATCCCTTCCATAGGCAAAACGGAAGTGTGCGGCGTATAAAGCAATTCTGCCCGTAGCAAAACTCGAATTACATCTACTAACTACATCAATATATCCAATTCATCGACCCAATTCAACCACGAAACAAATAACCTAAGATTACCTTCCCCTAATATAACTTTACAAATCTATATAGCCATTCACGCCCGACTAAAGTTTAACATTTATGTAATTTAGTCTAACGAAAAACAAAAATCATAATAGAAACTTAAAAGAACAAAAAAAAAAATGGAAATGATTTTAAATTTAAAAAAAATACATCAAATGACATTATTAATATTAATTTACGTTGGTCAGATAGGATTCTATTTGTATTATTTAAATACGGAAAGTTTTTAATTTAATGTTCATTAATTATAAAGTTCTTACGGTTTTAAACAGTTCATCTTTATCTGTTGCTTGCCATTTGAACGTGAATTCCCAAGCCGTTCAAAAAAGATTGGTATTCTGTTGGCCGTTTTATTTATTCATCCGGAGGTTTTTTTCTCCAGCTGCTCCTCAATGTAGAAAACGATAGTTCATTTCTCTTTCTTCCTAGCAGAACTGAAGGGATTGAAGAGTGCGTCTTTTCAATCCCTTCTTCTTCAACTCCGCACTAACACATATCTGTCCACACGTAATAACCAACTAACTTTTATTTTCAAACCTTTCCTTTTATAATAATTTTGTGGATTAACTCAACATTACATCATGATGGTGAAAAACCTTTTTGTTGAGGTCCAATTTCCCGATGGATTTCTTTCATTTGCTAAAAGTTTCTATTGTTTTCCTATCGGACCGATGCTTATACATTTAAATGCCCAAAGGCTAGTTTACTAATTAAAATAATCATTTCCATTTTAGAAAAGATTAATTAATTTGTTTTCAAACTTAAACATATATTTTTATCTCTAAATCTTTTCTGAAAATTTAGTTTTAAACTACTCTTTTTTTTAATAAAGTTTTATTTTAATAATTATTTATCTGTGCGATTTTATATATATGCGAGTTTAAGATGATTTTTTAATTTTCAGTTTTTAATTCTTAAAAAATAAATTTTTATTGGCGAACTTTTTTTTTTTTTATGTTTACTAATAAAAAATAATGTAACGTACATATGTGCCCGTTACAATATGTTATATTGAAGCAGATGGATCTGTAGGTCAGATCCATGCATCATGTCTTTCTAGATTACTAGACAAGAATCAAACTAATCCACGCATGTTACGATGTTTGTAAAACTTTCCGTCTGCCATTTTATCTACATTTAAATTTTAGGCCAGTAAATAAGTTATTAAAGTATTAATTTTCTATTAAAATGTTTTGCTATAAATATTAGAGGGGCCCAGATAGATATATACACAAATACATATATATAAAATTACAGACGGAAACTTTTATAAAAATCCATATATAAATTTTTAATATTTTTTTTTTTTAAGTATTTTATTCTGGAGATTTGCTTTCACGATAAACCTTACTAACATTCCATAGCGTTCAAACAAAAGAAAATCCATTAACAAAATGGTAATGGATTTTCCAATTAAAGTAAAACTAAAACAGAAAAGATAATTTGAAATATAAATTCTGAAAATCTACATTTAATTAAAAATAGATTTGAAACTATTAAATCATTGGGTTTATCGGAAAGTTGATCTCAAGAATACAATACCAATATATTTGAGGTATTCCAGCATTGTCACTTAGCCTGGAGCATATGAAAAAGGGAATTTCCCAAAAATAGTTAAAAAAGGTATAAATAGCCAAAAAAAACAATAGAGGCCAGCCAATCACAGTTTTTATCAGCGATTGCCTGACAAACCTATGCCGGTTAAATTTTTAATAAATGTCTGAAAGCATGGTAGTTGGGTTTTAACTTGCCCATCTCCCACTGTCCCAAAGATGATCGTCCAATACCTCATGCCAGAGAAAATTCATCAAAATGAACTGCTGAACTCTTTTATTCAATTCATAGCTAGTTAAGCCTGTGTGGAAATTCAGTTTTCATCGCGGGATTCCAACTTCCACTTGGACTCATAATAAATTAGGTAATATATTTCCAATTTGTAATTTCTGCCTAATTTATTCTTCTAAACTCCACTGATCAAGTAATGTAAACCCTGTTAAATTTTAATGTCTTCTAAAATGTAATCCCCTTAACGTAATTTAAATATAATTTAAAATATTTAATTTAATAGTCTGTAAACTATTCTTGCTATTACTTAAAATCTAATGTCTTTGCTCTCTTTCTGTCTGTTTTAAGATTATGCCTTTTAATGCTAAACTTCCCTCTAATGCAGTTTAGAAAATACTGTTATTAATTACTTAAATGAAATGAATATATGCCAATTTTGTTCCATCTCAACAAAAGCTTATCTAAATAAATATTTGCTGCCTATTTCCCAACCAACGTTTGTTGGTAAATAAAAATGAATAATTCTCTAGCTCTGAAAGATTAATGCTTGGAGCAACCTTTATTTTGTCGAGATGAAACCATTTTATATTATTATGTGTCTTTTTTATATTTATACGTACACGGTTTAGTTGTGGGGAGACATGAGATTCAAGTATGAGAGTTTATTCAGTTAAATTATTTCATTTTTAAAAAGTGAAAGGGAGGTTTATAAATTATATTCATGTTAAATAATAAGAGAGTAATAGAATGTTATTTGAAATGTTAGTAGGATTTTGTGTTGAAGGGAGAGATGGTTCGCTAATTATAAATATTCATAATAATAATTAATGCTTATTTTATTATTGTGGGTCTGATCTTGATTAATCCATATGCATTGATGTAATCTTTATAGCTCAGCACAATTATATAATTAAAGGCTAAAATATATTCTCCAGTACTCGTATTTTGTCTTGCTGGTATTTTGCTTAATTACTTGTATTTTGTTCTGTGTGATTGCTAGATCATAGCTAGACCACGTGATAATTTCACTGGTCATAAATTTTCTTATCAGGATATGAAAGCTAAAATGGGAAGACCCGAGGTAAGCGGAGCTTAGCTGGCCTTGGCGATTCTCATTCTTTCACCTGAAATATTTTAGGTTTGCTAATGGCGCAGACTATTCTTTCTTTATTTCTTGGCGTCATGGGAACGGGGGCAGGTGAATTGAGTCTTTGCTAGTAATGTAATGTTGAATACTGGGATTTGTTAACTTTCCTTTGTCTGAGCACATTATGGCGGATTGACCATGATCTGACCGATTTATGTATTTTAAATCTTGAAATATTTAATTGCGAATATCGCGATCCATTTATATTTTCAATGTGTCACCCTTTCTCTCTGTCACTCTCTCCACCACCAATCCCTATAGTTTGAGTCAATCATTTCTCTTAAAATAAAATCAATCAGATTAAAATTATATTTATCACAGCTCTTTAAAAATATCTATTCCTATATCTCAGACTTGGGCAGGCATCTCCCACAAATTGATAATCATTTACATTTGTTAGATTGGCATATAAACTATACCGCTCTCTTGCCAGAGGCATAATAAACGACAGAATAGAAACTTTTATTAAATAATTTTATGAAATCAGATCAGAGACATTAGATAAATTATAAAATGTTTTATTAAATATATATATATGAATTTAAGCTACCTGTGGTTCGTCTCTATTTATTCATTCTAAAATTATATATTTTTTAATTATTGTGCTACTATCTGATGACTCAAGGTCGCACACATACCATTTTATATTTAAATAAATAGATAGTCAAATTAAAGTTAATAATTAGAGTTAGACATACGAATTAGTCGAGATCCATGTTCTACCATTGTTGCTAGTGGGACGGAGTGTAGAAAAATGTTAATTAATTTGCAGATTTAGAGAGTGGGTAAACAGGGCAGAATCCATAAGTATTCTTTATCTTTGATTTCACGTACGGTTGGATTCGAGGTATTTTTACCCAGGCTGTGAATCATGTTGAGTTAACATACAATTTCGACCGGTACAATATTTAAGTAGAAACTCTGATGTTTTCAGACATGAAAATGTCATGTTATACATGACTTGCTTTATTGATAATTATAATTTTACCTTTATGGCTTCGGCTATGCTGAGGCTATTAATATATGATAGATCTGAATTTGGTTCAGTCCCATATAGCGATTTAAGTTAGATAGCTGGAATAAAAGACATTTTCACGTCCAAAAACTTCAGAGTTTCTACTTAAATATTATGTATAAAATAAGTACTAGATTTTGAGTTAATATTTTAGATCTAATGTCTGAATATTCTAGCTCCTCACTGACATGAGCCATAAGCTCAAAACCAGTTGGTCTGGGGATAAGAATATTTCGGATAGAGATTTTAAATATTTTCTATTACTGCACTTATCAATTAAGAGCTTGTTTGAGCTATTGGTAGCTGTCTGTATTTCATATTAGAAAATCTATATATATTTCTTTTGCTTCAAATGAAAAAAGAATTGTGATATTTAAGATGCATAAAAATATTGCATAGAGCTCAGAATGATAAAGATAAAGATAGTAGGTTAAAACACAAATCAATATTTGTAAGTTAGGCTTTCAACAATATGATAGAACAAAAAAAAAGATGTAATTTGATTAATTTTTCTCTAAAAATATATCTTTTCCTTCAGATTCTTCACTATGTTTAATTACACAAATTTCTATCTTACATTTAATGTTTTTTAAAGGGCTTACCAAAGAAATAATTAATAAATTACAGTTGGTGGATAATGGAATAAACTTTAGGCATAATGATTAATTGCAAATATCCAATAAACAGTATCCAATGAAGAGTACCTCCTGTTGCTTGTAGACTAAATATTGAAGTCTGATCATTTTTTGGATTGGATTTAGATCTGAAGAAATTATATAGTTGGTGGATATTTTATTTTTCAATGGTTCAGTTCTAAATCCAACTGTTTATATATAAATATTTAAATGATATTTTTAAGACTTTGCAATTAAGATATCTGGGCTAATTTAAGATCATCTAAGTATGTGTTATGCACGATTTATTTATTGTTGGAAATTGGTTGAGATGAAATAACTTTCAATTATAAATGTAAATAAAACAAAAATGATTATGTTTGGTTTGTACAGACATATCAGAAGTTAGTTGAAATCAAACTGTATAAACTTTCTTGTGCAACATTGAATTTGTTAAGAATTACCTTTGTCTTGTAGTGTCAATGGATTCACCTTTCATGAAAAAACCATAATGGATGTTCTTTGTGATCAATTGCATAAATTTAATTATTTATTATATTATTTATCAAACTTATTCTTGTTGGTATTTTATTACTAATCTACAAATCTTCCTATCCAAGTATTTTGTACAGTAACATTGGAAAGAGTATAATTCTACTTGTAGAATATTACTCTTTCCACTTTAAGTATTGCTGAATTTTACTGTATGTATTATATCAAAATATGGAGTAAAAGTTTTACTACTTATGAGTTCATAAAAATTTCAAGTATCTGAAGTGACATAGCTGGATCTCAATTCATAGACTTTGAACTCCAAAATCTGCCATTCTATCACTGCACAAAACAATGCAAGGCTTGAAGTTTTTATAATCTAATGTTGTAAGATTGTATAAAATGTATACTTGCAAAAAATAAAATAACATCAACTTCTTTAAATGTAAAAACAAGGATAACTAAATTCTATAAAATTTTAATTAAGGAAGCTTTTCAATCAACAATTTAATATAATTAAAATGATCGAAAAATAAGATGTTGAATTATAGGTACAGATGAGCAAATTATGATGTAAGCAAAAGGATGAGATATAAAAAACTGAAGGTATTAGCTTAATTATTCATTAATCATTATGCTGAAAGATTCACCTAAATATAACACTATGTACTGTTAAATTAAAATAATAAAAAATACTAAATTAAATCTTATAGCAAAACCAATATCATGCAATCTCTTTTCATGATTGATATATCCATCAAAAAAAAAAAAAATTGTAGCCGCACATAAGTATCATTGCACAAAACAAGTTTTAGCATCATTAACCTTTTATTGATTACCTGGACTTTTAAAATTAAATTAATAAATTTCTTTTTTTGAATGGGCAAATTAATTGTAAAAAGATATCTTTTCTATTCATGAAATTCGTAGACATATTAATGAAAAGCAAACGGTGTTAACATTTATTTTATGCAATGATATTTGTGTTCAGTTTATTAGTCTTATGCACTAACATTAGATTCAAAGAGTTCAGAGAAATTAAAAATGTATTCCTTGCTACTATTAAAAGACCAAACTTTTTATCTCGGTGACTTGAATACATATGTTGGTACAAAATATAAACTGTGCCAAAAGTTGTTAGAAAAAATACTATTAATGGTGTAAACTCAAATGGTGTGATAATATTGAATATTTTCATAACATATGGATTGACTATAGTTTATTTGGGCATTCACATTTAAAACAATGGGTATTTAATAAATAGACTATATTATAGTCAGGAGTTTGACTGCAAAAAAAAAAGTTCATATTACATGAGCACTTACAAATATAGATAATTGAACAGAGTATAGTTTAGTATATTCCAATTACATTAATAAAAAATATAATGTTCACTCTTTAGAAGCATCTAATATTTATGCTCAATTTTAATAGCTATTAACTATTATAATTGCTAATTATGAGAGATGAAATTATTTAAAAAAATTTGTCCGGCATACAGGTAAGTCTATACTTGAATTCATTAAAAAGAAAAATCCTGAATAGTTTTCAGATAATTACTACTAATGACTTAATTAAAAAAAGTTGAATGTTCTATTTTGCAGAAAAGTAAATTGAATTTAGAACAATGAAAGCAATATAGATTTAAAAGCAGAAGTTTGACAAAAAGACTTAAAAATGATTAGTGAACATAATGATATTCAATGATCTTGGTCACTTTAAATCTTTTTTTGCCACATTTAAAATAATAAATGGATTTGAAAAAAAACATAATCTCATTAAATCCATAAATAGGCACTCTTTTATATAATCAGAATACTTCAAGAGGAGGGGGGAATATTTTAAACAACTTGAATAATGAAATAAGAACTGAGGTAATGATTTAATAATATATTCATTTTATTTAACTATTTATATTTGGACAAAGATATTCTATTTACTAAAGTTAAAAGAGTTCTTTGTAATTTTAAATATGGAAAGACTGCAAGTTCTGATGACATATCTGGATAAGTTTTTAAAACATGATTAGTTAGCTTCAAAAATAATGGAATTTTTTGGAAATATAGACTTATCAAATTGTGTCATCTAGTCTTAACAATGTTTCTACTGTTCCAATTTTTAAAATTAAAAGAGATAGGAAAGAATGCAGTAATTATTATGTAATATCACAGTGTTTCAGTATAATAATAGTATTTTTAAGCATTTTGTTAACTAGGTTGCTTTCAGTTATAGATAAATAGTTATCAGAAACTCAGTATGGTTTTAGATAATTAAAAAGAGCTATACATAGTTTTAGTTGTCAGCCAAATGCAAGACAAGTTTCAGGAACAAAAAAATATTTTATATATTGCTTTTATTGACTTGGGCAAGGCACATGACTCTATTAATAAAACATGCCTATGATAATTTTTTTGAAATTGGTTAGTTGTCCACAAAAATTTATTCATATACAGTTTTTACATGGAATAAAAGGAAAATATTATTGCAGACAAAAAAATCTAAGGCATTTGAAATGAAAATTGGTATACAATGGTCTTTGAATTTAATTATAGGCACCTTCATGAAGTAGGCATCAAAATATGATACAAGTTTGATAAAATTCTCAATTTGAATCAAAATAAAAGTAAAAATTTAAATCTTGAACAAAGATATGTAATAATTCCAACTTTGTTGTCAATTTTTACTACAATGGTCTTTGAATTTAATTATAGGCACCTTCATAAAGTAGGCATCAAAATATGATACAAGTTTGATAAAATTCTCAATTTGAATCAGAATAAAAGTAAAAACTTAAATCTTTTTGGCTTCTGAATTTACAATATACCAATGACTGTATTATTCTTGCTAATTCAAAAGATGATCTACAGAATGTATTTAATATTTTGAATATAACATATAAAGACTCTAATGTGTTGTTTTAAAAAAATTAAAAGAAATGCTATTTCATCACAGTAATATAATTCTTGAAACTAAATTAGTTGTAAATAAAATTGTTATTATATTGAAATGAGATTTCTAATGATGTTTAAAAAATTGTAAAAATAGGATGGCAAGATCACAAACCATTAAATATGTTTTTCAGCTTACCAGATGTGATACTATTGAGTTTACTAGCATAAAATTACATCTTCATTAGATTGGACTTATGAAACAAATAAAGAGTAATTGACTTCCTCAAAATGTTTTTTGTGAACATGAGCATAATTTCATGGGAGAGGTAGATTCCATTTACAATTTAAAAATTGTATCAAAGATACTATAACTCAGTCAACTTTTGAATACTTTTCATTGAGAAAATATAGCTGAGGATAAATGGAGAGTTGCAAGGAGTGAAGTCTATTGGAAAGAAAAGTTTGCTACAGAAAAAGTTATAAGACATCATTAAAAAATAATTAGATAAAATAATAGACCAATATGTTCCATATGTAGAAACATTTCCTAATTAAAAGATTGATTTCTAAAATCATCAGAAAACTCATCTCTAGTATAATACTATTGTTAATTTTTGCTTTGTCATTCTATCTTTTTTTTTTTTTTTTGTCCTGAAGGTAGAATAGTTAAACTCATTTGTAAGTGATCACTCAAATTACAAACTGATCAAAACAAAAATTCCATTATGAAAATATGTTAAAATGGAGATGATTCTGGCTCTGGAATAACTTCATTGTAAATTATACTATTCTCTACACTGCTATAATAAATTTAAAGCCTTGATAATTAATAAAAAATTACTTTTATTATTCATTTATTGTTTCAAATTTTAATATAATTCATTAAAAAAATCAATTAAGTACATTCACTGCCTTTCATCGCCCCTATATATTCTTTTTTGAGATAGTATTTCTTCTACCTTAACATAGTAAGATGGTTTGTATGCATAAATGAACCTAAAAGTTTTAGCAGAATGCCAGCAGATAGGAATATGCTAGATTAATAGCAATATCACAATGGACATTTTAAAATATGCTGATTTAATAATAATAAAAAATTATATATCCATTATATTTTCATATTATTTTTTGAATGAATTTAATATTTTTAATTATGATTTGGATGAATTTATAAAATAATTTTGGTTTATTATAATTTACAATTCAAATATTGTATTCAATTTTAAAAATATAAACCTTCAGCTTTTATAAATAATCAAAATTAATGGTGACTTACAACAATTCTCAGTAAGTATTCATGATTAAAAAGTTTGACGTGAATTTAGTTTTGAAAATATGATAAGGCTATATACAAGCTTGGCTTTAATTTTTGTTATCCTAATGTTATCTTTTATATTTTAATCAAACACACATGTATATAAATATATTAGAGGAAATTATTTCAATATTGCTATTTTTTAATTGTTAACTTATTAGTATATAATATAGTAATTTATAAAATGTTTTAAATTAAATGTATTATATTTATTTAAAGTAAAATAACGTGTTTACAAGAATAACTATTAAATACAGTGCTACTAGTTAACATCCTCAATTTCAAATTTAAAAAAAGTTTCGATTTGCAATGCACTGTAACTGTATTTAAGCAATGGGTTTCCTATGACATTTTAAAAGTTTAAATAATGTGAAATGATAATCCCAAAATTATTTTAAATTCAATTATAATAAACTTATAGAAGAAATCTTTTGTTTTTGTTTTTTTACCAAAAAAAAACGTTTCGGAAACTACATAAAACAATTATCATTGGTTAAGATAAAAACATTTATTAAGGGTAAAAAATAAATAAAGCAAAAATTAATGTCTGAAGATAAATATGGTGATATTAAAATCACTAAACTAATAATTTAAAAGGTCATATAGTAATTTATCGTGGATAAACTAGCTATTATTCTGAAGTTTTGTTTTGAAAAAACATTTATTACGTTTTAAACAAAGAGGGTGGTAATTAAAGCATTGTGAAACACTAATAAAATGCATAGATGATTTAATATTATATAACTTTTTTAAAAGCTAACTTAGCTACGTTTCAAAAAAATAAGGGGAAAAAAATTAACAATAAAAATTATAAATATATATTCAAAAGAATGAAATAAAATAGGTTACCATAAAATAAAAAAAAATCGCAATAGAAGAATATCTATCGGTCTTTAAATTTTAATACAATAAACACTTAAAAATGCTACTTTTACCGAGTGAGCATATTTTTCATTCCTAAAATTCATTAACCGCTAACATAATTTTATGATTTTCCAGAGTTTCAATAACAGAAATTCTTAACCGAGTAATTATTAAATCAAGGTAACCTCAATTTTGTAAACAATAGTAAATGAATAAATTACTGTGCATGCTAAGAAATAATGACTAAACCTTGAATAAATAGTACAATCCTGCAGACGACAATTTAAAAAAATGAGGGCGCCACAATGGTTATTGTTTTTTTTTTCGTAAGTCGCTTTGTTTTTTTAGTTTTAACAATAAGATGATTTAAAACTTTAAAAAAGATATAAAACACAATAAAATATTACAATAACACTAGTTAACAGCTCCATTTAAAATATTTTTAATACAGTATTAAATAAAATAAAAGCTTAGTCAACCAAACAAAATTGCATTTACAAAATTCATAATTATAGGTACAAATACAAATATAATAGAGATAAAAATAAAAATATTTTTATCCTATATATATTATTAATTCATATAACTTGGAATATTTATAATAAAAATAGCACAACTATAATTGCAGAAACATAAAACTGTAATCATGCTCCAAACCATTTAATTAAAACTTTGTGAAAATGTTGCCAGTTTTTAAAATGACAAGCAACATGTTCCATTGAAAATTAATACTTAACATTTCGGTAGAATAAATTATATCAAAAGTTAAATACATCATATTAAAAGCTAATATGTTTCTTTTAAAGCAAACAAAAGCATATTCTTAAGTAAGACACTCATATCACACCAATTTAGGATATAACAATCACGTTTGGGGAAAAACATGTTACTATGTTTTTAAAACATATTTAAATAAAATTCATAATTTAAATAACATAATAGATAGGGAAAAAACTCTACTTACTGGGAAAAAAATTTAAAAATAACTTCTCGATAGGAGTGTGAACTATTCGCAGTCAGTCTAAAATATCAGGACAAACCCACTTAACGCTCCACCCTGACGAAAATAGCCGAGTGTAATCGAGTAGAAGTAGTTAATTCCACAAGCTAAAACTTTACTTCCTGTTTAGTCGCATTAAAGTACGTTTAATATAATTTAATGTATAAGACAAATAAAAAATCATTTAATTGTTATTTTTTTGCCCCACTCCAATAAAAGTTAATCACGTGAATCAACAAAAATGATGAAACAAAATGGCATAATATTCATGTGCAGAGATTTGGGAACCGAGATTTACATAAAAGAATTTTGACCTTCAATATTCAAGTTAGGCTGGGGGCATAATTATTGATCTATATATAACATATATTCTGCATGTGCAATTATCGTTGATTTTTATTTTTTCATGCTTTGCAATTCCGTTTACAAGTTACTTTTATTTTAAATAGATTATTAATTTTAAATTATTTCTTTATGTTTTTTTCCTTTATCGCAATGTTGTTTTAAATAAATACGCCCAATTTAAAAATACTGTGTACTAAATATAAGTAATATTTTATACCTATTCATTAATTTTGGATGTGTTATTTTAAAGCTCCTAAATGTAATACGTGTATATTTGCTTAAAACAATATTCAAACTTTTTTTTTTTTTAATTTAAAATTGATCAATATTCAAACTTTTTTTTTTTGCTATCATTGCATTTTATAATTGTATATATAGTAAAATATTTTCTTTTTATAATTAATTTTGTATGATTACATATAGATATATAGTCATCTGCAAATTACAAAAAGCACTATCTGTTTTTCCATTTACAAATAATTATAAAGATAATTGTATAATTTCTTTCAAATGCAAATTTTTATTTACAACAGTTAGCATTTCAGTCAAATCACCATTGACATCTTCAGAATTAATACTTATTAATTTTTCAAACCATATAGAATAAACTTCATTTCACTACTAATATAGATGTTAGAGAATATTTAAAAAAGTTATAATTAAATAATATTTAAATGGTATAAAACATATTAGATTTTATTAAGTTTATTCAAATACAAATAATCAAACCTAATAATGCAGTACTAATATTGATATTTGATAAAAATGATAAAGAATACATATGAAATTACAGACCTATCATATTTTTATCAGATATATACCCAATTTTTACCAAGATAACTAATTCATCTACAGCAAACTGGATTTTAACTGATTCAGAAAAAACAAACTGGATTTAAAAATAGCTTTAGCACAATGGATCACGTCCAAGTATTGAGAATTATAGAAAAGAGTAGTGAATATGAGTTGTCATTATGTTTGGATTTGTAGATTATGAAAAGGCATACAAGTCTATAAACATTTCTTCAATGATTAAAGCATTGGATCATCAAGATATAGACTCGGAATATTATTCTGAAGAATATTTATTAAACTACTAAACATCACATTATAATGCAACAGTGATGATCAGATTACATAGTGATATTAAGATTAACATTGGCAAGAATGTATGATAGGTCGACTCCATATCTACAAAAATTTTTACTATAGTTTTTTAAGAAGTATTTTGTGGATTAAAATAGGAAGCTAAGGGAGTAACTGTAAATGGAGATTATTTAAATCAAATAGATATTGCAGATAATGTAATTCTTTTTGCAAATAATGCTTCAGAGCTGCAGGAAATTACAAGAGTTATCAGAAGAAAGTAGAACTAAAGATAAATGCTATAAATATTAAAGTAATGTTCAATAAATTTTGTCAAAAGAAAAAAATAATTATAGATAATGATGAATTAGAACAAATTAACAACTACAAATTTAGTCAGTTTATTAATACAATTGGAACATAATGGATGAAATTAATCATAAAATTAAACAAATAATTAATCAAAATAAGATTGAAATAAACAACATTGAGATCTCAAGATATTATACTATACAATCTACATAGCTATATTATTATATTTATTGAATCAACAGTTTTCATCTCCATTGAGACCTTCTCAAGATATTATACAATTCATGTAGCCATCTATGTGAATTGTATAGTATAATATCCTGAGAAGGTCTCAATGGAAATGAAAGCCAGTTCAATAAATATTATAATATAGTTATTAATAGTTTATTTCAATCTTATTTTGATTGATTATTTATTTATGTATTTGCAACAACATTATGGACAAATAAATTGTATTGGATATTTGATCATTATAGTAAAATTAAACTTTGATGATGAGTGCTTTTGGTAGAAATAACTTACATATTAAAAGAAAATAAGCCTATGTGCTTGAAAAGAAGGGTCTTTAATAAATATCTTATGAATTCTTACTTATGATTCTGGGACTTGGACACTTAATAGAAGAGAAATACAGAGATTTCAGACCAATCAATGAACTACGGAAATGTTAGAAGCAACAAAAAGGGATCAAAATATAAGGGTAAGAAAACAAATGGGTATTACTGAAATTATTGAAAGAATTAAGAAACTGAAATGGAACTGGGCTGGACATATTATTAGAAGAGATGATAGTAGGTGCGCAGTTGAAGTTTTAAACTTGATTCCAAGAGATTGTGAAAGACAGAGAATACCTGTAAAATGGATAAATGAAATAAGAACGTATGATGGTGTGATGTAGAGAAGAGAGGCTGGAGTTGAAAAAACTGGATTAAGTTTGGAGAGACCATCTTGCAGTGGATGGATAATGATTGAAAGTAATGATGATGAATGTGGTCACATTCATTTAATTTTCTTAGTGTCTGATATTCTCAGAAGTATTTGTCAGCATAACAGTTCAAATTATTTTTTTAAATTTTTTTTTTCAGTATTCAACTTTAATATTCATTGAGAGTCACAGGAAATAATTTAGTTTGAGTGATTCTTATCTCCATTTCAAAGGAATGTTTCTATGTTTAAACATCTTTTCCAGACCTTTTTATTGCAGTTCATGCTTAGTGTCCAGTATTAGTCTGCAGTAAAATTTTGACTACAGTATTCTTTATTATGTTTCATCATTAAATTTAAAATGAACTTCTGTCTTCATAATCTTTAGCTTTTCATATTTAAGTATAGTCCCATATTTCTTATTATATTGTTTACATTTTTTAATAAGTGGCTTCAGATCATCCTGATTTTTGTCTAAAAGTTTGTTATCATCATTTGTCTTTTATTCTGCTTTCTTTATGGCTTATTCAATATTATAAGTGAAATGGATAAGGGCACAATCTGATTCCTTTTAGTTTGAAAACAATGTTTCATTACAGCTTCCTTTAATAATTACTTTTATTTCTATATAGAGAATCTTTTCAAAGAGCAATGAGATGCTTTGATATTTTTTATAAGAAACATTTCAAAATTTAGTATGATCAATTGAATTCAAGATTTTGCAATCAATAAAGTTTATGTATTTCCTGTCCAGTTCTCTTTTCTTGTAGAAATCTGATCTGTGCTGAATGATTTTTATTATAATCTTTATTTTAGGTTGTAAAAGAATTTTTATACAATAATTTATATACTGTCAAGACTTCTTGGGGGAGGGGGGTGAGATAATGGGAATATAAATTAATTTTTTTCTCCCAAATATGTATGAAGCTTGATAGATTAACTGGCATTTTGATTAACTTTAGATAAGTATGATATTATTTTTTTATTTTGAAAGCACTTTTTCTTTAATAGGAAGAAAGAATTATTTTTGTTATTATTGGAGCATTAAAAGTTAAAAACTTATCTTGCTGAACATTTTAAAAGACTTTTATGCATTCATGTGATTAATAAAATGGCCCACTACCCATCTTTTATGACAAACTTAACCTGCTAATAATTTATTAGTATTGTGTTAATCTATGACTTAGAATAATGATTTATAAGTGAGGTTCTAGAAATGTATACAAAGAAAGCATCAAATAAATTTATCTTGGTTTGTGAAACATTTATTGAAGATTTGTGTGACTTTTATTTATAAAATGATAACAAAATGACATTTGAAGTTTTAAAATATCCTCATATACAGAGTAGACTTTGAATGTGAAAAGTGGCTAATTAAAGTAGATTGTGATTTATTTATAAAGATGAGTTTCATTGATAAAATAGATTGCTAGATAATTAAGATTAAATACCAGTTAAAAAGATATGTGGACTGTTAAAAGAGTAGAGTGTTTTAACAAAATTTATTATAACTTTCATGTTTATATATGTTATTTTCCTGAAGACAGATCAAAACAATTATATAATTGATATATTATGGTCAGTTGATGATCCTTCATCATAGTTGGTAATGGTATGTTATTTCTGGCTCTCTTTAACTTTCTCAAATTTGGAATAGTGAGCTACCTGAATTAACAAGAAGTTACCATTGTTCTGAATGATCACCATTATCAGAAATTTCATTGTTATTTAAAATAAATAGAAATATAGCATATGCAGTCATTAAGTTTATTGCACTTATTATTTACTAATATCTAAGTTAATATAGCTGTGATGAATAAATAGTAGCTTGTTAGGATAATATATTCTTGAAAGTATTTTAAATGCAATTAGGGCTAGCCCTCTCTATAAAGAAGTCTGGATGCAAATAATTTTTGCAGCAGCAAAATATTTTTTTCACTATAAAAAGTCTAACTTTATGGGAAAAAATAGTAAATAAAGTAAATTATATTTGAGTAGAATATTTAGATTTGTCTAAAAATTTTTGAAGAACTATAGACACACAAAAAAATATAGTCATCAATATTAAATAAACACTATGTCATATTTTATTATAAATATTAATCAGAAATGAATTTATCAAAATGTAATAATATTTTCAATTTGATCACTTTTAACATGGTTATTATAACATATTTACCTTGAGTTTACAGATAAAATTTAATTTTTAAAAAACTCCAATCTAATCAAGCTTAAAATGATTTGCATAGAGACAGGATAACTAAAATCAAGTGATACTTGAATAAGAACCAATTAATATTTAGATGAACTTGCTTTGTGTTTGCTGTATATTAGGCACATGTTTAACACAGGAAACTCAAATCAAATTAATAAAATAAAATTAATCAATTCATTAAAAATCTTCATTTTTTCCTTTTTTTTTTTTAGAGCATCACAACTAAAATTGTAAAGAATAATGTTGCATATATAAAAAGATGTAATCAAATTCAGTGAATGATTTTTGATAATTATTTATAATATTGTTTATGCTATCATTGAGAACTAAGTATCACAATGTTAATGTAAATGTAGCAAAACATTGGCAACTGATAAGAAGATAATAATGATTGATTAAATCAACGTGGTAGTGTATTGATTTACATATCAATCCTTCCTTAATTAACATATATCACCCAAACAGTAAGATGAATGTTAACTAAATATTAGCAGCTTATTATAAGATGATAATGATTGATTAAATTAAATTAATGATTGTTTGTGGCAGTCTATTGATTTACATGTCAATTTTCCCTTGTTTAAGATGTGGCTTCTAAGTGAGATTTTAATAAGACTAAGCTGTAGGAATATCAGTGTTTTCCTCTACAAATTAATTGTTCAGCACAATGTTGATACAATTACATTTCTTGAATTTAATAATGGGCATCTCAAAATTCCAGATTTATCTTGACTTTTGATAAGCTGCATTCTGAAAATGGTATGGCTATTTGTAAACAAACAATTTTCATTGAAGGTAGTTCAAATGATTTTACAATTATATTCAGAATGATAATTTTTATGTATGCAATATTTCTAAATCTTCCAATACAAACTGGCACAGTTCTTTTCCAGATCTTCTACACCTGTATTTATAGATTTCATTTCTCATAGTAGTCTTTGGGAATATGCAAATGATAATCAGATTGATTTTCAATGTTTAGAAAAGGTGGATCGATTTAAATAATATGCATTTACTTTACAATGCCAAACTAAAAGAAACTTTCTATTCAGTCAAATGAGGAACAAAAACAATATTTAATTTAAGTTTGTTTCAACAAAAGAATGATTCACCAGTATCTGATGAACTTCTGGTTTTGGTTCACTTCCAACCATGGCCAACACAAATTATTTTTGAAATTCACTTTCCTATAGTTGAAAATTTTCTTATTCTATGGTGGAATTTAAGGAAAGCTAACTGAAGTCAATATACAGCTAATTTTTAATGAAATATAAATAGATATCTCCATTTTCTTTTGTTGTGATATTTTTAACAAACTCATATTAATAGGTGCTAAAGAAACCTCCCTTATAATTCATTCCAAATTGGTATACAACTAGCAATAATTTTTAAGCACAATTTTTAACTGCCAAAGATGTGGACATTGCTAAGAAATTTGAAAAATCACTATGCTAGAAAAGTTGGGGAAAGAAATCATTATTACTTTTAGTGTCACTGCTAATGAAATTATCAATTTTATATATCACATGTCTAAATCCCTTGGACTAGAATTGCAAAATTCTCTTTCACAATGTTCCTCTAATATTAATTTGATAAAACCAGTAAATATTGGTGAACTTGATTTTTTCTCAATTGTTTTAAAGCAGGAAAGGCCCCAAGAGCAGACAGCATGTGTCTGGGTTTCTAATAACATAGAATCTAAAGTCCAAATGTGATTGGTAAAATTATTTAGTAACATTAATAAACAAACTACAGTATTCCAAAATTTTGGTATAAAATCAAAAACTGTAGCAATCTAAAATAAAATAATCCCAATTATATATAAAAAATTATTGCCCAATATTATTATGTATTTCCTATAGTCTTTTTAAGATAATCATATTAGCAATAATTTTTTCCAATAGTTGAGAGCCACTTACCTACATAATAGGCTGAATTTAGGGAAGAAGCTGTGAATAAGTTTTATCTTCAACAACTCGCATTTAAAAAAAAGGCATTCAAAATAAATAAAAAAGTGATGCTACATTTACTGATCTAATCTCCGCTTATGATTCTGTTCAGGGGGAAATGGTCTAAAAGATTCTAAATTTCTTAACTGCAGGAAAACTTAATTTACTTGATAAAATGCTGGTTAATAGAAAAATTCAAATAACACTATATGTTAAGCCAACAAACGTCACCTGATCACCATTTCTTATGCTTGCTTATAACTTATTAAAAGAGAGAAAACTCACTATACGTATTGTCACAGTGAGTGGCAATACGTATAATGAGTTTTGCCTATTTTAACACTATATGTTATTGGTAGTAGTTACCAGACTTTACAGAATGATCTCTATTAATGGAATTATTTTAACTTCACAAAACAGATACTTTTCTGGAATAAAAATCTCTCAATACGGGAAATCTTTTTCAAAGACAGAACTTTGTTTCTAACCTGGGAAAGGTATTATATCTGACCCTTCTCCTTCTTTATACTTATTGAATTCAGTTATTTTGATAATATCCACAAATAGTCTCAGTTCCTTATTAGTGATAATGAATAAAAATGTATGATAATTTTGTACTGGCTAAACGATATTCTAGCCCCATCTTTATGAGGATTGTATGTATTACACTACATTGATAGATAGAATGAAGACATCTCTGAATAAAATTTAAATATATTTTAACACATAATATTAAGCTATTCTTGAAAATATTTCCTCCTAGGTAAAACAATTATTTTTAAATATATTTAACTTGATATTTTTTTTGATAAATAAAGACTCATTCTATATCTTTACAAATTAGATTTAATAACCATGATATTTTGTTGAAAGAGAATGTTTGAGATGCAAGAAAAATCCTTTTGCATTTCTACTAAGTGTGATTACACTCTTTTTCATGCTTCAAAAATGTATAATTTTATTTCTCTCTTTATATTTCCAATTAGTTAAATTATCAACATTTAGTAGATAATTCATTATAATAAATTTACCTAATTTCCTCACATCAAATTATAATTAACTTGGCTGACCATATTATGAAAAAGTAAAACTACATTCTCCTCTTACATTTAATTTGAATCTTCTACATCATAAAAATCATTTCTATCATTACTTTTGATTTGGTGGTCCAGCATAGATCCATTAATATTTTAATATTTTTATGCATTAGCAATGGAGCTGAAAATGCACTTTATTGATAAAAAAAATAAAAAGTGTTGTTAAATAAATTAATGAGAATGGCAATATTTTTATTTTGAAATAATAATATGGATTAAATAGGCAATAATTAAGATTTATTGTTATTATTTTGTTGTAATATATGGTTGGTATGTAATGAATAAATAATGGAGAGATATATCAGACAAGAAAATCTAAGTTAAAATTCTCATTGATATTTTATTAGTTAGATATTTCATTACTTAATGTAATGATAAGAATTGATGAGATGCTATTATTGCTCAGCCATAGGGAAATCTCTAACCTATGAATCTTACAATAACTTTAATGACAGATTCAGTGAACCTAATTCTAGATATCCAAATACAAAGCCTTTTAAAGTGAGATGCTGAATTTAAAGTTTCCCACACAAAAAAAAAAATAATAAAGCCTTCCAAATCAGATATAAAAATAATAGGAGGAAAGAGTTACTGAAAATAAAACTGCTTGAAAAGAGATGCATTAAATTAAAGTCTTTCAAAAGAAAAAAAAATTCAAAATAGATGAGAAATTGATAAAACTGCTTGAAAAGAGATGCATTAAATTAAAGTCTTTCAAAAGAAAAAAAAAATTTCAAAATAAGTGAGAAATTGATTAAGACAAAGTAAAAAAAAAAAAAAAACCCTAGAAAATAGCTTTCATATTAATCATGTAAATGTTACTATGAACAACCATAGAAAAGAAATTCTTACAATTGTTATCAGTAAAATTCAAAGAGATCAATGATAGTTGCAATCTTAATTTACAAAAATAGAAGGACACAATTATTAGCAGTAAAATTCAAATAAATCAAGGATAATTGAATCTTAATTTACAAAAATAGAAGAAAGGATTAATAATTTAGAACAAAAGAAATTAGATGATATTGGCATTTATCAAATTGTAATGCAGAATAGATTTAGCAAATTCCAGGACAAAATTAGTGAAATCAAAGATAAAATATGCCACTTTCAATTTTCATATAATGAAGTTAGAAGATAGTAAATAGATTGTACAAATAAAACTAATCTAGATCATTAATTCATGTCTGTAGGTATATTAAACCTATTTGAAACACAAAAAAAAAGTGAAAAGGATAACAGAAAACTATCTTATTTTGGTCAAAATTTGGACTAATATAAGCAATATTTAAATAGATGAAATACAGCTTTTATTGAATCAAATGAAAAAGTTAACATAACTTGAAAAACAATGGGATAATCAACTGCAGTTTCTAGGAGAAAGAATGATAAATCTCTAAATATCAGCCTCTAAAAAATAACTTTTAAACCTCATTCCTGAAAAATTATGAAATACCATTAAAGGATTGATAAGAGAGTAAACTACAACTGTATAAACTTAAGAAGTTAATACTTTACAGAAGAAATTGTAAAATCCACTGACTGATCTAGAATATTAAATATCTAATTTTAAAGAATTATCCATTTTTGATTTAAAAAACCAAATAACGTTAAACCACAAGATCACATATACAATCACCAATATACTATTTTAATATTTCCAATATTATTAATCTAAAAGAGATATATGTAAATAAGATATTTATATAGCACTGTTTTATAAACAATAATATTAATAATCAGCCTTTAAGCTAATGCACATGTGCTTTGTGGATTTTTAACTATAAATGAATACTCTCACTTTCCAGACACAAGATAAGGTCTTTGTGAAAAGATAGAATGAATCCCATCTATTTTTTCAACCCAAATGTTTATGTATGGGCAAATCTTAAGCGTTTGGAAATGAGAGCATAAAGATGTTAAGTGATCACTTTAAATTAGTTTAACTATGCCTGAATGAATAACAATTGCGAAATTATCTAGAATTTATGATGATGAAAACCAGAGCATCTTAGTTAAAGGATTTGTTCTGTCAGTAATCAGACAGAAAAACTAGCTGTCACCAATAATTATGTGTATGAATCAGCTAGAGACAGAAGTCTGTATTATAAATTATACTACTGGAGATATAAGCTATGAATAGTTTTTGAAGTGAGAATCAACAAGCCTATGTGCATTGCAAGATATACCAGGAAAAGGTTAATGCCAGCAGAAGCAGTTTATACAATTCTTTAGAAGGCAAATATCCAGCCTTAGAACTTTAAATGCCTTTCCTATCTCTGAAATTCAAATAAAGTTATCACACATAATTTACTTTGGCATATAGAAAAAATTTAATATCTTTTAATAAGGATACCATTGAAGAAGCAAATAGATTTATTAAAAGTGTTGGAGGTGAGTGAATTTAATTCACAGGCCTCATCCTTACTAAAAGAAATAATTACAGTTATTCTACTTTTAGAATTGATTATAATCAGGCCATAAAATTTCCTGAGATCTCTAACTGCTCAAAATAATAAAGGAATTTTAGTTCTCAGGAAGCTTAGAAGAATCCCCTAAGAGAAAATATCCTATCAATATTTCCCAAAATATTAATGGTAAAATTATCTATTGCTATCTCCAAAACCAGACTATTAAACTGATGAAGCATTTTGATGTTTCTCACTGCTGGGTTCTAAAAAATAAATTGGGAAACAATATTTTGTATTTAAAATTAACTTTCATGAATGTTATTAATGGTAGATTTGAACTTGAACCTCCATTAGATTGCCAGTTTTTATATAATTGTCCAAAAATTATTATTGATATCGAAAGCATGCAAATTCTATCTTTATTGATTATTAATAGCCAAATTTCTATCATAATGATATTTAAACAGCATTAAACTGTTGCACATGCGCTTTGAAGATTTTAACTATAAATTAATGAATACTAACACTTCAACCACATGAAAGTGTTAGTATTCATTCATTTTATAGTTAAAATCTTCAAAGCGCATGTGCAACAGCTTAATGCTGTTTAAATATTACAGTTTATAAACATCGCGCTATATAAAAATAAAATGATTTATTTACATCATAATGATACAAAATGACGATTTTATTCCTAGACATTTGCATGTCAAATGGAGCATGCTCTTAATACATATTCCAATGCCAATAATCACAGAGGATATAGATCCCTTAAAAAATATGGAGGCAAGGTTATGAAAATTAATTTTAATGGAAAATAAAATAATAAAACAGATTTCCCAAAAACAAATTCAGTTTCTGATTGGTAATTTCAATTTTAATTAGTATTTCTCAAGACAGTTATTTGTAAAAAAATAAATGTTAAAAATTTTTTTTAAATTTATATAAGGGATTTAAAAATAAAATTGGAGGCAATGCTTTAAGTAATTAAAAATATTATTCAACATTAGAAGTTTAAAAACATTTCATTATAAAGATCGCTAATTAAATCGAAATGAATTAAATTCTATAGTATAAAATATGTAAGATAATTAAAATATTGGGTTTTTTTTTTTTATAGTTTGTAAAGATCGATCAATATGATTGTGAGGAAAAAGAACATTCATTGTAATTAATGATAGTTTTAAACTTAAAAGTTTTCCTTTTTATTTTTTCTACATTGCTTTAGTCAGTCATTAAAGGACTTTAATTAAATTAGTAACTAAAAAAAAAATTAAGTAGAAATTCTAAAAATAAATTTAACTTAATTCATTGTGTGAATGCGCACATATGAATCTACACACACGTTTGCACAGAAACAAATATCCATCCACATACATATATTCATGTTTGAAATATATACAAGCATGTTTGTCTGAAAACTTGTAATGATGGTAGTCTAATGGTAATTTTATAATGAACTATTTATATCATCTTAATATTAATTGTTAGCGATCTTTAGAAAAATGTAAACTTTTCAAATACATTCAACATGTACCTACGAATAATAGATTGAATTTGTACTTGTAATGACTTTAAGAAATAATTAGTTAAAACAGATATATGCGAAGAATGATGTGAATGAAGTGTTTAATTGAATATTTATTAGTAAACAAATTAAAGTCTATTACTCAAATAATTTTAAAAGTATTGACAGAAAAATTAGCATTTTATTTGCCCATAGAAGACCCTTATTCTCACTCATATATTTATATGAGAATTATTAAAAATAAACTTATTACACATTATAAAAAAATTATATACTTTTTTATTTATTTAGTATTTAAATAATTTGCATTAAAATAAATAAGAAATTCCATCACGTTATTTTAAGTCATGATACCTCAAACAAAAGTTATGATTAGAACTGATTTCACTGAAGAGAGAATGTGACTTAAATTATGCATATATCATTTAGGTTCTCTTTTTACCTTGGCTGTCACTCAGTATTCCATTTTTATGAATGATCTTACTATTAAAGCTATGTTTTAAAATTGACTGTAAAGTGAAAGGCTGTGGGGAAAAGGGTTAGATTCAAAGGATCTTCTTTCAGTTAACAAACTGAAAAGAGACTTTGATTCCTTTTTGATGCCTTAAAGGAATAGAACAGAGCAAATTCCTAATGTCCACTGCATATGATCTTGTCATTGCAACTGTTATTATTATGTGATTGTTCAAATAAAACATGATTATTGATGGGCTGCTTACCAATGTGTATAAGCCAGAATGGTGAGTTTACTGGATTTTTATCTGAGTTTAAAATTAACAGAAACATTAGTTGAGTTTTTTGAAGGCAGGCTTGATATGAATGACTTTTTTTTTTAAATAGGTATTTACAATTATGTCAGACAAAACTTAATTATTTCTTTACAAGCGAATGAATTTGTTTGTTGAGTTTAGTTTGTAATCAGTGTTTATTTAAATTATAATTGATGCTTACCCAGTTGGTATCATTTGAGTTATCCCTGAGAACACAGCAATGGTATATCAGATGTATTGAGAAAGTTTAATTACTTAAATTAATGAAAGATAACAAATGTAGATAATTCAAGTTTATGTCCCTACAAGTTATTATTGTGATGAAAAAGTAGAATTTTTTTATATGGATGTACAAAATGCTTTTAATCTGACCAAATAACATTTTAAAATTGTCATGGGAGACTAAATGAAAGTAATCTGAATAAATTTGGTTATTGTAATAGAAATTCTAGAGAATACAAACTTGTGGAATTCACAGAAAAAACAAAACAAACTATATTGTGAATTCTTTCTTTGATAAACATGTTAAATAGACATGAAAGCATAAAAAATGAGGTTATATTTTGACTAATGGAAGATATGCACTTCAAGATTGTAATGTTCTCAATAGATTTAATACTGGACAAGATAATCAAATGATGATATGTAAGATGTTATGCTACAAAATTAGATGAAAACTATTAAGAAATCAGTGTTGATTTCCTAACTTTCAGATGCAATCCAGTAAATTTAAATTGGAACTTGTGAATCATTTTAAAACATTTACAAACTTTGGAGATGGTTCAAACTTTACTGAAATCAATAAGAATATAAATAGTACTCAAGTAAGAATTACAACAAAGATATCGGCATAAAAAAAAGCAATTAACCAGTAAATTTTCTTCTGAGGCAGCAATATATGAAAAGAAGAAGGAATTTTTTTTTTTAATGATTCATTAAAAAGAATTGAATATTTAGAGTCTGGTATAAAAAAAGAATAATGAAACAAGAAAATGTAATTGTGAATTGGCAAAGAAAACAATAGAAGAGAATAAAAATCTTAAAGTTATAAAACAACATGCTTAGTGTTGAAAGGAAAGTTATTTCTGCAATAAAAAGAAAATATGAAACTTACTAAAAAGAGATTTTAAACCAATAAACATCACATGATCACTATTTCTTATGCTTGCTTATAACTGTTATTAAAACAGGCAGAACTCTCCAGATTGGGGATTTTATGCACAAGCCTTCTGGATCTGGCTTGCACTAAGTGGCAACACTGTATGGAGAGTTTTGCCTGTTTTAAAAAGAGAGATAATATCATGAAATATATGGAAGAATTCTGTACAGAATTATATAGTAATAAAAACAAGAAAACAAAATATTCTCTCTAGTCATTAAATCTTCAGAATTGCCCAACATTTTAAAGGAAGGAGTGATGTGTGCAATTAAATAATGGAATTATAATTGATATCTTGAAAGAAGTAAGTTAAAAAATAGAAAAATTCTAGGCAAAGTTATATATAGTAATGTCTAAATGATAAAAATGTATCAGATAAGTGGAATAATATTATAGTGATAATGATATTTAAAAAAGATGGTAAAGAATATATAAGAAATTACACGCCTATAATTCTTTTACCAGTTCTATATAAAATCTTTATTAAAATAATTACAATTTGTCTACAATTTTTTTTTTTTTTTAGCAAATTTTGATTTTTAACCAACAAAAGATCTAGCTGGAATTAAAAATAGGCTTAGCATAGTGGATCACATCCAACTATCAAGAGGAATTACAGAAGGAAGCAACAAATATGAGTTGCCATTATGCTTTGAATTTGTAGATTATGAAAAGGATTTGATTTGGTAAACATTTTCATTATGATTAAAGCTTTGGATCATAAAGATATATACCCAGAATATTGCCATATTTTGCAGAATTTTTATCAAAATACAATAACAATAATTACATTACATAGTTATACTAAAAATAATAACATTGATAAGAATATATGACAGGATTATTCTATTTCTTCAAAATCTTTGCAGCAGTTTTACAAGAAGTATTTTGTGAATTAAAATGGAAAGTTAAGGGAATAAAAGTAAATAGAGATTACTTGTGTTATCTACATTTTACAGATGATATGACTGTTTTTGCAAATAATGCTTTAGACTTCAGGAAATGTTGCAAGAGCCATCAGATAAAAAATAATACAGTAGAATTAAAGATAAATATTAAAAAGATTAATATTCAATGGATTTTCTTTATAGAAAATAAAGATTGATAATCATGAATTAGAAGAAGTTAACAGCTATAAATACCTTGGTCAGATTATTAATATTTATGAAAATAAATCACAGAAAGAAATTTGGATGGAGTGCTTTTTATAGAAATAGTGAAAGGAAGTATGCCTATATTTTTGAAAATAATGGTTTTTAATAACTGTGTTTTACCAATCCTTACCTATGGATGTAAGACTTGGACATTTAAGAGTATTTCAGATGACTGGATGAATTATGGAGAGATATATGATAGGAGTAACAAGAAGGGATCTAAAATAAAATACAAATGAGAGAACAATAGGTGTCAGTGATATCATTTAAAACATTAAGAGACTGAAATAGAGCTGGGCTGAACATATTGCTAAAAAATGATAATAGATGAACAATTGAAGTTTTAAATTGGATCCCAAGTGATTGTAAAAAATCTAGAAAAAGGTCATATGTAAAATGGATGGATGAAATAAGGATGTTTACTGGATTGATGTGGATAAGAGATGCTATGGATCAGAGAAACAGGATTAAAGTTGTAGAGACTTCCCCCTATAGTGGATCAATAATGACGTATACTTATAATGAAAGTGAAAAAAGAAAACTCATGTAAAATTTCTTGGGATTCTTTGCACTAAGCAACATTTTAAATTTATTTTACTGTTATCTTAATTCTAAATCTAAATTTACTTCACAACATTTTTAAAAGTTAGTTATCAACTTCAATCAGATCTAAATTAAAGAAAATTAATCTTTGATCAAAATAAATGAATAGACCAGTAATTCCATGGGAAAATTGACAGTTAAATTGTTAAAATTGACAAATTTCTTTTAAAAACTTGATTTACTTGATAAATAATTATTAAATGTTCTTGTGCGTAAAGTTTATGACGCTCTGATAAATTATTTTAGGATTATTTGTGTTAACATTTAAAAAGAAAACTAATTTAAATTATTAAATCTTTCCTATTCATTTACTTTGTTTAGTTATAAAATATTTGATTTTATTGACTTTGTCAGGTTTTATTTTGTTTTTAGTTAATAATTTATCATCTTCAATAAAAGTGATTTGGGATATAATTGTATGCATCAAATTAATCATCTTTATTTGAATATAATAAGTTCATTATTCTTTAAATAAATATTTTAAATGTCTTAATTTTTACAGAGATTTTTCCATGTGACATTTCGATACTTTTACTACATGTGAAAGATAATATGTACAAAGTTTAATGCTTTAAAATTTTTTTTTTAGAAAAGTTATAATTTCTTGGAATTACATGTGAAAGAATGATTCAACTTGTCTTGCATTGGTTGTCTAGAGGTCAACGCAACTGCCTTGCACTAGTAGGCAGTTGTCCGGGTTGCGGGTTCGCGTCCCGGCCGATGCTATGACACTTAAAAAAAAAAAAAAGAATGATTCAGCCCATCAAATTATTTATTTACTTGTAAAACATCCATGGAACTACTTTTTCTATTGATCATCATCATTGTGAACTTTATTATATAAACTTTTTTTTAAATCCATATCGATTTTTTTAATAATTATATGTATACAAAAAAAAAGAAACGGTTCTCAAGAGGAAGAGAGATAAAAAATCTTAATTATACATTTTTATATGCCTTAATTTTTAGAAATATCTTATGGTTAAACCAATTAGTTACCAAACAAAAAAAAAACATTTCAAGTGAGTATGAGTACAAATAATTTTAAAGTTGAATTAACTTCTTATTTTAAAAAAATGTTTTATAAAATACATTATTATCAAAATCTTTAAAGCTAGATAAAATATGTGCAAGCTGATATTTTACTTTCATTATATTACATGAGAATGTATAATAGTTACTAAAATCTCAGTAAGTATCCAGATAAATAGTATACAATGAATCATTAAATTATAAGAGAATTATATTGGTTTTATCCTATCCTTCACTATTATTTAAATCTTTTATTGATCACCTAAAATTAGTACAGAATATTTTTTTTATTTACTTCTATTATTCACATAAAATTAGAATACAAAGCTATATTTTATTTAAACATCACATAAAATTAGTACACTAATCTACACCCTTACTATGTGGCATTTACTAACCCCAATTTAGTGTCTCTGCCTTCACCACTATCTTAATTAACCTGTCAAATATCTACCTTTTGCCTTTCTATCTTATCACTATCTTCTAATCTCTTAATATCTAACAATATATTTTTATTTCATTTACTAGTGCTAAACTTCATTCATTCTATTAACAAAACCCTAATTATTATTATATATGTATTATACACACATGTTTTGGCATCAAATGAATATATATATATATCGGTATGATGAGCACCAAATGAATGAAGGCTATCACAGGTAAAAGGTTTTATTCAGGCTCCATGCACCAATCTCCAAGCATCCATTGGTTACTATAACTTGTACTGGGTGACACTACTATCTGGAGAGTTTGCTATTGTTTAAAATAGTTAGTATTGTGTAATAATTTATTATAAAAGTATTAAAGGTAAAACAATTTCAGAGAAAGGCTTATTTATATGTAATATAATGAACTGTTAATATATAATAATTAATTTTATGTATTAATTGATACAAAAGTATGATAGTTTGTATTATGATTTAAATAGTATATAAATTTACCACAATATAAGATGTATGAGATACATAAGATTATTGCAGCAAAAAATTCTTAGATTATCTCAAATCGAGGTATAGTTTAAAACTATATTAATTATTTTTTCACATTTAGTGAGTGGATATATAAAACTGATTATAACTCCTGTACTATTCACTCAATCTATTTAACTTCAGTACTTATATTGAGGTTTTTGTCATCACTGCTGCAAATGAACTGTCAGTCCATTCTCTTTATTTTTAAACAGTTTACGGTTCAATACTACTTCACTATTTTTTTTCTAACAAAAAAATACAAGTAGTATGAGGTGGACTCTACATGACCACCAGCTAAGATTTACAATAATATCTGGTCATTCATAAAATGTCCTAATTGTAAAATATGGTGAAGTAATTATTTTACAAAGTAAACAAAATAAATTATCAAGGTTTTTTCCCATAGTAACAAGCCATATAACTGTTATCAATAAAGAAGTCATCTGTATACTTGTAAATAATAATTCTAACACAAAATTTTTTTAAAAAAGAAAATTTACCAATTGAATCTAACATCATAGAATATTTCAAAGTTATAATAATTTACATATATGTTTTTGTGAAGTAAAAGAATAAAGTTTTTACTTAAAGACAAAATAAATATTGTATAGTCTAAATAAAAAAATAAACATTTTGTATAATTAAAAAATTTTAATTACTGAAGTTGAAGTAATTAATATATATTAAAATTAAAAATTCACAGAACAATCATGTCCAAATGCATTACTAGGACACATTACAAGCAGATTCTAAAAAAAAAACATTTTAAAATAAACTTGCAAATATGTCTTCTCTTTGATTGTTCCATGAAGCTTTAATATACCTAAACATTACATATTCTATCAGCAGTAAAAATTATTTACATGCTATTAAAATTATTAGTGTATATTGAAATGGATTTCAAAGTATTAACATATTTTCCTATCATAGAATAATAAAAAGTGAATTTGATTAAAAAGGAAATAACATAAAGAAATAAGTAAACAATAGAGTAAGGAGGTTAACTTTATAGAAAAATATGCATGCCATCCCTAAATTCTTACTATTACACCTTGATCAATTCACAATTCCGATACTAATGAAAATGATTAACCATCTTTCAATGGAAAAAAAAGAAATCATGAATTTATATCCAGTAGCCCTGGTCCCTTTTTTAAAAAAGAACAAAGATCCTTCAAGCATAAACAGCATTAGACCCATTTCCATGAACCCCATTCTAATTAAAGTTATTGAGGGGGTCATCAAAGAAAAAATTCAACACAAGATACTAGACAATATTTCACAGTACCAATTTTCCAGAAAGGGATCTTCTGCCCTCACAGCTATGGGGAAGGTAAAGACCCTACTTCATCACATCAGGAAAAATAGAATGTCAAGACCAATAGCAGTGCAGCTTGACATCTCTCAAGCATTCGATTCAATCAACATCCTCCTCTCAATCCTTAATAACCTGGACATTCCGTTTCAAATCATACGCATTATTGAGAACTTGCTTTACAATCGTCAGGTTCATATTACATTAAACGGTACATACACAAATGGTTTTCTACCCAACATTTCGCTGCCACAAGGATCACCTTTGAGTGCCTTGTTATTCATTTGCTACTTGAACCCTCTTTTAAGGGAGATAGAAAACTCTCTCCCAGGAGTATACATTAGTCGACTCAGAAAATTCATTAAATTATTCGCTTATATGGATGACATCCTCGTCATATTCCCAGATCAAAAACATCTATCAACACTATATTACATAATAGACAAATTCTCAAATGAATCACAGTTAAAATTCAATCCAGATAAATCAGCCTCATGGAAAATCTTAACGGGAAAGAAAATCAGCTCTAAATTTCTGGCTATGCCCCAGGCCTTCCTTGGTTTTCCTGTTTACATGTCTCAAACATCTATGTCCAAGCATATCCAGAATTCTCTCCTGAACTCTACAATTCAACTTGTCCAAACACTCTCTAGGGTATACCTTTCACTACAAGGGAAAGTATCACTTCTCAATATGAAAGTTATATCCAAAATTGCTTATTATCTTCCCATAATCACATTAACAAAATCATTTATAAGAAAGATCAATAGACAATGCTCCCTACTCTTCTGGAGAGGGAAAATAAATTCCATAAGTATGGTGGGGATGCAACTCCATCGTAAAGCAAATGGTATGTCATTGCATTCTATTCTATCCTTATACTATCAGAAATCCCATACCCTGATTTATAACTTGGTTTTAAAATATGGCAACTTCATTACTTCAGAAGTAATACACCCAACTGACAAACCACCACCTCATAACAACTCATGGCTTGATGTTATTCTTCAGTATCTCAACCAATATCAGATAATCACCAATACCACTTTCAACTCCAAAATTTCTATATGGGATGCACATCTAATTTTGCACCCAATCATCAATAATATAAAACCGTACTTAGGAATCAACAATCACAAAATCACCTCTTTATTTAAATTCCTTTAATTAGAACCCAAATTTCTTACCTTCTTAATTAAGGTAAATCAAAATGCCATGCATACTAATCACTTTTTATACTTCAAGAGATATCTAAATAATATTGATCCAATATGCCCGCTTGGCAAGATTCAAGAGGATACTTTTGATCATATTATTAAATCATGCCCTCAGCTGGTAGGCATTAGATTGCTAATATCGCAAAGTTCGAGCATTGACTTTTACAAAATTCTATCATTGAAAGATTCCTTACAAAGTAGACAATTTCCTTTCATTAGACTTTCATTGTTTTTAGTTTATACAATCTGGAGTGTCCGTTGCAAACTAATCTTCACCTTCCCACTTCCAAATCAGGATGTCATATTTATCGATCACCTTAATAAGTTAAAAAGTAAGGACCTTATCCTGTCTTCAAAATTCCTCTATAATGAGACATGGAATCTCTTTCAAATACCAAAAATCACCTAAGACATAAACAGTCACACACAAAATTTGATACTAGCATTTCCATTAGAGATTCTCCAGGGGATTAAACTTTAGATCCGTCACACATTCTCAATTAGGATGTTTGAACTTCTTACCAAGAAAGACAATGTATTCACATATTCTTAGATAATCAATTATTTTTCATTAATAAAGTTATTTTTGAAACTAAATATCATTATATAAACCCTATGGGCAGTAAAGATGATTGAAATATATCAAAGGAAACTAGATCACACATTTCTATATAGAAAAATTTAACAATTGAATTACACATTACAAAACATCATAATTTACAAATAAGAACAAATATGGCTGTTATCATAGAACATAGGTGAGAATCATCATCATCATCAACCATTATCAATCCACTGCAGGATGAAGGTCTCTCCAAGTTTAATCCATCTTCTCTGATCTTTAGCTTCTCTTCTCCACAGCACCCCTGCACATTTTCTTATTTCATCCATCGATCTCACATGTGGTCTCTTTCTGGGTCTTTTACAATCTCTTGGAATCCAGTTTAAAATTTCAATTGTCCATCTATTATCATCTCTTCTAGCAATATGTCCAGCCCAACTCCATTTCAATCTTTTAATTTTTTCAATAAAGTCAGTAACACCTGTTTGTTGTCTTACCCATACATTGCATTTTCGATCTCTTCTTGTTACTCCCAACATACATCTCTCCATACTCCTTTGAGTGGTCTGAAGTCTCTGTATTGCTCTTTTATTAAGTGTCCAAGTCTCAGATCCATAAGTAAGGACTGGTAAAACACATTTGTTAAAAACCATCCTTTTCAAACACATAGGCATATTTCCTTTTAGTATCAAGTTATTTCTACCAAAAGCACTCCAACCAAGTTTAATTCTATGATTAATTTCCTCCATTATGTTTCCATCTGTATTAATAATCTGACCAAGGTATTTGTAACTGTTAACTTCTTCATAATCAATCTTTATTTTCATATTTTGAGCAAATCGATTAAACATTACTTTAGTCTTTTTAACATTTATCTTTAGTCCTACTTTTCTACTTTCATCTGCTAACTCCTGCAACATTTCCTGCAGCTCTGAAGCATTATTTTCAAAAACAACTACATCATCTGTGAAATCTAAATGACTTAAATACTCTCCATTTACTTTCACTCCTTTAGTTTCCCATTTTAATCCACAAAATACTTCTTGGAGCACTGCTGTAAAGAGTTTTGGAGATATGGAGTCACCTTGTCTTACACCTTTCTCAATATTGATTTTTCCAGTATCATTATGTAATCTAATTGTTGCTGTTGCATTTTTATAAATATTCTTTAAAATATGACAATATCCTGGATCTATACCTTGATGATCCAATGCTTTAATCACTGAAGAAATGTGTATAGAATCGAATGCCTTTTCATAATCTACAAATCCAAAACATAATGACAACTCATATTCGTTTGTCCTTTCTATGACTTCTCTCAATACCTGGATATGATCTATTGTACTAAAACCACTTTTAAATCCAGCTTGTTCTCTTGGTTGGTGGAAATCCAAAGTTCTCTGTAGATGAGTTGTAATTATCTTGGTAAAAATTTTATATAAAACTGATAAAAGGCTGATAGGTCTGTAATTTCTAATATCTTCTTTATCACCTTTTTTAAATATTAATATTATTACTGCATTCTTCCAATCTTCTGGTACATCTTTATCATTTAGACATTTGGTATATAACTTTGCTAAAATTGTTTCTATTTCTTCACCTGCTTCTTTTAATATATCGATTATAATTCCATCATTTCCTGGAGCCTTTCCTTTCTTCATACACTTAATTGCATGTCTCACTTCTTCATTTAAAATTCTGGGCAATTCGGAAGATGTAATAGATATAGGAGGTACTTGTTCTTTATTACTATATAATTCTTGATAAAAATCTTCTACCAATTTCATGATGTCATTTCTCTTTTTAGTAATAATTCCATTTTTTTTTCTTATTGCAGATATAAATTTCCTACCAATACCAAAATGTTGTTTAACATTTTTGAGACTTTTATTTTCTTCTACAGCTTTCCTTGCTATTTCACATTTATACTTTCTTATATCATTTTCAACTCTTTTCCGTACCATTTTACAAAATTCGAGATATTCAATTCTTTTTAATACATCATTTTTGTATATCTTCATATTCCTTCTTTTCTTCATAAATTCTCTAGTCCCAGTAGAAATTTTATTAGTCAATTACTGCTTTTTTCTACCAGCTATGTTTGTTGCAGTTTTTAAAAGTGTATCAGTTATTTTCACATTAATTTCATTCAAATCTGTATCATGTTCAAAATCTCCTAACACTTGAAACCTATTTGTAAGTTCTAATTTAAATTCATTAGAATGTTTCTGAAGATTAGGAATATCAACTGTAAATATTGTTTTTCTTAATAATTTTTGTCTTTCTAGTTTTACATTAACACGTAACTTACACCTTACTAATCGATGATCACTTCCTGTGTTAAATTTATTAAGAACATTACAATCTTGAAATATGTATTTTCTGTTAGTCAAAATATAATCCAATTCTGCTGTACCTTCATTTGGATGCTTCCATGTCCATTTCCTTTTAACATTTTTCTCAAAAAATGAATTCATAATATAAAGTTTTTCTTTTTCTGCAAACTCCACAAGTCTATGTCCTCTCTCATTTCTATTACCATAACCAAAATTACCTACAGCAATTTCATCTTTCATTTGTCTACCAATTCTAGCGTTAAAGTCTCCCATAACAATTTTAAAATGTTGTTTACTCTGATCAAAAGCCTTTTGTACATCCATATAAAAATCTTCTACTACTTCATCACTATGAGAAATTGTTGGGGCATAAACCTGAATTATCTGCATTTGGTATCTGCTATTAAGTTGTATAACTAATCTTGCCACTCTGTCCGATACACCATCAATCTCCACAATATTGTTCTTCCACTTTTTATTTATAATGAATCCTACTCCACTTGTATTTCTAATATGTGTGCCTTTATAATAGAGTATATGTCCACTTTTTAAATCAATTGTTTCTTCTCCTTTTCTTCTAACTTCACAAAGTCCAATAATGTCCCATTTAATATAAGACAGTTCTTCTTCTAATTCTTGCAATCTTCCTTCACTTGAAAGTGATCTGCAGTTGTAAGTACCTAAATTATATATAAAATTATATATTTTAATATTGAATAATTTATTAAAATAAAAACAAGGATAATATTTGAAATAATTTTAAAGTATTTTAGCATTATATTTAATAAAATAATAAAAATTAAAAATGTTGAAGCTTAGTTAAAAAAAATTTACATGAAGTAATTTTTATTTAAGCAAGTACTTTCAATGTTTTTGTTTTTCTGTTAAGCTTACTCTTAATCAGTGATAAGAAATAAGTGACTAGTTCCATTAAAAGACATAACTTGATTATGTATATTATTTTATTCAATGTGTCAGTATAATTCTAGCATATTGATATTATCAATTATTAAATGTAAAAATGTCTTTGAAATTAAATGATTGTTTTATTGATTGTCATAAACCAACATAGAAAATATTTATAAAGAAAATATAGCATGCTAAAAAGTGTGGAAAAGTGAATTGGAAACAAATTTAATAGGCAAATGTATATTTAAAACCTATAGCTTCTCAACAAAATTATCTAGTAAATTTTATATTTGATAACATAGTTCTAAGAAATGTAACAAACTTAAATATCTACATAAATAAGCAATTTCTAGATATGAATTACAATAAAATTTATTACACCATTTCTGATTAAAAAATGAAAAAATCAACAGAATCTATCAAATTGATGTTAAAAGAAAAATGAACTTTGTAATGGCCTATAAGGCTTTCTCTAAATAAGTTTATTTCCAACCCACAAATAATTTATTTATACATATGCAAATATATATGTATATAATTTATATTTTACATTGTTAATATATCCATTGAGATAAACATATTTCAATGAAATATAATAAAATGGATTTATTGCTTTGGAATTTATAACAAATTTGAGTGCTTAAAGTATGATTTGTGACACATGCATATTTCAAATATTTATTACATTTAGTTTAAAATATAAATATTGTTCCAATATTTATTATTATTAAAGGTAAATTGATATAGTAATAATAATAAATATAATAGCAATATTTACAACATTATAGGTAAATATAATAAGTACAGTATTTGAAATAAGCATTTATCACATGACATACTTTAAGATTATTATATTTTATTGATTTATTCATGGAATGTTTAGAATAAGTAAAATTTAATTAAGAATTAATAAGAAATATAAAAATGCTCAAGTAATATTATGGTTTAACATAAAATCAAAAATAAATAAAAAAATTTAGTAGATTGAATAATATTTCAAAATTAAAATTTTGCACAACCAATTACATATATAAGTGTGGATTTGAATAAAAAACATTAGCTTAAATGAATCGATTGAAGAAATATATTTTATTATTAATGCTATTTTTAATATTGATACAAATTAAGAAAATGTATGAGTGCTACAAGATTTTAGTATAATATATAAAAAGTATTTAAATATTTTAAGTAGAATGAAAATAATGATGAATTCATAATGTGTAAAATAGAACAACATTGTTTTAAAAAAGCATATGTACATATATCCATGTATTTTAAAGAAATTAATGAAAATTAAATAAGAAATAAAGATAGAATGAGATGTTTTATCTGATGTAGTGGGTTTGTAAAATTATGCTCTTACAATTAAACTGCTAAATATTAAAATATTGTATATACCAAGATGTCTGGAATTAGACAACATTTGAATACTGGTGTTTAAACAGTCTTCATGTTAAGTATAATATAAGCATTCATATAGTATATATTATAATATTAGAAATAAGAATTTTGGCTACATGCATTTAAAAATATAAGTGTACTTTATAAGTTTATTTGAGTTGATAAACTAAAGAATAAGATGTCAAAGGATTCACATTTTATATCAAACAACCATGTGTGAATAATCACAGAAAATCTTGGTATTTTAAATATTTTATGACTCTATCAAGTCACTTCAGCTTGCACGTTGTTTTCATTACAATAATGCCAACTATTGTAAGATTTAATGACTAATAATAAAAGTTTACAGTAGATAGTTACTGGTGAAAGAAAAAAGAATTAAATATTTCATGAACATGATTCAAGCGATAGATTATCAAGACATTTAATTAGAAATATTATTGTTCATTTGCATAAATTCATGATATTTATCATATCAAATTACTAATAAAGTAGTTAAATGTATTTCTGCCTTCTACTTGGCATTTCAAACATCATATTATATATATATATATCAGAATTAGCTATATAATTTTATTAGAATTAGAGTATGCATATACAGTGAAACATATCAAAATTCAAAGAACTTATATGATGGAAATATAGCCACAATACATATATATATTCACACATTTTACATAAATAGCTTTAAATGAATCATTAATTTATGTAATTTCATTTTAAATTAATTCTGAAAAAATACAATTATCCTTAGAAAATAGTGTAAAATTGAACTATTTACATAAAATTAATTGACAATTTCAAGTCACATTATATTTATCTAATATTGGATCAAAATAATCCATTAAATCTTAATTACTGAATAGTACTAGGTAAATGCTATAGATTAAGAAATTATTCATTGATGTTATTATTTGTACCTTAAAATAATGATGCAGGGTAAGTTTGTGAATTCAGTATTGTTTTTATTTGTTTGATCATTATTTGTTATAATATTTTTTCTTTATCTTAAAGTTTCATTATATTAATTGCTATCATGTGAGTCTATTAAGTTATACATGGATCAGAATATGGCCAATAAAGAATCTACATTTTCTGATGATTAACATAGTTTTTATAATGATAGTTATTATCCCAATGTATATAAAATGATTTGTGATGGAGAAATGTTGAAGAGGTATGCTTTTCTTTTATCATTAATTTATTTTAGATGTAATTTGGTTGTATACAAAATTTTACAATGCAAAGGTGGAAATCTACATCTACAAAAAATTATAATAATTATAATTATAGTATTTGCACAACCCATGGTATTTGCATTAAGGATGCTATTTGATATAACCGATCTATACCTACTTCAAACTAAAGATAATGCTTGTTACACACAAAGTTCATCGGTTACAGATAGTTACTATATATATAATTCAAAATTAAGTTCCTGTTTTTTTAATTTTGCATTTTATTATTCAATATAACGTAGAATAGTTGTTTTCTTCATTTAAATTTTGAAATCTATAAACTTTTATTGTTTCTGAAGAAGATTATTAGGCTATTTGAAATGTTAGATATTACTAAAAGTTTATTCAGTATGGAAAGCTGCTATTTTAATTTATATGTATAATACAGCTTACAAGTAATGGTCTTGTTTTCCTGAAATGAAAAAAAAAATTATAATAAAATAATACATTAGGATTATTAAATCAGGTACTTATGTAGTCAGATAAAATTTTAGTCTTTATTACTTATGATTATTTATAAATGCTAAACATTTGATGGCACATTTTATTTAATTAAAGTAATCTGGCCCAACTGATGATTGCTGGTTTAGCATGAAATACGTATATTGGTGATTATTTATCTTTTCGACATATATGTGTACAAGTGTATCAGTGTTATGAGATAGAGTGGAGAGGGGTGGGTCGTGTGAAAGTCTGTGCTCATATACCCTATATATTACATATATAGACACAGGTATATAATAAGCCTGTGCGTTTCAGTTAATTAAAGTAAGTAAATTCAACTTTCAAAGATTTAAAGATTCATTTTTAACAAAGTTGTAAATAACAACTTCACTTTCTATATTAACATCAATTTATTTACATGGTAAAAAATGGCTATCTTTAAAATATAAATAGGTCAGTGGTAGCTAAAAGTTAACAAAGAATGCATGATAGATATAAAAATATTTAATAGATCACATGATCACTATCTCATATTAGCACAATAATTGTTATTAAACAATTCAAAACAAAACAACACTCTCCATATAGTAGTGCCATCTTGTGCTAACAAGAGCAATCAATGGATGCCAGAAGGCTTGTGCATAAAATCCCTATCTAGTGCCTACTCATCCAATATCCCCAGACTAGTTTCTGGCTTGTGGCCTTCATCAGTGAGGAGCCTTGGATCTGAGAGCACTGCACCTAGATCTTAGGATCTAATGCAACCCTCCAGCACCCACCTTTTAACTCTATTTAACTACAAAACTATGAAAATGAAATTGAAAACACTATTAATATTTTCAATCCAAGCTCAATAGCTTATATAGTCATATGGGTCTGAACTCAATTCAGTACCCATACATTTTGGTGTCTTTGGCTCTTTAACAACCATAGCCACCACTATCCTATTAGGCAGGATTGGTATTAAACCACTAAACATCACATGATCACTATCTCATACTAGCACAATAATTGTTATTAAACAATTCAAAACAAAACAACACTCTCCATATAGTACTGCCATCTTGTGCTAACAAGAGCAATCAATGGATGCCAGAAGGCTTGTGCATAAAATCCCTATCTAGTGCCTACTCATCCAATATCCCCAGACTAGTTTCTGGCTTGTGGCCTTCATCAGTGAGGAGCCTTGGATCTGAGAGCACTGCACCTAGATCTTAGGATCTAATGCAACCCTCCAGCACCCACCTTTTAACTCTATTTAACTACAAAACTATGAAAATGAAATTGAAAACACTATTAATATTTTCAATCCAAGCTCAATACCCAATATTATATATATGGGTTGAACTAATTCAACATAATTTGGTGTTTTGGTAGGATTGACCCATATGACTATATAAGCTATTGAGCTTGGATTGAAAATATTAATAGTGTTTTCAATTTCATTTTCATAGTTTTGTAGTTAAATAGAGTTAAAAGGTGGGTGCTGGAGGGTTGCATTAGATCCTAAGATCTAGGTGCAGTGCTCTCAGATCCAAGGCTCCTCACTGATGAAGGCCACAAGCCAGAAACTAGTCTGGGGATATTGGATGAGTAGGCACTAGATAGGGATTTTATGCACAAGCCTTCTGGCATCCATTGATTGCTCTTGTTAGCACAAGATGGCACTACTATATGGAGAGTGTTGTTTTGTTTTGAATTGTTTAATAACAATTATTGTGCTAGTATGAGATAGTGATCATGTGATGTTTAGTGGTTTAATACCAATCCTGCCTAATAGGATAGTGGTGGCTATGGTTGTTAAAGAGCCAAAGACACCAAAATGTATGGGTACTGAATTGAGTTCAGACCCATATGACTATATAAGCTATTGAGCTTGGATTGAAAATATTAATAGTGTTTTCAATTTCATTTTCATAGTTTTGTAGTTAAATAGAGTTAAAAGGTGGGTGCTGGAGGGTTGCATTAGATCCTAAGATCTAGGTGCAGTGCTCTCAGATCCAAGGCTCCTCACTGATGAAGGCCACAAGCCAGAAACTAGTCTGGGGATATTGGATGAGTAGGCACTAGATAGGGATTTTATGCACAAGCCTTCTGGCATCCATTGATTGCTCTTGTTAGCACAAGATGGCACTACTATATGGAGAGTGTTGTTTTGTTTTGAATACTTTAATAGATACTATCAAATATTTAGCAATCATTTATAATCATAACGATTTTAATGAAGATTAAAATTTCGCCGCCGAACTAATATGTAAATCATTCTCTCTACTCCATTCTAATTTTTGAACACCACAGATGATGATGATACATTTATTAAATTTTTTAAATACTAGTTCTTTAGTTGGATAATATTCTAAAATATAAAAAACTTTTATTTATTAAAATTATTTTATTCTATTTTTTTAATATTTTTTTGAATTTAACGTACAAATATTTATTACTTCACAAAATTTAAATGAATAATAGTAATAATAAAACTCTCTCATTATAGAAATAGAGAAAACTATCCTCTATAAAAATAATGAAAAAAAAAAAAAGCTAAATTCTTTTTATATACTTAATTAGTTAAGATATTTTCAGATTACATTAATGATTAAAAAATATTTAATAAGATTAAAAAGAAAATGGAAACTAAGTTTAAACAAATTAATCAATTGGTTTGTTGCGTGGGAGTCTATAACAAGTTCGAATACCACAGACTTGAAATGTGATATATGGACTTTGAACTCTTCCTGAAAAAGATAATGAAATGCAAAATATTTTGGTTATAAATATAAAAAAAAATAATTTCAAAATAAAAAATGTTATACTGTATACTGAGAGAGATAAGAGAATATATATTGAGATAGGAATGTATATATAGAAAGAGGAAGTATGGAGATTATTAAAATAGTCGATAAGATAATACGCATACGAGAAGGAAGGTGAAAAACTGTGTGTGTGTGTGCAAAAATCAAATATAATAATCTTTAACTTGGATTAAAGTTTGTATTTTGTGCTGGAGAAAAACTCTAGTTTAATAAATGATTAATGATAAACGTAGTTAGATTTATCAAAAATGTACGAAGTCGAGGTTGTGAGTGGAGCAGTTATAAATAAAGATGTGACAATTCGCCATAGATAAATACTTGTCACATAATAAAGATATATATGAGAGCTGGTGACCTGGGCCAACTGATGAATGCTTTGGTTCGTACATTTAAGAAGAAAAACAAACTGGTGTATGTGCGTGCGCACCCAGATAGATTGGTGTTATGAAGTTAACATAGAAATATCATACATATAACTAATTATAGAAAATAATAATGTCTAAAATAACAACAATTAAAGGGAAGGAAGTAAGTCATTAATATTTTTACTTTAAATAAGTATATAAATATACTAAAATGTCTTTCATAAGGAAATATATTATTTATTATTTTTCTTATGAAAATCAATGATTAAATTATTTGTTATTAAAGAAAAAGTGTACACTTCATAGATAGTTATATAAAAGATTTGAACATAGACTTTCATGCTCCCTTCAGCTATCTGCTCTATCTCTACAATCAGACACACATGACCACTACAGGTGTAAATGATAATTGATCTCCAATATTCATATTTTGTGCTGAACCAGCACTCATCAGTTAGACCAGATCATCATCTTCCACACACATATATATAATCAATGCTCAGTTTATATTAAGATAGCAAATCTTCAAATTTTAATGGACAGATTTCAATCTATTCTATTTTCCAACTTTTCAGCCATTCATACCATTGAAATCTGATAATGAAATTCCCAAATCGACTGTTGATGTCTATATTATTGTCATGCCCAGTTTCTATATGCATGAAATAGAAGTTAATTACTGCTGTATTTATTGTGTATCGTTTTTAATAAAAAGGATGCAGCTTGAATTTTAAAAGCTTTTCACGAAATTTTAAATGTGCCGAATATCCCAAATCAATTGTTATATTGAAATTGTAAAAAAAAATTGTAATATTTGATCAGTAACAAATCTGATCATTTAAAAAAATTAATTAAAGGAAAAGGTTATTTCATGATTGCACTCATTAATAAATACCCAATTTAGTAAAAAAAAAAATCAAATTATTTATTATAAAGTTTAATTTATGTAATAAAGATAGATTATAATTACAATTCACTTTAGTGACATTAAGTTACTATATAAAAGTATATTATAATTGTATGTGTGTAAGAAGGTCTTTTAAATGAAATAGTATGCCTGGGTTAATAAATATAGGACTTTTGGAAATACCAGAATATTTGGTATTACATATGTATATTTCATTATTTATTGTTAAGCCAAAGTTTGCAATGACATTGTAATTACTTAAATATTAAGTTATGATTATGGGTAACTTCATCAAAAGTGCACTTAGCATTAGATTATAAAGAAGAAAGAAACCACTTCATAATGCTGAACGAACAAGCATTTCCAAATGTAAATTAAATATTAATTATAGAATATAATACTAAATAATAACTATTAAATAATTAATAATATTAATTGTACTTTGCTGATATTTGCATTCAGTTTTATATGATGCTTGAGAAATTAACAATAAAATCATAGAGTTTGTGTATATGTTTATATGAGAAAGAACATTTTTTGTTTTTTATTTTCCTATAATAGAAGTTGTAATTACTATATTGTATTTCCCAATAGTCAGCTCACAATCAGAATAGAGTTGTACATGGCATGTTTGATCGAGATGATAATAATGATTAAGTTTGTATGTATGCCTTTACATTTCTCCACATTTACAATTAAAATAGCCCTGCCTATATGACAACTTTTTAATAAAGTTTAGTAAATATTTTGCCATGTGTAGTTAATATGCCCTGTATCACAAACTTTATGAAAATATCAATTCAAACATGTTATTTTGCTTGAAAAGAAAAAATATTTATCTGATCCAGAGGTTATCTTTAAGTTATAGTTTCAGGTTAGTTTATAATTGCTGTATTTGATAATATGATTCTCCAAATTTGTTTTTTATCTATGTATATTATGATATCTGAATTAAAGTATTATATATTCATGAAATGAGCCCAGAAAAATGTTTATATTTGTAGGATTCTGATTATCTTTATTGTAAACTAAGTGAATAATTATTGTGTTATTCTATGAGATCTATTTTTACTTCTGAGATGCCACTGTATTTGCCTAAATACATACTCATTTATAAGCAATTTTTGATTAATTAAAAAACGAATATATTATTATATAATTTTTTTTTTTTGGGATGAACTAATATCTGTTGCGTACTATTTAATATTAGTTTAAATAAAATAATAGGAAACCAAAAATAATAATATAATTTAATGAGCAATAATCTCTAAGTCAATATTAAATAAGGCAAATATTAATGAATTTAGGCTTGTTTATATATTATACAAACTTATATAATATTAATATACGCATTTTTTTTAAAAGTTTAACCATTAAATTAGTAGTAGCTTGTTATGAAAATCATTATTTAGTTGCTAACGGGCAAAGTTGTATTACGAAATATCCTTTAATAATAAATAGTTCAAATTTCTTTGCTCAGTCTGAATCTATTTTACATTTTTTCTTCTTTTAATTTTAACGAGTCTGTAGGCAAGGTTAACATAGTAATATTTCAGTAAAATGTAAATCTATACATAAAATAAAATTCACCTTGACATCTATTCCTCAATGAACTATAATTGTTTAAAGTAAATGGCATATACTACACAAAACCATAATAAGATGTATAACAAAATCATTTTCAATACTAGACGCATGTAAAATTAAATCACAGTACAGTATTGAAATAAAAGAGAAAAAAATTTTGTTTACAAATAATACATTAAAGTTAACACCTACTTTTTTTTTTTTAATGGAGTAGAAACATTAGATAAAATTTATTTGATTTATTACAATGTATTAACCTAAAGCAAAGTCTATTATCTTAAAGATTATTTAACAAGTTGCTAAAATACAAATTTACATATTGACATTTTTGTCTTATGACAGCCTTAATTATTTTCATTATATTGTACTACATACATTTTTCAATGATTTTATTAATTATAGCATCGGCTTTATAAACGCGAACTAATACCAGTATTAAAAAATAAACAACAAATAAGTAAATATAGTAATTGGCAAAATGGAGACTATTTTGTTTATTGTAAAATATTTTTTAAATGTCAATATTTTAAAATAAAAATCACTTCGTGACATGTTGAAATATTTACAAAACAAAAGGAAAATATAATGTATTAGTTAACTGCTTGTCATCTCACTATCAGCGGTTTGAATCCAGTTGGGTAAAATTATGATTTTTTTTTTACTTGAAACAGATTTAGGATCAATACTCAATTCACATAGACCTTAAATTAATTTTGTTAAGTAGAGGAATTTGAACTCAGAATTTTTTAGTCTATTCATTCTCCACTCCATCTCAGCAACCAATACACATTACCACACACATACGAAAAAGATACATGATTCCCAATGTAAGTATTTCATGCATATTTATATTGGGGATCGTGTACCTTTTCACATGTGTGTGGTCATGTGTATCAGTTGTTTAAGATGGAATGGAGGATGAATAGACCGAAAAATCATGTGTTCAAATCCCTCTACTTACATACATCAGAAACATTCAGTATAAGCAAGTTATATACTACCTTAGAATTAAATTAATTTTGATAAGTAGTATCCAGCTATTTTAATTAGAGAATAAAATAAGAAAGGAAAATCTTGATCCACATAACCAACATTTGGTTGCTCTAATGAATAATGAATTCTTCGCCATTTTTCTTTCTTACTGCTATAGAATTAAACTTTATTCTGTATTGGGCTATTTTAAATCTTTTTTTATTATCTTGCCATGACTTTTCAAAATAAATTATTTTTAATGTTTTACTCATTAAAGTTTATAACATATTATAATTCTAATACTGAGATATGTAATAAATTGTGTCAAGAGGGTGGCAATTAGGACTATGCCAAACTGAGACAAGAGTAAAATTGTGTTCTCTAAAATTTTAAAATAAGACATGATAATTATATTTTGCTTTCTTCAGCCAACTCTGTAAATTGTTTTCCATCTTATTGGTATTTTTTGATGGCATTTTAATTAGATGGCAAACTTAAATTTATTAGACAAATAACTAATGTCAAATATAATCAATTAATGAAATGCATTAATAATTTGCATAGGTTTTGATCTGATAAGTTAGTTTGAAAACATTATACAATAGATTCATAATAAAAACAAATCATAAACTTAGCAACTTACTTGAAAGTAGCAACTGTTAGAGAAAATAAATAAGAAATATCAACCCTTAACTAAAAATTATACAAATAATATCATGAATAAATAAGATATGAGCGGAAAATTGGAAAAAAAAAAAGAATGCTAAAAATTCGATTTGAATTCAAATAAAGTTTAGTTTGAAAATGTTAAATCTAATCGATTAAATCTTTAATCAAATTAACAGGTTGTAAGAGTAATGTCATTAGTTATTAATATTCTAGGAGCAAAAAAGATGCAAAGTAATGCAAAAGAAGAAGTAAGAATAAAATGGAAATAAGAGAAAACTTTACATGAGTCAAATCTTTAAACAGCATGAGAATTTGAAATCTGAGTAATCAGAGCCTGAATGATAGGACTTTAACACGCTATATATATATATTCTTATTTTAGAATTCATTTTCTATCAACCTTATAGTTACAATGCATGCTCATAATTATTGTTTAATTTCAGTAAATGTAATTATTTGGTAGGGTAAATTTTTGTATATCTTTTTATGCTATATTTATTACTAATATACCACAAGGTTCATGAGATTTAGTAAAGATATAATGAATTAGTTATATCTATATAAGTGAATATGAAAGTTTAAGTTCTGATGTTTAATTATTATAGCCTGATTTAAGAAATATATTGTAACAGGATTGACCCATGAATTAATTTGAGCTAGTCACATTTGGGATGCCCAATGTGCAGGATTCACTCTTTGTTGATTTAATCACAGATTGGGGTTGAACATACGGAAGGGCACTACCAGAGTAAAATTTATTGATAGAATGTTGATTCCACAGCAATAATATTTCCTATTCATCATCAGGATTTGCCATTGCCACATACATATTATTTAGCATGTATCTATTGAGGATATGGTTTATTAGATCTAAGCTTATTAAACATTTATTTTCTTGGTCAGCTTACACTATCCAATACCCATAGCTGTGCCACTAGTGACTTAAATTTGAATCCATATTTATTTAGTGGTCATCCCATTAGCACTGAACTAGAGTTTGGGTACATATTATATTGCACTATTTATTTGAAACCTTTGGAAAAATTAGTGAAATGCATAAATAAGAAATAAATAAAGGCTAATAATTAAAATTCAACAACAGTTTTACTCTATGTAATGTATCAACACATCCCTCAAATAATCGACTCTACCACAAACAGAGAGTGCAATCATGATAAAACATAGGTTATCTTTTTAGGTCACGATCTTTTAATATCTCACTTTATATTCTGTTATTAATTTAAACTAAAATATTGCATTGATTTACATAATTGATATTTGATCATATAAATGAATAAAAAAATAATTTTCTAATAGACTAAACTAGAAAATACATTAAAAAACCATTATTCTTAGCAAGCAAACATATTATTTTAGAATAACTACATTAGTATAACTCTAATAAGTGAATAATTAAATAAATTTTGGTCATGTGATGTGTATGTACATACATATATATATAATGGTCTTACTTATTATCCTGCTCAGTAATAAATGATTCACTCAGTTTATCTTAAGTTCTAAAGCCAGAAAAAGGATATACATATTTATCCGTATTTATCCATGATAAAAATTTGATAATTTTTTAGATTTTTTTTTTCTGTCCATGAAGTAATTTCAATAATAATCCGTTAATCATTCACTGGATTGATAGATGGATAAGTCAGTCTATTAATCCTTGTATTAGTCAATTAATTAATTGACATCAGTTTGTTTTTGCTCTTCTTTTTTGTAGTGTCGATAGATATATAAAATTATGGGAAAAGATGGCAACAGTGTTTCCAATTCATGAATTAAAGAAAATAAATACAAGTTTTCAAAATGTGATAATCTCCATTTTTTTTTCATATAAGGACTGTAGTTTCAAATAAGGCTTGAACCATTTGATTTTACTATTTATAGAACTAGCATGTTAGATAAGAGTGGATCTTTGGAAATCTAGCCAATCATACTGATTAAGCTTGAATTTCGGGCATATGTAGCCATTATATATTTTTTATTAATAATAATATTAGTAGTATTCTTCTATTTTAACAATTGTAATTGTGAGATGGAATTCACTAAAGCAGGCTGCAGTAAATAATGCGCTGTACGATGTGTGATTTTCACAGTAAACAGGAAATTACCGAATGCGGCTAAACTGTGTAGATCGGGAAATTATTTTAAATTTGAATTCGATCTCAATTTTAGAATTGAATATTATAGATTATGACTCAATCTATCTCCCTGCACAAAAATCAGGTTTCTCCGACGATGAGAACAGAAGTTATTAGCCCACTTTCGGTGAATTGGGGGCCTCAAAAATTTAAAAGATTTTTTTTTTTCAAATCAACACATAATTACAACGAAGTGATTCGGGAGTAAAAAAAATAATAATTCAAATACAAAATTAGTACAAATAATGTTTTAGACCAAAACAGAGACATTGAAGCTGCAAATTATTCATCCTCTTTCAAGCAATAATTATTGAGAACATTCCAAAGTTTAACAACAAATTTTCAGATTATACAACCCAATCTTGATTACTAAGTAAGACTTAAAATTGAATCATAGGAAGTAGAACCCAACTAGTATCAACAAATAAGGTGTATATGGTTAGCACACACCATTTCCACATCCCTTTCCCTTTTCGTATGTATCCTTCCCCTTTCACCATGTTGCTCCTGAATTTCATTTTTACCATTCTTTGTAAACCTCTTATTTAACAATATTTATACCTTTTTTTTTTGATGAATAAAGTTTCATCACTGAGAAAAAAACAGCTTTAACTCAAATCTCTCCACTAGCAAAATATGTTCTGTCAAATTATTTAATAAATCCCTTTTTATAAATACTGGTTTGTTTGTGTTTATTGAAAAATATTTATTAATAAATATATTTATCATACTTATAGTCATCCCCCTTTCAAATCATCTCAATCAATCTTTCTGACATGTTTATCAGTAAACAATAATAGCAATCAAAAAATGTGTAAAAAAAAAAGAACACAGATAAAAAAATATTTCTTGTGACTCTGAATATGTTTTGAAACAAACTACATTATATATATGAAATTTTGGGTGGTTAATAATTTCAATTTGTTTCAAATCTATTTTACTTCCCTTTCCCATTACAAATGCTCTGTACAAGTTTTGCATATAATATGATGAACTCGTGGTGTATAATGATCTTTAAGCTTGACACCAAAATAATCTACATATGCTGTATTTATAAATTCAGAAATAATTTCCTATTTACTTTCAGTGTGTATCCCTATAAACATAATAAAATATAACAATCAGCCTTTAAACTATCAACAATCTCAATCTGAAGTCAAAGCAACCTTGATATTATCTTGACTACAGGTTGAGATTGTTGATAGCTTAAGCCTTAAGAGTTGATTGTTATCATCTACATTTATAAACCTATTAATGCCTTGAGTAATTGGCTTTATTGTCTTAGTAAATAATAAAATATGTCAGAATGACTCAAGTAGCTCTGTTTTGAAGTAATCATAATTTCTAGATGTTTGATCTACAAAAAAAAATATGTATAGAAATATACATAATTTTTATACAGTTATTTACCTTTTACAATCCAATGTTTGGAAGTAAAATTAAAGTTGAAAATATATAAATATTCTTATTATATTCCCTAATTTGTATGCCAAAACACAAACCAGGTAACACAAAAATAAACTTTAAAAACTAAGAATTTATAACTGTGCATCAGGTTGAGAAACATTTAAAATACAAATTTGCACATAATTATGTAATAAAAAAGTGATTTTGTCATTTGAGCTTTACATTTTTATGCAGTGTGCATTATAGGAAATTGCATAGTTGTAAAACAAAAATCATTATATACATAAAAAATGTAGGTAATTTAAATACATAAATTATACATTCAAATAAAAAAGTTTGTTATAACATCCCAATTCTGCCAAATAAAAATTTACAAATTCAGCCATATCTAAGAAACTAAAGCTGGTGAAATATTATGATTCAGCATGTTAATCCAGGATCAAGCCTTAAAAACAAAGCATCAAACTAAAAATATATTGTTTGGCTGTATTATCAATTTAGTATACTATTCTGTAAGTATACATTAATCGATTTATTTTTGGATTGAAGATATAATAAAATTGATGCAGTCTGAGACAATTTGAGAGAAGCTTTGTGAGATGAGGAAAACTAATTGCATAAATGATAAAAATGATGCAGATATAACTAAAAGTCAAACAATAAAAAAAAGATTATTATGTATGAATGTCTATCAGTCAGATTAGTAGTGGTTATCATGAGCAATGTTGCCAAATGGTCATTATATATAACAAATGTGAAGAATTTCTATTTTGAATGCTATTAAAATTGAGGAGACAGTAATTGTGAAATTGTAGCATTGTTATGCCTAGAACAAAATAATAGAGTATAAATAAATTGTGAAACACCGTTACCCAAGGAATTATTCCTAAAAAAAATAATAAAAAGATAGGATTATTTTAGCTATTGCCCATCATGCCACTTAGCTCATTTGCACCTGATAAATAGACTTAAACAAAAGGTTAGAAAATATAAAAAAAAATACAATAAAGCATTTCATGATTTAAGTAAAAACTGAATGTACAAATTTAATTCTCAAGGAAATCTTTCCAGATCAGCTACTAAGGGTCATATCAGTTGACAGACTTAAAACAGTTGTCAACTGAGCCTTATTTGACTTACCCATCTGATATTAAGAAATAACTTGTGAGATGATTCTGAAACAATCATGTGAATTTCAAATGGCAGTAGAAAAGACAGTCAAAGTATAATAATTTTTTAAATTAGCAAACAAAAGTTCTAAGTTTAAAAGATATCCCAAACAAATGGAAGTAAAGTAACAATTTGTGAATGAAGAAATAAAATGTGTTACAAATGTAAAGTCAAAGAATAGCTGCTATGAGTATGACATAAAAATGATAATATAAAAAGATAGCAAAACTTCCGGGCACCATAAATTTCTGCTTCTAAATAATTTATATAAAATCTTCAGATGTTTGGAAAAAGAGTTTTAATAAAAATCATGACTCAGGTATATTTTCAATTGGCAAAAATTATAAGGCTTTGTCAGCTAAATGCATTAAAACCTACCTATAAAAAAGACAACTATCAAAGTTCAAGATGTAATACTCTGAAACTCATTAGATAGGTAACAAATAATTGTTAAAAATAAAATACTATGCTGTTGTTACATAATTAAATAAAATATTTACTTAATTATTGAAGGCAAAATAAAGCATGCAGGTCCTGAAATAGAGGGATCTTACTTCAATGAAGTTGAAAGAAATTATATTGTTTGATGGAAACTATCTTTCAGAATAAGAAAAAGTAATAAATATTCATTATCTCCTCATTAATGATCGAAATGCTGGAATTGGAAAAGGTTGGCCATCTCATAAACCTGAAAGTCTAGCTCCTGATTTCTGAAATTAGCAAAAGAAAGTTATCTGTTATCAAAATTAGTAGGCTGATGAGTGAAATGATGGTAATATTTTTAAAGATTGGGAAAAAAATTATATAACTATTCCATAAAGATCACTTAGATCTTGTATGTACAAAATCATTAGCATATGTATATGTCTGATGGCTAAATATTACATCAAATATTGAGAGAAATGTAATGATATATATAATTTGTCTGACCATTGTACAAATTCCAGCTAAAAGTTATAGAGCTTGGTCTAAAGAAATCAAATTGTGGCAAAGAATTCATATGATCCATATATGTTTTTGTACTTATAAATGAATATTCAAATTTGACAAAGTACCACATTAACAAAAGTATTAATGCATCAGAAATGTTGAAATTAAATTAATTTTTTTTATTCATGGTTTATTTGAAACAATCACCTCAGATAATAAATCAAGGTTCATAGTAAAATTATTAGATTATTTTAAAGAAAACAATATTAAATATATCTGCACTCTATCTACCACTCCAAGTTAAAAGAATTAGCTGAAAACACTACCCAGAAACCCAAGAGTAATCTGATAAGGGAGAATCCAAAAATCTATATACCCAACCTTATTGTATCATCACATAAGGCTACCAATGGTCTGAAAATAATTATCTATGATAATAATTAAAAAAACTATAAATGTTTTATAACCCTAAAGATAAATTTAAAATTGGAAAATAAGTTTAGTTATGAGATTATGTGTCATAAATTAGATGGAAGAGATAATTTCAGATAGATTATTAAACCAAATAATCACTACACAGATGAAGAATAGGATAAAATACTGTAGATACATTAGTCAGTTCTGTAACTACAACGATGATGAAATAATTTGCCAAAAGTTCAAGACAAACAATAAAAATTATATAAATTAATTTTAGAAAGAACAACAATGAAAAAAATAAGTGCAAGTTGAACATGCAAAATGCCCAGACACTAAAAAAAATAGCTAATGTCTGAAGAAAAGCCATATTTGAAACAGGATGTTGTAATGCAAAACTAAGAATGCAAAAATAAAAATTGAATAAATAGAAAATCTATATTAAAAATGTACACAACATGCGCATTTTCTAGAATAATAGTGAAATGTATAATAAATGACATGGGTTTTAAATAATTGAAAAAAATGTTTGAAAACAATAAATAGCAGATAAAAAATATAAATAAATCATAATTTAGCAAATATATTTGAATGATAGCAAGTGATTAATAATAATATCAGATAAATTAAAATTATATAAAGAATATTATTATGAATAAGAAGAGGGTTAAATCATTAATTGAAATAACTGTTAGCAATCAATTCTAGCTACACAGGAATTAAAAAAGAGAGACAATTGAAATTTTAAATTCAAATCAAGTTGAAAATAAATTTGAAAATATTAAACCTAACTGAGTATATTTTTAATTAACTATTGCTCAATAACAATCCAGGAAAAAAACAAAAGATATGAGATGATATAAAAGGAGAAACCAGGAAGAGAACGGGGAGAAAAAAATTTGTGTTTGAGTCAACTCATAAAATAGAAATATATGGATGTATGGGATAGAAGTTTGAAATCTGGGCTAATGTGCATGAAGACCAGACCAATTAGATTTTAATCTAAAAAATAAAACTTCTGATAAATAAAATTATTCCTCCAGAAAATCGAAAACATTCCTTGTATGCAATCATTGATTTATTATCTCACAATATCACATTACTATTGTTATAGTTCTGAAATTATTTAACTAATTCTCTAATTAAAATTAAAGCATATGAATAATTGATCATGGACCTAATTCCATAATATATATAATATTCAAATCAATATATATCAAAATACAGTAAAATTCACATAAATTATCTTATTTTTAGAAGTACTTTTGACTATACATCTTGTAGTCTTTATTAACTATATAATATTGATAAAGACTACAAGATGTATAGACGAAAGTACTTCTAAAAAGAGATAATTTATGTGAATTTTACTGTATTTTGATATATATTGATTTGAATATTACATATATTGTGGAACAAATACAGACATCAAATTTAATTTATTATATATATATATATTATAATGGTCCGAAGAAATGGAGTCTTACCGTATCTGCACTACAGGGCACCACCAGGCATTTGAACCTGGAAAATTTATAGAGTAGGCAGATACGTAAGTTAAGAAAAAAAATTTATTTTACATTTAGACCGTTAGCCCCAGTCACTAGCTCAGTGGAGACGCAGAGATAATATATATATATCTTTATTTAATTTCTATCTTAAATATAAAAAAAATAAAAGCCACTGCCAGTAATTAATACACAAACATTTATTAACGCACATATATAATATTTAAAATTTGAGGAATAACATTTATGATTTTAGATTTTAATATTAACTTTTAATTTAAATTATTATTTTAAAATTTTAAACCATCCTCACAGATGAATTTAATAATATTTTTTTAAGAGTGTTGAGTATGAATAAACTACATAGATTGCATTTGAAAAGAAAATATTCTATCCCTTATTTAACCCTAGGCCAAAAGTTTGCAGTCAAACCGACGTCAATCCATCTGATACATCGATGTATTAAATGCAGTATGAATATGACAGCACAAAATACCATACTGTCAGGAATGTACATCTGAACAGCATGGTTAAGAAGACATTGACTCTTGTCCAAACAGGAATGCTACATCTGTCTGGCAAGAAGAACAATAAAAAAAACTCCATAGGAAGGGACTGCGTTTTCCATCTTACTATTCCCTTCCATAGGCAAAAAGGGGGTGTGCAGCATATAATGCAATCCTGGTGAACCTCATACTACATTTACTGATTACACCGATATATCCAATCCATTGACCCAATGCAACCACGAAACAAATAAACTAAGATTAACCCTCCCTTAATTAATTAATATAACTTTACAAATCTATATAGCCATTCATGCCCGACTTAATTTTAACATTTATATAATTTTGCACAGATGAATTTTATAAAAGTTTGTTTTATAATGTTGAGTATAGATCGGCTTCATAGATTACATGGTTAAAAACATTTCAAAATAAACATAAACGATCAAAATATAAAGTCATTGATGGAATTGCAGAGGGAAATTTACATGAAACCCAATGGCATTCATCATAAGATGCCGCATTGATACCAATAACTAAAAAGACATCTGAATAAATACATTTTAGATACTCACCATAAGGTATTATTTACCGAACGTCTGTATATTCTAATCAAATATGAAAGCAAAAACATAATTAAACGTTAACGAATCTATGCAAGCGTCTATACCCAACTTAAATTTAATGCATTTAAATAATTTATACAACAAATATTAATAAAAATAAAAATAAATGGAAATGATTTTTAGCAAACTCAAATGTATAAAAATTAAACATTAATAATTGATTTGAAAAGTCAGATTAAAGTCCATTTAAAAAAAATTATGTTTAACTTGTCAAATCTTTAAAGTTCTTAATTACTTGTAGTAAAATTTTTTTGTTTATATCTTACAGTAGAAGAGCTCCCGGTTCCTGGTGTCAATTCCCACAAAGTCTTTATTTGAAGACCGGTCTATCTGAAGGTGGCCTTAGCTGGTTCAATCCTGGTATTATAGTCATTTCATTTGAAATAAGTGAGAGAGAGAGCAACAAGTGCGTCTTATCGCTCTTCTCACAAAATCAAGCTGGAACTGTTCTTAATTTCAATATTTTTCCTTTTATACCGATCGTCCAGATTTACTGAACAATGGTTTCCTGTTCCAATTTTTTGTTATGGTCCGAGCCTTCATTGCTGCTTCTATTGGACATCTAATTTATTTTTGTTCCCTTATCTATATTTCATCTGACTTTTTTATATAAGATCCTCAAGGACTAGCTTGCTTTTCAATAATTAATAAACACATCATTTCCATTTACAAAAATATTTTATCTTTAGATCTTGTACTTTTTTATAAAAAAGTACGTTCAAATATTTTTTTTTTAAAAAGAAAATATTTTTTAAAGTTTTGCATCTGTGCGAATATATATACCTACATTGAACAATTCTTTAATTTTAGCTTTTATTTTTTTATTTTTTATTTACGAACTTAAAACCATTTTTATTCTAATTTTAAATTAATGTAACAGCATATACCATTACAATATATATATATATATGACAATGATTCATCATTAATTGCGGATCTTAATGTACATAGAAGAATTACTTTTATTTATATAAATGATTGTTTAAATCTTGTATTCTAATGAATAATCATATAATTGTAATGCATATTGCATATCCAATGCATGTTTATATATATTGTAATGGTACAGAGAAAATGGAGTGAACTTGGGGTGATGAAAAAATTATCATCATCATTTCCATTTAATATTCACAAAGAATACATATAAAAGGAATAAAGTATAAAAGTAATGAATAAATATGAGAGTTCAGCAAGAAAAAAAAGACTGACAATAAGTTCACCAGTAAAAAATGAAATCAACAGTCAACCTTGTGACTGGATTTGAAAGTGGTTCACTATAGACCAGGCTAATTATTTAGTCCTTGCCAAGTTTGGGACAGATTATATAAACAATAATTTGGATGCATAAACTTAATGCTAATCAATCAGAATATAATTAAAAAATAATGCTGGATCATAGAAATATGATGGCCATCATCAATGCCTGGCCATTTAGTATCATTAATGTACTGGCCAACTATAAACTTAAATTCTAATCAATACTAAAATAAAATTTAGTGCATGGACTTTAAAGGATATACCTTTGCATTATCTAGCATTAGAGAAGTGATAAAGTCATCATCAACTGAATGACCATAACACTAAATAGAAACCCCAATCCATATAACTGATTTTTATGCACAAATCCAGCTCAGGGAGCAAGAGCTCTATAACTGTTATGGTGAGTAAGAGTTAAATAAATAAAACATATTTAAAAACTATTTTAGGATTAAATAAATTCACTGGAATAACTTAAACAAATATACATTTATTAATAACAATAAAATTAAATTAAGGTCTATTGAGTTATAAATATAAATTCAGCATTCTGATTTTGATATAAAAATATGGTATTACATTGAAATTTATACATATCTCAATAGGTTTACATAAAACATGCCTATATATAAGCACATAGACATACTGTATAGAAAAAAACAACTCATTCTACTAATTCATAAAGTATGCCTGAATTTAATGTATATGAGTCTACATGACATATAGCCATATAATCACCCAGACTTGCTGTAACATATTTGAATTATATAATTATAAAGAAGTAATCTATCACAATGTGGTTGGTGACTGATTTTAATATACATATATGAATACCCATTCTAATGTGTGTAACACTGACATTTATATCCTGATATTTCATTAGTTAATAAACTTAATAGATAAAATATTTTTATTACTAATTGTAATTACTTTTACTGGATGACATTTTAAAAGGGTAAAGAAAAGTTTTATTTCTTTGAAAAATCCTGCATAAAAGTTTTTTTTTTTCAAGTTACTTTAAATTGTAAATGTCTTTAAAAAAAGGTTACTAGAAAATCCTTTTAAAAACTCTGGTTTTTTTCCTTCCTTTACAATAATTAATCAAAACTGGAATAAATCCTTTATAAATGTTAACAGGAAGAATTAGTCTGGAGACAAATGTCATTTAAATAAACATCTTTACTTTGAAACTTACAGAGATTTTAATTGTGAAGTTAATTATTTAAAATAACATTTCACTAAATTATTTTTTTTTATCAACTAATATCTGTTCATGAAATATATCTCCTGTATACATATTATGTAATATATATGGCTATAATAACTTCATTTGTGCTTCCTTTCATATTAGATAAATAAGTATATGTATAAAGTCATATCACTATAATTCTTCAGCAAGCCAATTAGCATTGGACTCTCTTAGTAAGCTGGTCCATTATAGTCATTTTCATAATAAAGTAATAATATTTAAACAGCATTAAACTGTTGCACATGCACTTTGGATTTTAAATATAAAATGAATGAATACTAACACTTCAACCACATGATAAAGTCTTTGGAAAATATAGAGTATTAGTATTCATTCATTTTATATTTAAAATCCAAAGTGCATGTGCAACAGTTTAATGCTGTTTAAATATTATTGTTTATAAAAAACATTGTGCTATATAAAATAATGTGCTATATAAAATAATTGACTTATAATAGAGTAATATAATGTCCTATTGACATTTCAGGGAAAGGTATAAATCAGAAAACTGTTGACATTTTGTCAACCCCATTCTGTCTATAATTTTAAAGACTTTAGGCATACTGTCTAGTATATAATATGGGTTATGAAACACATAACTGGTCCTTGCTTCCATGTGAATTCAAAATACCATTGTCACATTAGCAACAGCTCTATTTCTTCCCTTCAGTTATAACTTTGTAACCATCATGCTAATGATCATGACTTTTTAAAACAAACTTTTTATACTGTATTATGGAATTTAAAAACATGGTAATTAAAAAAAAGTTTTTTTTATCTCGAGTAAAACAAAATTAATAACATTTTTTTTTATTTCACCATAATTAATACCAAATTTTTATATAAAAATATTTTTAATCCTTTAAATAACACCAGATTGTATGGTTTACTTTTTAAAAAAATTTAATCTAATTATAAAAGAGGAATTTTATAATTACTGGTACTATCTATTATAACATGAAAACAAGCTTGTTTTAGATTTCTTTTTTTTTAATTATGAAAATCAGAATTAATAAGAGATTAACTAGACCTTTTTAAATGTTTGATTTAAAACTACAGTTTATAATAATTTTTAAAATTTTAAATTATTTACTCCTTAACTATTATTCCAGTGTAATATAGAAAATATCTTAAAAAATTTGTTTATTTCTATTTTTCCTTTTAACTTTACATATATACATGCACACCCACTACTGTTATTATATGCTATGAGACATAACTGTCTCAATACAGTAATAGAATTGAATATAATATAATATACCATATACACCTTAAATGACACTTTACAATGCAGTTTAACATGATTTATTTTATTTCCTACAGTTTCAACTGTCCAGCAGTCATCATCAGAGCTTTAAACCTGTTCCCTTTCTCCTATAATAGAATTGCAAGTATAAATCATTTAGTCCACTTATTTATTATTAAAAATATTATTCTAAGAGAATAATTATCTATTCATATTCTATTTGATTATAGCCACAGATAATGACTAGTTGAAGCTTACATCAAATACAAGTATTCATGCAGACCCAGTCATATTTTTTGATCATTATCCATTCCACAAACGTATTATTATTTTATAGTTAGGTTTTTAAATTAATTTGGTCAGAAATGCTAAATCAAAATATGGTTTACTTTAGTTATTTAAATAAAATATTTGTCTGTCAGATGAGAAACTTAAGGAGAAAATTATACTTTTAAATAATAGCAATTAAGTTATTTACAACAATAACAATGAAATATAAACTACTTAACATCTTTTATATTTATATAATCAATAAAATGAAAAAGAATATTGAGAATTAATCTGAGAAATCAATCAAGTGCATATTTTTATTTTTTTCCAAAACTTGATTGATTTCCAGACCCAACCTTAATAATAATCAAACAAAATTTTATATTTAAAATGAATGTTTAATTTTTTTTATATCAAATGACTTTATCATTATAATAATAAAAATCAATGTGTTAATTTTTAATGCAAGAGAAAAATAATTCTTTATTATAAAGTCATTTAAAATAATTATATCATTTTTTTCTTTAGTTTTATTTGTATGTTGAACTCGACATATTATGCAATTTTTTCTTTCTTTTCTTTTGCATTTAATATATTTGTCAATTTACCATTAATGTTTCTGGTCATTGTTCATATTTCTGTGACATGTACACATAATAGAAACTAATGGATTTCCTTTAAATGCATTTAATAAATATTCATTATGTGCAGGTTTCTCTTCATTGGTATATTCATTTTGTAATCTTTATTTATTATTTATTGTATGTAGTTGTTGGATTTTTGTTATAGTGTCTCAAAAAATTTGACAAATAGTGGAGGTAACTAGGCATTTAGAAATAAATATTTCTAAATAATATTCAGGTATCACAGTTGCACAAAAAGACAACATTTTAGATTCCAACTGGATTTTTATCCTATTATAGTAAATAAATTCAAGTAGGAAATTATTTTACAACTGCTAAATTAGAGTCTTATTTTTTCAGTCATTTTTGCCTTGCATTATCCTTTTTTTAAAAAAACACTTTTGTTATAAATTATTTATTTTTGGGGGGATAAATTTTCAAATTAAGATTTAATATATGTCTGTCAAATATATTTCATTCAAATTTTGTACATATGTTACAAATTGATTGTAATGTAATATGAAAATGAAATATTTCAGACTGGCACTGTTTGTTTACTATAGAGGGGTTGGCAGACTAAATTTCAAATATGTCAATATTGGTTCAATAAGTTTTTAGGGATGCATGTAAGAAGGCAGTTAAAAAATCGTAGGTTAAAAAGTGTTAATAATTATTGAAATAAAAATAAAAACAAATCTTTATTATAAAATTTACCTTTTTGAAAATGATGAAATTTTTGTTTCTGTTGATTGTAAAAGTTGATTTTTAAAAAAATGTTTTTTTCATAAATAAAATAATATTGTAAATGATTTTTCATGTGCATAAATTAGTTTATAATCACCATTTTAAATTTTGAATTGGAATACTGTAATTACAAAAATATCTGAATAATAAAAAAAAAACAAGATAATATTGGAATTTTTTTTTTTTTATTAAGTAAATTTTATTAATATCAAATTATATCACATATTAAAATATGTACAAAAAAAATTACATAACATTTGATGTGTAGCATATGAAAATAGCAGCAATACAATTAGTGTTTCAAGGTAGATAAAGAATGATTCAAATTTGAAGAAAGTAATGTCTTAGTTAAATGGATGTGTACTTTATTTACAATTTATATACTTTAGATATAATTGCATTGAAAGATAAGTTTACTTTTGATACAAATAATGTTGTGAATTGATGCTGACATAATTAATGTACAACCCAGAAAAATATTATATTTTCAAATTTTGTTTATAGTCTTCTTATGTAAGAATTTGAGAACATCTGAATACATATTAAACAACTCTATTATTTTTTAAAGATATTGTATTTCTTGCTATTAAATATGATAAAATATGAAGTAAGTCATATAGTTATAGAAATCAATTTTTAATGTATGATTTTCTTTTAAATATTACACAGACTGTGATATTGTTTTCTTTATTTTAATTAAAACTGGAATAATTATGAAAAAGATCCCAATACTAAACAACTAAAAAATAATTTTCTTCAACCACAATTTGAAGTTTTATGTTTAATTGGAGTATCCAGAAATTAATTAATTCAATTACTAATTTTTATAACTGATCATAGAATTTATTTATTTCTGGATACTCCACACTTTTATTTCAACTTAAATATAAAAATCCTATTTGTGATTAAAAAAAACAATAATGTTTGGCTTTTAGTGTACAATAAATAAAAGCTTTTATTATAAAATATTTTAAATGTATATTATTACTTATCATTTTCATAAAATTTAGTTTTAAAAGTTTCTGTTTCCAAATCACTTTTTTATATACTTCCAAAAAATTTTGTGTGGTTACATTGAGTGCAAAGAATTATGAGACCACAATATTTTTACTAATAAAAAATTAAAATCATTATTTTATATGTGAATGATTTTTTTAAATTTTAAAGCAGACGTAATCTATATATTTGCTTATGTATAACTATACAAATTAATCTTAAACATTTGGCATCTCTTAAAGTTTTGCCAACCAGAGAATTAATTTATATGCATAATTTACACAAGCTTGCAATAATCTTTACACCATGTTATAACAAAAATTAATAATTATTGTTTAATAATAATACATATAGTTAATCACTTTAGACAACTGAAATATAACAAAAATATTTATTTAAAAAATAATTTTATTTTTTGGGTGACTTTTTCTTTTTCTTCTTTTTTTCCTCTTTCTTCCCACCTTTTTTCTTTTTATAAAGTCCAATTCCTTTGATAAACATAATTTCTCTCCACCAAAGCTGAATCTGAAAAATATATGTCTGTGTATATATAATAATCAATAAAGCAAGTCATATATAATGTGACATTGTTTTAATAAACTTATATTTATAAAAATGTAATACAGAGAGCATACCAATAGCTCAAACAAGCTCTTAATTGATAAGTGTGGTAAGAGAAAATATTTAAAATCTCTATCCAGAACATTTTTATCCCCAGACCAATTGTTTTCAAGCATATGGCTGTGGATAAGAATGTTCTGAATACAGATTTTAAATATTTTCTGTTACGGCACTTATCAATTAAGATCCTGTTTGAGCTATTGGTATGCTCTCTGTATTATATATATGTATATATGCATTTACTCAATATATGTATAATAATAAAAAGAAAAATTAAGTCATATATCACATGACTTAATTTAATAAGATTTTACTACAAATGTAATAATTATATATATATGTATTCTAATAACAATATTATTTTAATGCAAGAATACTAAAAATATTTTAAAATATATTTTTTAAAAAATAAAATATTCGTGAATTCTTATTTTAGTGCATTTAATCATAGTTCTGTATTTCTAATGCAACATTAATTGATAAAATTTCCAATATTTATCATAAAATGTTTTGAAAGTTATGTTCTATATTCTTCTGAAGATGTCATAATATAATAACTAAGTAAAGAAATAAACAAAAAAAGGGAAATGAGATATACAATGTACTAAGCAAAGTTACATATGATAATAGAATAATAATTATAAAAGGTAAAAAGCAAAAAACAAACCCAAGTATTAAAGTCTTTCAAAAAAAAGAAAAAAGAATTAAGATTTAATAGTAAGCATAAAGCAGTATAAAGTAGTAATTTATCAAAATGCCAATAAATCACATATTTAAAATAAATAATAAATTATTATTTCACTTACATATCTATTTCATGCAATTTATTTATGCTAACAGTTTTAATTAAACAAGTTTTCTTCACAATATATACATTGTCAACAAAAAGGTTGAATCATGTAAATTTTTCCTCTTTATAATATAGGGGAAAAAAAAATCATGTGTTCTAATATTTTTGTTGAAAAAAAAATCACGTGTTTTAATATTTTTGTTAACAAAATAGCTTTAAAGAAGATTAGGTACAGTGGAGTCATAATATCCATTATATCATATAATACTAAATCATCCATGCACTTTACTACTGTTACACAATGCTTTATTTATCACCCTCTTTTACAATTTAATATCCATTATATTTTATTGCAAATCCCCTTTATAAATATCATATACATCTTTATACCAACTGTTTTAAACATTAATATTAGTACTGCAATCTTCCAATCATCTGGAATATTTTAATAATTTAGACATTTGATATATAGTTTTGCTAATAATTTTTCTATTTTTTTTATTTCATCGTAAATTTGTTCCAGCCTCATTGATAAGGAAATTTTTTTTATGATGAGAACAAAACCGATTGGTTTTGTTACAAGTTTTTAGAATGATTAATTCACAAAGATAAACATTTTCCCTCCACAAAATGAACTGTTATCATTTTGATTAAGACTTTTCATTCAGAACCTGAGAACAATTGTGTTGATTTCTAAAATCATAGTAAGACTTTGTGCATTTTATAGACTTTTCATTCATTTTTTAAATTTGTTACTAAAATTTCAACAACGATAGAGAGATAGTTTCCAAACTTGTAATCTGTCTGCTTTTTGTTAACTGACTTGAAAAAATTATTAATATGTAAGAGAATTAAGAGTCTGCATAGTACAAAAAAGTATTATGTATCCTCAATTTTGTTTAAATTTTTGATCTTTTAAAAGTTTCTATATTAAAAAAAAAATCATATTTTTCTAATCTTGACAACCTTTTAGTATAGTCAATATTTTTTTTCTCTATATTATAATTATATTGTAAAAAAAAAAACAACAAGAAGAAGAAAGAACAAAGCAAGTTCTGTCATGAAGAAGACATTTAAGTGTATGTGGTATTCCAGGGGATGATCTAGTGCTGTTAATGGTGTATCCAGTTACATTTGTATTGCACATAATAAGTTTATTGCAATTAAAAATTTTGAGGATTATTAAAATGGAGAATGAAAGTAAAAAGAATAGAAAGTAACAAGAAATAATGGAAGCAAATATTGTGAAGAAGATAGCTTAAAAACTTCAGATAGGAACAATATCCATCCAGATAGTGATTCATGCAATCAAATAAAGCATAAAGACATTAATAAAGAAATAAAAATGCATGCAAATACTACATCATCATCACAATGACACATGATGCAGATGATTAACACATTATTTAGACAAATAAAATTGAGATTAATGGAGCATAATTCAAAAGCAAATGTTGCATAATCAAAAACAAATGGAGCAAATAAATCAAACTATGCAAAATTATCAAAAAGCTAATCAAAAGCAAATAGAGCATAATCAAAATCAAATTATCAAAAACATATGTAATTTAACTCAAAGCAGATAGAATTGAGGTTTGAAAATGATCTAAACAGATGGAATTGAGACTTGAAGATAATTGAAAACAGATGGAATTGTAGAGGCACAAATGGATGGATACTTTTTGCAACCCATTTAAACCAAAGCAAAAATTAGATGATTTAAAACAAATAGATGATGAGCAAAAATGAGCAAGTACAAATTCAAGAAAAAAAAAAAGGATTAAACCATGGACAATAAATAAGCTCAATTGTTTTTAAAGTGAAAAAATAAACCAAAAATGTGGAATGAACTTTTAAATGAATCTAAACCAAAACTATTAAAGAAAAATATACAAAATGAACACTAACACATTCAAGTAAAAGAACAAATAGCTGAAGGTGAATGAACCTGTTGAACTAACACAAGTAGATGATAATAAACTACTGAAAGAAATTAAAAGCAACAGAAACGGTTAAAAATAAACATACAAATACATGAGGATGAGCCTGAAAGCTCATAACTAAAGTCATATGGGTCCAAAGGATATAAAGCACTATAACATGTGCCAGCCATAATCAATCTTGTAGCAGGATAAACAAATACAAATAAAAATAGAGCAAAGTTTACTTTATCCCCCAAATAAAATGGAATCAGTGGTAACACACATATTAAATGAAGACTTGCCTCTCATGCTAATTAATCTATTGAATAAAGAAATCCAACAACAGCAAACAAAACTTAAATCTGTATGTTATATGAATTTATTGTATTTATACACAGTTATGGATAACAAGAATTTTACTGATTGTCAACTTTATTTACAATTGGGAAGAAATAAAACACAATTTTCTCCCACACCAATTGCTTCTTCTCCACAGTTACCATAAAAGAAAAAGTCCTCAAATAGACTTTATCAACTACACCTGAATATTATATTGACTAATTCTTGCATAAGCAGCTTATAAAATGTCCAATGAACATCCAAAATGAATTTTTAATAAGTACAATCATTTTTTGGTGTTGATTTAAAGTTCGAGAATTTGAAATAAACAACCTATTATATATGTATAGATACTAGAAGACATGCAAGTCAAAGAAATGTTATGTTTATGAATTCATATATTGGCAGAATTATATTTAAGTTTACTGAAGACAAGAATATGACATTATCTCTGAATATATTGATACTATAACGTATAAAAAATAAGGGATTTTGTTAAAAAAATAAATTGCATATCAATTAATGATTATACTTTGTAAATAAATTATTGTTATATGATTTGTTAATTTTATTAAAGAAACTCAATTGTACATCAATTAATAAGTACATTGTAAATAAATTATTATTTCATGATTTGTTACTTTGATTATATAAGATTGCTTGGTTTATCAATATTCATCGGGAGTAACATATTCTCCACAATTTAGCCCGACATTACAAATGAAGTTGTGTAATAGTTACATTATCATATTGAAAATATATATGTGTGTGTGTTAGTTTATTTTCTGATGCTTAAAGCCAAATGGTGCCCTTGTATCTCATGTAAATAAATAGAGAAACTGTAAAATATTGAAATATACTTAATCTGATCATTACAATATGTAAATGTGCATCCTCAATTTATTATTAACAACTAAATTATTATATTTAAAATTTTTATTTATACTATAATCTTGATTTTTATATGCATACTATACATGTAAAAAGTATTAGTATTATGTATATGGGTATATTAAAAATACTGTACATTTATGCTTCAATAAGCAATACACATTCCATTAAAACAAAATATAATGGATATTGTGACTCTATTCTATTTGTTTTTTCTAAAATCTACTCAGTAATCAAAATCACACCAAGTACTAAAGCCATTATAATTTCTGAAATCTACATTTAAAAGGTGAAATCTGCACAACCAAGAAATCCCTACAATTTAGAAGAACATACTATAAATATTAAACTACAATATAATGTTCTTATTCTAATTAATATTGAATTATATTTCATTTATCATAGATTAATGTTATCAATCCTTTGCTCAAACTTTCTGATTATAAAAATGCAATGATCAAGTTATTTTATCACTGCCCACTCAGATTGAGTGTTTCCCAAATGGTTTGAGAGCAGCTGATAAAATATTCAATCATATTTCTTACAACTTGAAATAAATGCACATGTAATACAATAGCAACTACATTTTTCAACAAAACCATACACTTTATGTTTAAATGAATAGAATGATTAATAATTTTTAAAAAATTCTCTATAATCAGGAAAGATTACATGATTTAAAATAAAATACATTGTTTGAATAAATTTTAATAACAAAAAAAAAATTGAAATCTAAAAGAGATTTAAGATTTAGATAGATTAAAAAAATAATATAAACTCAATAATAATGGTGTAGAAAATAAAATTAAGAAAAGATTAAGTAAAAATAGAAAAGTGAAAATGTGATCATTTAAAAAACAAAGGCTATTGAAACATAAAGCATCACATCAGTGTACTATTATTAATTATTTAGCAAACTTAAATTTGATTGTATAGTTGAGTATAGCAGTATATACATTTTAAATGATATTGAAAATAGATAAATTCTGATACTGTAATAAAATATTTGATGCTTCAATGAAGGACAAAAGTTGAAAAAATGATTAGAAAAATTTGGACATACAGAAGATATGAATATGGTAGTTTGATGAACAGTTTTAACATTATATAACATTATTTTAAAAAAATCACCTGACATGTGAATGATAAAACAAATGATAAATAATGACAATAAAGTATTTATAATAATATGGATCTTATTTGAAAATGTGTAAAAAACTCAGTGTTAAAATGTACATAAATAAAAATATAAATTACGCAATTGTATCAAATGCCAAATACACACACACACAATTATTTACCTTTGATGCCGCATATGTTTCCTTTTCTTTTTGTTCATTTTCCTGTTTAATTCTTTCTTTTTCTATTCTGTCTTCTAAAACTACTTCTTCATACTGTTCATACTATATATATATATATAGTGTTCATACTATATATATATATACATAACATACTATATACATATAACCAATCAGATTTCATACTTTTCAGACATTCCTCAATTTTGAAATTTATAATATTACTTGATGTAGCCACAGCTTTGCCTGTATTATTAGATTAAATAAATGAAATATAGTTAATAATTAAATTATTGTATTTTAAATAATATTTATATGAAATAATAATATATGAGATATCAACAGCAGATAAAAATAATTATTGTAACATACTTTTTAAAACAATGTTGTAGATCATTTTTAACTGCTGTTGATGACACATGTATTATATTTTAATTCTCAACTACATTACATTGTTTTATTTTACTAACAGAACAAAAACAATCCATGGCTTTTCATATGTTAGTGCAAGAAGAAGGAGAAAGAGGAGGATGCTGATAATAATAATAATGATAGATGTTGCTGTGCAATTGATTATTAAAATATATTTCTAATTTATATATATATGTAAGGAAGTTATATTCTGAGCAGTAGACATTTTTTAATGTTTTATTATCTAAATTTCATTTTTGATGTGTTGAATACCAAATAAAAATTTCCCTCATTAATTTTCTCCATTTCTCTAGCTGTCTCATCACCATTATCAGAAAGTTTGATAATTAAAATATATTTACTTATTCTACTTTCGAACTCTTACTGTATTTTTACATTAGTAGAAAGTTTGATAATTAAAATATTCCATTTTTGATGTAGTGAATACCAAATAAAATTTTTAATTACTAATTCTCTCCATTCTTGATAATTAAAATTTATTTATGTAATATTTACAATGAACATTTATCAACAACAGTATCACAAAAATATAACTCTTATTAAATATAATAAACAATAATTTTAAAATAAATTATTTTATATTTCTGTGTGATAATTTTTAAAATGGCCATAAAATTTTAACATTGTTGTAATATATGTAAATGAAAAAATAAATACATGGTTCAAATAAAGTTTAAAAATTTTATCTGGATCACCAAAAACTAATACCTTTTTATTTCTCTAATTTGTATTTCAATACATAGGCCACAACATCTTATTTTATCATGTGAAAACATACTTAAAGAAAATTGATAAAAGTTTATCTAATAAATTTTTTTCTTTTGCTATGACCATGGCTCTTTAAAATTTACTTTTTCATATGTTAAATATATTTAAACTGATATCCTAAAAGTTTATCTATTTCATAGTAAAAGTTTATCAAATTCAGTAATATTTCATTTGCTATAAGATGCATTTTAAATTTTATTTAAACTCATGCTAAATTATGTATATATTTAAACTGAAATACTAAAAGTTTATCAAAATCATTATTATAACTGATTTAAATTGTCATTATTCAATTGAGAAATTAAATACATGATTACATACACAATTTCATTAATTTAAAATATATTTACAAAATATAATTTCATCATGTTTTATCAAAAACTATAATTTTTATTTAAAATTTTTTTCCAACTCTGTAATCTTTTAATCAGTGCTACCTTCTTTTGGGTTTTTTATGATGTCATTCAAAAACAATTATAATGTAGATTTTTGACACATTTTTATACCAATTTTTTAAAAACAAACAGAAATTGATAAGCAAATAAAATTCTATACAAAAAAAAATCATGCAAGATTCTTCAGAATAGGTACAATATTTGTTGAGTTATAAAGTCACATTTATATAGATAAGCTATTTCTCAGTGAAAAAACTTTCAGTTCACTTCTTATTAGATATTTATTTTACATACTATCATCAAGTGAATTAGAGTTTGAATATATATATTGTACTGGTCAAAACATGTTTATCCATCTAACATGAGCTGGAATTCACAAAATATACTTCAAACCCAGTCAAGTCTGAGATTTAAGTCAGGGACCAGCCTGGATTCGAACCCACTCTCTAAGCCCCAGATCAAACACCTAATGAATAACATAATAGTGATGGCACATGAGAATTCATTTTAATCTGGCCAACTAGCAAAGCCGAGCAAAACAATGAGACATCTATTACTATGACTAAACTAAAATATATATAAGCATGGCTGTAATATGTGGAAGTGGAGAAAAGAGGAATTCGAACTACTCAAATAAGTTAGACAATAAAAATATAGTTTAATATAGTGACAACATTATTATAGATTATGACTTAATTATATACATTAGTGTGTGTGTGAATGAGCAAGCAGTAGATGATAACATAGTGTCATTCACGCTATTATTTCTCATATGCTCTTTTATTAATTAGCTAAATAATATATTATAAATAAACATACATCTTTGGTGGGGCCAATATTAAGATGCCAATTTATTATTAGAAAGAATTACATAATATTGCTATTAACGCTTTGGATTACGGTTCTGAAACATGGTGACTAACATTATTTAGGGGAGCATTCCGAGATTCATTACAGATATAATGTAAACTACTTTCACACCATTATGGTTGTGAAAATAAATAAAATACATTTGGAAAACATGTTTAATCATATGACAAAAATATTTAATGAAAATTCTCTTAATTAGCGCTGGTAAGACGGATGCTTTATTTTCCCCAAGGCATACTAGATACTCTTAAATACCGAAATAAATTACGATGGTGGGATTGCATAAGACTGAAATAAATTTAATTAATAAAGCTAGTAGTAATTGGCATATATATATATATTTTGTGCAGAGCGCAATTTTAATATTAGAGCATTAAAACTGGGTCATGAAGCAAAAGAAATAATAATACAAAGAAGTTTGCGGTGCTGACATAATGGCCTAAAAATAACAGGAAAAGTCATGCTTCTAGATGAAAAACGAAGTGGATAGGCATGCTGTGGACATCAGCCGACGTGCAGGCCTTTTTGTACGAAAAAAGTGGATGGGCATAGTGAGTGCCAGACTTAGGGACCACTGCCAGAGGCCTTTTATATGAAGAAGTGATATGCATAGCATGTGCCAAACTTACAGGATCACTGCCAGAGGCATTTTATATGGAATAAGTTGATATAATGAGAAATCTATGGGTTCGATCTTGTCGTAACCCCCAGATTAGAAGCACATATATATAAACACAAAGATAAGGCCGAATGTCAGTAACACAGTATGGATAAATATAACTAATGACAGGAAATTTAATTTACTGCTTTAAAATAGATGACCCTTGCTTGAATGCCATAATTTAGACTAATAATACGCTATGCAGTTATAATATATATAGAGAGAAATATTTAGATTAAAAAATATACATGAAGATTTTATTTAGCAAAAGAAACATTAAGATTTACAAAATATACATTAAGATTTGACCCCCTCCTTTTCTGCTATTTAAAATAAATCAATCCCACCTTCATTGATTTTATAATAACTGGAATATTTAAATACTGTATTTGATACTTTAAGAGTATATAAAAAAAACTAGCAATTATATAGAAAACAAATAATCAGGCACCTTTTCAGAATTGAATAATATTTATAAAATAAATAAGGTTTTAAAGCGTTAATTACCTTGAGTTCTGGATTCACCCTGGGTAGAAAATCAAGAGTTAAACAAATATATATATATATATTTTATACTAAAATATAAATAAAATGTTGACTCAAAAAACAATCTGGCGGGCGTATTAATTAATAATGTGTTGTTTTAAAAGGGGAAGTTAATAACTTGCTTCATGAAGGTTTACTTAAAAATGACAGAAAAGATTTTTATAAATTAAGCTTGCCAGTTTGCTTGAGATTGGCAAATTAATAATACAAGAATACATATAAAATCAAGTAAGAAAAACGATAAATAAATGACCGCACCAAAGTTAAGGAAAGTTAAGAGCATAAGTGAGAGAATTAAATTTAAGAAATTACTTAAGAGCAAATTACATATTAAAACAAAAAGAAAGTTAAATAATACATTAGAAGAAATCTTGATAGATGAGTTAGGCTAGATTGAGTTGAGGAGATGGCTTGAAAAGTTACCTGGCAATTCTAAGAGTCCAATTTAAAATATTGCATGTGCATGGCAATTGAAAGTTCTTCGGTGGCAACGAGCTTCTATTAGCATTCTAAAATTTTCCAGTCGGGCTCTTACTTCATTACTATGGGAGCATGATATAACGGCAGCAGAAGATGACCCACAAGGGTCGGGAAAAGCTTTTTACTACATCATTTTTAGATTTCAAAACAGCGTGGTGTCTAGTAGCAATCAGTTCTCTCAACAATAGCTCATCTAATCTGTGACTCAAAATTCAGTCATTTTATACTTTTTCTTTATCAATTGTTTTTGAAGATGCAACAGTAAGATAACATTTAAAAATAAATTCAAATCTATTTCCAGATTAGAAATAGATTTGACAACATGTTTATAACAAAAGTATCTTTAATCTTAATTCCATTTTATTTTAAGTAAAACTTTAATTAAAATACCTACCCCAGATTAAAACAATAGGGATTCCACCCTTTAATTATTTTTAGACAATCAACTGTAGCATCTTCCATATTGGATTTTACAAAATATACAGTTTAAAAGAAAAAATACTTTAAAAAGAAAAAGTTGTACAAATGACATATAATAAAATATTAACAAAAAAATCAATGTTTTGTTAGTATTTTGCTCCTATATATATATATTTGAGCCGCACCTATGTATTTTAATAAAAAGAATTAATAATCATAAAATTAATAATAATAAAAATGTTAATTTAAAAGTTAAAATTTTATAATGTAGGTGCTCATCTCAAATGTATACATAAAATATACATACACAAAAAAAAAGGAGCGGGATGGGATATAGGATTTGAACACAGATTAGTAGATGGAACTATGAAGCTCAATCTTAAGCTAAGACTGACTGCTTCAATATATAGGAGCAAATGTATATATTTATAGCATTTAATCTATTAATATAATATCATACAATCATAACCCATAAGAGCATTGAAAAATATAAAATCTAAGTGATTATATATATTTGTCCAACTAATTATTATACATACATTCCTCACAAGGTGATATTTATTGATAATTTGGGTGTTATAATGTGGAGAAAAATTATCCTTCCATTTGCATGGTGTATATTAATATGTTAAATGCTATGTATATACATATTTTATTGCAATTATACTCAAGCTTTGTAATCAAACAAGTTACAATAACTATATATATTGTAACTATATGTGTTACATGGCATAAAGTAACATAGTGTGTGCGAACAAATATATATAAAGTTGAAAGGAAAAGTAAAAATAAACACAGACAAAAATTTTGCAGATATTTTTCTACTCTCCTGGAATAAAATAAAATCATAATAAAGCGTTAAATAATTCTGAATTTAAAATAAAATTTCATTATGAAATAAATAGTTAAAAAGGTCTAATATTTTTATTATTTGTCTTGCGTTGTTAGCCGAGAGGTATCGCAGCCGCCATGCAAGCAAGTAGTTGGTTGCAGACGGTTGTGGGTTCGCGTCCCGGCCGATGCTATGACATATGAGAAAAAAAAATATATTTTTATTATTTGTAATTCTGATTTTGATCTTAAAAACAAGTTTGGTTTATTTTTTATTAATGCTTGTATACATGTCTGTAATCTATTATTGAAAACTTTGTAGATTATGTTTTGATAAGACTGTCAAACTTGCTTTCAAAGGGATTAGAGATATAAGAAAAAAGTTTTTAATTAATTGGTAAATTTCTATTTATGTAGAAATCTTTATACATCACACTTTGATAAAAATTTGAAATTATGCTTTCAAAAGGATTAGAATTGTTTTTAATCAAGAAGAAAACAGTTTTAAAATGTATTTTTATCATCTCAAATGACTCTTTTAAAAAAAGCAAATAAAAATGTTATTTTTGTTTGGATAGTAGTTTTTGAAAAGAAGAATCGGAAAAGTTGGCAACAATTAGCTGGCCAAATTGTCCAGCTGCAAGAGTCTGGTTTTTAATTTGGCCAATATTTTTGGAGAAGCAGTTGGCAGCAAATATAGCTGGCTAGTTTGTTGATTGGCACAATTGGTCTAGAGTTATACAGATAACTGCCATGGATCAGAGATAGCTGAAGTCAAGACAGAAGGAGGCAGTTGCTGCTGCTTCACTATATGGGAGTTTAGATGCACATAGAAGGAACACCCACTTCTCTGTCTCTATAGCCTTAAATGTGGACAAGACAGTTTAATGGCTTGAAGTCTCAGTGGAACCAAGTGAAAAAAACAGCTAGTTTTCCTGAAGTCCAATCCAAGACAGTTGCTTGCCTGGAACAATTCTAGACAGAAGGAAGATCAACTGCAGAGCAATCCTTACCTGGACTATACCTATGTTGATAATGACAGTCACCAAAAACAAAATCACCAAGAGAATTCTATCAGCTTTATGAAGTAGTTATACATATGCTGCTGCATCTATATACAGCGAAGCACCAATAAATGTATATACAAAAGTGAGTTGCATTTAAATAATTCAATTAAAAGACATTTTAAAATTTCAATATTTAATTTAATTAAAGACATTATGATTCGTTAAGAGCAACATGTGATGGTCATACATATATAGAGAGAACATTATTTTTTAAGTAATTTATTAAGAAAAGAAAAAAAATGATATTTTAAACATCTATATTTTTTAAAAGTAATGATTTTGCTTGGATTAAAAAAATATATAAAAGTAAAGAATTAATTAATTGACATCCTATTTTTAAAAAAGGAAGAAATTGAAAAAACAAATCATTTTAGAGTAACCTGTCAAAAAGTATTAAATAATAAAATATACCTGCTGGAGAATTTAACTTTTATCAGTGGTCAAAAAATTAATATTTTTTTAAAAAAAAGATATTAAACTGTTATGAAAGAATTAAACATGATTTTATATACTTTCAATATTGAATTAATTATGAGAATATATTATTGTGATAAATTAAAATATATAATATAAACATCAATGTACATATACATTCCTATGTGCACAACATATATGTTAAATCAAAAATTATGTATTGCAAAATTAATTTTATTTTGACAAAATTGAAATATGTGAAATAGATGTCAGTATGTGGCTGCAATTCAAAATGCACACACATGTATGGTAAATAGGTTATTTAATCATGTATTTTATTTTAAGACAATTCAAACATGTTCATTTTATATCAAGCCACATACCTGTGTGCTGAATTGGTTTTAAGTAAACTTAATAGAACATATATGTGAGCCATAATAATAACTTCAATTGTATATTATTCATGTAAATCACAATGTGATAATTTAAATTTTCTATATTTCTCAAATCAGAAGGCTTAATTAATATGTGTATAGCCTTATTCTAGAGATCTTAATTTCATTTTTTATTGTTATTAATAAACTTGAATTCTTTTGTTAAAATTATTCCAATGAACTTTATCTCTTGATCACAATATAGTAACAGAGCTTATGTTCTCTGAACTAGATTCATGTATAATAGTCTGATATATAAATGGGGATGCTTTTAGTGCTTAAGGAGCATCCAGTATGACTGATAAATCCTGGTTGGCATATAAGATTATATTCTTTAAAATCCCTGCATTACATTTTATTTTAATTTAGTTTTATTAGAATCTAAGTTTATAGTTGGCCAGTACATTAATGGTACTAAGTGGTCAGAGTATTGATGATGATCAGCATATTTTAATATCCCAGCATTATGTCTTTATGGTTGTGTATTCTGATGGATGAGCACTTAGTTTGTGCATCCAAATCATGTTTAAATAAATGCCCCAAACAGAAATAGGCTTACTAGTTAGCCTGGTCTACAGTAGATCCATTTCAAATACAGTCACAAGATTGACTGTTGATTTATTTTTGATTATTATGTATTTCTGATGGATGATTATTTCTTTTGATTATTACTAGTACTTACTTATACTTATTGATAATGCTGGTGGATTTACAGTTAATCATAGTAGCAGTAGAGATGACTGGGATGATCTCACTCTCTTATAATGTATAACATTTCTTATATATATATATATATTTGGATATTATATATATATATATATATTTGGATATTAACATTACTTAATATCTTACTTTAATAGTAAACATTATTTTAAACATTACTTTAAATTTCATTATTTGAAATATTTATATTTTACTTGGTGATGTTAGACACCACTCCACTCTGATTCCCCATCCTGTTACTATATATATATATATATATATATATATATATATATATATATATATATATATATATATATATATATATATATATATATATATATAATAAAATTAATTAGACAAACTAGATAAGTATGTGAATTATCAAAATTATCTAATCACCCAAACCAATACACAGAAAAACCTAACAATTATTTCAGCACTACATAGTATTTGGTCCAAAAACAGGAATATCATTAGATGACCCTGGATATTAACATCTGTTCCCCTCCCTCCACCATACATCTACATAGAATTTAATACCTAAAATTATGAATAAATGATATTACTCAAAAAAGAGAGAAACTCTTGAAAAATACATGCTTACATATATAATACAGTTTACAAATAGCATACCAGTGAATATATCCTATAAAAATATTTCCTACATATAAATAATTATTATAATCAATAAATCAAAATCAAAAATGTATCAATCTAATCAAGAGAATAAATAATACTAACAAAACTCTTGAAAAAAAGCTAACTATACATATTGTAATGGGTAGCAGGCACACTAATATGCATTACTAGAGGATAAAACTAAATCTGTAGTCTAGAAAATAGTTTACTGATGAGGATACCAAGTACAAATGCCTTTCCTAGCCATACTATCATTCAGATATTTAAAATTGCCTCTAAAAGTTGTGGAGAGTGGAGATTCTTGTGAATTATCAATTGGTAGAACAGACAACAGTAAACAAAATACTGAAACAAATCTAACAATCAACAAAACAATATTTATTTACAGTATACACATTAAATATGACAGTTTAAATATGACAAAGCTAAAATAAGTCAGGATTTAAATAAAACAAAGTTCAAGTATGACTGAGTTCAAATAAAACAGAATTCAAACAAAAATGCATTTTAATGTTCATTAACTTTTTCCATGTGAGAATACAGTGTATTTGATATCTGGTGACTTTAAATATTAACCTTCACAAAATTTACATTATAGTATTGGATTATCTTTGAAGTTTAATAATTACTGTATGATTTATCAAGATGTATACACATATATCTCACTTTGAATTAAAAGAACAATCAATCATAAAACAGCTTAAATTCACCATAAATGTTCACACATGCAGGCCATTACAAAATTAAATGTATACATTGTGTATTTTGGATTCTATACTACTTTAAAAGCAAACATAATAAACAGCATCTCACCCAGAGGTCACAGCAAAAATATAATTTATGGAAAGAAATATCTCTGGACCTAAAGCAACATGAAAATCATCCATGAGTACCTCATGTGCAAATAATATATATATATATCATGAGAAGGTAAGTTAATATATATAAAATCAAATGTGGTAGATAAATATCTCAGGATCACTATATAAAAATGTACACACATATGCATATCAATCCTTAATTTTAGATGTCTGTGAATCAAGAAAACTAAACAAGACAAACTGCTTACAAATTTCAGAATAATAAAACCAGCTTATCATGTGATTGATATAACAATGTTCACATCATAGCAAACACACATAGATTATTGTTTCTGAATATCTTCAGTGAGATACTATTTAAAAAAATTAACCAAACCTTCTTATATTTCTTTTTTAAAACTTTTATTCTTTTTTTAAAACAACCTTGACCTAAAACTAAATCATAATTAATAACAATACAGAAGTGATTTTTTTAATTAAAGCTTTCTATGGGAGATGGGGGGGGGGGTTTAAATTAAAAAAACAAACAAATTGTTTTTCTGTTTCAAATGTTTAAAAGAAAACAGACTATTATACCATCAGCAAAAATAAGAGAATTTTAATATTCAACAATCTACCACAATATCAAATCTGCTGTCAAAGAGAAAAAATATTTTTTTATAATATCTAAATACTAAAATAAGTCAATATAAATACATAAATCATTTAGGTTATAAATATTAAAACATAAATACACAGATTAGTATTAGTTAATAATAAAAGTTATATAAATCCCCAAATCATTTAAATTAAATATCACTGGCTTGTTGGTAATGTAAGGAACTGCCTTATAAAGTAGTTCATAAATAAAAAAGTTATTTTTAAGTCCAAGGGAAAAGACAGTGAAGGAGATATTCTTTTTCAAAAAAGTTGAATTCTATATAAATGTACATATAAGTAGGTAGATGGGGTTTGAACTTAAGGTTTTTCAGTCTGTATTTGTCCTCCATTCCATCTCAAGCAACTGATACACATGACTACACACATGCAAAAATATAAATAATTCCCAATATATGTATTTCATGCAGAAACAGCACTCATCAGTTTGGCCAGATCATAATCTCCCACATGTATAAACAATCAGTGCACTTTATATCAAAATAGCAATTTCTTAAACTTTGCTGGACAGGCTTCCATCTTCTTACCCCCTAACTATTCAACTGTCCATTTGATTAAAAAATGAATGATGGAATGCTCAAGTCACTTATTGGATTTGATATTGTAGTCATACCCATATAGACATCATGTCAATCTAACCCCTTGTATTACCAGTCCAGTAAAGTTTATAAATTGCTTTCTTAATATAAACTGAGCACTGGATGTGTATATGTTTGGGAGATTATGATCTGGCCCAACTGATGAGTGCTGGTTCTGCATGAAATACATATATTGGGGATCATTTATCTTTTTTTCATGTATGTGATGTGTATAAATTGCTTGAGATAAAGTGGAGGATAAATATAGACTGAAAAATCGTAAATTCAAATCTCTATACTTAACATATATAGAAAACATTCAGCAATAAGCAAATGTATATATATATATTGTACCCTTACTTCTCGATATATGATATAATTTTAAATATGACTAGCTCAATTAAATCATTATGCTCAGCTAAAATATGTACAACTATCTTTAATATATTTTTATAATATTATAACTTATCAGATTAATATAGTTCAATATAATGTACTAATTAAATAAGTATTTAATTAAAATCATGAGACTGTGAAGTGAAGTTACAATTGGTAATTAGATTTACATTGAATCAATGTCTTTCCAAGACACTGTCTCAATGGCATAAGAATACTATTACCTCTTTATTATCTCATTACTAACTCTACAGCATTCTTATGACTTTTATAAATGAATTATCTTTAATAATAATAGATAAATAAATCTCAATCTTTTGTTAAGGAACTATAATTAAATGATCTCAGGTTCTTCTAATTATCTTAAAGTAATAATAATTCATGTAGATAGGAATGATAAGGGATTTAATATCAAACTTAAATACACCTAACTTATTCTAATAACAATAACTAACAATAATAATAATCTTTAGTGTATAGCTTAATCTTATCTATTTGATTATACCATTAATCATTAAGAAAATAAGTAAATCATATGCATGTCTTTAATTTCCATATAGTATCTTAATTTTAAAATATACTAAATCTTATAATTTAACAATCTGTGGCAATAAATAATATTATATGTTAATGTCTATCAATTTCTATAAATTATATTAATAAAATATTGTGTTTCTTTCTCAAATAATAAAATAATAAATTCATATTGTGCAAATATTATGTACATTCAAATTATCTGTTGTCAAATGCTGTGGTGTAAAATAATGAATTCGACACACTTTTAAATAACTTAAACAAATTTATTTACATTAACTTTAACAAATAACTTATTTACACTATTTACATTTAAATGGAACTAAAGAAAATAAACAAAAAATAAGAAAAATAATAATACAAGATTTTACACTGTTACTATTTCCATAATCATAAATAGATAATTTATACATTTCTTAAAATGTTCTATCAATACATTTAATTAAGTTTATGACTTTAAATTTTAATAATCATCATTTGTCCTCAGTTAATACAAGAAAAAGGTTTTATGTGAGATATCATTTATGTAACATGTATGTAAATAAACAAACTTTAATAATTAAAAATGCTATTTCACTTAAGTCTTACTGTTATTTATATTATAATGTATTAGGATGTATTACATTTACCATCAGTATTACTCAAATATTAATTACTGTATAAACTGATGCAACTTTGTAATATAACAACAATTATATTATATTATAACCATTTATTTCATTCCAATATAATGTTATATTACATGTCTTATCAAAATATGCAATACGTATATGTACTTTTAAAAATAATATTTTAAAAATTATTCAACAACTTCAAATTTTATAAAGCACCATATTAAATAAAATTCTATGATTCTTTTCATATAAATTATTACTCTTTTTTTTTTTTTACTTGTTATTCTTATTCCTTCCTAATAAACTTCTATCTACAAAAGTCATTTTAACCTTATTTAGTTTCAGAAAATAAATGACCAATTTTAAAACAAAATAATAAGATCCAAACTCTCTTATACCTCATCCTCAGTATACAATAAGCCTTCAATCAAGATATAAATTTCTATGTAAAATTAACTTACTTATCTAATAAAAATAAAAATAAAATATAGACTTTATATACTTCTTACTAACTTTAAAAGAAAAATAAATAACTTACACTAGTATAATAAATCTAATTTCTAATATTGGAAAGAAAATTAAAATTTATTCAGAAAGAATCATATAATTATTTCTAGGGTATAATATTACGTTGTACTAAATTTATATCATCAATTTAAAATATGATATTAAAATAAAACTGTATTATTAATCTTAGTGTGTATATTATTTAAATATTAATACATTCATTCAATAATCATATAAATTTGGTTGATCTAAAGAAAACATAGTAAATACATCAAATTATTATTATTATTACACAATTTTACCATAAATGATACTTCAATGCACAGTCCGTCACAAGATGTCCTCCAGGATTCCAGTTTTACAAAATAATTTCACATTTACACTCAACAACTATTCTTTAAAATATTACGTGTTGTATAATTATAAAATAAACTTTATGCAATAAAAAGTTATATTAATATTTAGCTTTTAAAAGAAAAAAATGTAAATGTACCTTTCCTATCTTTAATAAATCAATAATTAATTAAATATTTATGTTAGTTAATAAATAAAACATTACATAACATCCAACGGTGTCTTCTTCCAGCTATAATTGTTCTTTTTCCTAGGCACAAATTTTCACCAAACATTACTTCCTTTTCCGGTACATCACGTGTTTTTAAAAGTTTTTATGGAATAAATGAAAACGTTCTTTTTTTTTTAAAAATAAAATAAAATAAAAGTCAGTTCCATCATAAGAAGAAAATAATAATTAAAATAGTTTATGAGATCCGAATTCATTTCTTCTTAAGGAAAAATATTATTATCTAAAAGTTATCATTTTTAGAATTAGTCTATAATTTACAAAGTTCTGATTTAATTATTTTTAATTGATTTGGATATCCATGTAGATTTGATTTGCGCATTCCGTAACAGATATTTAGGTAAGATTACTTTTAAAGTCTTCTATACGACCAGCGTTCAGACTTTAATAATACAATAATTTTTTACTTACAAGTATTTCTTGGCCAATTAAACTTCCGATTTATTTGCCTTATAAAATTATCAAAATTTAGTCTTTTAAACTATAAAGACTTAACAAGGCAAACATTTATGTAATCATTATTATTTATTATCTTTACTAAGTTATATACTTAGATTTATAATTCACAAATACTTTCTTCATAAAGAAGTATTTCTCATTCTTTTAAATATCTATTTTATAAAAAATTAATTACCATCAGCTTTTAAAATTATATAAGGTCCAACGTATTATTTTTATACATCTAGAAACTCTCCAAGTTAATCCAGCGTTTGTTAAATTTTTAGTATAAAGCCTCCAATATATTTTATCCTCATACGATGTCCTCATGATTACTTGATAGTAAATTGAGCTTTAATAGGAAACGATCAATAGGGAACTATAATAAATTAACACTGCATATTTATTGGTAACTTTTATAAATTATTTTAAAAAAACTACTCTCTAATAATTTTAAAACGATTTTGAGAGCGTCTATAATCACTTAGCTATTTCTAATAGCACCTTTTACTTTAAGAATTTCAATCACAAGTCCCCTCCAAACAATTGAACCTTGGTTTTATACTGGAAGAAAACTCCCACTTGATTGGTGAGTTAAACAATCGACTTGCTAGCTTATTTACATATTTTACCAACAAGACAGAATTAAAAATAAATAATGACTTATTTAATATTTATTATTTATCACACTATTAAATTCTTAAATTAATATTCATCATTTATTTAGATCTATTAAACATTTTTTTAAAAATATACTTTCTTACTTTATTTCACTTTTAACTTTTATAAGATTATTTTTATAAATAAACTAAGTCTATTTTTATTCGTTATGTTTTTAAACAGTATTTTAAAAATCAGATTTAATATTTTACATTAATTATCTTTATTTTTATTTCATGATAGCCAAAATAATATTTATAAATTTTATAACAGAATTTTTAAAATAGCTTTGCAACTTTACTACAAACTCCCAAGCATGTGTGTGTGTGTCTAACTAACATCTGTTTTTTACAACAGAGCTACAGACACTTGTAATAATCTAAAAATAAACCAACAATTCATTTTTTAAAAATAAATATTTTTAAAATAAATACTATATTATAACAGCTCTTAAAATAATAATTCGATATTATTAAAATCAAATATCAATCTTCTATCATGTAATACTAATAATTAAAATATTTATATTCATTTATTAAATATTAATTTTTATCAACAATAAATATATGCATTTAATTTTAACTTGTCTTTTTTAAAACATTAACTTTAAACATTTATTTATTAAATTTATTAATGCAGTATTGCTTATGGCCAGTTTTCCCAACCATATATCATTATCATTCCCATTGAAATGTCTCTCTCAAACATCAGCACAATTTTCACATATCAAACACTCATGAATTACTTTAATTACACTTTTTAAAAGATTGTTATAAACAAAATTAACATCATATAGTTAAATATATCTTAAATTTAAAATTTTTTAAATAGATTGATACATCAATTTATGGAGACCCATACAAAAGGGCACAATATATATATATGCAAATCAAGCTCCTTAGTGATTTACATATGAAGTCTCTTCATTTACTGGTTTTCAATTTTGTAAAGAGTTGTCATGAAATGTTTTCTTTAATATTGAGAAGTGCTTTTGTTGGTAGTTAGCATGTTGTTGGTTCAAACCCAACAAGCAAAGTTGGACATTTACTGGCTATGGAATATATACAGAGGAAGTGAAGTCTGTTCAGATGGTGATTGACAACACATATTCATTTTTTCAGCTGCTGGAAAATTTTCAGTGTACATCATGTTAAACATGCAAAAAGGTCTGATGACAAGAAGAAGCATGATCAATGACAAATAGAAGCAGAATAACCAGGATAATTCTGAATGGTCTTAAAGTGAACAAATTTTTATTTAACAAGCCAGTAGTTACCTGTTTACACAATTATCTAATTAAATGAACTTGATTACTAAATTCTTTAATTAAATAAACCAGTAATTATGGTAATTTTGACTTACACCCAATGCGGCCACTTGATGGCATTGTTTCTCTGCAAAAGCACAGAAATATGCCATTTACATGGCCCAACTTACAGTCTATAGAACAGTTCTGTTCATATTAACTGTTAGCTGGCATAGATGGCATTGAACCCTGTACTTTGTGTCACTATGGACATAGTGCACACTTCACAGATCACTACCATAGGATGTGAGGGTGTATGGAATTCACCTGGCAATAGATGTTTTTATGTGCATTCAAAGTAACAATCTTACACCTTACCAATTGCAAGCCCATCACTACATTTCCCTACACAACTTGGAAGGTGAAAACCAATTGCAAAAGGATATGTCCCAGAACCATTTCACATAAGTCATGTGTAAAGGCATGTTTGCAGGAGAACAGCTACAAGAGTAATGAAATGGCTGACATTGTACATTGTTTTGGAAATCATAATCTTGATTTGCTCAGAGTAGTGCATATATTAGCCAATTGTCCTCCCCCCCCCCAAATTCCAGTGCTACATGCTGAAAGCTTGGTTTGCTCAGAGTAGTGCATGTTTTGTCAGCAAAACCATCAGGCATCCCCCACATCTTCCAGCGCTACATGCTGAAAGCTTGGTTTGATCAAACTAGTGCATATATTGGGCAATCCTTCAAATCAGCAAAACCATCAGACCCCTCTGCATAAAATGTAATTTAGAAAATAATGTTTGTTCATAAATTTTACTTTGAAAAATAAAATTGTCGAGAACAAAAAGCAAAAAATTATCAGCCCGGTAACGTTACATTTCATTATTTTGCAAGTAATAATGCTATCAAGTGGCCACATTGGGCATAAGTCACAACAACTGTAATTATTTTCATTCATTTGATTTACAATTTTTTTAAATTAAATAAATCTTGTTTATAGATGACACAAAAAATATTGATTAAAATCCAACATTTTCAAAAACAGTTTTAATTGATAAAAATACAAAATAATTGAATAAAATATATTAATAATTTGTATTAGTCATTCATTAGACTAGAGATTATTCAATAATGAATAATATTTCTGTAGTATAATTATTACTACACCACTCTCACACAAGGTAAGATCTAGTTTCTATCCACTTTTAACACCTTGTGGGAAGGATGTAGTCCTAAGCATATAAACAAAGATGTGTGAAATTTAATTAAAATAAATCAGTTTCCTTATCTTTTTAAAACTAAAAAAATTTGACTTAAATTTATTGTAAACACAGACCTTTAACAAAGTGTGCATATATAATACCAATCTATATATTGAAGCAGTCAAACTTAGCTTAAGATTGAGCTTCATAGTTCCATTTACTAACCTGTATTCAAACCCTATATCCCATCCCATTCCTTTTGTCATGTATATATATTTTATGTGTATATGTGAGATGTGCACCTAAGTTATAAAATTTTAACGTTTCAATAACATTTTTAAAAAATTATTATTAATTCTTTTTATTAATTATTAGTTCTTTTTTATTAAAGTATTATAGGTGCAGCTCAAATATATATATAGGAGCAAAAACTTACTAACAAAAGATTGATGTTTTAAAGATTTTATTATACATCATTTTTTAAACTTTTTCTTTTTAAATTGCTTGTTTTTTCTTTTAAACTGTATATTTTGTATAATCCAATATGGAAGATGCAACGGGTAATTCTCCAAAAATAATTAAAGGGTTGGAAACACTATTGTTTTAATCTGGGAAGGTCTTTTAATTAAAGTTTTACTTAAAATGGGATTAAGATTTTCTTTTATTATAAACATTTTTGTCAAATCTATTTCTAATCTGGAAATAGATTTGAATTTATTTTTGGATGTTATCTAACAGTTGCATCTTTCAAAAACAATGAACTAAATAATTAAAAGCATTGCAGAAATACCTGGGCATAGTATAAAATGGCCGGTTTTTAAATCATCAACAGAATAGCTACTATTGAGAGAACTGTATTGTAAACATATTACACGTTGCTTGAAACTTAAAATGATGTAGTAGTAAATCCAGCACCCTTCTCGGCCCTGTTGGGTCATCATCTTCCACTGACATTATATCATGCTCCCGTAGTAATGAAGAAAAAGCCTGACTGGAGAATTGTGGAATGCTAAATAAAAGCTTGCTGTTATTTAAGAACCAATTGCCATGCATGAGCAGACTTTAAAACATGGACTCTTTAAATAGTGCAAGGTAAATTTTCAAGCCGCAAGTAAAATTAGTCTAACTAATCTCAAAATCTATTATCAAGACTTCTTCTCCTAATGTATTATTTAACTTTATTTCTAATATAATATGTAAATTGCTCTTAAATAATTTCTATAAATCTAACTTTCCCTCTTATGCTCCAACTTTCTTTAATTTTGTTGCGGTCATTTATTTATTACTTGATTTTATATGTGTTTTTATTATTAATATGCCACTCTCACACAATCTGATGAGTTGAATTTCTAAAATCATTTCTTTCTTTTAAAGTAAACCTCTATGAATTAATGTCCCCTTACAATATAATGCATTATTAATTAATACACTCGCCAGATTGTTTTTCAAGTCAACATTTTATTTATATTTTAGTATAAAAATATATTTGTTTAACTCTGGATTTTCTACCCGGGGTGAATCCAGAACGTAGGCTAATTAACACTTTGAAATTTTAACATATTATTTATTCATTTCTGAAAAGGTGACCGATTAGATTTTTTTTTATAACTGCTAATTTTATTTTTACATACTCTTAAAATATCAAATACAGTACTTAAATATTCCAGTTATTGTAAAATAAATGAAGGTGGAATTGATTTATTTTAAATAGCAGAAAAGGGAAGGAGGTAAATCTTAATGTTTCTTTTACTAAATAAAATCTTAATGTATATTTTATTTAGAGAAATCGCTCTCTATATATAACTGCATAGCATATTATTTGTCTAAATTATAGTATTCAAACTAGGATCATTTATTTTTAAAGCAGTAAAACTTATTCAATGTCATTAGTAACATTTACCCGTACTGCATTACTGACATTCGACCTATCTTCATATATATATTACGTGCTTCTAATCTTCTAATCTGGGGGTTGTGACAAGTTTGAACCCATAGATTTCTTTTCAAGCCTTGTCCTGAGGATAGTTAATCTTCCCAGGACCATTTATTTCGTATAAAAAGGCCTCTGGTGGTGATTCCCTAAGTCTGGCACACACTATGCCTATCCACTTTCTTCGCATCTAGGCCTGCATGTCAGCGATGATCCACGACATGCCTACCCACTTCATTCTCATCCAGAAGCATGACCATTTCCTCTTAGTTATTTTTGGCTATTATGTCAGTACCACTCAAACTTCGTATTATTATTTCTTTTGCTTATGACCTAATTTTAGTGCTGTAATAATATTAAAATTGCGCTCTGCTCAAAATATATATAAATTCCGAATATTATTAACTTTATTAATTTATAATGTTATTTCAATCTTATTATACAGTCCCACCATCATAATGTATTACTGTATTTAAGAGTATTTGCCTTGGGGAAAATAAGCGTTCTTCTTACCAGCGCTAATTAGCAGAATTTTCATTAAGTATTTTTGTCATATAATCAAATATGTTTTCAAATGTATTTTATTTATTTTCATGATTATAATGGTGTAAAAATGGTTTATACTATATCTGTAATGAATCTCGGAATGCTCCCTGAAATAATGTTCATCACCATGTTTCAGAACAGTAGCCCAAAGCGTTAAAAGCAATTTTATGTAAATTCTTTCTAATAATCAATTGGCATCTTAATATTGGACCCACCAAAGATGTATGTTTATTTATAATATATCATTCAGCTAATAAAGAGCATATGAGAAATAATAGCATGAATGACACTATGTAATCCTCTATCGCTTGCTCATTCACGCACATACTAATGTTTGCAATTAATTTATAAATGTATATAAACAATTTGTCACTATATTAAACTAATTTTTATTATCCAACTTGTTTGAGTAGTTTGAATTCCTCTTTTCTCCACTTCCAAAAGTACAGCCATGCTTATAGATATTTTAGTTAAGTCATAGTTAATAATCTCTCAGTCTTCTCCGCTTTGCTAGTTGGTCAGATTAAAATTAATTCTCATGTGCCATCACTATTATGTTATTCATTAGGTGTTATATCTGGGACTTAGATAGTGGGTTCAAATCCAGGCCGGTCCCTGACCTAAATCTCAGGCTTGACTGGGTTTGAAGTACATTTTGTGAGTTCCAGCTCATGTTAGATGGATAAACATGTTTTGACTGGTACAATATATATATATAATGTAGATTGTAAAAGACCCCAAAAGAGATGAATGGATGAAATAAGAAAGTGTGCAGGAGTGATGACAGAAGAGACTAGAAATTGGAGAAGATGGATTGAACTTAGAGAGCCCTTCATCCAACGGTGGATTAATAATCATTGACAATGATGATAACTTAATGTAACTTATGAAAGCTGAATTTGATTTATAATTTGCCAATAACTATACTATTTTTAAAAAGAAATTAAAGATTTAGATAGAAGAGTGATTTTCTCAATATATAAATATTTTAACATATAAATAATAAACCAGAAAATGAATTCTATGAAACTAATTAGCATATATAAACAATTATATAATTATAAAACACACACTTAAGATATATCCAAGACCCATCAAAACATACTTAAACTGATTAACTGGCTTTATTACATTTATTTAATATGCTTTTGACCTATGTCTTAGATAAATTATTTATTTATGATTGTTACATAAACACACAGAGGCAAACCTCTTCATATACTAGTGCTACTCAATACAAGCCAGAATAATCAATGGATGCAGGAAGGTTTGTGCACAAAATACTTATCCATTGCCTACTCATCCAATATCCCCAGAGCAATTTCTAGCTTGTGGCTTTCATCAGTGAGGAGCCTTGGATCTGAGCTGAGTTCAGATCTATACATCTATACAAGCTAATGAGCTTAGCTTGAAAACATTATTGTGTCTTCATTTTGGAATCAAAGCTTTATAGTTAGTAAAAAAAGTGAAAGGTGGCTGCTGGAGGGTTGCAACAAATCCTAAGATCCAGATTCAGTGCTGTCAGATCCAAGGCTCCTCACTGATGAAGCCACAAGCTAGAAACTAGTCTGGAGATATTGGATGAGTAGGCACTAGATAGGGATTTTATGCACAAATCTTCCTGTATTCATTGATTACTCTGTCTTGCACTGAGTAGTGCTGCTGTATGGAGAGGTTTGCCTATGTGAAAACAGCTTGGGTAAGCATAAAGAATGATAAACATGATGTTTGATTGTTACATACGTACACACACACACACATATAGAGAAAGAGCTCAAACTATCATTTCTGATGTGGATATTTAGATGCCTTCTAGTTTAACATTTATAATGATAAAGGAAAGTGAAAATTTTTAAACTACAACATAATTTATTAGAGATTTTAAAATGAGGAATGCATTGAATATCTGAAATCAGATTAGTTACATATATTTATTCAGTATAAAAGTCAATTATATATATATCCCCTTCTCATTTCAGATGATCACTTTTCAAGTCCATAGTGTTGTCTTCTTTATAAAATATAAAACTGACTATCTGAAATAAGGAGTTTATATTGTTTAGATCACAACACCAAAGAAAATAATTAAAATATTATTTAGAAGTGAGAAGGTTTAATCATGGAACAATGTAAAAAGTATCTGAAAATTAAATTTAAATAAAATTAATTTTACTATGTTGAAAAAAATTTAGAATGATCAAAGAAGAATTGAAGAAGTAAAATGTCATTTGATTTTTTTTTTTAAATAAATGTAAAATAAATAGAATGTTAAAAAAAAACAATAGAAAAAAAAACTATTTTTAAAAAATATTGAATATGCAGGACATTTTTTAAATATTAATAGAATATTAGAAAATAAGCTATATATAATATAACATGAATAGAAATGGTTATATAATAAAAAAAATAGAATTGAAAAAACAAAAAGACAATCATTTTAATTAAAATAAAAAATAATTATAAGAAAGAAAAAATAAATAGTTTTATAAATACAATACATTAAAAACTGATGCTACAAACGAAAAGATATAGCTTCAGGATTTGTAGTCCTTAAATATATAACATTTATGAATGGATATATATAATAATTACTAGTGTGGAATCTGCAGATATTATAAATAATTTTAAATGCTTTCTCTTCCGCCGTTTATCGGAAAAGCTTTTTTTAGAGTTATTAACACGCTCATTATATTACATTTTTTAGTACAAGTTTAATAAGTTAATTTACGTGATTTATGACTTGATTTTTTTACAATTATAGTCAAAAAGTAATCTGAACTAAACACAGAAATATAACAAAAAGGAATAGAAAAATAAATCTACAGTAAAATAAATTGTAATATATTCAGAAGTAAAACAATCTTCACACATACTATTTTCATATATTATAAATACTGTGCTATATAAAAAGTAAATATTTATCAATGTAATAAAATAAATTATGGAAAAAGTGAATAATGAACATTTAATAATAAGTGAAGATATAGCCAAAGATGAGTTAAAACATGACAGAAAAATAATGGGGATATATATGAAAAAATGAATAAAGATCCAGGAAACAAGATAAAATATAAAATTTTATTGAATTATATGAAGCAGACTCAATTAATTAATGAAAAAGAGTAAAGGTTTTTATACTTTACTGAGTTTGGATAATCGTGTATTTGGGAAAATAAAAGTACACAAAGTTAATATGTCAACAAGTCTAATTTTGGATTTTAATGAATATATTACTAAAGATATATAAATAATTGCTGCTGCAATAGATTTTGATAAATATTGGTTAAAAACTTAGAAGAGATTGTAAACAAATCAAGGATAAAAAGATTAGGTAGAAATGGAATAAATACATCATTTAATATGAAAGAAATTTATTACAATGTACCAAAAAAAAAAAGACAATATGAAAATATTAAATAAAATTAAAATGGATATATATTATTAAAAAAGCTTTGTTACTTATCCCATAAGTGATGCTTTACATTGCAAATATAAACAAGAATTCTGGAAAATAACACAAGGGTAGATTATGGGTAGTAATATTTAATAGATCATCAATAGTTATTGACTATATAGAAAAAAAATTGCTAAATATATTATAAACAAAGAGATTATAGAGTATTATAAATATAATGACAATATAATGTAATGGGATGGAGGGTATCAAAGTGGGTGATAGAAAGAAAGAAAAGACATGAACATGGGGTGATGGGAAAACATCATCATCACTCCCAGTACATACAATATTTCAAATATCAATAGTTTACAAAGGTATATGCAAGTAATATTAAAGGGGATCAGTATAAAATATTTAATAGGAGCATGAGATCAAGAGATCTCTGAGATCATTGAGAGATCAGCCACCTAACTCATAAGAGCAACTAAAATAACTATATATCAACCAGCATTATAATTTAAAAAATAAGTACAAATAAATAATCGAGAGAAATAACTTACATCATCATCATTGATGGGAATAAACAAATTAATACAGTAAATCAGAATAAAATCAACAGTCCATCTTGTGGCTGGATTTGAACAATAAAAAATATAAATCAACAGTCAACATTGTGACTGGATTGGAAATGGGTCTTCTGTAGACCAGGCTAACTATTGAGCCTTTGCCATCTTGGGCAATTATTTACACATAACTTGGGTACACGAGCTTAGTGCCCATCCATTAAAATACACAATAATCAGAAATCAAAACAATAATGCTGGGACATTAAAACCTGCTGATCATCATCAATGCTCTGGCCTCTTAGTACCATTAATGTACTGTCCAACTATAAACTTAAATTTTTAATAAGACCAAAGCAAAATAAAAGATAATAGTGCATGGGCTTTAAAGAGTATCCTTTTTTGTGCCAACCAGGATGATGATTGATAATCTCTGGATGCCCCAAAAGCACTAAGTACACATCCCCATTTATATATTCATCCTGTGCATGAATCTAGCTCAGAGAACATAAGCTCTATTACCGTTTGTGACCAAGAGATGATGGAAACAATTTTTAACAATTATATAAGTTTATTAATAACAATAAAAAAATGGTATTTAAGGTCTGATTTTGAATAATATACAATATTATATATACAATTAAAGTTATTCGATTGATTTACAATATTTCTTAATAAGTTTCTATAAATGCATACACATACATACACATATCCGTACACAGATGTGCATTTTATAATATAAAATCAAACATTTCAATTAACTATAAAAAATGATTAAATTGTACACATGTGTTATTATTGATAAGCATTTGTATTTGCAATACAATTGACAGATATACACACACATACATGCGTATATGTGAAATTTCTGAACATATTAAACTTGTTCTACAATAATACATGATTAAGCATTTAAATTATATTTTAAATAATACAGATCCTTAAGCTAGGTTTACTAAAATGCGTACATAGAATTGCACAGATTATTAACAAATTTAATTTTGTCAAACAATAAATAATTTTTACATAAAATTTACATATTTAATCAATATATAAAAAAAATCACTTTATCAAATTCTATTACAGCTTTCTTTATTCTTTTTTTTTTTTTTAAAAAGTATAGTTAATTTTTGAGAGATTAGAAAGCTTTTTATCAGGTTATCTCTTAACTAATTATAAACGTCTTTAATTTTAAAAATATAGATTTAAAATGTCTTCCCAAATGAATTATTTAAAAACAACTCACTTTTATATACACATTTATCTGTGCTTCTGTTCACATATGTAGACACAGCAGCATATGTATAATTACTTCTTTTTCAGCTGGTGTTTCTCTTGGGCAAGTTGTTTTTTGGTCAATCCAGACAATTGTCATCATCACGTAAAAGTATATAATTCAGGTGTGGTTGGCTTTTTTCCCTTCTGAAGTCAGTTCCATGTATATTTGGATTTTGTAAGCTTCAGGTCAGCAAGCTATTTTCCAGAACACTTTTAAGACTATGAATTACAAAGAATCTTGACCCTTTTCCTCCATGTAAATTCAAACTCTTTTAGCGAACTGTAGAGCAGCCACTTCCTTGCATTCTTAAATCCTCATGGCAGTTCTCTTGATAATTATTCTAGCTATATTTACAGCTAGCTTTACTATGGCCATTTTCTACTACAGTTCTTCACAAAATATTTTAGACAACTTTACAGCTAGCTCTTCTGCTAACTCTTATAAAACTGCAAGCCAAACTGTTCTCTTCAAAAATCACTATCCAGACTAACTGATATTTTTTTTATCAGTCTTTTATAACCTTGGTTAGGTCAGGTGATAAAAACACAATGGCTGTTTTCAGTCTGTCTAATCCATTTGAAAACAAGCTGGAAATTTCTATCAAAGTGTGATATTCATGTTTTTACTTTAATCTTTGGAATTTTACCAAAGGTGTGATAATCCTTTAGAATTTTTCATCTACAAAGATTTTTTAACTACATAGTAGAAATGCAAACAAGCATTAATTTAAAAAGATATTTTGTACAAGTTTTAATTAAAAGATTTAAAAAAATAAATTATGCTTTTTTTTTTTGTTAATTTCAAAATCAGAATTACAAATATTATTTATCAGATCTTTTTAAAATATTTATTTCACAATGAAATTTTACTTTAAACCCAGAGTTATTTAACCCTTTACTTATTATTATTTTATTTTAGGAAATATAGAAAAATATCTACAAAAATTTATCCTGTGTTTATTTCTACTTTTCCTTTATTTTACACATATATATATGCACATACACTATATTAGTGTGTGTTATGTAATCCAACTAGTTACAATAATTATAACAGGAATTAATAGAGGTATAGTTGGCACATTTAAGAAATTAAATAATAAATACAATATTAGATTTACAATGAAAATAAAAAGTGATTAAAATAGTTGGGCATGTTTTTTTTTTTTTTTTTTATAAAAAAGGTTAATGGAGGAATATTTTTAAAATAATATATTAATAATTTAAAAAATATGAATAATTAATTCAAATTTATACCAATCATAGTCTCAAAAATAGCAGCTGTGAAAGGTTTTAAACTAAAAAATGATATGTTAATATTAAAGGTTATAGAGTTGACAAAGATTATGTTGTGGAAATGGGATGGAGCAGAATATGGGAAAATTTAGAGTGGGGAATGGAAAATAAAGTGGCTAACAGGTTTATTCACCAAAGTCATAGTCCAATTTTGGATTCATAGAAGAAAAATTTACCAAGATGTAAGTGAATACCTGTTTTATTATTTTTTCATCTTTATAAGAAATTTTGGATCAGTTTTCACTCAAGAATAATTGAGATTTTTATCAGTCCAGATATGCCAATGTCTGCCATTAGAAATAGACCAAAGCTAGGTTAAATAATTCTAGGAATCATTAGAATAATATAAAACCTTGGAAAATAATTTTAAAACAAACCAAATAATTCTAAAAAGAATACAGACACTAGAAATCCAAATGTCTTGTTAGAATAAACAGAGAAATCATTTGGACATCAAAGCTCATAGAAAACGTGGAAAATAAAATGTTAATGAAGACGGTTTTAAGAATTTCATAGTTGCATCAGATATTAGAAATGTGAAACAAGTTTCTATGCCTGAAAACCAGTCAGAGAAGACAGAAAATGACCTAGGGATTATTATAGATACAAAAATTAATCATAAAACTAAAGGAAAAAAAGAAATTCCAGGGTTAGATTGTTTACAGGAAAAAAGATACATCATAATGTCAAACCGGAAGTTGCTGAATGCAGTTAAACAGTGTAGATCAGAAAATCATGTTAAACTTTAATTCGATCTCAATTTTAGAATTGAACATTATAGATTATGACTGAAGCTATCTCCCTGCACAAAAATCAGGTTTCTCCAATGATCAGAACAGAAGTTATTAGCCCATTTCCAGTGTGGGAGCCTCAAAAAAATTTTTTTTTTCCAAATTAACACAGAATTACAACAAAGTGAGTCATGAGCAAAAAAAGTAATAATTCAAAGACAAAATTAGTACAAATGATGTTTTAGACCTAAACAGAGACATTGAAGCTGCAAATTATTCATCCTCTTTCAAGAAATAATGATTGAGAACATTCCAAAGTTTAACAACAAACATTCAGATTATACAACTGAATTCTTGATTACCAAGCAAGACTAAAATTCAATCATAGGAAGCAGAACCCAAGTAGTATCAACAAATAAGGTGTGTACGGTTAATACATACATTTTCCACATCTCTTTCCCCTTTCATATGCATCCTTCCCCTTTCACCATGTTGCCCCTAAATTTCATTTCTACCATTCTTTGTAAACCTCTTATTTAACTGTATTTGTACCTTTTTTTTTTATGAATAAAGTTTCATCACTAAGAAAAAAAACAAGCAAATTAACAAAAATTAGAATTTTAGAATAATTATATAGAAATAACTTATTAAAACTAAGAGATTAAAATAATTTTAGACAAAAATTATATATAAAAGAAAAATATATATACATAAGAAATGTTTTTCAATATCATGTTTAGTGGATTTTATAAAAAATTGAATGTTTTCAAATGATATAAAAATAGGATATACATAATTATAAAAGCAATGATAACTTAAGAAATAAAACAGAGATAGTTTATAAAATTACATGTAATCAATCTAATATAATTTATTTAGATCAATCAGAATGACCATAAATGAAAGAAGTAAATACCATGATAGAGCAGTGATTCTCAACCTATGGTATACATATCACCACTTTTTAAAAATTATATTTAAATAATTTATTTAAAAAATTGAAGATAAAGCTATTAAATTTTTAATGCCATTTTGCACCAACTATTTATGTGAAATGTTTTATTCAAAAAATAAATATAGAACAAATTAATACTTGAGTCTGATTTATGCTTAAAATTAAGTAATATAGAGTATGCTATTAAAAAAATTATGTTTTGCAAATCAAGCTTGAGATTCTCATTAATTTTAATTAAAGTTTTTTAAAATAATATTTTGATTATTAATTTCTATATCTATAAAATGATAAGTGAAACAAATAGTACCAAATGATGTAATTTGCTAAAAATCCTGAATTTAAATTATTAATATGATACTGAAATGACCATCTTTACTAAAAAAAACTGTTGTTAAAAATCTGGCAAAAAGGAGCATCTGCAATAGATATTAATAATTATGTATGTTTAACAATAAACTTGCTCTTACACTATTAAATACATGTTAAAGAAAAAAGTTGCATTCTATGGAATAGTTCTGGACTTATTTAATATGGGAAAAATATAACTAGAATTTCTTCTCATAGACAAAAAATACTTTATTATGAACATTTTGGCAATTATAAAATTCTAATATACACCTGGGTCTCATTATATGCGGTAGATAGGTTCCTCAGAAAATGCACACAAAAGAAATCACACAAAAATAGACTTAACTTACCTTGAAAAATGGGGGATACGTACTGTAATTTTCCAAAAATTGCATAAAAGCAAAGCAACAATGTAAAATTACTTTAAAATTCGCATAAAAAAAAAATACGAAAATAAAATATGACTAATAAAAAATTTCAAATTTGAAAAAAATTGATACAAGACAAACTTTTTTTACTTTTTTTTATTACTACAGTATTTAATTTTATTCAAAACAATATATTTTTATGCGTAATTTACATTTTTTTCATACATGTACGGTATTTTAATTATTATCGTATTTGAGACATCAGATTCCTCATGATATGATGTGATGTGAGGTACTGTAGCTTATCCTTAAACAAAGTCAAGAGGAAATACAACTAAAATGTTTTCCAATCGCTATTGATCCTTCCCATTTCGCTAAGCGATCTAAAATTGAAATTTTTGTTTCCAAAGAAATTCATTTTCTTGAGTGTTTTTTTTTTAAGTTTAAAATAAAAGTAAGAACTTAGACTTATGATAATAAAAAGACACCAACTCACCACTGTTGGGCAAAATTTAATTAAAACTAACAATTAAAAATTAAATTCTTATTTTTGTCTTTAATTTTTTAATTTTCAATTCCGTTTAAAAATCAAATTTCATCGTTTCAAATCACCTTAATTTCAGATCACGTTAATTTTTAAATTGTTAATTACAATTAAAAATCAGATTTTAATTGTCAAATTTAATTGTGCCCATCACTGTTACTCACCTTTTAAAAGTAAACATGTGGACACTAAATGATTAATTGATTATGTACTTGTTTTATAAAAAGAAAAAATTGAACGTGATTTAAAATGCAAAAACAACAACATACATTGTATAGGCATCTATAACGTTTGAACAGATTTACATTATAATCTTGTAAAATTTATTACTTGCGGACACTAAATGATTAATTAATTACGTACTCTTTTTATAAAAAGCAAAAATAGAACGTGATTTAAAATGCAAAAACAACAACAAACATAGTATTTTTCATCTTTAATGTTTGAACAGATTTACGTTATGGTCTTGTAAAATTTAATGTGGGTATATAAAATGGGGAAATTCTGATTTTAAGTGAATTATGAACTTCTTTATTCCATAAAATCTATTACAGTACTATTATAAAGTGGTGAAAATATTGAAATTATTAGATGGAAGTTGAACTCCAATAATGCGCTATTACTTTAAATATGACGTGAGTGCATGAAATTTATAATATTTAAAATAATAGCACATTATCGGAGCTCGACTTCTGATTAATCATTTTTATCACATAAAAGAAAATCATATACAAATATATTAAGAAGAATCATGAATCGCATAACTTCAAAATCACATTAAATAAATCCGCATAAAACGAGACCCGGCTGTATATGATTTCAAAATTAAGTATGGGTAAAATAAAAGTTCAAGCAAAAATACAAAACCTGCAGTAAAAAATGTTAATAATTATTTATTTACCACAACGACAAACTCTTCATATAGTAGCACCATCCAATGCATGCCACAACAATCAATGACTGGAAGAAAGTTTGTGTATAAAATTCCTATCTAGTGCCTACTCACCCACTATCCTCAGACTAGTTTCTAGCTTATGGTTTTCATCAGTGGGAAGCCTTATATCTGAGAACCCTGTGCTTAGATCTTTGGATTTATTGTCTAGCAGCCACTTTTTATCTACTTAATTGACTATAAAGCTATGAGCCCAAAATGAAAAGACAATAATATTTTCAATCTAAACTTGTAAAAGTGTAGAAAATGGTGATCATGTGATGTTTGAGAAGTTTAATACCAATCCTGACCATAGGATGGTGGTCACTATGGTTATTAAAAATCAAAAACACCATAATGTATGGGTACTGAACTGGATTTAGATCTGTAGAATTTACTTGTGAATTAACTTGGATTAAAAACATTATTTTCATTTTGGGATCACAGCTTTATAGATAACTAAATGGTTAAAAAGTGAATACTGGAGAATTGCATTAGATCTAAAGATCTAGGTGCAGTTCTTTCAGGTCCAAGGTTCCTCACTGATGAAAACCACAAGCTAGAAACCAGTTTGGGAATATTAAATGAGAGGCAACTTGATGGAAATTTTATGCACAAACTTTCTGGAATTCATTGATTAGTATGTTTTGCATTGGGTGATACTACTGTATGGAGAGTTCATGTAAGCATAGTAAATAGTGATAATGTGATGTTTTAGTGGTTTAATTACTTATTTGATATTGGATATGACCCAATTAATAAAAAAATAAAATGTAATATGTGCATGTTAAATATATGTTAAATAAAAAAAAGAAAATCATAATTAACATTTATTTATTTTTGTTTTTGGAAAAAAAAAGAATGATGGAAATTTTGCCATCACTTTAAGATATAGGAAGTAAACACTCTAGTATATATATATTTAATAATTTTGGAAATAATGATGATGATGATGATGATGATGATGATGATGATGATGATGATGATGATGATGATGATGATGATGATGATGATAATAATAATAATAATAATAATAATAATAATAATAATAATAATAATAATAATAATAATAATAATAATAATAATAATAATAATAATAATAATAATAATAATAATAATAATAATAATAATAATAATAATAATAATAATAATAATAATAATAATAATAATAATAATAATAATAATAATAATAATAATAATAATAATAATAATAATAATAATAATAATAATAATAATAGATATTATATTTCTAAATAAATTAAATATTTATTTTTTATTATGGGATACTTATGTTTTGGTTACCAAAAAATTAAAATAAATATTTTTTATTTGCATGATTGTGAAACTTTTTATAAAGGGTGATGTATGGAGAAATTGAATATTTTTAGGTGATACACAGAATCCACAAGATTGATTGCTGCTGTGATAGAGCTTTTAAAAGAAAAGATACAAAGGCAGGGCTGTATATTCATTTTTAAAATACAAGTAAAAGAATGAATTATAAACAGAATATACAGGTGATAAAATGTATTAAATACTATAAAGATAGAAAGTGTTATGAAATTTTATGTTCAGAAAAATATGATTACACATATCAACATGATTAAAAAATCAATGCAGTTAGATAAAAATTATCATTAATATTAAAAACATTATATCTACAAAAATGATTTTGTAGAATATAAAACAGAAAATAATGTTTGTATTTATTTATATATTTTATTTTAATGTATTATATATTTAATGATAACCAGTAATAATGGCTATAAAATAATTTATGCATGTGATAATTAGAAGTAAACATCTTGAAAAGGTTTCTACAAGGAATGAAAAGTAGTTTGGTGATGCAAATAGATTCCATTTAAATTATATATTTTCATTTCAGTTTTGCATAAAATTGATCAATATTACACACACACAAATATATATATATATAAAGCTGTAAAAATAAAATATTAATCTTTAATTAATAAAATATATACATAAAGTATTTTATTTACATAATCATAATCATTATTAATTTAAATATTTTAATCATATTTAAGTTGATAATGATTAAGATTATTTTAAATTAATATACTTCTGGTATAAATTTTATTAATTAAAGATTAATATACATACTTTGATAATACATTGAATCTATCTAAATATTAGTATGCAATATAGTCTATGAAATAACCCACTAATGAGCAAAGGCCTTTCTAATAACCCTCCAAGGAATAACAATAAAGAAGATATTACTCATTAGGCAAAGATTTAAAATTCTCATCCTTGTTTAATCCTACTGGCTAAAACATCTAGATATCCATTTTTTTAATTAACAAATGACTGACTGACTGAGTCAACTACACTTAGCTATTTGGGGAAAACAACTTTGAATCTGCTTGTAAATTTTAAAAATTCCAGGATTTAAGGCAGATGCACAAAACATTATATCATGAGAACTTTTATATATTCATTCTATATTTGCCTAAGAATAAAAGTAATATCTTGACTTTTCAAGATGAACTAAGTAAACAAATTCTAGCCCAGTATCGGAAATTTTTTTACAAAACAATAAAAAATATATTTTATAAAAGATACTGATCTTTTACAATTGTTGCGATATAGTAGGGTTTTTTTTTGCAAGAGTCTGTATCAGACTCTGAAAGCAATTTGTGAAAAGAAAATGAATTAAACAACAATGACAAAAAATTTAAATGTTCAAGAAACTGAATAATAACATTTTTATACAAATTCTCAATGCAGTGAAGTGCATTTGAGTTTTGTCTACAATTAACAATGAAATAAAGTTTTATTATTACAAAACTTTATAAATTGAATAAAAAAATATTATTTGAACTTTTATACATAACACTGACAACTATCCATACAGTTGTGCCACCCAGTGCTAAACATACTAATCAATGGATATAAGAAGGCTTGTGCATAAAATCCCTGTCAAGTGCCTATTGATCCAATATCCCCAGATTAGTTTCTAGCTTGTGGCTTTCATCAGGGAGTCTTGGTAAGACACAAGTTAGAAACTAGTCTGGGGATACTGGATAAATAGGCATTAGATAAGGTTTTCATGCACAAACCTTCTTGAATCCACTGATTACTATGGCTTGCACTGGGTAACAGAACTGTAGGGACAGTTTGCCATTATTTCACTAGCTTGTGTAAGCATAGGAAATGGTAATCATGTGATGTTTAATAATTTGATTTTTATATTTGCTATCAATAAAGCATCATTAATAATAAAACTGCTTTTAATTTAAATCACAAGAGGTCTCTTTTCTATTTCTTCCTTGGACAAATGAATGAATGATAACAATGAAGCTACAATTATAAAATCAAGCCAATTTGAATTTCTTTACACAATTTGAATGCTTCTCTTATTTACTCATTAAATAAATTCTTAAAAAGTCAGTTGCTAATAAAAATAGATTTGAAATGGATTCTACTACTTTGAATTGAAGCAAACTAAATTGTCTCATAACCAGACTTCCCATTACAATCATAAAATAGACTTTTTCAGTTTAGATAGTTAACTGCCAATAACATGTAATAAATAAACCAGAGATTAAATCTTTCATTAAGTTTAACGAGTAATTATGTTATGGAAGTATAAATTTGTCACCATGAATGTTCTTTGATAAGTTAAATACATTGTGATTAATTAATGCCATATAAGCTACTATATTTGGTTTATGATCATGCAAAGTCTATAATAAAACAAATAACAGTATACATTATGTCAAAAAATTCTATCATATAACTTAAGATAAAAATATCAAGTCGATTAAAATTTGAATGCATTACATTACAATCAAAATATGTGATGGTAATGCAGTCTTATACATAATTTTACCTTTTTCTTCAACATACTTAAACGTTCTAAGTCATGTTCTCGATTTTTTTTCAAATCCATAATAAAAATATCTTTATTCTCAAGATCCATTTCATGTTTTTTAATCCAAAAATTCAATAATGATTCAAGTTCCTAAAATAAAACAATAACTAATTAATATATATATAGTCTGTGAAAAATAAGTATCATTTAATGAAAAAAGTCAGAAAACATTAGACATCTGGATTTACAGCCATCTAATGTTCATTGTTATTCCCAAACATTTAAAACAGCTTTTCTGAAACAATATAACATGATTTTATTAAAACGAACAAACAAAAAAAGAGAACTATTCTTTAAACTATATTAATAAATAATCAAATGGTTAGTTGCTTGAAAGGTCATGTGATAGTTGATCATGAGAAATGATAGTTTGAGCTTAGATTCCAGAATGTTTCTTTAATTTTCATAACAATTTCTTAAGTAAAAATAGAATTTATATTTAAAACTATTCCCTTCTGCATCATATTGGTATTAGTATGTATTTCTGTCATAATATGGGTGGTTTGGTAATTATAGAATATTTATATATGCAATATATATATATAATGCATTCCTCTACCTGAAGTTGTTCATGACAATTTTCCATATAACAACATAGGTCATAATAAAGGATGATTATTTTTGTTACATATATTGTCAAATACTGTGGTGATGATGACTCCAAGATGCCATCACTTTTGTCAAAAGAGTGATTAAAAATGATATCAAAGTTATTTGTTAATGTATATGTTTGTATATTTAGAAATATGAAAGTAAAATTATATTTTTTTCATTTGTAATATTTTTATTTATTCTGTTATTTTAAAGTTGATTGCTAGAGAAAAAATGTTTTCAGAAAAGTAAACAAAGAGGAAGAAAAAAGGCACATAAAAGCAGAACTTTTAAATGGTTTGAAAGCTTCAAGAAGCTGTGACGTAAAGTTTTTCAGTAAATCATCACATATTACCAATATGAAATTAAAAACTTGCCAAAATGTTCATAACAAAGTACTAGATGCATTATTAAAATATTTAGGCACTGAATTAGTTGGTGAAACTTTCTCTGAAACTACTAATCTAAAAACTAACTTTTGATTACAATCTTACCTAAAGTTTGAAACATTTTTCAAGTGTTGGTGGTCGAGTGGTCAGCACAGCTGCGTTACAAGCAGTTGTCCTGGGTTTACGGGTTCGCTTCCTGGCCGATGCTTTGACATGTGAGGAAAAAAAAGTTTGAAACATTTGTCTTCATTTCTAGAAGATGATATATTTTCTTTTATTATCTAAAGGTAATCAAAGTCCCTGCATAGATATATAATATCTCATATATATATATCTTTGAATAAAATATCCCATTTGCTAATAGATTAAAATGAAACTTCTTGAATAGTTATTAAATTTAAAACGTAATCTGTAGATAAAACTAAATGAAACAGTATTTTCTACACTTGCTATTATTAGGGGGGGAAATTGGAAACATTATTTAATGTTTGGTTTCAAATAAAATTATGCACTTGCAAAATATAAAATTAATCCAAAATACCAATAAAATATTCTTTCATATATTTTAATTAATTGCAATAAGTTTCTGTATGAATATTTTAAGATTTCTATGTTTATTTGTTCCCGTGTTAAACTAGTTACCTTAAGTTCTTTTGATCAGGATAATAATTCACCTGTTATTTTAAAATTGAGTTGAATGTAAAAATTTTATTTATGAAGTAATAATGATAAATAAAAAAGTTTATCTTTTGTAATTCTTAGTGAACGACCAAAAAATAATCGTTTTATTTATTCAAAAAGTCAACATTTGATATCAGTTATTATGTCTACAATTTATATTTATTCTAATTATATAAGAAACTTTTATGCATTTAAAAATGTATGTTTGGTAAGGAATTTTATTTTCCTATTATTAAAAATATTTGGTATTTTCTTTTTTGCTATAATTAATTTCTGAGGTTTTACTAATCACTGAGATTTCCATAGATGTTGCATGCTTAGGCAAATGTCATTATTAGTTAAATTGATTATTATATAACTGGTTCTCAATAAGGATTCTAGTAAATTTATACTTTTGAAAGAAATATGAGTGCAGTACAATAAAAATAAATCCCATCAAAATAAATGTGCAAATCCAATAAAAATAAAAAACCCGGAGAAATGTGATGATTCAACAGATAATCATATATTTTAGAACTGTGGTATAATTTATCATTGCTGAAAGCCAGATGAGAGGTAACAAATTATATTTTCTCATCGACTCATTGTAGAGATATAAGTATTCATGAAGTGTTATTATTATAAAGATCCAAAATGGTAATTTTGTCGTGGTTTTTGCTCTTATATTTGCACAAGAGGAATTGTGTAAAATCCAGATAAGTTATTAGATATCCTATATTAAATTTTATAAAAAAGTATGTTTACCAGAGGTACACTTCCAGATAGTGTATTTATATTCTATAAGAATTATATTTTTTATTTTTCAAGCATTATTATTTTGCCATAGGCTAAATTCCTGGTATATTATATATTAATATTTGTTTGAAATCAGTTGGATGAATAAAATGACAAATGAAAACGTCATGATATGAAAAACATCAAAAATAGAAAAAATCCTCAAGAAGAATCCTTAAATATGAAGAGGTTAATATGAGAACAATTTCTGAAAGCAAAAACAGAAGCAGCAACTCAACAATCAATTTACATAATAAGTAGATATCAAAATATCTAAGAAGATTCAAAAAACAATGTGTAAATTATTAAATATTGTTTCCCGATTTCCAGATTATTTTTTTTTAAAAAAGCATGATTAACTAAGTCATTTCTGAAATAATGCATTAGAAACAAATAAAAGTCTGATTGTATTTTAATTGAGTTTTCCTATTCTTGCTTTTGCAATTGCAAATGTCTTTTATCAGTTCTTTTTTAAGAGACTTTTAATGGAGAGAGTCAATAAATCATCACATATTGAAAATAAAAATGGGAAACTACATATGGGAAAATGTTAAAAATCACACAGTATCTCAGAAGATCTCAGAAAATAAAATAATTTATTTAAGCTCTTTTTGTCTCTCCTTCTAGTGCATAATGTCATAAATATGCTGCCATTTACTGTAAGTTTGAGTAATGGTGATTATCAGATATTTCACTACATTTACATTCTCTTCAGAGCAGTTTCTGTATTTACTTTTATCAATGAGATTTTGAGATTCAAAGATTGAAGCAATCACAATCAGTGTCCATTTGCCACCTTCAACTCCATTTTACCATTCAAGCTAAAAACCTGAAATTAAAATCAGCCTACATTTTAAATCCAAGTCAACATGCTTGAATAGTTATATAGATCTGAGTCCTTCTCGTTATCTGTATATTGTGGTACATTCAGTTTTTTATTATCTATCGTTATCTCATCCTCCTGACTAGAAATATTAATAAATAATTGTATTTTTATATTGGACTATTTCCATTATCTAATATAATATCTTTAAAAAAAATTAACTTTATTTAAATATTCCAAATACAGTCAACTGTTAGTAATATCACATCAAACAGGTTAGTATATACACCATCAAGAGAAAAGATAATTATTGGTCACTGTTGTGTATCCATACATTCCAAAAATAGACAAATTAAGGAAAATCTGCAATCAGTATAACATTAGAACAGCTTTTCAGAGCCATACCACACTATGAGGAATTCTAATATCTACAAAGTCTAAACATGAAATGCTGAAAAGAAAAAACTGCATCTATGAAATACCATGTAAATGTGGAAGAATATATATTGGTGAAACCAGTCATCCCAATGAAAAGTGCTTCAAGAACACAAACTGATGATTAGAAGAGAGAAAATAGATGTATCCAAGGTAGCAGACCATGTATGTGCTAATGAGCATATGATCAATTGGGAAAATACAAAAATATTGGATAAAGAAGAAAAGGTATAAAGAAGAAAATTTAAAGAAGCTGCTGATATAACAATGGCAAGTACAAAAAAAATATTTAAAAAAGCTGCTCATATAACAATGGTGAACCAATCCCATAAATCAACCTAGTGTGATTATACATAATGTATTGAAACCACTAAACAATGTTGCTCTTAGAAAAAGTGGATAAATCAGAGGACCCTCATAGATAAGTATATGAAATTTATACTGACTGTTGCCTTTGGCAGGATGGCTCAGTTGGTTAGAGCATTACCTTAAAATTCAATACTCAAGAATCTAAGGGCCCATGTTCAAATTCCATGCTAGTATTGTCAATGGTCAGGCCAGCAACATCCGAAGAAGAGGGAAAAATAATACCTCTTGAAATGTTGTGCATATACTAACCTTTTTGATGTGCCATTATTAACAGCTTAATTTATTTGGAATATTTAAATAAAGTTAAATTTTTCTAAAGATATTCAATACTTAATATTAGATGATGAAAATAGTCCAATATAAAAAATACAACTAGAACACCAGCATCACAAACCTTCATGAAATCTCCAGCTTGCATAATAAGACAAAGCAAGAGCAGCTTCCTATTCTACTGACATCTATTGTAATCTTAAATAATCAATGATTACCAGATACACACTGCAGTTAAATGCTTATCTTCAGACTGATTTCTAGTTTTTAGTCTTTCTCAATGAGGCTTTGGGATTCAAAGTTAGAAGCAATGAATTTAAGTATCTAGCAATAACTTAATTCCATTTTATTATTGACGATAAAACCTGAAATTCAAATAAATCTAAGAGTTGAACCCAAATCAATCTGCTTTAGTAGTTATATACATCTGACTCCAGTTAAGTTTCTTTATATTTTAGAACCTACAGTTTTTCCAAAACCTCTATGCTAAAAGTAAAACCCTCTTAAGACTGGGATTTAAATGCACTAAAGTATCTGGTAATTAGTGATTATTCAAGCTTATAATAGATGGCACTAGAATAGAGCTATTCTTGTTTTATCACATCATTTAAGCTGAAGAATTAAGTCATTTAGCTGATATTATTAACATTCTTAGGGGGAATAAATATGCTGATAGTTAATAAAAAAAAGACCGAAGGTGTTAAATTATATAGATAATGAACTGGAGTCATATAAATATAATTGTTTGAGGAGGTTGATATGATTTCAAAATCTTACACTGATTTAAATTTTAGGTTTTTAGTTTGAATAGTAAAATGAAGTTGGTTGTGCTTTCAGCTTTAGCCACATTGATAAAGAAAAAACCCAAATCTGGTTGAAGGTAAATGCAGTAAAGTGTTTGGTAAATTTCTTAAATTCACAATAAGTGACAGTAAAGTAGAAAATTGATCTTGTTTTACTACATTGTACAAGGTGGAAAATTAAATAATTTATTGCTATTGCCGCATGTTGTCTATTCATAAAATAAGATGATGTAAAGATTATAAATACAAGCGCATATATATAAAATCATATTTTTTTTTTGTTCCAAGACATATATAAATAATAAAATGAAATGTATGGCTTAATCTTTGTAATACATTCAATTTCAACGATCATAGTTATTTATACATATAAATTAAACAATATAGAATTCAAAGTTGAATGTACTTTTTTTATATACTTTATTATATTTTTTACCTCACTTTCTGTGAATGAAATAATATCATTTATAATAAAAAAAAGTCATCAAGATTAATTAAATAAATTTAAATACACAATGCCTAAAATTAACTTTAAATTAAGAACCAGAGATTGATAACTCTTTAGACCAATATATTTATATTCTATTTTATAACTAACAAACAATTAGCTATTATCTACAAAATCTTATTTCAAAAAAAGAAATAATCACTAGCAAACTTCTCTTAAGATTCAGAGTACTCAGCATGCTCTGCTGTTGGAAAGCCATTGTAACCAATAAAAATATTAGTCACAATTGTAACTGAATAAATATAAAAAATATTAGTTATCTTAACTAAGTGAAAATGGTAGTGAAATCAACATAGTGAAATTACACTTATGTTTAATAATAGATTCTTTCACAAAAGAGTGGTCCCCTTTCCTCATATATAAAATAGGCACACTGGCGATATTGGCAACTAATTAAAAGATCAAAATTAAATATTAAATATCATCAAGCTTGGAAAAAAGAAATCAACTCTTATTTCTTCTTTATTCAGTTTACCTATGTGCATGTGTTTTACCTGGGGGCCACTAGGCTGTCTAAACGTAGATAAAGTTATATCATATATTCATGTGTGTACCCGGTTCAAACCCACTTGGTACATTCTTTACAACACATGCACTTGGATGAATGGAAAATGACATTCTTATATTTTAGTTGTGCCAATAAAACTATAAGATCCCAATATCATAAATTTTCACTTAATACCTTCACAGGTGTTACCAGCTCAGCTTAAGTACATGTATTTACAGATGCATAGATGCTCTTGCTAATGGCTCACAAACAAACATAGTGAGGACCATTATTTATATATGGCCATTAAACCCGTTTATTTAATTTATTTATCAATAATAATATAATGATGATTCCAGCCACAGCTTTTGCAATTGACTCACAACAACAACTTTAGCCTTTCATAAACCTATAATTATTTACTTAAAACATTACTATATTTAAATTGTGATTTAACCATTAATATTCGCCAGTGATGATGATGGTCATAACTAATCTCACAACATAAAATTTAGCTTTTTATAAACCTATAATTATTTACTTAAAACATTATTATATTTAAATTATGACTTAATCACTAATATTCACCAGTGACGATGAATGGTCATAATTAAATGACAAAATTAAAAAATAGCAATAATAATAATAATAATAACAAGAAAGCCAAATATTATATAATTATATTTATTAAGATTCTTTCCTTTTAATAAAACAAATTTTTAATCATCCTACTGGCTTCGATTATTATGTCAATCAAATAACACATTATTAAAACAAAATATCAAATATTGTATTGTGTAACCAAATAAGAAAATTAAACATATGTATATGCTACTACCTATTTAAGATAAGCTGGTTTAAAATGAAGCATTAAAAAAAACATTCCCATTAATACTTATTTAATATTTCTCCCAGCTTTTTTATAAATGTGGTAATTGCAATACGAAAAGTCATTCATGCAATATGTGTGTGTTAACTTTCATACATGTGACTCTATATTCTATCAATTTGCTCCTTACAAAAAAAAACTATTAAGCAATAAGATTTTAGTCTAACCTATTTTGACTTATCTTAATTGACATATGTCTGTATAAGCAGTCACCCACATACACACTCGTGATATGTTAGCATATATATCATGTTAAAATGTTTCTCTTCATATTATTCATTTAGAAACAAATTATACATATAAAAAAAAATATTAAATCTTGAGCAAAGCAACATTTATATCAGATTTAAATATGCAAATAAAAAAACACATTATATAATATATATTGACAGATTGGTCATCAATAATGACAATAATAAATAAAAGACCTATTAAATTACAATAAAAGTAATATTCAAAGATAAGAAACATTAAGTCTAGTAACTTCAAAATGTATTTGTGATGTTGTTACGCATAATGATGATTATTAACATAATATAAATAAACAAACTTTTAATGTTTATGTATTTAAAAAAAAACAATGTTTGACCTATAGAAGGAGATTAAAACAATTACTTTAAGTAAAAAAAAAAGATTAATAAAACTTCAAAGTTATCAATCCATTTTTCAGTTCTTACAAATATCCAAGTTGAGACAACAGACTGTTCTCTTGTCTACAGCTTCGGGTTGAGTTGGCTTAGCTCTGGCACTTCACTCTTTTTTTTCTTTTTACCATTTCAATACACTTTTGATGAACATAAAAGAAAACTTTAAAAAATTGATTAGTAGATTAGTTGAGGCTTGATGTGTGGATTATATACATCTTCCATCTTTTTTTCTTTTTTCTTCTCCCTCTCTTCAAGATGATGCTCTTTTAATAGGCCGTGGGATGAAAAAGAAGGCTCTGAGACAGCATGTGGTTTTGACTTGGTTGACTGAAATGTGGCCATTCTCTGGGTCTTAAAGATATATATGAATCTATAGAAAACAACTTAACTCATGATAGTAGAGATCCCAGGGACAAAAAAGTGCAATTTAACACTCCATTCTCCCTTTCTTACAGTTAACAATATATATATAAACACCAAGTTCATTCTTTCTTTTTTGCTAAAACAGCAATATATGCACTCTAATCATAACACCATTTTACTATTCAGCTTCTTTTTAGAGACTGAAACTTTATCGATCTCTCCAGAATAACTTAACTGCAATAGTGTTCATATATCAGCACATCTTCTTCTAGACTATATAAAGCAATATTTTAACATTTTGCTTTCACTTCTTCCCTCAGTGAGAGAACTTGAAGAAAAAAAATCAACACTGCTCCTCAGAGCTTGAAAGGAGAAAAAATAACACAACAATTGACTACTGACTCCTCACTTTCTTTCTCACACAGCTTTTTATATCCTAGTTCTCTGTAACTCATCTAGCCTTGGTCAGGTCAAAGTTCCTTCATCAACCAATCCAAAGATTGTTTCACACAAACCCACTGTCATTTAAAAAAAACAACAGAATCCAAACTGATGACACTTAATGGTCAGGTAACAAAAGGAAAATTAATTTCTCCATCCATTCGTTAAAACATCTTTTTCTTTTGACAATTCAAAATTCAGACAACAAAAGAAAAAAATAATAAAAATCAAAATTTATGTGTAATTAAAAGCAAGTGTCTCTGATTTGTACATTCATACTTTGACTCCAGAAAACATGTGCTTTGCAGGCTATTAATCTGATGACTTTTAAATGTGACCCCTAAACAATCCAGTCTAGCCTGTTTTATTTTAAAGAAAAATAAGTTATATAATGAAATTGTTATATTTAATATAAGAATCTAATGCAACTAACTATCTCTTATAATATTCATTTTTCTCATTACTACTTACTAATAAATATTTATAATATGCACACAAACAAAGATATAAAAACATTTTTTTTTATTTAATAATATATGTGTGGGAATGGGACTCCATTCGTACAATATAGATATAAATTACTTTAAATCTTGATTCAATTTTCATATTTTAAAAATACAATATTTTATGTTTTTAGATCTTTTTCTTTTTTTAAAAAAAAAATACATCAGTTACAACAAAACTTTGATATAAATTTTTTTTATTCTGAAAAATTATAAATCCACAAACACAATATTAAGCAATATCAATATTAAACAAATGGATTTTTTTTTTTAATTTTTAAAATAAGTATCATTCACAAGTTATGCATATATAAATATAAATGTATAAAATCGATTAATATTTTTATTAGAGAAAAATGAATATCATTTAAAAAAAAACACCAAAACAACAAAACATTACCTCTTGTAGTGTATTCAGATATCTTTCAACTTCCACAGTAACTTTTGACTCATCAAACATCATTTTTTGGATTCTCTAAAAAAAAAATAATAATAAATATAAATATGATATATTAGATTACTATATAACTATAATACTGAAACTATAATAAAAATATATTTTATAAAAATTGTTATTTGTCTAACTTTTAAATTAAAAAAATAGAATTTGTGCGTTTGCATATTTTCTTGTTTTAATGTGTAATTTCTAAGGTCAAATATAATATAATTATCCATAGATATTATTATCAACATTAATTTAGTATCTGATACCATTTTATTTACATGCAACAATGAACTCACATTTTATAAACTAATACATACAACCTTTTTTTTTTGAAAAAGAAAATCACTAAGTTTGAATGAAAATTAAATAATCATTAATATTGATATTATTTTATTAATTAAAATCATGTTTTGGAATTTTTTAATTTATATATAATTTAAAATCTTGAAATAAAAAAATGTGAAAAAAAATAAAAATTTTGGAATTACAAAAACAATTGACTTTAAGCCAATTCAGCTTATTGGTTGAATACCGACTTGTGCAACTTGAAGCAGGGGAAAAATATTCAGGATTATAAGCTTTTTTCTAAGTAAAGAGAGATAATCAATCAAAATGTCTATTAAATAATACAAAAACAATTGACTTTAAGCCAATTCAGCTTATTGGTTGAATACCGACTTGTGCAACTTGAAGCAGGGGAAAAATATTCAGGATTATAAGCTTTTTTCTAAGTAAAGAGAGATAATCAATCAAAATGTCTATTAAATAATACAAAAATAATCCATTAATGTTCTGCTTAGAAATAAAAAATCAAGAATGAAAATGAATTATTAAATTTTATTACATGGTTGAGATGTTATAATAAAATTTAATTCCCTTCTATTTTTGTTTTTCTATTTTTAGAATATGCTACAAAGCAGTTTTGTGTTTCATATTCGCTAAATACAAAAACAGTTTTTATACTGCGACTAGTTTTTATAATTTTGTGAACAAATTAAAGTTCATTGTTTTTTATCTGTATTTGTGAATTTTTTTTTTATAGTTTTGTAATAAATATTGTATTTAAATCATCATTTGCAAATGAGATAAAATTTCAATTCAATTTAATTAAACTTAACAAAAATTATCAAGTATAGAAAGTTTTTTTTTTAATGGAAAAATAATTTCTATTATGTTTAAATATTTTCTGCAATTTAGTTTATTTTTAATTGCAGGTGCAGCATATAATATATATTATAACCCTCATGTTTGAATTTACATGTTAATATTTTAAATAATTTCTTTATTATGTATAACAAAATATTAAAAAATATGGATAGAGAATAAATTTTAAAATGGCTTTAAAATTTCAAAAATAAGTGTAAAGATAAAATGTGTTATTATTTTATTCTTTTAAAATAAAGAGTATTTTAAAAAAAAAAAAACCATTGTTATATATAGTATAACAGGGCTGTGTTCAAACCCTGTTCTAAAGGATGGTGGTATATATGCACACAGATATATATAATCAAAATTTGTAATAAATTTGATTTCTTTGTTTTTTTGTGTGTGTGTTGGGAAACAGAAAGGGTTGGGGAGGTTATAAAGTTTGTGCTCTTGTATTTTGTTTAAAAACGCATGTAGTTATATTGCTGTATGGATGAATAAGTGGAATGGACTCACTAAAAAAAAAAATAAGGCAAGGTTTTATTTTCAAGATGTAAGTCATAGTACGGTATCGTCAGAAAGATATATTAATGAAAGAAAAAAGATGAAAAATGCATAGATTGTTATCTTGATAAATAAAAAATTTTTAATGAAAAGAAAAATGCTAAGAAAGAAACAAAGAACAGTCGGATATGGATTTGGAGTGTTAATTGAAATTTCTTGATGTCGAGCAAAAAAAAAAAGGTGCTAAAAGGTTTTTGCAAACCTAAAAATAACACATGGTTTCTTGTTAAAGAAAGAGAGAATAAAAAAAATGGAACAATGGAATTAAATAAGGAGAATTCTTCAGTCGGACTTTCAAGGCCACTCAAAAAAGATTTGTTCTACTAGTGAGATCATAAAAATATTATTTTAAAACCTACATATAACCATAATCCATGAATAGGCTGGGTTAAGGACTGAAACATGCTGGGCTCTGCAAGCCATCCTATGAAGATACCACAGATGCTGTCTACATTGGAAGGAAACCCCTCTTAAACCTGACAAATAGAATGATTTTCATTGAACGTTCTTGATATTATATTAAGGGATCTATCAAGATACACTTATCCACAAACACCTATTTACAACGCCATAGTGTTGAGCGAACCATTTGACTATATTCCCAGGGAGAAATCAAGGTAATGTGAACACTTTTTAAGCGCTACTCACTTCTTAAATAATAATTCATCTTCAATAATAATATTGTGTAAAGACTAAAAAAGAAAGAGAAAAATAAAAATAAACATTTTATACATCATCAAGTATGTTTTATATGGATGAATAGACTAAATGCTGAATTGTCTCATTTGTCTTATATTATTTGATTTTGTTGTATTTATTTGTCTATGCAGTATATGTATGTGCATGTGTTTTCTTTAAAATATTTGAGCACAAACTAGAAATTAGTTATTATGGGATTTCTACATTAATGAGTATTAAATATCTATTTTAAGCATGAGTGTATGTATCTATGTGTTAATTTTTTTTATTTTAGATTGTGTAATAGAGATAGAGATTCATAGTAAAATAATGTATGAGAGTCGATTAAGCATCTATGTGTGCATTTATGTCCTCATATCTTTCTCATGGTTAATAACCACCCACCCTGAGCAAGCTAGCCAGTGGTAAGAGTTCTATTTGTTCAAAATTAATACTCGATCTCTCCCAGCATAATTCTTATTTACATGTAGGTAAGATTGGCACTTGGAGTCAGAAATTGACATCCATAAATATGCTGGGTGAGAAATAAGAGTACCATGTAGAATTACTGACCGAATAAGGAATTATATATATATATTAATAAAAAAAAAGAAAGAAAAACATTTACGTTATAATTATGCAAACACGCGTATGGTCATATATATACGTGATTCACATGAAAAGGCAAATTCCATTACAATAGAAACCAACAGAAGCTTTCTAAATCATCTGCTTTCCAAGAAATGGTGGGAGAATTGTAACACATCTCCATCAAGTCCTTTTTACTGTAAAGAAGTCAATAAAATTTTGTAAGGATTTTAAAATTAATATCATGCATTTTATGGAGTAGAAAACCCTCCAGGATGCTTTCCCTTATCTTTTCAGGATTGTATCTGAATATTGAGCTGTTAGCCTTGATTTCTGCCAATCTATTAATCACTATTGAATGCTGAAGAAATATTTGACATTTACTTGCTAAAAAAAAGGAAAACTAGCTATCTAAAGTGATTATTCCATAGAAATGTGCTTTTATAGATTAATCTGTGACTCTATCTATTTTAAATGCTTAGAAGAAAATTGCAATGGAAACTCTTCTAAGAAAACTGCCACAGAATGAAACAAAAGGAGCTAAAATATTATTTTGCCAGCAGACATTAAAATTTAATGATTAATATCCATGTTCTCACATTTACTGATACAAAATATATATGTGAGCTCACAAAGACATTAAAGTAAATTAACTGAACTTTCTATAGTCATCCTCAAAAAGTTATTATAATTTATAAAGATTTTTTTCCCTCTCGCGCATGGTTGCCATAAAATTTTAATTATAAATATGTAATACATTTTTATTAGCATTATTATCATATAATTCTATTTTTTAATTAAAGTTATTGTTTTTGTTAATAATTTTGTTGTCATTTCTCATCCAAATCAAATTGATTATTTATTTTGTTAGTGTAATAAATTATTAGGTGGAGGGGGTGATGATCAGGAAATATAATTGAATTTACGTGGAAACTTTTTATTAGTTGACCCTTACTTGTGACTAGTATTGATTTGTCAATTAAAAATAATTTGTATAGTCACTCCACCAATGTACATGGTCACCCTTTAGTTATCTTTAAATTCCCCTCGACAAAAATTAATTTGCTGAATAATGTATTTTTATTTTATTTTATGGTTAATATTACCAATTGTAAAAAGGGTGGTTACCATTACAATATATATATATATAGTCTAAAAGGATGGTTACCATTACAATATATATATATATAGTCTTTGCAGATAAACATTGTGAAAAAGACAATTAATAAATAGTTACAAAGAAATAATAAACAAGTTCATACTCAAATAAATATTATATTAAAAAATATTATAAAAAACAATTTTCAAATAAAATTGGATGACTATTGAACATGGATTTGGGTTGCAATGACAGGAGTTAACATGATTACCAATGTCAATTTTTCTCTTATTACTTTGCATTTTATAGAAATAAAAAAAATATCTAGTGATATTATGAAATTGTTCTATTTATTGATTTTTTTAATGAATACTGATAAAAGATGCAGCCTACACATTTTTCTTTTGTCTGATTGAATATAAAATATGCAATATTTGTAGGATTATTTAGTGATGATGGTATATTAGATGTGGACTATTTCCATCATATACCATTAAGTGTTAAATGTTTAGAAAATTTTAGACTTTATTTAAACTTTTCAAATATAAACCATTGTTAGTAATAACATACAAATATACAATACAGGTTAGAAGTACACAATGTTTTTGAGTAGTATTATAGTCTGCTCTTCAGATGTTTCTGAATGACCAGTGACAAACTGGCATAGAAGTCAAACTCACACCTTTAGATTCTTGAATAATGAATTTTAAGCCAACATTCTAACCAACTAAGTTATTAAAAAATCTAAAGGTGTGAATTTGACTCCTTCACTGATCAGACCAGTAACACCTGAAGAAAAATGAAGAATAATATTGCTCAAAATGTTGTGTATCTACTAATCTGTGTGTCTATTTGTGTGTTATTACATACAGCTGTTTGTATTTGAAAAGTTTAAATAAAGTTTAAAATTTTATAGACATTCAACATGATGGAAATAGTCCAACATATTATCACATAAGAAGATGCAAGTCCCAAGAGAAATGAAAGATTAAATCCAGATTGTTTTGGTTGCAAAGTTATTGGCAAAACACTGATAACAATCAAACGAAAAGTAATGGTGAATTAGATAAAAAATTACAATTGATTTACCTTACAAATTTTCTGGCATTCCTTACTCTTTCAAGTGAATTTTGTAATGAACTTTGGAATAATACTATACTTGTTGCTACAGGACTAATGCAAAAACTTTGTAACTGAAAGGTTTTAGTAAAGCCTTTATTGATGCAAATAAACATGCTTAACACATAGATATTTTTGTTAGATCAAAAATAGCTTTCAAAATTCAATATTTTGATAAAGTAGTAGATAAAGTACTATGTATAATTGAGCCATGACTCGAATAGCTAAAAAGGTTGAATTTATTTGCATTTTTATATAATTTTCAGGACCTGCTCCAGAATGCCATAAGAAAATGTGTGGGAAATCTGGAACATTGTCAAATGTCATGTTGGCACAGAAAATAAAAGTTAAAAATACAGAAGCAGCTGATTTAGATTATTATACACCTAAGATAAAATGAAGACAACAATTTTTTCTAATAGTGATTCAAATTTCACGAAAATGTGCTAAAATTTCTTGCTTTCAACAATATTTCTAAATTTATTTATTTCTCTTTGGATTTTCTTGATAATTCTAATTGTTAAGAGAAAAAAAAAATTTCAAAGCTGAAACTGATTTAAAATTTATTTGGGATCACCAATTCCAAAAAGAATTAAACAGTTTATAATTATTTCCACTGAATGTGAAATTAGATATATATATTTAAAATTAGACAAGTTTCTAAAATATTTTGTAAAGACAAAAAGCAAGAAAAATAACACTGTCATCACAACAATCATAATAATATGATGATGACTTGTTTATAAATTATTAATTTTAAATCATTTTTAAAAATCCAAAAAAGAAAAGGGGAAAGCAAACTAATATTTTTTTAAATTTTATTTAGACTTACGTGTATATAATTTTATATTAAAATATGCTTAAACCCATTTGATTCATTATCTCACACACACTTTTTAAGATTACATTTTGATTGCTTTTTATTCTATCACAAAAATATAAAATATATAATAATAACGTGAAAGGCTGAAACCTTTATAGTGAAAATTCTACAGATCTTGTCTACCAACCTGGAGCGCTACAAAAAACGTTTTCAATTAGATTTTCTAACTCCTAAGATTAGCTATGTGCAAAAGTTATGATGTAAAGAAGTTACAGCCTAAAAAATCATTAACAAAGCCCAGTGTGATAATATATATTTGCCTATCACTTTATTATAATACCATATAAAAATATCGAGAAGAAAAAACTAACACTTTGATAGATATAGATAGAGAAAATTATTACTAAAATTATATGCATTATTTGATAGTACATTAATTTTTTAAGAAAAAATTTAAAATTCCAAAGTATTTTTTGGAATTTTGAAGTCAGTTTGTATGTTTATATATATTGTTATAGAAAGGACAAATGAATATGAATTACCATTATGTTTTGGATTTGTAGATTATGAAAAGGCATTTGATTCTATAAACATTTCTTCAGTGATTAAAGCATTGGATCATCAAAGTATAGATCAAGGATATTGTCATATTTTAAAGAATATTTATAAAAATGCAACAGCAACAATTAGATTATATAATGATACTGGGAAAGTCAACATTGAGAAGGGTGTAAGACAAGGTGACTCCATATCTCCAAAACTTTTTACAGCAGCACTGCAAGAAGTATATTTTATGGATTAAAATGGGAAACTAAAGGAGTGAAAGTAAATGGAGATTATTTAAGTCATTTGGATTTTGCAGATGATGTAGTTGTTTTTGCAAATAATGCTTCAGAGTTGCAGGAAATGTTGCAGGAGTTATCAGATGAAAGTAGGAAAGTAGGACTAAAGATAAATGTTAAAAAGACTAAAGTAATATTTAATCGATTTGCTCAAAATGTGAAAATAAAGATTATGATTAATTAGAAGAAGTTAACAGTTACAAATACCTTGGCCAGATTATTAATACAGATGGAAACATAATGGAGGAAATTAATCATAGAATTAAACTTGGTTGGAGTGCTTTTGGTAGAAATAACTTGATACTAAAAGGAAATATGCCTATGTGTTTGAAAAGGAAGGTTTTTAACAAATGTGTTTTACCAGTTCTTACTTATGGATCTGAGACTTGGACACTTAATAGAAGAGCAATACAGAGACTTCAGACCACTCAGAGAAGTATGGAGAGATGCATGTTGGGAGTAACAAGAAGAGATCGAATATGCAATGTATGGGTAAGAGAACAAACATGTGTTACTGACCTCATTGAAAAAATTAAAAGATTGAAGTGGAGTTGGGCTGGACATATTGCTAGAAGAGATGATAGTAGAGGGACAATTGAAATCTTAAACTGGATTCCAAGAGATTGTAAAAGATCCAGAAAGAGATCCCATGTGAGATGGATGGATGAAATATGAAAATGTGCAGGGGTGATGTGGAGAAGAGAAGCTAAAGATCAGAGAAGATGGATTGAACTTGGAGAGACCTTCATCCTGCAGTGGATTGATAATGGTTGATGATGATGACATTCAAATTATGACAAAAAAACCCACAATGAATAAAATTTATCTCATACAGATTATTATGTGTTATGAATAAAAACAAATAACTTGAAATTTAAAAAAAAAAATCTAAAAAAAAACAAACATCTGTTTGGCAAATACAGTATGTATTATGAGTTAAGTTTTAAAATTTTCAACTAGTGAATACATCAATGTTTTAACAAAATCTTAAATACTATTTAAATAATTTTTTTTTAATTGCATAAACTGTTTCACATTTGGTTGTTTATAAGTTGTTGGTAATATTCAAAATTATTACAAGAAATAACCAAACAAAATCTGATAAAGTTGATAAAAGGAATAACCTAACTCTGCCAGGATGGCTAACCAATAACTGCTAAAGCTGAAAAATACATTACCAGAAATAATTAAGCAATAACCACCAATGCTCAAAGTTATGTAATAAAGAAAAATTTATTTTATTACAAGTCAATATTCTTTACCAAATAGCTTTTTCAGTTGGAAATAACTTTATATAAATACAATTTGTCCACTTTACTTAAAACATTTTTTAGCAATTTTTTTTTATTGTATACATCAAAATAAAGGAAATGGCGAATTTAATGACATTTGGAAATTCACGCATTAAATGTTCAAGCTGTAATTTTTCATTTTTTAAATATTTATTCTCTCTCTATAAAATAATACTAAGTGAAACAGAAAGAGAAGCAAATAACACAGTTTGCTTAAAATTCTGAATGTTTTCCATCTGGCCATTATTTTTTAAAAAAAATTGTTGTCAGAACAGCTGCAGTTTTTTTACAGCAGATGCTCTAACAACAGTTTTCTGAAATAATTATTTACTTTTAACAATAAATAAACTTGCTCTGGCCCAATTAAATATATATTAAAGAAAAAATAATTGCATTTTATGAAATAGTTAATGCAACTTGTTTGGTATGGGATAAAACCTTCCAAATGTTGAATGAATCTATCTATTTTTAATTGCTCTGATGTTTATAAGCATACCTTTGTCAGCAGTGTTGGTAATTCAGAGTGAAATTAATTTATCAACCAGATGGAATATACAACCCTATTCTTGATTCCTTTGTTCAACATTTAAAGTACTTAAGTCAAAGTGTTTTACTCCCTTTGTTTACATATACATTGAGCTATGTTTAATTTAAAGTTTACGTATTAAATCTTGTTTAATTATTACAATTAAGGTGTTAAAAGTGAGATGATGTTTCTAGCATTCTATTAATAATTATGAGTTTAATAACTCTTAAGTGCCATATTCCATCTGATTGATAAATTAATTTCACTTTGAATTACCAACAATGTTGATAAAGATAGGCTTATAAATATCAGAGCAACTAAGAATAGGTGGATTCATTCTATTCTTGATTCCTTTGTTCAACATTTAGAGTTTTTTTAAGTCATAGCTGAAGGAAAGTGGTTTATTCCCTTTGTTTACATATACATTGAGCTATGTTTAATTTAAGATTAAATACGGGATAAATAGAATTTAATTTTGTATATAATTTTATAGTTTTTGTTAAAGTATGTAAAGGTAACTCATAGAGATTTTTTGACATTTCTTTAAATTAAAAGTTCTTCTAGAGTCTTTATGTAGATATCAGAAGTGATTATTTTATGTAATGCATTATATAGTGATTGAAAGTTGGGAAGTTTAAGATATTTGAATCTCTTAGAATTTTCTTTTTTTTTTTTTTTGTCTTTGGAAAAAAAATAATTTGAAGGCATTGATAATATACTCCTTGTTATTGCATTCTTTCAATCTTTCTTTTCTTTAGCAATAAATAATCTGCTTTCAGAAATAAAAATATATGTATATCTTAAGAAATTTTGCAAAAAATAATGATTTTATGTAAAGCATTAAATCATTCTTTTCCAATTGGATCCAACTTTAATATTGGAATTCCAAAAATGCCATATTCCATAAACTCTACTGAGAAGTTTGTGGGCAAGAGGAACAAGCCTGGGAAGTTGGATATGAAGGCAATAGGGGGCTTGTACCTCTTAGTAAACTCAATAAAATTTTAGGAAGGTAAAATTAAAACCTTCTCCATCATTGAAATACTCATAAAAATACCAAAAATTTTACATCAAAGATAATTTCTAAATTTCTAAATAAAATATACAGAACTTTTGCAATTAGCTAATAATCATATATCTATATTTGAATAGTTTTCTTTTTTAAAATTATAAACTAATTTAGATTTACTTCAATTTGTGCATGAATTTCATTTTCAGAAGAAGCGCCATGATTATCACACTTCTGAATATTTGATGAAGTCAAACTTTGAACATAGCGATTTTCCATACTTCGCTGAGCTTTCATTTCTTGCAGATCATCTTTTAAATTGGTAAGATGTTCTTGTCGTTTTGCTAAAAGCTTTTCACCTTCTTGTTTGACATCCAAAAGACTTCGAGTTAGAATTTTAATAAGTCTTTTGCTTTCTTCTTCCCTGATTATTAAAAAACAAAAAACAAACAAGAAATGCATTACATATTCAATTTGTAGTGGCAATAACAATACTAACATTAAACCTTCCAATATTTATAAATATTATAACAATAAAAAATGTAATTAAAAAGATGTGCCAAATATCCATGGTAGATTTTAAAAATTTATTTAGAAAAGAAAAAACTATACACAGTCAAATATAAGATTAATAGGTTTTATTAATAATATTCAAATGTTTTTTCCCACATTGTTGGAATGCTTACTATTGTTGTATAGATAATTTCAAATCAATATTCGCTTTCCATTTGTGAGTACATCTGGGTTCGTTTTACGCGATAGATAGGTTCCTCAGAAAACACACGCAAAGAAATTGCACAAAAATAAATGTAACTTACCTTGAAAAAGGGGGGATACAAACTGTTTTTCAAAAATTGCATAAAAGCAAAGCACCAACGTAAAATTACTTTAAAATTCGCACACAAAAAAATAAGGAAATAAAATATGACTAATAAAAAATTTCAAATTTGAAAAAAATTGATACAAGACAAACTTTTTTAAACTATAATATTTAATTTTATTCAAAACAATATATTTTTATGCATAATTTACAGTACAGTAATTGACATTTCTTTATACACGTTTTAATTATTATCACTACTTGCTGATAAACAGGTTTGTTTGCAAACTGGTAAAAAATCAGATTCTTCACAAGAGGAAATACAACTAGCACCAACTTCACTCTCATGTTGTGTTAATGGTTTTCTGGTGACAACGTAATTATTAATTAATCTTTGATATGGTAATTTTATTGTTTATGAAGCTCACGATATCCAGACATACAACCATTTAGCTCTCATTGGAATTTAAGAGCACGTTCGTGATTAGTGTCATTAATAAGAAAATAATTAAAAATAAACTTGCGGACACTAAATGATTAATAATTGATTACGTTCTTTTTTAAAAAGTAAAAACAGAATGTGATTTAAAATGCAAAATTAACATGCACAATGTTTTAAACAAATTTACATTATAATCTTGTAAAATTTAATGTGGGTATACATAAAATGTGGAAATCATGATTTTAATTTCATTATTGCATAAAATCTTACTATTATAAAGCACTGAAAATATTGAAATTACTAAGATGAAAGTCGAATTCCAATAATGTGCTATTACTTTCAATATGACATAAGTGCGCAAAATTTATTATTTAAAGTAATAGCGCATTATCGGAGTTTGACTTCCGAAGAAACATGAATCGCGTAACTTCAAAATGGTGTTAAATAAATCTGCGTAAAACGAGACCCAGGTGTATATTTCATTTTAGATGTGATTATAATCATTAAATAAATTTTGAATTCTTCAACATTATACAAAAAGACACTTTCAATTCACTTGCAGTCAAGTCTGGCCATGGTATAAGTACATAAGCAGCCATGTGAGATATTAAGTATTCAGAAGGGTATATTTTTCATCTGTCACAAAAAGATTTTCCAAATGCAAGTAAAAAAATAAAAATTAAAGAAATTAAAATAAAATGAAAAAAAATTCAAATAAATATTAGTTATAAATTACCACATTTAGCGACATATATATACATATAGGATCCAATGGTATATAAGATTCACCCCCTCCCCTTTTCAAGCACATTTTAAAGAAAAAAAATAATTTTCTAATTTTTTTCATGAATTTCTGCAATGATTTATTATAGTAATTTTATCATGAATTTCTAGGGAACACTGTAGTTAGGTACTTTTTAATCTTCCTCAAAATCCAGAAATTCATCTCCAGAGCTAAATGAAAAATCACTTGAAGCCTCTTCTTAGAAACTGACTCTTTATAGAACAAATCATAATCTGCATCATCAAATGAGTTAGTGTCCCATAATTCACAGCAATCCATAAAGTTTTGACCCAATCATAAATCTGCAAAATGCTAGCTTCTTCCTTCATCCTGATGGTATCACTTCAAAATCTGTAAACTGCATCCAACTATTACATTTATCCTTCATGAATATTTTAAATGATTTATTAATGCAGACATGTAAAGATTGAAGTTTGCTTATGAGGTCATCTGAAATCACAGCAAAATAAGTTTTCGGTTGGTTATTTTATTTTTCACAGATTCTATTCTGTGATTCTGAAACTGATCCCATATTAGTAAGACAGGTTTGTTTAACAGTTCACTAGGATGCCTAGACCACCCATTTGTCTATCCACAACTTCATCCACCCTTTATCCATCCAATCCTTAGGATAAATGTGCACAACACATCTTTAGGCAATTTTTCCTTGGGCAACTTATTTTTACAGAAGAGAAAAATTATGGAAACGATTTATTCAAAACCACTTTTTCATAAAAGGTATATGTATATTAATATAAATGAGAAGTTTTAAACTGACTAAAATTTCAATTCATAATTTTGATTACTCACACATAATATGCACCTTATATTTTTAGAAGTATTTTGAGGGGGCAAAAGGGTCATATATGCTAGCAAATATGATATTTAGTTTAAATCAGTGCTAATGATGGGATTGCAAACAGACTCACATACAATTTTGCTACATTTTGTTTTCTCTTTATCCATTGTTATTTTGAAATTCAAAATTTTAATTTTTAAAATTATAAAGTTATATGCAGATTTCTCCTTTGGAATCTCCGAGAAAAATAAATGAGATGTTCTTGAAATACCAGTGACTTGGATACTGCACTATATAGATAATCAAGAACTACTAATCTTCTTTCCATATGAATAGTATTTCATTGAAAGAATACTTGAGATATATAAATGCATATGTATATTTTGAATTATTGTATTTATGTATTTCATCGACCTAGCTATTAATGAAGTAGTTTCATAATTAGATAAAAGGTAAATTTCTAAATAGCCCATTTTAGGTCAAGGGCCTAATATTTCTTGGAAAAAAATAATTTAAAAAGGAATATCTCTATTGTCTCAGTAGCATAATGTACAAGCAATTTTTTATTTATATAAAACCAATTTATATAAATCTAAACATGGTGTAAAATATATCCAGGCTAGAGGATGTTTAAGTTAGCAAAGCCTTATTTTTTGTGTGTCTGTGATATATATGAGCATCTTGTGTGATACATTACAATGTTTCTTTTATTTTTTTATTTTCATGTTCTCTGCCATGGATAATGGAAAACATGCAATCGATGGGAAAATTTTACATAAACTTCAAATTATGCAAAAACTTAAGGAATATCAGTCCTATAAATATTATATGTATATAATTCCTGCTGCATCAGAACAAAATGAATCTCTTTGAATAGAATTAGTAAAGTTTATATACATTATGATGTATTTTATTCCTCTTTCACCTTGTACCTTCATTATAAATTGATTCATTTTATAAACCTCCCCCCCCCTTTTTTTTTTTCAATTATTTTTACAATATTATATTTTATTTTTTACTTGACTAAATTTTGTCTAACTAGCAGTCTTCTTCAGAACTAAAATATATTGCACGTTATGATGTTTATGTGGTAATTGGTTAAAGTGTTTATATTATTAATGCTTATATATTGATGTGTAGTTACATATTTTAGCTCTGAAAAAAACTTCTGGTCAGTAAAAACTGTAAGATTGGTTAATTGTAAAAGTGATTAGAAAAAAACAGGAAATGAGGATTTATTAATTTATAATGCATATGATTTGATCTATTCTGTACTAAAATAATTATATACAAATATGTAGTAAAAGCTATCAGCTGAAAAACAACTTTTATTATTCTGTTAGCAAAGACCACTTTGATCTAGTAACAAAAAACATTTAATTTTATCAATGCTGATTTGATGGTTTTTACCATTTCTTAATAAAAATTCTTAGAGCATCTCGTTTTCTACTTTTTACCCAAAAGCAATAAAGTTGCTATTATAAAATGCAAGTTAATAATCAGAATATTTACAATTATGATATATGCATGCAATTTCAAAAAGAAAAACATTTAATAATAAGTTATCAATTAATAACTGTGAATAAAGACTTACATGTTGCACTCTCAATCCAAAGGAAAGCTACTAAAAAGTAGTAATATTTACACAAACATATATTGAAATAAATTTCAAAATAATGCAAAACAAATCACACATCTCATTAGTGAAAACAATGAAAGCACACACATTTATATACACAAAACAGAATGTAACAAAATAGTAAAGAATGTAGCTAAAATGCTGACTACCAGGATTAAATTGATTTATAGCCGAATAAGTGATTGGTATAACATAAATAAAACCTTGATGAAATATCCCATTTTGAAGGATTAAAATCATAGCTAATATATTTTATATATGTGCTTAATAATCTTCACACCCCACCCATTCTTGAAACATATAACTCTCTATACGTATTGCCACTCAGTGCAAGCCAGAGTAATCAATGGATGCCATAGAGAATTTTGCCTGTTTTAATAACAGTTAAGAGCAAGCATAAGAAATAGTGATTATGTGAATAAAAACTCATAATTAGTTTTAAATTGTCCAATGCAAAATAATACTTAAAAATCATGGCAACAAATGATTCTAGTTTATTACTAGATCTATTGATTCATATCACATGACTGGCAGTGGATAAAAAGTCAGTATTGTTGTAAAAAAGCTGCATTATTATTTAATAGAACAAATGCTCATTGACATTTTAATAGGTAAAGTAAACTAATTAACATATATGGGATTCTAACAAAGGAACAAATATATATTGCAATTACTATTGGCTACCCATACTTTATAATATCTTCAATTTATTTTATTCTACAAGCATATTAAATATAAATAGGTTATCATCTAATTCTAGAATAATTATCACTTATTTCATTGTAATCGCTTTTAAGTTATCCATCATTGTATTATTCATTCATTATATATAAATCCTGACACTGCTGTTTGTTACAATGATATCACAATTAATACTTATTATTGTATAAATTAAAAGTGAAAATCAGTCACATGTAACATGACGTATATAGCTTGCATTACTAATATGTAATATATAAAGAACCTGCTAATAGTTCTAAACAAGCTTTTTTTTCTTTTATTATAAATGCCACAGGTACTTTCTCTTGTAGGATTTATCATTAAAAAAAAAGCTTGTTTAGAGCTATTAGCAGGCTCTTTATATATTAAATTAAAAGTAATATATATAAACTTGTTTGCAATTGTAATATTGTAGATTGGGGGGGGGTTTCTGCATATGATTTATCCAATAGTTCTGCAAGTACCTCAGGCAAGTTTGAAGCTTTCTTATTGGAAATTATTTTTATAAGACTTATTTATAAACAAAGGAAAGAATAATAGTGGTTAATACATGCGCCATTAAACCCATGATATGGGATTTGAACCCAGTCTAAATAAACCATGAAATGTTTTCAGGTCACAAACAAGTTTAATATTTTTTTTTTTCACATATATGACTCATACCTCGTTATCCATTTAATAGTGGTAGGTAAATCTCTAGTTATTCTCAGATGGAGAATAAATTTTGTAGGTTAGTTAAATGAATGTTGGTGCAGAAATTGTTACTGATGAAGGAGTTATTTTTCTACAGATGCTCTATCTAAGATTTTTTTTTATCTTAATAAACACAGTTTCATAAACAGACTAAATAATTTTATAAATAAATATTTTAAGCATTAAATGTTTTTTTAAAACATTCACTATTAAAAGGGATGCATGGAAAATCATTCGTGACTTGATCTAGGCTTATATGTATATTTATAATTTTAACAAGATTTTCCCATATATTGTTTAGATAAATTTCAGATGTAATCAAGCAAAATGCCAAATAAAAATTAGCATAACAAACTATGGCTCATGGATTAATCGGTTTCACAAAAAGATTTCGAATTTATATTTTTCTTAAGTTTGAGTAAGACGGCGCAAAATATTTTTGAATTCTAAAAAAATTATGTAGATATCAAAGATGTGTTTTATAGAAAACAGTTAGCATGCCTTAAAAAAAATCAATTTCTAAAACAAATATTAATAAAAATATTTAATGTAAAATATGTTAAAACGGTACTGTGGTACATGAAGAATTATAATCGTTTAATCATTAAATTAATTAGGTTATTAAATCAAAAACATTTTTTAAAATCTACATAAAAAAAAAAAAAAAACAATTTAACAAAAAAAAATACGAAAAGCATTAATGTGAAGAATAGTTAAAATGCGTGTTCAAATCAAATTGAGTGTGTGTTTGCACGCGTATATTCTGCATAATCTATTTTAATACATTGTACAGGCTTACACCTGCATTCGAACTCAGACTTTCACACGACTTACAACTCTCAGTGCCATCTTATATTGCTGACTCACCTGATCACACACATGTTGAAAAGATAAATAATCACTAATGTACGTATTTAGTGCTAAACCAGCACTCATTAGTTGGTTCAGATTACCATCGCCACACATATATACAATTAGTACTCAGCTTTATATTAAGATAACCAATCTTTTTTTAATGAGTGCTGGTTTAACACGAAATACGGATATTGGTGATTATCTTTTCAACATGTGTGTGATCAGGTGAGTCAGCTATATAAGATGGCACTGAGAGTTGTAGGTCGTGTGAAAGTCTGAGTTCGAATCCCGCATATATTACATATATAAATACAGGTGTAAGCCTGTACAATGTATTAAAATAGATTATGCAGATTATGCACGTACAAACACACACTCAATTTGATTTAAACACGCATTTTAACTATTCTTCACATTAATGCTTTTCATATTTTTTTTTGTTAAATTGTTTTTTTTTTAATGTAGATTTTAAAATATGTTTTTGATTTAATAACCTAATTAATTTAATGATTAAACGATTATAATTTTTCATGTCGCAGCTTTAATACTACAGTACCGTTAAAACATTAACTTTTAAGTCAATGTCATGTATTTTATTATTTTTTCGTTTACTTATATATTCATCAAATCTATTCTTTGTTAAAATTTATAAATAAAACATGTAATCAAGACTGGATTGCTTTCATAGTTTTAACTCTGGAAAAAATAGAGTTAAGGATCAAAAGTTATTTAAAATGTAATGTCAACATGTCTACTAAATTCTCTTTAATAAGAATACCTTTCAAAAAACAATTGGGTGTGAAACAAATCAGACGAGGCTGTCAAAATTTAGATTTTTTTTTTATTCGTTCGGGAAGGTGGTTTTATATTTATAATGAAAAAAATAAAGATAAAAAAATATATGTTTGATATGTAAATGTATATACAACACCGACAAATATATATCTAAATGTTTGCAATATCTATTTATCCATCTATTTTGAAAATTAGTAAACAGATTTATTAAAAAATTATGCAAAATGAACTTTGAAGTGACTTTTGAAAGTTATTACAATTAGCTTTTCCTAGCAGCCACAATTCCAATGATTTTCGAAATCAGCAAAAAATCATTAAAAAAATAAAAACAGCACATAACCTCTTTCAATTTACATTTAATATCTGCATTAAAAGAAGTTATTGGTAATATCACCAACTAACTTAAAATCAATCTTTTGTATAAGTAATCAAAAGATACCAGACGGTAGTGTCATTCAAATACTCAGACTAAAGCTTTTGGCCATTGGCCTTCATCAATGAAAAACATTGTATTGTGTATATGTATTCAGAGGTCCCTTCATTGTAATTTATAGGTTAATGATTTGAAATTTGAATCAAAATCAATTTGCTTGTCAATCACGCTTTCCGTTATCAGATAACTAATGGTTGTCTCTAATATATATATTTGCTGTTTTAATATCAGACTTACATAGCTATACAAGCAAGTTAGTTTGATTCAAACTTTTAAAATATTTAAAACTTTCAAGTCATTAGTCTACAATAAAAAAAGTCATTAGTCTAGATAACATAAAAAAAGTAAAAGTGGTTGTTGGAAATTATGTGAAATCCAATGTTTCTCACTGATAAAGGCCAATAGCCACAATCTTTAATATAGACTTGATTGGCATTATTATCTGGAGTCTATTGTTTATTTATAAATTGTATCTGTTTTTGGAAGTACATAGCTTTGTGAACTAATTTTTTCAAAAATAAAATATGAAAAATCAAAAAAATGCAGTCATGTATAACAACAGATCAATACCTTTTTTATGTATAGGTACTTACTATATTAAAGCTGATGCCTCAAAAATCAACAAATCCAAGAATAACATTTACAAAATATTAAAAAATGCAAAAAGAAGAAGAAAAAATTATAGTTTTTATGAATTTCTTTAATAAATGTACAGCTAGTAAATAAGTATGAATTATTTAATTCATTTTTGGAGTTTGTAAGTTCCTTTAAAAACTTATTTTCTCTGGTCAGCCATTCATTAGAAAATTGTCTACTTGGCTCTTTTTGAAAAAAGTTTGAGGATCTCTATCTTAAATTACATGATGATCATAAATCCACTACTAATAATTAATATACATAAAAACTGGAAATGTTATAATTTGTGATAGTAGGTAAACTCCCCTGTAAAGAGTTATATATTGAGATAGTTACATCTCATGACATACAATAACATAGTAGTGTGTGTGCATATATATAAAGTTAGAAAGAAAAGTAGAAATTAACAGAAACAATTTTTTTTTTTGTAGATATTTATTATATTACCCTGGAATAACAGTAAATTGTTATAAATTAAACATTTAAAAAAGTCTATTTAATATTTTATTCTGATTTTGATGATGAAAAAAGAAATCTAAAACAAGTTTATTTTTGTTACAATAAATTACTGGTAATTATAAAATTCCCATATCTATTTTTAATTAGATTAAGAATTTTTTTAAAATTAAAGCTTGTGGTAATCTATAATCTGATGTTGTTTAAAAGATTAAGAAAACTTTTAGATAAAAATTGGGTTTTAATTAAGGTCAATTGAAAAGCATCATTAACTTTTTTTTCAAGATAAAGAAAAAATTTACTTAATTATTGTTTTCAAATTCCATGTTACACTATAAAAGGTGAAAAAAATATTACATCACTATTGTTATGAAGTTATAAACAAGAGAGTGTATTAATGTCACAATGTAGGGTTTAAATACACATGAAAGTAATGGTCCAGATTTTTTTGTCTCCTAGCCCATATGTATGTGTATTAGATGGCATGCCTGAAGTCTAACAAATGACAGAGACTGAATAGAGATTATTGAATGCCAGAAGTTACCTGATTTATACATTTCCTGAAGATGACAGTAAGCCAATCTACTGATTTGGAACAGACCAGCTTACCAACAGACTCCATTGGTTTGCTAAAAAATCACCATGCTATGACTATATATATATATGCTGATTAATCTATATGTAAAGAAGCACAAATGTATAATTACTGCCAGTTAAGTATATAAAGTGTGGTGAGTAAAAAAAAATTATTGAAAATGACAATTATTTTAAATACTTGACTTTGCAGTTAAAATCTCTAAGTTACAAGTTTAAAAGTAAGCAAGCTTTGCTTGAATTATACATCTAAAAATAGTATTGATTCTAGTTAGTATTTTACCTTTGAAACTAAAAAAATAGAAACTACAAAAATCTTTTTACATTGAAGAACAAAAGAACGTGGCTAGCAATATTTTTAAAGATGGTTACAATTAATTAAGAGTAATCTGAAAAAAAAAAACTTTTATGAAGGATTGTAGAAAAATCAATATATATATTTAAAAAACAACTTTTACTTAAAATGTACTAATAACCGTGATATATATATATATTAACATGGAATTAATTTTCTTGTACCCATATATATTAAAATCAGTCATCAAACACATTAAAATTATTATGTATTATAAAAATGAATTTTTATTATTGGTTTATGACAATTCAAGGATGTTAATTTTAAATTATTATGCAACACATCTGAGTGCTTATACATAGATATGTTTTATGTAAACCTATTGAGATATATGTAAGTTCAATGTAATAGCATATTTATTTTTGTATTATTTTAATCAAAATCATGCTGAAATTATAACATAATTAGCAGATCTTAATTTCATTTTATTATTATTGCTTCTAATTAATAAATTTTTATTTCATTAAGTTATTCTAGTAAATTTTATTCCTAATATAGGTTTAAAATATTGTTTTATTTATTTATTTCTTGCTGACAATAAGTTATAGAGCTTTAGCTCTCTGAACTGGATTCTTGCATAATGGTCAGCTACATGGACTGAGATTTATGTCATGTTATGGATATCCAGGTGACTCTGGTTAGCATAAAGATATATCCCTTAAAGTTCATGCACTAAATTTTATTTTATTATTAATTTGAATTTAAGTTTGTAGTTGCCAGTATGTTAATAATACTAAAGCCAGAGGGCATTGATGATGATCAGCTTGTTTTAGTATCCCAGCATTATTTTTTTAATTGTTATATTCTGATGGATTCACACTTAGTTTATGCAGGAAAAGCTTGAAATCCGGGCACGGCCGCTTGGGGTATTGTTTACGTGTCAAAACACATAAAAATGCCATTTCGGCAGCCGCGGCCTATACAGACTAATACAACATTTACGTATTGTATTAACCCATTAAGCTAGGCTGCTTTACAAGACAATGCATAAAAATATTACAGCCTGTTTTGTGCTTCGAAGCTATTTACGCGTATTCGTTCTTTTCATAGCTGATTACAGTATCGCTTAAGGGTGTTTAAATTTCAAGGCGGTACGACTTTTTCAAATCTCCGTAATAGAGTAATGTCATTTTGATTTAAAAAATGTTGTTAATTATTAAGAATTGTCATATGGTCCCCATCCTTCCCGAAAAAAAGGTTAATATATAAAAAAATTGGCAAAGTGTATGTTTCAACAGGCTTCGACAAAGCTCACGTGCTAAGTCATGTTTCAGCATAGTGGGGAAAATATTCAAGACCACTAAAAGATCTGAGACGAATGTGCAATTTTGAAACTTTTCTTCAGATAAATTGCCGAGTACAGAAAGTGTGTGAGATTGTGTTTTTTATTTTTTTATTTTGTCAGGCACACGTAATGTCCACTTTTTATTATAGCAATAAAATCGAATAAATATAATTTTAAAAAGTCCAAAGTTTGTGTCCTTTTTTTGTTTGTTTTTTATTTCATTCGAAATTGACAAGTATTTGGATTCAATTTTTTGCAGCGGGGTTAAAATAAATGACGACTTCGGTTGACTTTTTGTTAAGAATAACAAATTACAAAATACACCCACCCCCACAACCAAAAGCAGTTTATTGTAGAAGGCTAAAAAAAAAAAAGGGGGGGGGGGTAATTCGAACGAAATAGAAATCAAAGTAAAAAGTGAGAAAAAGTTGTTTCAAAAAAAAAAAAAAAAGGTTACATTCTTGACTTTTTGGTTACAATTCTTTTTCCGAGTGTGGGTGGGTGTTTGAAAACAATTTTTGAATCGGCAAAAACACAAAAGTAAATTTGGATTTAATATTAAGAAAAACAATTACGTCAACCGAAAAGAAATCAAAATTCGAAACAAGTCCCAAAGTTGATTCTCTTTTTTCAGCGCTGTTAAAATAATTGACTATTTTTGTTGTTGCCTTTTTGTTAATAATAAACAGTACGAATTCCCCCCCCCCCATCTCCCCCGCTCAAAAAGCTGTTTCTTGTAGTAGCCAAAAAAAAAAAAAGGCTAATTCAAACATAATCTAAATCAAAGTGATAACAAGTTGTGTTTAAAAAAAAAAGTAAAATTAATAATAATAATAAGAAAAATCGTATTTAGTCAAGACAAAAAAAAAATAAAAGAAAGGTAGAATTAAGTTCTAAACAAGTCGCAAATAAATGTATTCTATTTTTTCGGCGGTGGGATTCAAACAAATTTTTTTGACGTCGTGAAACGGTCCGAAGTTTTCAAATGATAAAAAGAAAAAAAAATACAATTAGCAACATTTGTTGAAAAAATATCAGGTTCCAACAAAAAACCCACAAAAAGTAATGAAAATGAATATCAAAATTTGTTTAATAATCAAGAAATCATGTAAATGAAATAAAAATTATTCGTTTAATCAATATTAAGGGGAAAAAAAATCTTGTTGTATAAAAAAAGAAAAAAGTTGCGGCGGCCCGGTAACGTTATATTTCATTGATTTTGCGTTATATTTCATTGATTTTGTCTAGCATCAACGCTCCAAGCGGCTTTGCCCGGATTTCAGGCTTTTATTGTTTATGCTTCCAAATTATTGATTATATAGTCTGTCCCATGGTTGGTAAGGGCTAAATAAATAGCTTGGTCTATAGTAGACCACTTCAAATCCAGTCACAAGGTTGATTTTATTTTTTGATCATTCATGATGATAAATAATCATCTCTCTTCTCTATAATGTTGATTATTATAACTTGTATTAGGTTTATTTCTTGCTGATCTCTCATGCTCATTCATTTTATTAATTATATATTTAAATTTGATTCTTTAACTGGGGTTTAATACAGAGATAGATCAAAGAGCTAAAGATTTCTGGATTATTTATCAGAAGAATAAAGTAAAAATATCTTACTTTGATCAATATAATGGAAAAGTTATGCCCACCCTGACATTTGGGAGATCAAACATTGGATTACATCCCAAGCAACTCTCCACATAATTATTACAGTTTAAAGAAACATCATATTAATCAATCATGTTTTTGTTTTATTTGCCACATCATTAATTTTCATCTGATCAATCTAATCTATTTTAAAATCTTTATCTTCCAATTAAGAAATACTAGATGTCCACTTAGAAAGCATGTATATAATGCAAATAATGGCTTGTTTAGAAAATTCTCAACTCTCCAAAAATCTTTAAACTTTATTCTGAATTTGAACTCCAAATCAGGGACCTGACATGCTAATACACTAACCAGTTTGTAATAATACTTTTCAGATGGGTGAAAGATAAGTGCAGATTGCAATTAAAATGATAAAACAGCAAGAAAATTAAAATTGAGATGATAAACCAAGAGATTTTTTGAAAATGTTAGTAGTGAGATTCAAATATCAGGACTTATTCATATACTTACCCATTGCTTGGTCACAGTATCAACTGACTACGCACCAAAAACAATAACAAAAAAAAGTTATGCTCAGTGATATCTATTTTTAAATAAATCAACTAATTACACTAAATAGAATACTGTTAAAAAGATAAATTTTATTGCCACATCATACAATAAAACCATTGGTTTCCTTTATAGATTTTTAATTGGTCATTGTAATATTTTCCTGATGTTTTAATTAAACAGCTGCTTTCAAAAGAATACTGATTACTATTGTTTACCACCACAACTAATCATTAATTTAATTGATATCAGAACCATTATTACTAAAAGTAAGCTCAGCAAGTCACATGACAATATGTTTGATACTGCTGTTACCATTAACATAATCACTATTCTGATGTTACCTATCACAACAATTTTTATGACCATCTTTTGTACTAAAATCTCATGTTTGATCCACATAATGGAATTCCATATTTCTGTATAAATCTTCTATTTCTTCATTAGAATGAGAATAGATCATAAATTAATATGATCCGAATTAGATATTTTTCAAAAAGTTAATATTTGCTTTTCTGTATGATATACCAACAAACTTCATAATGTTGTTCTTTTATTTTTAGTAGTTGTACTGTTATAATGGGAAAAAATAACCATGCTCTAATTTATGTATTATTTTCATTTTTTTCTTCTAATTTCAAAATGGTCGATAACATCCTACTTTATTTGGAATGTTTCTTTTGCCAATTCATGTAATTTAAATATGACTTAAAATTCTAAACAATAATATTTAAATAGATTTGAACTCAGATTTTCAAGTTTCCTATAGCTATCCACTCCCTCCTATACAACTGACACACATGACCGCATACATGTGAAAAATGTAAATGATCTCCAATATATGTAATTCATGCAAGGGATTTGAGCATTCCAGCATCATATTTTCAATGATATAGATGGCTGAAGAGTTGGAGGATGGAGAAGGTTGAGGTCTGCCCATTAAAGTTTGAAGATTTGCTATCTTAATATAAACTGAGCACTGATTATATGTGTGTGGGAGACTATGATCTGGACCAACTGATGAGTGCTGGTTCAGCATGAAATCCATATATTGAAGATCATTTATATGTGGTTATGTGTGCCAGTGGTATAGGGTGGATTGGATAGCTGTAGGAAGCTTGAAAGTCTGAGTTCAAATCCATTTTAATCATAAATATTCAAATGCAAATCAATCTTCAAATAATAGCCTAGCTCTGAAATGTAAGAATTCTTAATACTACCTGATTTAACTTTCCAATGCTTCTTGGTTGATGATTTTACAATCTCCAGGAAATGAGTGATATACTTGTTTGAATGTCATGGGATAAATAAAACATCAATATTAACTCACAAATATATACATTGTTTTTTTGTGTGTGCTTTTAAAAAAAACCCAATGATTTCATTAAGAACTATAAGACTTCTACATAAAAAAGTTAATGTGTTTTTGATATCTAAATTCATGAATGAAATCTACTATACTCCAGGTTGTTCCAAGTGAAATATTTACATAATAATAACTACAATGGCAATAGCTTATAGAATAGGTATTAAAAGTATACCCTGATTAATTTTTTTAAGGTCTCAATGAAGAAACAAAGTGAGATTTTTTCAGGTAGTAATAATTTTCTTTTTCAGAGCATAGGACTTACTGTCCACACATTTTACCAGAGATCATGTAAGGGCGTAGGGGAGTCATTATTTTAAATTTAAAGTTAATGTACAAGCAATGAGAGCACCATCACTAATATTATATTCAATGCATTGATGTCTCTAGATCTGTCCTTTTAATCTTTCAGATTACCAATTTATATTATTCTACACAACTGAATTCAAATTTAGTTGATTTGCTTTAATTAAACAGATTAATCTCATGGCATGCTAGTGGTAAAATGACCATAGGTGTATAATGGACGAAAATATTCCCACTTGGATATATAGATTAGATTCAACAATCAGCTGGTTCAATGTCAATGTATGACCAATTTACAAATGTAATGATACACCTATCTATCAAGACCCAAACATTGCTGGTGCCAGATATAATGTACAGAACGATGACCACTAGCCTCAAAAGTTGATGACGCCAGATATAACGGACGGAATGATTACAACTAATCCCAAACATTGCAAACACCAGATGTAATGGATGGTCAACTAACTTGCAGACTGTACTACTATGCAGATGTAGCAATATGGTGTGGGGATAAGTTAATATGCTCTAATTTATTACCCCTAATGAAACAATCTGCAAACACCTACCAGGCTTAGAAGTGAAAAAAATTACATCCAACTATGTTCAGACTGTAAGTCATCTGATAGAATGCTAATGAGAAACTGATGAAATGCTTAACCAATGATTGCATACACTTTAATTGACTAACTCTATCCCTATTTAATAATAATAAATGCAATTCAGGTTAGTTCATCCACTTTTCCCCTTTTAAATTCCATTACATCCTAATATTCAAGCCCAGAGAGAATATTGCTTTTAACTCCTTTAGCAGGTATGAACAGATACACACAGCAACACCTGCACCTATATATAGGTTACAACTAGCATTTATTATATTTGTATTATTTTCAAGCTTTTATATGATAAGAAAAATAGATGTGTGTGCATGCATAATTATTTATAAACTGTGGAATGTCAGGACAACTCAATAAACCAGAGACCAGAATAATACAAACTCTCAAACATTTATTAACAAAAATAAATATCAAGTATAACAACAATAGTAATGATAAAAAAAATATAAAAAATAATAATAATCATATGTACATGTGTCACATGCGAACCCCTACCATTTTACTAATTAATGATTATTATAATCCAACCCTTATACCCATGGTAGAAATCCACCTATGTCACTCATTCTCTACAAATTATAATTATATAGAAAAATAAACTTTAATTATTTAATATCATTGAGATGCTGGCTAGCTAAATTATATATATTTACAAATGTTAATCTATTTAACAAGTTTCCACAATTTATATATATGATAGAGACAGATACCAGTTGGTTAGTCAAACATACTGGAAAATATACGCACACGGTTAATCACAAAATAAAATATATAATATGTATTCTGAATAAGTGTTGTAATTTAACCTATGAAAATAAATTTAGAGAATCTTATCTCAATATTTATGTGGATAACCTGATGTGAAGCAGGTGGGTAAACCTAAATTTTATTTACAATGAAAATATAAAAATATCAAAATGAATAATCTTCCCTTTTCTTTTTTGCTAATTCTGAAAAATGAGGCTTCAGCATCAGAGTGTGAAAATACAACAGATAACATGAATAAAAAAAAATTTACAATATTGATTTTTTGATTTTAAAAAATTGTAATTGGGACAAAGTTCATAAAAATCATCATAATAGAATTAGTAGTAGTTGATATTTAGGCAAGTTGTTCTTCAAAGCAGTTTCACTTAGTAAATCATTTCCCTTAGCAAGGATAGATAGGTACAATGACATCTCCTATAGTTGTGTTTAATGGCAAACACCTTGATCCTCATTTCATTCACCATAAAGTATTCCAATCCTTGTTTACTTTGGACTGCAGGCATCTTATTGTGTGTTTACAATAAAATAGAAAAATATATATATAGATATAGAGGTTTAATGCAGCTGGAAGGAAATACGATGAGACACAATAGCATGTTTTGCTCTAGCCCATTTTCATATTAAAGTACAATAATTATTTATAATCATATATTTGATTGAAGTGCTTTAAATATATATTAAGAAAATTATTTCATTATTTTTTTCTTTTCTAATTTCAGCAGACTTAATTCTCATTATTCTTTTTGAAAAAAAATTTAAAATATTCAAATTTACTCCAATAACTTTTAAAACACGATTTAATTATTTAAGAATTTATCCCTTATTCATACTTCTTATTTTACGTCCTTTCCTCTGAATTTGGTAAACTTTTAATTACAGCATTTGACTTTTAAAACTGTTTATAATTTAAATAAAAAAAAAAGCAAAACTCCATTTTAGCATTCTAAATTTTACTTTAAACGACTATTTATTGTTGTAGCTGCTATCTCTTTTGATAAGAACGATTTGTAAAAAGTTTCTATTTTTATATAAAACACTGAGAACGCTGATATTTTAAACTGCCTATTGTTTAAATTTGTTTAGATTTTTATATGTATTGTTTAAATACATTTCATTTATTACAAATAAAAATAAAATAAAATAATAAAATCAGTTTTATTTTCACACACATGTGTGTCCACCCAGTTAACTTCAGGCTATCCTTAAATCATTTGATTATATACTTAATATTCAATTTTAAATTATATATATATATATACATTACAGTTTATTTAATCAAATAGTTTATATATACATATACAATATTACTTTTTAATAAAATATAGATCGTATTTTATTTATAATAAAATAATAATTTATCATGTATTATATGTATACATGTAATAATAATAACAAATAATCTACCCATTATTAATATAAATTCCAAATAGATTGTGTTCAATAAATAAGCTTGATCCTTTTAGAAATGTGTGCATTGTAAGCTACCCTTTACAACCCCCTCTTCTTACAGGGTTAGAATTTTAATCTGTCATGAAAATTTTAATACTTACACAAGGTTCACCTTTGAAGTTTGATGGGTTTTTTTTTCACACTAATATAAGGGTAGTGAAACCTTATTTTACTGTTTTCTTCACTCAACTACACAAATTGCTTTCTATTCATTTTTACTCACTCTCATGAAATACTTTGCAATGTGGGGTTCAAACATAGGTTGTTGTTTTTTTAAAAAACAACTAATGATGGTTATGTTTTGAGCACACTAATAAAAATGTGTTTCTGTTTCAGATAGCACATATTTTTTTCTTGTTATCCTCTATCCTGCTCCTATTGAGTCTTATTGGATTTACTTTGAGGACTAACAGAAGACTGGAGCAACCATCACTTAGTGTGGTTTAACTCTTTTAAATAAAGTGGCTCTAAAGTATCCTAATATTTGCTTTGGCATCCATTAGGGAATACTCTCATCATAATTTTTAACCTAACTTCATAATATCTAATTTTTTTTTTACTTATCAACATTCTTTTTTTTTTCCACACATCAGTTGAGTATGACAATTCTACAATTACTAAGATTGTCCATAATATGGTTTCATAATTTGGGTATTGTATGTGCCCCTAACTTGTCCTTCCATATCCAACCAAAATGCATTAGGACTCGATTGTTTAACTATTGTGTAAGGTCCTTCATAAAGATGGTAAAACCTACTGTACTTATTTTCAATTTGCTTACTAATATGAGTTTTTTATTAAAACTTTATCTCCTACTTTGAAAGTATATGGAGTTCCAGTCTTATTTTTGTTCCTTTTATTGGCCTTACTTACCAATCGAAATATGCTTTCTGCACATTTTCCTCCATACTACTTTGTTTATATCTAGTTATAGGTTATTTAGTGAACAACATGGGAATTGATTGATTAAAATGTAGTTCAATGGGTGTGAATCCAGTGGATTCATTCATACTCCAGTTGATATAATTAACTATCTGGTCTATCTGTCTTATCTGATCATTTTCTTATACTATCATAAGTTGTACTATATATATATATATATTGTGCCAAGGCCAAATTGGCACATGTATATAATATAATTTTGTCGTAAAAAAAATTATTAAAACAAAAAAATCTTTCGCAAAAGAGTTTGAAATAAAAGTTGAAAAATCATTGATTTAAAGTGGGAAGGGGGTTTTCTTAAAGTTAAACTGAAGGTCATATAAAAAGGAAGTAAAGAGTTTATTATTATTAGTTGAAATACAATTTAGAAGCTTTAAAAAATATATAAATCTCTTCATTTAAATTAAAGAAGAAAAAGTATTAAAACTAGTTTTGATGTGTAGAGTAAAATTATATATGTGCGTGCAAATGTAAAAAAAATGTATCAGTATTAAATATTATAAATAAATGAAAAATGTATTTAAAAAAAAAACACAGCGGTGCGCTACTAATTAAAGATATGAAAACAACATGTTTTGAAATAGCTACTACTAATTAAACAATCAATCAAAAATACCTTGTCAAGGATTAATTGCTAAAGAATTTCGACAACAGATATTTGCCAGAGGATATCGAAAAGAAAACACTTTGTTGGTATAAATACTGAATATTTTATCAGACAATGAGTTGAGACAGTTCAGTTGAGTTCACAAATCAATTGAGTCAGTTAATTTCAATCAGTTAAGTCCATAGTATTCAGAAACAAGATGCAGTGCTGAGAAGATTTTGGGAACGCACGTTTTTCTCCACACCCTGATGTCCGATGAAACAGCAAGATCTACTCATGAAATAATGTCAGCATAACATCTTAAAAAATCTCCATCAGTATCTAATTGTCTCCAATAATAATAATCATGAAGAATAATGAAACTCATCAAGGAAACGTCCCAGTTGGCTGGAAGTATTTGTAATGGAAATATCCTCACCGAAAGCAGCAACCAAAGAGAACAAAATTCTATGTCTACATTCAAAATCCTAGGTAAACATTTATTTATTATCATTTATATGTAGTAACCACCGCTGTAAGTCGTAAATATTCAAGATTCAAATTATATGAACTCTATCATACATAAAATGAACTATTGATATGTGTGTATTATATTTAAATTTATAGAATGTTTAAAATTATTTAATGTTAGTTAATAAATTGTCTTTAAAATTAAACTCTATTTGTCGGTCAATTCTTTTTATCAATCTTTTCTTACCAATATTTTATTATTGATTAAAATTAGACTGAGCTAGTTAAGGGAATTGTTTCGAGTGCTGGATTATGAGCCTACTGCCCGAATACGTTAGTCCTCAGACTAGCTGGCATCCCGGAATTTACCCCAAAACAAATAAAGTATTTGGATAATAGGGGTTTGAATCTAGCAGCCGAGATGGGCCATTGTTGATAGTTAAAGCTATCAATAAGATCTCCCATTTTGCTCGAACGTGCTGGTTCATTCACGTAACCTTTATAAGATTATAAATGTATTATGAAGGAGTTTGAAACCGGCCAAAACTTATATATATATGTATAAGTAAGTGGTTTCAATGGTTTGATCTGGTACATAAATGGCTATGCCCAACTTGGGGCTGGACCTAAGAAACAATAGTAAATAAATGCTTTGTTTCTTGTTTAAAAAAAAGTTTTTCTATACAAAAGCTAAATTACGTATGTTAAAGCATTTTATTTTTTTTTTTTTTTAAAAAAAAAGAATTGACCGAAAACTTTGTTTTCTTTAAATGAAGAGAGATTTATGCTATTTACGTTGGTTGAAATAAATCATTATGTTAAATCAGAGACAGTTGGGTGTTTGGGCGGAGTTAAAGCATTGAGATTGGGTGGAGAAAAATGGACAAAGGAGGGGCGGAGTCAGCATGTATTTCCAGTTTAGAAAAAAATAAATAAAATAGAAATTAGTAAACTTATGAGCGTGAATGAAATATAATATTAAAAAAAATAATATAAAAAAGTGTTTAAAGTTAAAATTATAAAATAAAATAAAGCCAAAATGGAGACTTAAAGTAAAAATATAGAAAATATTCCCAACAAGGAAAAAAGAGAAATCATAGCTTTACTAACCAGCATGTTTGAAAAACAAAAAGAAACAGCCGAAGAATATAAAAAAATCGCCGAAGAGCTTAAAAACCAAAATAATGAAATGAAGAGTAAATTGGAAGGGCAAGCTGAAATGCTTGAAAAGTTAAAGGACCAGATCGAAATGGGCCAAAATAAAATAAAAAAAGAAATTAGAGGAAAGGTAGAGAAAAATCAAGAGATCGTAGAAGTAGATTTTGTCAAAGAAAATAAGGAAGTTGAGGTCATGAAAGAGATAGTAGAGTCAGATAATTGTAAATATAGTAGTTTGGAAATAGAAATTAAATTAGAATCAGATAGCATTGCTACAGAGAAAGTAGAAACCTATGTAGATCAAAAACCAGAAGATAGTGTTAAGCATAGTAGTTTGGAAATAAAATTAATCAAGATAGAAAATAAAAATAAAAAGGTGAAGGTAAACGTTCGTATTTGTTTTAGACGGAGATTTAAAACGAAGAGAAAGAATAGAAAAAAAATATTCACGGTTAGGAAAAATACGGAGGTCTATGAAGCTTAAAGATTTTCTAATTTACAAGGCAGAAAATAAAACGGAAAGAGAAAGAGATAAAATAAATTTTAATCGAAAAAGAGATGTGAGAATATGGAGTAAAATTTATATTAGTGAGTTAGTAGAAAGAAAGAAAGAACCGCCAGACAAAAATTAAAAATATGTAATCTGACGGATTCGCCGGCTTGACCTAGTATATAACAACCATGGACTTGGAATAATGGGAAATGTTCAACAAAGTTTAAGGAAATAAATGTAATCTATAGTTTTTTAAGGAAATAAATGTAAAAATGAGTATCAAGATAGTTTGAATAATTAAAAATGATTAAAGTTAGTCTTAGTAAAATAAAATAACGATCTTAGAGTTTAAATGTCAAAGCATCTATAAAACAATTTATGTCAAGACCCTCGATTATGTCTTATCGATTATATTGATATCCCAGCTCATAAGTCTTGAACATAGCGGAGCGTGATGCAAACAAAATAAATATGTAAAATCAAATTAGACAAGCAAAATGATTATGTCAAAAATCCTCGATTATGTCTTATCGATTATATTGATATCCCAGCTCATAAGTCTAGAACATAGTGGAGCGTGACGCAAACAAAACAAATGTGTAAAATCAAAATAGACAAGCAAAATGAAAATGGTTTTTTTTTTTAAAAAAAAAGAGAGTAAAAATAACGCTTTAAAAATAAAAATGAAATAAATAAGTGTATAATGAATGTATTAATGGAAATAAAACATTATCAAATAAAATTAAAAAAAAAAAGTGTATTAAATTAGGATTGAGGTGTGTGCGAGTATTTGGGCAAGGAGATAAATTCCAGGCCTGACTTTTGTTGGATTAAGCCTCTTCTTGCGGTGACTTTGTTCTACAGATGGGTAGTGCGAAAAATAAATAATACTGATGATGATGCACCAGTAGAAAAGTCCTGGCATATAAAAGTTAATAAATCTGGAGGAAAAATTCCCAGTAACCAAATAAAATAAATATTTTAGTAAGTCGAATGTGCAGTAGAGATAGTCCTGCCATTCGCAATCTTAAAGTCCCTGTTCATGATCCGTTGTGCACAAAAATGCCCATGCTGTAGTCACGACTTCCACAAGAAATTAAAAGTTGGTTTAAATCAGCACAAAATCAATCTGTGTGTTGAATTGCCTTATACTTTGCTGCCGGCTTCTCTTAATATTACATTTATTACCTAATGATGAAAATAAAAACTAAAAATGCACTCTAGAAAAATAAGAATTTGAAGTAGGTCAAATAATTAAAATAAAATCGATAAAATCAAGTTAAATAAATAAGCGTAAATATATCTGTAGTAAATAATAATAAAAAGTGACTCGTGATAAACTAATAGATTTTTTTTTGTTTATTGAATACACGCATGTTAAATAAAGATGTTCATAATGATTTACAAATAATATTATAAGATTAGTGTAAATAAATATTTTAAATAATGTTTCGTAAGGGTTATAAATAATATTGTAATATAAATAAATAGTGTAAGTAATGTTCATGTGTATTTAAAAATAATATTGAAAGGTAAATATAAATATAAAGTCAATCTAAGGTGTATTAAGAGTGTGTAAGTATACATGTGTATATATGCGCACATACACTGGTAATATTCAGTAAATACGATACCTTATGATGAGTATCTTAAATGTATTTATCCAGATATCCTTTTAGGTTATTTTCTTGGTACTGCTGCACCTTATGATGAGTGCAAAAAGGGATTTATTTATTATAGATTCCCTGTAAGCAAGTCCAGTAATAACTCGATATCTAGAATATTAGTAGGTGTAGAATTATGCTGCACATATACACATGTGTAGGAATTATCTAAAATAATAAATTAATAAATCTTTAGAGTCAAGAATTAAAATTGCAAGAGATAAAATGGTCAAAAATGATGCATTTTACTCTAAAACGGAGGGGGGTGTAATGTGCCAAGGCCAAATTGGCACATGTATATAAAATAATTTTGTCGTAAAAAAATTATTAAAACAAAAAAATCTTTCGCAAAAGAGTTTGAAATAAAAGTTGAAAAATCATTGATTTAAAGTGGGAAGGGGGTTTTCTTAAAGTTAAACTGAAGGTTTTATAAAAAGGAAGTAAAGAGTTTATTATTATTAGTGAAATACAATTTAAAAGCTTTAAAAAAATATATAAATCTCTTCATTTAAATTAAAGAAGAAAAATAATCTTAAAACTAGTTTTGATGTGTAGAGTAAAATTATATATGTGCGTGCGAATGTAAAAAAAAAAAATGTATCAGTATTAAATATTATAAATAAATGAAAAATATATTTAAAAAAACACAGCGGTGTGCTACTAAATTAAAGATATGAAAACAACACATTTTGAAATAGCTACTACTAATTAAACAATCAATCAAAAAACACCTTGTCAAAGGATTAATTGCTAAAGAATTTCGACAACAGATATTTGCCGGAGGATATCGAAAAGAAAACACTTCGTTGGTATAAATACTGAATATTTTATCAGACAATGAGTTGAGACAGTTCAGTTGAGTTCACAAGTCAATTGAGTCAGTTAATTTCAATCAGTTAAGTTAATGGTATTCAGAAACAAGATGCAGTGCTGAGAAGATTTTGGGAATGCACGTTTTTCTCCACACCCTGATGTCCGATGAAAACAGCAAGATCTACCCGTGAAATAATGTCAGCATAACATCTTAGAAAATCTCCGTCAGTATCTAATTGTCTCCAATAATAATAATCATGAAGAATAATGAAACTCATCAAGGAAACGTCCCAGCCGGCTGGAAGTATTTGTAATGGAAATATCCTCACCGAAAGCAGCAACCAAAGAAAACAAAATTCTATGTCTACATTCAAAATCCTAGGTAAACATTTATTTATTATCATTTATATGTAGTAGCCACCGCTGTAAGTCATAAATATTCAAGATTCAAATTATATGAACTCTATCATACATAAAATGAACTATTGATATGTATGTATTATATTTAAATTTATAGAATGTTTAAAATTATTTAATGTTAGTTAATAAATTGTCTTTAAAATTAAACTCTATTTGTCGGTCAGTTCTTTTTATCAATCTTTTCTTACCAATATTTTATTATTGATTAAAATTAGATTGATCTAGTTAAGGGAATTGTTTCGAGCGCTGGATTATGAGCCTACTGCCCGAATACATTAGTCCTCAGACTAGCTGGTGCCCCGGGGTTTACCCCGAAACAAATAAAGTATTTGGATAGTAGGGGTTTGAATCTAGCAGCCAAGATGGGCCATTGTTGATAGTTAAAGCTATCAATAAGATCTCCCATTTTGCTCAAATGTGCCGGTTCGTTCACGTAACCTTTATAAGATTATAAATGTATTATGGAGTTTGAAACCGGCCAAAACTTATATATACGTGTAAGTAGGTGGTTTCAGCGGTTCGACCCGGTACAATATATATATATATGTATACATACACCATTTGATTTATTCATTCATTTATTTCTCCTCTTAAAAAAATATATACATCTCTTGAGAATTCATCCATGGTAAAAAATCCATTTTACATGTCCAAAGTTGCAACATTTGAAGTCCTTCTCTAATTATGTACTTTTTCTTTTAAGTACTGTCATTTATATGCCTCATAAATGTGAAGGGTCCTTCATAAGTGTTACATAACTTATGGAACTGAAAACCTTTCTGTTTGATGGACTGCAACATGGTCATCTCTATTCTCACCATATAATTTTCTAGGTTTTGATCATCTTGTTGATTATGGAAAGACTCTAATTTCCATAACACATAGCTAAGATGATCACATTCACCAATTTCTTTAATGTCTTCAAAAACGATATTTGTAGTGTGACAGTTTTCTCCTAAGAAAGCTGTTTGAACTTGTAACAATCCATCCTTGTTATTGCTATAATGCTCACAAATGTCATGTCTGAAAAGCATTTTATTCTTGTTTCGATGGTAAACACAAATGTGTCACAATGATCTCAAATATGAGTCCAAATCATTTATCATTGAACTTTCTTTCATATACTCTATCATGACATCTTCAGAGTATGATGTGTCATTGACTCCTATGGCTTCATCATTTAACTCGGAATCAATCTTGAAAGCTTGTGATCTTTGTTTCACTTCAATATTGAGAGTATCACTCAATTGCTTTTCTTTCAATTTAAATTCAGTATATTGAGTACTTGAATTAGTCTGGGTTTGTTGTGATTCAACAACTAATGTACCCTTACTCAGTTGGGATTCAGTGATTCCAAACCTCTGGGTAATGGTTTTATCTAAGCATTTTAGTTTTTGTCCTAAGGTTTCTACCTCCGTATTTTGTTTGGTACAATTTTGCTCCAACTCCGTATGGATAATTTGTATTGCCATCTGAACTTCAGCTTGGTGCCTCCGTTGATTTTCACACACTTCTTCCTTAAAATTTTCTTGATTCCTGCATACCTTATCATATTTTGCATTCAATTGTTCCATGACACTGGATTTAAAATCATCTATTCACTGTTGGCATTTTGTATTCTTCTCATCAATTTCCTTCTTCATCTCCAACATTTCTTGCTTCACTCAATATTGTCTTTGTGAACATATTCTAATTTTAGGGAAAGTTGTTCCATATCTTCAGACAGCTTAATTTCAACATTATCAATTTCTGTTTTCATTTGTTCTTTCATATCATTCATATCCTTCTTCAATTCTTCCTTTATTTTATTTATATCAGCCTTGGTTGCCATATTCTCCATCTTGGTTGCCATATTCTCCATCTTGCTATTTATATCACTTTTCATTTCCATGATTGCTTGGATTATTTGAGCCAATGTTGTAGGGTCTTGCATAGCCTGAGTTATTCCTACTTCAGGCACTTGAATAATCTCACTGGGAGGAATCATCTGAATTTGAGAAACTGTTTGACTCCCTTCTTGTACTTGTGGGGATTGTTCAACTTCCAGAATAGACCTCCCGGTATCTGAATCATTGTAGATTCTACCTTATTACTGGTAGTATCATCTACCATCTCACTGTCACTACTATCTTTCCCTATCTCCAAATGTTTTGATTCCATATTACTTAATTGCTTACCACTTCTGGTTATCATTAAATATATATTTATTTGCAAGCTATAAAATATCTATTTATGAAACTATAAATAATCACATGCCACAGTGCATTATGCCACTCCCAACCATTGCATTTATCTTTACCTCTTTTTTTTTTAATAGATCTACTTTTAGCCTATGTCCTTTTACATGCCTAACTCTACTATTTCATTATCATTTATTAATCACTCAACTATTTATCATCGGTCTCTGTTTATTGTCCACTCCTCTATATTTCCAATTTACCCTCAATACTTTAGATCTCTTATTGAAAATTGATTCAAGTTTATGTGATCTATTATCACTATTACTATTATTTTAGATGAAAGTGCTAGTTGTTTGTCATGTGTATAAGTTCATTTGGGTTTACGTTGAAAGAAAAATATAAAATGAAATGTGCTTTAACATTTTCTTAAAAAAAAATTTAAACACCAGTCCAATGGCTGGACTTCCTTTACAATTAGAGGATATTCATACCTAACTTACTGGATATACATTTGGATACATCTATCAACTATAATATCTTTATGCCTAACACATTGCATCAGATATAACTATTAGTAAATATACTTGGATACCTCTATCAACTGTAATATCTTCATGCCTACCACATTGCACGTCAGATATAACTATTGGTAAATACTATGCTCTATCAATGGTAATATCTTCATGCCTACCATGTTGCATGCCAGATATAATGGACGGAAATATTCCCACTTGGATATATAGATTAGATTCAACAATCAGCTGGTTCAATCTCAATGTATGACCAACTTACAAATGTGATGATACACCTATCTATCGAGCCCCAAATGTTGCTGGTGCCAGATATAATGGACGGAATGATGACCACTAATAATGACTAACCCTAAAAGTTGATGATGCCAGATATAATGGACGGAATGATTACAACTAATCCCAAACATTGCAAACACCAGATGTAATGGATGGTCAACTAACTTGCAGACTGTACTACTATGCAGATGTAGCAATATGGTGTGGGGATAAGTTAATATGCTCTAATTTATTACCCCTAATGAAACAATCTGCAAAGACCTACCAGGCTTAGAAGGGAAAAAAAATTGCATCCAACTATGTTCAGACTGTGGGTCATCTGATAGAATGCTAATGAGAACCTGATGAAATGCTTAACCAATGATTGCATACACTTTAATTGACTAACTCTATCCCTATTTAATAATAATAAATGCAATTTAGGTTAGTTCATCCACTTTTCCCCTTTTAAATTCCATTATGCCCTAATATTCAAACCCAGAGAGAATATTGCTTTTGACTCCTTTAGCAGGTATGAACAGATACACACAGCAACACCTGCACCTATATATAGGTTACAACTAGCATTTATTATATTTGTTTTATTTTCAAGCTTTTATATGATAAGAAAAATAGATGTGTGTGCATGCATAATTATTTATAAACTGTGGAATGTCAGGACAACTCAATAAACCAGAGACCAGAATAATACAAACTCTCAAACATTTATTAACAAAAATAAATATCAAGTATAACAACAATAGTAATGATATAAAAATATAAAAAATAATAATAATCATATGTACATGTGTCACATGTGAACCTCTACCATTTTACTAATTAATGATTATTATAATCCAACCCTTATACCCCATGGTAGAAATCCACCTATGTCACTCATTCTCTACAAATCATAATTATATAGAAAAATAAACTTTAATTATTTAATATCATTGAGATGCTGGCTAGCTAAATTATATATATTTGCAGATGTTAACAACCTATTTAACAAGTTTCCCCAATTTATATATATGATAGAGACAGATACTAGTTGATTAGTCAAACATACTGGAAAATATATGTACAAGGTTAATCACAAAATAAAACATATAATATGTATTCTGTATAAGTGTTGTAATTTAACCTATGAAAATAAATTTAGAGAATCTTACCTCAATATTTATGTGGATAACCTGATGTGAAGCAGGTGGGTAAACCTAAATTTTATTTACAATGAAAATATAAAAATATCAAAATGAATAATCCCCCCTTTTCTTCTTTGCTAATTCTGAAAAATGAGGCTTCAGCATCAGAGTGTGAAAATACAACAGATAACATGAATAAAAAAAAAAAAATAAATAAACAAAAATTTACAATATTGATTCTTTGATTTAAAAAAAATTGTAATTGGAACAAAGTTCATAAAAATCATCATAATAGAAGTAGTAGTAGTTGATATTTAGGCAAGTTGTTCTTCAAAGCAGTTTCACTTAGTAAATCATTTTCCTTAGCAAGGATAGATAGGTACAATGGTGTCTCCTGTAGTTGTGTTTAATGGCAAACACCTTGATCCTCATTTGATTCACCATAAAGTATTCCAATCCTTGTTTACTTTGGACTGCAGGCATCTTCTTGTGTGTTTACAATAAAGTAGAAAAATATATATATATAGATATAGAGGTTTAATGCAGCTGGTAGGAAATACCATGACACACAATAGCATGTTTTGCTCTAGCCCATTTTCATATTAAAGTACAATTTAATAATTATTTATAATCATATATTTGTATTGAAGCGCTTTAAATATATATTAAGAAAATTATTTCATTATTTTTTTCTTTTCCAATTTCAGCAGACTTAATTCTCGTTATTCTTTTTGAAAAAAAATTTAAAATATTCAAATTTACTCCAATAACTTTTAAAACACGATTTAATTATTTAAGAATTTATCACTTATTCTTACTTCTTATTTTACTTCCTTTCCTCTGAAGTTGGTAAACTTTTAATTACAGCATTTGACTTTTAAAAATGTTTATAATTTAAATAAAAGAAAAAGTAAAACTCCATTTTAGCGTTCTAAATTTTACTTTAAATGACTGTCTATTGTTGTAGCTGGTATCTCTTTTGATAAGAACGATTTGTAAAAAATTTTCTATTTTTATATAAAACACTGAGAACACTGATATTTTAAACTGCCTATTGTTGAAATTCGTTTAGATTTTTATATGTATTGTTTAAATACATTTCATTTATTACAAATAAAAAAAAAAAAAATGTGCCCACCCAGTTAACTTCAGGCTATCCTCAAATTCATTTAACTATATAATTAATATTCAATTTTAAATTTAAAAAAAATATATACATTACAGTTTATTTAATCAAATAGTTTATATATACATATACAATATTACTTTTTAATAAAATATAGATCGTATTTTATTTATAATAAAATAATAATTTATCATGTATTATATGTATACATGTAATAATAATAACAAATAATCTACCCATTATTAATATAAATTCCAAATAGATTGTGTTCAATAAATAAGCTTGATCTTTTTAGGAATGTGTGCATTATAAGCTACCCTTTACAAGTGGATAGTTCTTTATCATGGGGGTTTTAAGATGGTAGATGTCTGCAGAAAAGAAAATGATGAGGTAGAGAAAAAGGCAGTATACTTTGCATATGTACTAATGCCTTATAATTTCATTATACATTTAAGTACTGTATTTCTAAAAAGATTTTACAAATATCATGTTTGAAATCATTATTTTATTAACATATACATTTTTGTATTTTTTTAATATAAGCACACACACAACTGTTTGTGTAACTAATAATACCAACTATTTTTTTGTAGCTCTGTTAGTATTTAAGTTTAGCTTATTTATGCTATTATAGATCAGAGTGAAATCTATATATTTGTTTGATTTATGTACAGCGTAAATGCTCTGAAATCATTATTTAATTATTCAAAAGATCAAGACGGCGCCTTAGTTTCAACAACCACTACATACCAAATAAAACATCAATTTATATTATTGTAAATAATCATAGCTTAGTGATATAAAATTGAAAAAAAGTAAATGCTACATCCGAATGAGCTACGCTTAGACAATAATCCAATATAAATAATTTCAGAGCATTTATGCTGTACATAAATCAAACTAATGTGCAGATTTCACATGGTTTATAACAATGCCAATAAATTAAGCTTAAATACTTATTACATTTTGAATTACAAGTGTCAAACTAACTCAACCCACATCTTTGACAACACCCACTTTAGATAAATACAGTAATGAGTATTACTAATCATTTAATAAATTAGAGATTATCTTTAGCACAGAGATAAATTTCAAAACTCAATTAAAGATTAATATATCTGATTTTTTTTAAAATTAAGCACACACGGAGTTATTCACATTTCTTTAACAGAACTAAAATAATGGGTGGCTTCATTCCATTGTTTTTATACATTATTGATGCTTGATTATTGGTTAATTATAGCTCGATGCGAATAGCAGTTATTTCCATTTTATACCATTAAGCTATGATTATTTACAGTTATGTTCACATATGCAATGAACTTTTAATCTGTTTGTATTGTCCATTTTCATCATTAGCTGTTTTCTTTGATTCTGAAATCAGCAACATAAAACATTTTTTTTTCTAGTAAACTTATTATTTTTCAAATTATCAATTTTTACATTTACTATTGGCAAATCACTGTCCCAACATATTTTTATTTTTTAAAAAATAAGTCATATATTCTTTCTCTCATTTTTTTATAATTTAGAGGTAATTGTTTTTTTTTAATTAGAAATGATTAACTTCAGAGTATTCTTATTTTTGTATTTATATCTTGAAAAGAGTTTTTTTATTCATACAATTTGCTTTTGTTGTTAAAATGACTACAAATAATTGCTTTAATGATTTCAGAGAAAAACTGAAGTTCAAAATTTGTCCAAAACAAAAAAGCATTCCTCTTGTTATTAATTTATAAAATTAAAACAATAAAATAAATTATTTTTTTGTAATACATTACACATAAATAATTAATTAACATTATTTATTAAACAAGTCTTATTTAATTACTATAATTAATATTAATTCCAGTAGTTTAAAACATATGTAATTATTGTAATTTGATATTATATATGTATACACTATACTTTATATATATACACATTTTGAAAATAATAAGTTTAGAATATTTAATCATATTTGAATTTTACTTAAAACTAATAGTTGAATTGTACTTTACATATATAGTGTTTCAGTAAATAATCTTTACAATATTTATTATCAATAATTTTTAATATATTAAGCCAATAAACAACACATGATCACCGTTCTTTATATTTACATAAGCTTAGATCCAAAGGCTCCTCACTGATGAAAGCCACAAGATAGAAACTAATATGAGATATTGAGTAGGCACTAGATAGGGATTTTATGCACAAACCTTCTTGCATCCATTGATTTCTCTGGCTTGCACTGGGTGGCACTACTGTATGGAGAGTTTAACCTTTGTGCAATTTTTGTTTTTACATAGCTACCATTTATTTTCCAATTAATTAAAAAAGAATGGATTAAGAATTTAAATATGTATAAATAAATGATACTTTTAATCAAATCTACTACACCCACATATCTATGCATATTAAATAAATTAATGAATTTGATCGAGGGAAATTATAAATGATAATAGAGTTACCACTATATCCTGGGAGTTTTGAATACTCATTGGACCACATAAAAAGTCTTTATACTATTAATAATCTTAATTCTACTTACTCCACTATTTCTTTTAATATATATAAAAAAGTAAAAAGTAATTTCTAATTTTTTCTTAATAAAAAGCAATAATTAAACATACCTTTTAATTATCTCCTGAAGTTGATTTTTCTTTTCTTTTTCAAAACTTATTACTTCTAAGAGTTTGTAATAGCTGGAACTTTCATTCAATTCTGCTACTGCATTTTTAAGAATTTTCTCAAAATATATCCTGTTTTATTATAAACATATATATAAAATTGATTACTATATATGAGAATAAAACTTTTTTTTGGCGGAGGGTGTGTGTGTGTCTCATACTATGCATTAAATTACCAACAACCAAACTAATACACAGTATGACCTAAAAAGATTTTATTTTCATTGTATATCCATGATAATCTTTGTTATGACATATATCTAATATAAGTAATATTATATTTACCAAGCTTTTATTCCAGTTAATTCCTCATATTGAAAAATCATTCATTAAGTTAATCATTAAGTGGATTAATCTCTAATTTCAGTGTAAAATATATTGAAATTAGATATTAATACACTTAATGATTAACTTAATGAATGATTAATAAAAAGACGTTGAATAATTGAAAGGGTGAAAAGACTGAATACTGTCCATTAAAACTTGAGGAATTGCTATTGTAAAATAAATCAACACTTATTGTATATATGTGTGGCAGATTATCATCTGGTCCAATTGACGAGTGCTGGTTTTGCACAAAATGACATATATTGGGAATCGTATCTTTTTTGCAATTGGGTATAGTCATATGCATCGGTTGCTTGAGATGGAGTGAAGGATGAATAGACAAAAAAATCCTAAATTCAAATCCTTCTACATACATAATATACTGCAAGTAAGTGATTTATATCAAAGTTGTGAGGGCAATAAATTTGACATAACAATTAAACTCTAATAATGGACTCCTATGATGAACAATGATAAAGATATATGTAAGAGATTGTGATCTAAGACAACTAATGAGTAATGATTCTTCACAAAATATATATCTTGGGTATCATACATTTCCCCCCCATGTCTTTGATCATATATTTATAATTACATGTCTCCACAAGGTGTTAAAAATGGATAGAAACCAATTCCTATCTTGTGTGAGAGTGATCTAATGAAATATTATTCAAATAATGAATTTGTCATTTGTACTGTTTATACTGCTGATCTTAGTTTAAAGACAGGTCATTATTTATAGGACTAGCATATGCAATTAGATAAATAAATAAAAAGAAAAAAATCTATTAAAATTAACAGTAAGATTATGGGTTAATGAATTTCATGTAACAAGAAGAAAGACTTAATTATATAAATTAGTACAAACCAATACAATTTTAAATGCTTTTAATGAGGATGAGTCATATATTCAAAAATAGATTTAAAATGTTGATTGAACTGACCAAATTCTCTAACATTTTTTAATTATAGAAAATGTATACATCATGAAGTTATTGTTCAGCAAAGAATAAATGATTGTATGGTGTACATGATGTGAATGTTCATTCACAGACCAATATGAAATTCTTATGACTATGTAATAAATTAATAATTAAAATATTCAGTAGCAACTTTCTTCATACAATAGTGTCACCTACTGCAAGCCATAGTAATCGATGGATTCTAGAAGATTTGTGCATCAAAATCTCTATATAGGGGCTTACTCACCCAATATCCCCAAACTAGTTTGTGGGTTTTATCAATGAGGAGCCTTGGATATGAGAGCAGAACACCTAAATCTAATGTAATCTTCCAGAAAGTTATGAACCCAAATTTAAAATGCAATATTTCTTCAATCCCAATTAATTAGCTTATATAATCATATAGATCTGAACTCAGTTCAGTATCTATATATTTTGGTGGCTTTTTGTGGCCAGGTCTAGTATTAAATCAATAAAACATCCCATGATCATTTTTATGCTTACATGATCTGTTAAAACTATGGCAACTTTCTCCATACAATAGTGCCATTTAGTGCAGACCATAGAAATCAATAGATGATAGGTTTTGCATCAAAATCCCTATGTAGTATCTACTCGTCTAATATTCACAGCTGAGTTTCTATCTTGTGGCTGCCATCAGTGAGGGGCTTTGAATCTGAGAGTATTGCTTCTAGGTCTTTGGATTTAATGCAACCCTCCAGAACTACCTTTTATATTTTTAGTTAGTCCAAATTGAAAACCCAATAATGTCAGATCTAAATGAGTAAGTATCTTGAAGATATTGTCATGTTTTCAATTTAGGCTCATAGCTTTATAGCAAAATGAAAAGACATACAGTAGATACTGAAGTTTTGCATTACATCTAAAAATCTACATGTAATTCTTTTAAATTCAAGATTCCTCACTGATGAAAATTACAAGCTAAAAACTAATCTGAGGTTATTGCATGAGTAAGCACCAGATAGGGATTTTGAAGCACAAGCCTTCTAGTAGCCATGGATTACCATGGCTTACACAGGATGATGCTATTGTATAAAGAAAATTGCTACTGTCTTAAAAGATTGTGTAAGCATAAGAAATGGAGATCATGTGATATTTTAATGGTTTAATATCAATCCTGACCAAACGATTAGTTATTAAAAACTAAAGACATGTAAAAATATACAGAAACTGAATTTGATTCATATCTATATGAATATAACAGGTAATTAGTTTGGATTGAAGACATCATTGTGTTTTTAATTTGAGCCCATAGTATTATAGTAAAGTAAAAAGATAAAAGGTGGCTGTTGATGGGTTAAATTAGATCCAAAGATCTAGCTGCAATGTTCTCTAATTCAATGCTCCTTAATAATGAAAGTCACAAGTTAGACACTAGTCTGATAGTGATTTTTATATTCAAATCTAGCATCCATTGATTTACCATGGCTTGCATAAGGAGGCACTATTATATGTATAAAGTTGTTATTGTTTTAACAGATTGTATAAGCATAAGAAATAGTGCTCATGTTAGTTTTAGAGGTTTAATAAATATATTAAATTATTATTTTTTTTTTTTAAATAATGTATAGAAATTAATGAAATAAAATCAGATTTAATGGAAAAGTAAATGTTAAAGGTGAATAAATATTGCAAGTTCAAGATTTTTATCTTATTATATTTCCAAATAATAATGTGGGAGGGATCGAATTATATTAATAATATGGAACATTTACATTAAAACTGGCATTTCTGAGAGAAAGAAAAAAACTAATGAAGTCTTTTCTTTGTAGGAGAAATATGTGAATTTTAATACTGCCTAAAATAAATTTTCATAAGAATTTCTTTAGAATATGCATAATAAATATTCTGCTTTAAATATTTCATGACGAAATCTCTTTCTTTTGGGTGTTTAACTCTAACTGTTTTTTATCATCAAATTTCAAATGAATATAATTGAAAAATATGTATGCATTAAATCATGAATCTTGCTGAAATAATGAGTAAGAGTGACCAATAAAAATATAATTTCTCATGCCATACAAGGCAAATTTTCAACAAAATTTGTGAAAGATGCCATTAACCAAATATTTTATTTCAAGCCTACTATTACCATTACTCCAAAAGGATACTTCTCAAGAAGAAGAGAGAGGGAGAAAATTTATTTGCATTATAGTAGTAAAACCACAATAACACATAGAGCTTTTTGAAAATACGTTTATTCATATAAAAACTAATACTTAACAATTATATATTGAAATTTTCAATTTTACTTTAATCTACTTTTATTTTATTAAGTTGTTGTTACTAATCATGTACATAAGTTAAAGTTTTCTATTCAGTGCTATAAATAAAAGTTTTATGTGGGGTATAGAAAAGACTTCTCAAATCAATAAAAAATTGATGAAAAATGCAAAAGGAAATTTTATTACTGTCAAAATTTAATAAAGACTCAATGTTCTCTTTAGTGTAATTTTCATTATACCATTCTCAAGCCAGGTAGGGATTAGTTTCTATCTGCCTTTAACACATATGACTAAAGACATGAAAAAAATGTTATGATCACCAAGATGCACATTTCATGTTGAATTAACACTCATCAGTTCAACCAGATCACAATCTCTTATATATTTCTTTATCATTGTTCACTATATGTGGATAGCCAATTACTACAGTTTAATTGGTGTGTCAAACTTAGTGCCCTCACAACTTTGACCCAAATCACTTGATGAAAGTATATTAATAATTTTTATTAGTTATTAATTAGACTAAGATTATCCACTTAATGAATATTTCTGTAATACAATTTTCACTAGACAACCCTTACACAAGGTAGGGGGACTGTTTTCTATTTGCTTTTAACATATTGCGTGAGAATGGTGTAGTAAAAATTATGCTACAGAAATATTATTTTGTTAAGTGAATAATCTTAAAAATTATTAAAGGTTTACAATGTGTCTTTTTTTATTTAAAACATTAAATAATTTAAATCAAAAACAGAACAAATACAGTACTGAATATTAAAATATAAACTCATAAAATACAAGTGTATTTGCTGCCACAGCAATGGAATTTGACAGAATTTTAGTGAGAATCAGTTAGTATTATAATTTTGAATTACTAAAATAAGTAAACCAAACTTTTATAATTTGAGAAATTAAACCAGGAAATATATTAAATAAAAGATTTATGTAACAGCAATACTTAGAAATAAAAATATTCTAATTAAATCTAAACATGTTAATGAAACAAATGAATTAATTTGAAACAGATAATTTCAATAGAAATAAACTGTATTTTATTTGAAAACACACTGCTTTGGTTTTAAACAAAAAGCACATGGAGAATATTTTTTAAGCTTATAAATATAAACTGCGCTGATTTTATTTCATCAATACCATAATAAGTTTGGCCTCAAAATTTATTGACAAATAAGTGGCTATAAAATTTATCATTTCATTGAGCATACATATAAGTTCTTCAATATAAAATGAGATGAGTAAAATAAACGTAATCTTAGTATATATCATTGTTAAATATATAACATTATACATTTCCAGATATGAATCCTATAAAATAGGAAAAACAATAATAATACATTTAATTATTTTAATTTCTATTTATAAAGGTAGAATTGAGACTAGATATTAATTTATATTGCCACGTAAAATAATTTAATTACAGTTCTCAAATATAATTCTATTTATTAGATTTATAAGTACTATATTTTAGTTTTGTCAACATATTATCATTAGTGATTGAAATAAAAATAATTAATTAAATAAAATTCAGGGTTAGAATTATGTATTTTATTTGAGAAGTTCAATATATATATACTGTACATTGCAATAATCAGCCAAGACATGATTATCTATCTTATTTATATTTATAAAATTGATTAGGGTGCAGCCTGAACAATAAAGATATACCAGATGGTTGGGAAAAGGCAGTAGTAATATTGGTATTTTAAAAGAGATAAAGAAGATATTAGAAATTACAGACTTATAAGTCTTCTATCACTCTGATACAAATCCTTATCAAAATAAATACAACTTGTATAGCAAACTTTGAACTAGGAGAGACACATGCTTTTCCATTTCAAAGAGATGGACAATATAAATAAGCTTGCATAGATTTGCATAAATTACTACGTTAAAAGGCTATGAATATGAGTGTAAGCTCTGAAAGCGCTTAGCCTTAAGAAATATTAATATAATCGTTGAATTTTAATTTCACTATATACGTTAAGCGTATTTAATATTATATAAGATGTAAGAATATTTCTTTAATATGAGGAAGACCACTACACAGTCACTATATGCAATACCTGGCTAGATTACGTAGAACATATATTAATCCTAATGAAATGGATATGGAATAAATATGAAGACTAGACAATATTACATATAAAGAAGTTAACACATTATTTAAACAAATAACAAGCAGTAATTAATTACAAAATATTATTATTAGACAATATAATTTAATAAAACAATTTCTCCAATCTCAATTTTTCTTTTCTTTCCTAACAAGTAAGGTGGAAAACAATAGCTATTTATAAAGTGTCTACGATTTATTCCGAGTAATTTTAAAACATTAATTTTTCAATTAAATCTTATAAGACAATTTTTTTTTATGAATGAGCTTTGCTGTGGAGAAAAATCCCTGACATTTAATATACTCCACACATAATCATATGTATGGTCAACCCTCACAAATAATATATTTATTTATATCAAAAGCTTATTAGCATAGTTACACACATATATCTAATATGAGAATTTTAATCAATATACCATTCCTACTATCATAGCACTAGGAGTGACCACTTTAGAACCAAATCCTGATTTAATAATAATACAAACTAATTATAAAAGGTTGTTCATCAAATCTGAACCCTATTTACTATTAATACTCCTTAATTGAGATAATCCTTTAGATCTGGCCAAATTTATATAACAAAACTTTAAATAAATCCACCATATAAATATATTGCACAATAAACCATTTAACAGATTTAATAATTACATGTTCATAATAAGTTCTAACATACATAAAATTGAACTCATTGCCATTAATACAAGAATACATATATGTACAAATAAACTCAATTGAATTTCAAAATAAAATCTTTAACTTAAACTATTACTAACGCTAATTATTACATACATCTTTTTTTTTTTTCACTTGCATATTTGTTTTAAAGTGAATATTGCAGCCCTGATTATTTATATGACAATTTCACATTAAAGAAAAAGAGTTAACAAATCATAAATATATAGAAGATGAAGCAAATTTCTTTTTATATATGTACAATTTTTTTTTTTTTTTTTTCAAAAAAAAAACTTTCACTTCCTCTTTTAAACAATCATAATATAAATATAGTTTGTGAGTATTAAATATAAATTAAAATAAAACTTAAAATAGTTAATAAATTAGAATAACAGTCTAAATAGTTTTTTTTTTTTACCTTACAAAGCAAAAGGTCTGCAGCCAGTTCACTTTGTCTCATGGAAAATATTAATTGATTCCACTTGTAAATTGCCATAATGTCCTTCCACAATCTCCTGTCTTTGAAATTTGAATTTTAAGCATTGATTTTTCATTTTAATTAAATATTCATTCAAAAAATATTTCAGGGATCCAGGTTAGATTTCAGACGTTGGCAGTTTTACCTGGAGAATCCAGATTGACTGCTTTCAAAAAAAATTGACTTTATATAAGTTTTACTTCTTGTTTTTGAAATACTCTTGGATCTTGTTTTTAACACTTTTAATAACTTATTGTTGACACCTGATTTTATTTTAATTACAAGAAATTAAAAAAACACTCATTATTTAATTAATTGAACTTGCAAAACATTGTAATTATTAAATTGATGAATTTTTAGTCTTGTTTTCAAATATTACATTTAAATAAGCTTAATCTTTTTTAATTTAATTATTTAAAATCTAGTTCTTAATGAGTTTTAATATGTTGGTCTATTTCCATTATCCATCAATAAATGTTAAATGTATAGAAAAAAAATTTATTTAAACTTTTCAAATACAAACAATTTGTTAGTAATAACACACAAATAGACAATACAGATTAGTGATGACACAATGCTTCGAATAGTATCATTCTCCACTCTTCTTCAGATGTTGCTGGTCTAACCAGTGAGAGTATTAGCATAGAAGTCAAAATTGTTAGATTTTTGAATATCGAATTTAAAGCAAACGCTCCAACCTAAGGCTTTGACCGAATAGCTCAGTTAGTTGGAGCATTCACCTTAAATTCGATATTTGAGAATCGAAAAGTGCAAGTTCAACTCCTATGTTAATATTGTCACTGGTCAGGCCAGCAACACCTAAAGAAGAGTGGAGAATACTATCACTCGAAACATTACATCATTACTAACATGTACTGTCTATTTGCGTGCTATTAGTAAAAAGTTGTTTGTATTTGAAAAGTTTAAATAAAGTTTAAAATTTTCTATACATTCGACATTTTCTGATAGATGATGGAAAAGTTCAACATATTATCGCATCTTAATTGAGTTGTTTTGCAATACATTCCTTACATTCTTTGATAGGAAAAGTTTTGGAATAATTTATAGAATTTACAAGTTTGTCTTACATTTAAGATATTTTTAACAAAAACCTATTACATTATTTAATATTATTCTACAATATGACATTTAATAATTTATTACAATATATGCATTTACATATTATTATTTTAAAGTATTTGTTCTAATTTATATAATAATATTTAAAATTTCTGAATGCTACACCTATTAGCACCCCTCACACTTCTGAAAACCTGCTCACAATCATGTTGAAAACACATACACACACACACATATATATATATATATTGAAATTGACATAGTTGGAATGTACACAGAAATGAGGTTAGAGAAAAGATGCTACAAAAAATCTATTATTCATTAACTGACATTAGGTTCTTCCAGAACCGGGAAAATAACAACATTAAGTTTAAACTCCAATCTCCCCTAAAAGATGATCTTGAGGTTTGGGAGAATATGGTATATCCTAAAAAGTCATCACAATAATATTACATGATTACCATCTTTTATGCTAGCACATAACTGTTATTAAACAGGATGTGATGTGATGTATTTGGCTTCTCCTTAAAAGAAGTCAAGAATATCTCAGCAACTATGCCCAGATAAACATGTTAAACCACTTTATTTTCCATTCCCCACTCTGTCTTACCATATTCTGCCCCATCCCATTTCCACAACATAATCTTTGTCAACTCTATGGCCTTTAAATCTAAATCCCCCTTATCTTTTCGCAAACCCAGCATAAAAACTAATAGCTCACTTTCTGTATAGTCACTTTGTTCATACCTATTCTCCCATAACTTCATTATCTGTAACCTTTCTGTTTTCAAGCATTTACATTCAATCAACAGATGCCTAATATTTTCTATACCTTCCTTACACAATTTGCACACCAAATCACCCATAGTTTTCCATTTACATGTATATTCTCTTGTTGCGAAAGTTTGAGCCTTAAACAATAAAATACTTTCCTTATTATTATCATAAATTAACTCGCTTCCAATATTCGGTTTACTTCTATATATATTTAAACTCTTCTTACTTTCCATACTACTTCTCCATTTCTCCAACTCCCTATTTTTTATTAATGCTTCTATTCTTTTATCCCATTCCTTACCACTATAACACTCAACCAACAATCCTCCTAACACAATCATCCCACCTTTTATACAAGTATACCGATATAAATTCTTTATCCAAATCTTTTGCTTACCACATTATCTTTCTCACCTATCTTGTTACCTGCCCTTTACTCATAACCCAATTAAACACTATTTTGGCTATTCTTTTACTATCCATAAACTGCAACCTACCAAACATTTTCATTTTACTTTTTGCATCTCTCATATAAAAACTTGACCATCCCATTTCTCCTTGAATTGCCTCCTTTGCTGTCCACATCTCTGCATCTAATGCATGTCTTCCTACTTCCCTTTGTACTTTCTCTAAATAATCTAAAATCCTTTTACTAACACATAATGCATCATTACCATATGTTAACCCTGCTACTGCAACTCCCTTCCATACAATTCTAGCTACATCATATTTATTATATGAAAATACTGTTAGTTTCTTTACCAAACCCTTTCTTTTCTTTGCTTCATTTACCAATTTTTTCTCCCATTCATCCAAGAAATTTTCCTGATTACATAAGATGATTCCCAAATACCTATATCTATCCACCACACTTAGCTTTATATCCCCCAGTAAAAAATCTACATCCTCTGTTTCCCCAGTATTAATCATTATCATTATATTTGATTTTTCTTCACTAAATTTAATCCCCATCTCTTTACCCACCCTTGCACATGTCCTCAACATAATATCCATATCTTCTCTTCTTTCTGCACATAAAAAGATATCATCCGCAAAAAAGACCTGACAAAGTATATACTCCTTTGCCACCTATTAACGGTATCTCTACCCCTCTTCCTAGTCTTTCTATTGCTTTCTCCATTTCACTCAAAAACAACAAAAACAAAATTGGTGACATAGGGCATTCTTGCCTTAATCCCAGCCCATTTTTAACTTTAACTGATTCTATATCCCCTAATTGGTAAGTATAATAATTATTTTCATATAATTTCTTATAATATTTACTAAAGCTTCATCCATTCCCAAATTGGCTAATCTATTTCTATTTACTCTATCATATGCTTTTTCTATATCTATAAAACTCATATATAATGATCTACCTGAATTCTACTCATCTCCATAAGTTGTGTAACTACAAACAAACTATCTCCTATATGCCTATCTGACCTAAAACCTCCTTGCATTTCCCCTACTACATTATTCTCTTCCATCCATTTTACAACTCTTCCAGCTACCATATGTGAAAAAACTTTAAATAAAACTGATGTTACTGCTATCGGTCTATAATTATTTAACTTTCTATGATCTTTACCCTTTCCTTTAAATAATAATCTTACTCTTGTATTACTCCAACTATCCGGAAAAACTGTCTTCTGTGCCATCTTATTAAAACATGATAATAACTTTGCTTTTGCTCTATGCCTAAATTCATTACCATCTCTGCTACCCATCCATCTAAACCTCTTGCCTTTCCACTTTTTAATCTCTTCCCTGCCTCATTCAGTTCATTTTTTGTGAACCTAATATTCCCATTACTAACTCCTTTCATGTTTTCTATCACTAATTCCTTCACATCTAACATCTTTTCTATATCCATTACATATCTATTTAAGATTTTCTCTAGCTCACCTCTAGAGCTACATTCTATTCCCTTATCATCTATTAATACTATCTCTCTTTCCCCTACATTTCTCCTTTTAATGTAATTCCAAAATTTTTTACTACATCTCTTCCACTTTTATTAATATCCTCCAACAATTTACTATTTAACTTCATCCTCTTTCTATAATTATCCATTTTAGCTAGCTTCTTCTTTTCTAAGTACTTTCCCCATTTAGCATTAATATTATTTTCACTTTCTTTATTCTTAATAGCACACTTATATTCTCTGCATGCTTCTTTCTTACACCTTTACTAACTCTCGTTTTTTTATTACTTTTATTCTTCTGCATATTCTTGACTAAAATCCTATTTGCCACTTTTTCTATTTCACCACACCAGTCCTTATACTCATCCCCAACAAACTGCTCCATGGTTTCTTCAACTTTTATTTTATACTCTTCCAGCTTATTCTTATTATTCACTCTCCATCCACATCTTTCACTATTATTTCTACCTTTATTTCTATCCTCCATCACATTACAAACCATTTCTATTACAATAAAGTTATGATCACTATTACATACTCTCTCTTCATTATCAAACACCTTAATTTTCTGTATTTTATTCATTCCCTCTTTCTCTACCAATACATAATCTATTGTATAAAATACATTATTCCTAGACCATGTGTATTGTCCCTCATACACATTTAATAAATTCCCAATGCTCAAATTTACTCTTTGACAAAATTCCTTCAAAAACTGACCATTCTTATTATCTACATCACCAATTTCTTCAATATGTCCATTCATATCCCCTATAACCATTATTCTCTTTCCCTTTTCTTTAAAACTCTGTATAGCCTTAACTAGGCATTCATATATACTATTGTTCCACTCCATTACAGTTTGACTATCTCCAGTGGCGATATACACTACAGCCACCATCCATTCTTGTCTAGCCAACCTTATTTCAAATCACAAATGCTCTTGACATTTAACAATATTTAAATATTTTTTTGATATAACACCTACCACCACCCCTTTTTTTCTTTTCTGTTTATACCCTGCCATACTACCTCTTCCATAATAGGTTATTCTTCTTCTCTTAAATGAGTTTTCACTACTGCTAATACCTCAAGCCCCTCATTTTCAATTGCTTTATTTAATTCCAGCCACTTTTCTGGTCTCCTACCATCTTGCATATTCAAAGACCCAATTTTAACAATTTCTTCTTTCCTGACTACTCTTTTATAAATTCTTTTGATTCCTTCTCCATTACGTTTATAAGAAACTTTCTTACCACTAATCTTACAAAACTATTCCCTCTCCACATACTTATATCTAAATCAACCATCTTTTGCTTATTTCTTATATCCCCTCCATTCTTCTTCTTTTTGATAATATTACAATTTAAAAGCCCACCCCCTTTTAAAAGTTTCCCGAATTATATTCTTTAAATATCAGACTCCCTAAAACTTCACTTCCTTGTTTTCCTAAGTGCAAACCATCTTTACTATATAACTCCCTCTTTCCAATAAACCAATCCCATACATCCACAAACACAACATTATTTCTCTCACACAATTTTTTCACTCTCTCATTTATAGGCAAAACTCTCCATACAGTAGTGCCACCCTGTGCCAACCAGAGTAATCAATGGATGCCAGAAGACTTATGCATAAGCTTAGATTAAAAATATTATTGTGTTTTCAATTTCATTCTCATAGCTTTGTAGTTAAATAGAGATAAAAGGTGGCTGCTGGAGGATTGCATTAGATCCTGAGATCTAGGTGCAGTGCTCTCAGATCCAAGGCTTCTCATTGATGAAGGCCATGAGCCAGAAACTAGTCTCGGGATATTGGATGAGTAGGCACTAGATGAGGATTTTATATACAAGCCTTTTGGCATCCATTGATTACTCTGACTGCCACAGGGTGGCACTACTGTATGGAGAATTTTACCTGTTTAATAACAGTTATGGGCTAGCATAAGACATGGTGATCATGTAATGTTTAGTGGTTTAATACCAATCCTGATATAGTTGTTAAAAGAGCCAAAGACTCCAAAATGTATGGGTGCTGAACTAAGTTTGGACCCATATGACTATATAAGGTGGCTGCTGGAGGGTTGCATTAGATCCTAAGATCTAGGTGCAGTGTTCTCAGATCCAAAGCTTCTCACTGACGAAGGCCACAAGCCAGAAACTAGTCTGGGGATATTGGATGAGTAGGCACTAGATGGAGATTTTATGCACAAGCCTTCTGGCATCCATTGATTACTCTGGTTGGCACAGGGTGGCACTACTGTATGGAGAGTTTTGCCTTGTTTATATTTTTAAGATTTCTTAATAAAATAAACAATTGGTAGGGCAGATAACAGTAAACAAATGGCAGTCAAATCTAACAATTAACAACACGTTTATTAATGAAATAACAACAGTAAAATATAAAAAAATAGTTCACATTAATGGATGGGTTTGAACTATAGTTAGCTCATTCATGTTAAAATTTAGTATAAACCTTTTTAAATATGTAGTTTATTGTCTTTGGCAGTTGATTGCTTTGATTATTCTTTTTGAATTAATTTTATACATTAAATAATTAAATGTGCATATAACTCTCCATATGCTTGACAATTGCTAATGTATGCATATATCTCTGTAAAAACATTGCTTATTAATTAAGTATTAGCAGACATTATTAAATAATCTCACACATGCTGACTTTTTATAACACAGCTCATATGTGATGCAACACCCAAGGCATGAGAAGAAACAGGTACTGAACAATAATAAATAGACCCTAAATAATACTTGTTAAATAACAATAAAATATATATAACAAGGCATATGAAGATTTACTACTCTTGACCAAATACAAAAGCAGCACTGACCACTAATTTCATGCAGTAAATAAATATGGACTATGGAAAAATATATAAATGAGCACAACTCAGTGCTAAATAAAAATAACTGAAAGGCCAAGTAGATAAATAAACCTCCCATGATATCTTATTTTTATCTTATTTTTCCATGATATTTTATTTTTAATAAAATGTATGATCAAATTAAAATATTAAAACTAATAAAAGATGACAACTTTAATATTAAAATAGATAGAGATAAATTTATCATAATGTGCTTCGAAAATTTAAAGACAAAGGTATTACTAAATCTGAATATTATAAGATTTATCCTTCTGCCACTAGACCTCCCCGAATATTTGCCAATTCTAAATTACATAAGCCAGGTGAACCATTAAGATTGATGATGGATTTTGGTGGAGTGCATTAATTTGAAGCAGCCAAATTGGTAAATCAATTACTTATAGAATATATTAATTTTGGCTCATATACTATCAATTCTTCTTTCCAATTTATTTCTAAAATTAAAAATATTCAATTTATGAATACATCCACTATGGCTACTATGGATGTGAAAGAATTATATGGATCCATTAATAGAAAATTATCCATTCAAATAGTGCGTGAAAAACTTTTGAGAACACATTGCCCTACTGATATAGTTAAATTTATTGTTGCTTTTCTTTCTTGGCTTGATTTGCACATTTTTACTCTCTTTGAAAACAAGTGGTATACTATGAAAGATGGATGGTCAATGGGCTTACCTGTCAGTGGCATTTTATCTAAGGTCTACTTAAATAAATTTGAGAGCTCTATAATACCGAAATATTACAATTCCACTCATGATTTTACATATATTCGGTATGTGGATGATATATTTATTATTTCTTCTATAGATAATATTTTATATATACGAGAATAATTTCAAAGTTTATCTAATTTATCACTTAGCATTGTATATGAAAATAACAACAAAGAAATCAAATATCTTGACCTTTCATTATCAAAAAATAATAATAGTATAGATTACAAGATGATAATTAAGCCTTTTGAAATTAGAAGCTGTATTCACCCTAAATCTAACTCACCTGCATCACAAAAATTTGCTGGTTTAAATTCTTTCTTATTTAGAAATTTGCATCTTTGTAAATATGAAGCAGACAGAAAAGAAAATCTAAATAATTTTATTAAAGATTTAATGACAGCAGGTTTTAAATTTAAATCTATTAAAAATAATATTACCAAATTCCATAATAAAATAAATACTATTGTACCACGTATTCAACTTCCTAGAATTACTATTCCTTACATTTCCAAAATATCTAACAAACTAACTAAAGCATTATTCAATAAGTTTAAAATAGGATTTAAAACTCCTCCTAATTCTAACAGATTGATCAACAACTCAAAAGATCATATTGATCGTTCATTCACCCCACATGTAGTATATTCCATTTCATGTCCTCAAGAAAAATGTCTTGCTGTATATTATGATGAAACTAAAGCTACTATTAATACTAGGCTTTCTCAACATGTGTACACTTACAAGAGAGCTCAGAAGAACAACAATATATCTTCTGTATTTTTGGAGCATTCCATGAAATCTGGACACAATTTTACTCCTGCCAATCCTGTAATTATATGCACTGAATCAAATGATCATAAGAGGAGAATAAAAGAAGCATTCTATATTAATGGAAATATTAATGCTATAAATAGAAAAGACACTTGCTTTGATATATCAAAGAAATGGTCCACGTAACATGTGCTAATTTAAATATCTTTGTACATATTTTATTACGTATTTTTAAGAAAGCTATACATGGATCCTCGAAAACATTCAGCTTATTATTATATTTATTTATAACTTCTCTTTTTTTTAAACTTCACTTTTAAGTTTTTGTATTTGTTTATATATAACGGGAAGTAATCTAATTTATCTAAAAAGAGATCATTTATAAGCATGCACACACACAATTCGATAATCTCTGTTTTTTCATGGACATATGATATAACACAAGTAAACTGTTATTACTTTAACAGCTATTATATGTATATAAAATAAATTATTATACACACATCCATGTACATCAAGAAAAAAATGAATATGTCAAGTTCTGAGACATGATTAATTAAAACATGTCATGAGTTTCTTTAAATCTAACATACAAGAACTCTTTTACTTTTGCTCCAAAAACAATGATGAAATTGAAGAGGAACAATCTGTTATAAGATTATTTTTAATAACTATTAAATTTTAAAAGTAAGTAAGAAATAGCTAAATGTAGACAACTATCGCATATTCAACTATCAAAGAAATTAACTGACTGATCAACTATCAAGAACTTAAAGACATTAAAGGGTAAAAAACTGGAATATTTATAATATACAATACCTTTATAAAAGACTAAGATCAATAAACAAAATGTAATAAAATTTAGAATAAAAAAAGTTATACCTTAAGAAAGATATGAGTAATAAATACGAATTAATGAAACACAATTTACAATACATTCCTTGTATCACTGGCTTACCAATATATATTGTACCAGTCACTTCTATCTTTTTTTGATCACCAAAGGCACCATTAGGTCATTAATGACCTAGAAAATTTAATTTACAGTGATCAAGAGTTAATAATGATGAATGCCATCAGTTAGATCCAGGGAGAGAAAGAGATATTTAACATTGTTCAGACAATTGAGAAAAGGACACAAAAACAAACATTAGCCGAAATAATTTTAAATAATTTTATAGTTTATTAAATTTATAGTAATAAATTTTAGGCAAACAAATTATGAAAGATTATTCTAGATTCCTCAAGCACATTCATCAGAGATTGTATGTGAGTATTGAAACTTTAAACACCTTGGCAGATAAGTTCATTTTCTCACCTATAATTTAAAGAGGGATTTATATTATATTCCTGCTAGTGATTTATAAAAACAAATCTCAGTTTCCCTATTTAGAGATTGCAAAAATAAAATAAATATTGTAGGGAGTACAGCAAAACAGTGCAGGTGAGCTTTCCTAAGCATCGGGACCAAGAATGTCATATGTCTGCAGAACAGCTCATGATTAATCACATTCAAGATAATTCAAGGTTATTTCCAATACAAGACAAGAAAATACAACAAGAAAAGATTATGATTTGTAATCTTAAATAGAAGAAACAAAATTTCCAATTTAGAAAAAAAAGAATACTATACTTGATAAACCACAAGCCAAAAGATTTTTGGTCTGCAGGAAATGCAAACCAAGCTTATCTAAATTAATTAAGTATAATAAAAGGGACAGGTTGAACTAAAAGAAAATTATGAATGTCTGGCAAAGCATTTATTAAGGGTTAGTAATGAAGCAGATGACCTGATACTCAGATCGAGCTTCACAGCCCACTCAGAATCTCCCATCACAAACCATATTCAAACTCCATCCTTATGCACATATACATATTGATTAATACATATATTTTGTAGCTTAACTAATAAAATGATAACTGACATAGATATATATACATATATATATATCTTAATGTAACTAATTTTAATAAATAAATATTTGATTTTATTTTAATTCAGATGCATGCATAATGGGTGTGTACATATTATAGGTGAGGGGAGATTAATTTTAAAACCTATATAAAGGAAAAATGTATTATATTGATGTATATTTTTAAAATTATATTTATTATTTATTTCAATCATGATGGTCAAAAAATGATGCAATCTTTGTAAGAAGATTCTCGAATGTAATTAAGACAACTTATCGGAAACCCAATTAGTCCATCTAAAACATATGATAATTTTATAGAATAATATAAAAATCCATTAGTAGAAATTTCATCCACTTCAAAATTGTTTTAATTCATATTTTAAAACAACCAGTTCGAGAAATTCTAAAAGGATTGCATTGTTTTAAAACTTACTTAAACAAAAAGTGCATCTGGTCAGCAAATTCTAGATCTACTAAGTGGATAAAGTGCCTCAGGTCTAGCAGTTAAATGCATTCCAATATCAATGGAAAAATAGTATAAATACTGCAAGATTTGAATCCAGGAAGGATACTTATAATATTTAAACGGCAATGGTAGAGATAATCCATGCTTGTCATAACAATAATTCAATGTATAGTGAGTAGTGGAAATTTTCACTTTTCTCTCCATTCAAACATGTTCTTTCCTGCAATCATCGCTCTGGATCCCATTAACCATGAACTTTATTATGCTTAGAGACTGAATAATTAAATGCTACCTGTCTGACTGACCAAATCTAGATCTAGTTCACCAATCCCTATGGACACTAAATCATCAAGGATCATCACTGATTTTATAAAGGTAAAAGAACTCTAGCCGCTGCCTAATGTCTAAACTTCTAAATTCAGCCTTCCATAATTATTTTCTAAACACCCTGTCTATAATTTAAGATATCGTTCTATTAGATAGTTAATATTGTGTTAAAATGATTTATAGTTTACTTACCACTAGTTTGTATATAACTCTATATAACTTCCTTAAATTTCTTTCTATCATTGAGCCTCTATTAAATAAATGTAATATTTCTTTCACCTTCATGCAGCAATAATATTTTATAATTTTTATTATTGTGTTTTATATATTTAAATATGCCAATAAGCCCTCAAATCTGCCACTGTCGTTTTTATTTTTATTTTCTCCCTCTCTACTTAAAGAGATGACTAGATTAAGTTGAATTAAAACAAGTTTTATTTTTATCTTAGCAAATGCTTGCAAATTTGGGGAAAACAAATTAATTACAATGTTATTGTAAAAAAACAGAAATCTGTTTTTCTAAGAAATGTTTTTTTATTTATTTGAATAATAAGTGCTAACCTTAAACTGAATTTTGTTATAAGAAATTAAGTCTGTTATTTTAAAATTAATAACCACCACCCCATTTGTATATGTTTAAATTATGTTTTAGTATAATATAAAGCACTTATTAACCAAATTCTCATATTTATTTAACATTGTGGGAAGTTTATAGATAAATTAAAGTAAGGGGAAAGGGGAGTCTCTATTCTAATGATTATGTACTTTAATAATAAGTTTAAATAATCCATTACTAATATTCCCAATATACATAGGTTATAATTCATTCATCCTTAGTGTTAAAATATTACCTATTCTTCATTGCAAGCATTGTATGCAAACAGGCCTCCATGTTCAAATACACCTATGTATGTCTTTGTGGTTCATTCCCTGGGATTTTTGGTAATCCGGATCCCGTATATTCATTCCAAGTCCAAGAACACAGCTGGCACCCCCCCCCCCCCAGTGGGACTTATTTTGTCATATGAGCTATTGACATAGGGTTCACTCCAGGAAATACTGGCCTATTGTTATTAATAGCTGACACCTTTGTTCTGTGAACCGAACCTTTCAAAATAGCAGAAGAAATTCAGTCACCATTCTTCGTCCTCAAATTTGGAAGCACATTTTTCGGATCCAAGATTGGATCATCTAATTCCGTCATCATACATACCCCGCTCTCTTAAAGTTCTCACCATAACTCAAACCTATGAATGTCCATAAACCATAATATTATAATTCTATTAAACAGATCTATTTAATATATTTATTAATATTTTTATATGCGCGTCTTTTTACCTCGCCATTATATATGTTAACGAGCTATCCCACACACGTTTCTCACTCAGTAAAAACTGAGATCCTTTCACCTACTAATAAAAATGTATTTTTGTAAGAAAATTAATATTTCAATCATAAAATAATGTTTGCAAGCTAAATCAGTTAAATGCTGTATTTAGTTTTTTCTTGGGGGTGGATTGGTAGTCGTAAATATATTTTCTTATAGTGCTAAATCAACTGTTCATCAGTATATTTATAAATTATTGGCATATGAGTGAGCCACTATAAAATAGAATAATAATTAAAGTTATCATTTTCTAAGTTGTAAATAAATGCCATATGATTTACCTGCTACTGTATAAATGTCAATCAAATTATATGTGTGTTAAGAGGCCAATGATGATTAATAAAATAATAAAACAAGTATTTATGCATATTTCTTTAAATTAATAAATCTAATTTCTTTCAGGTGAAACTTTCTTTCTTTTGACTAGTTCTCTGATATAGGCTACTTTCCCTCTTCCGTCTTTTCCTTGCTTATAATTTTTTGTTTTGTCCTTTTCATGTTCTGTTTTATTTTCTACCCCATATGTCTGAAAACCCTTTTGCTGAGCGAAATACATTTCTTCGAAGTGTCTTATTTTAACATTGATTGCATTGATAATAGTAAATGAAAAGAATCCGTCTCTTGTAGAAACTCTTTTACAATATTTTCTGTTTTTAACTCATACCTTCCTTCTATCTTTTGATCTACATTTTCTACTTTTTCCACCAGACTATCTATCTGAATCCAATCTCTACCTATTTCTACTTTTATTTCCATCTTATCTGTTCTAACATCTTGTACTAACTTATCTCTTACTTCTTTCATACATTCTTTTCCTATCTCAACTTCCTGAATTTTTGTACCAGATCTCTTTCTATGGTTTCTTGGCTTTTCTCTACTATTCCTGTTATTTCTTGCCTCCATTGTTTCATTTCAGCTTTGAACTCCTCCAGCACTGCTCTATTATATTCCATCATTTCCTGCTGACTTTTTTAATTTCTTGTCACATTTCCTCATCTTATTATCATTATCTTCATCATCATCTGGGTCTCTGACATTTCCTTTGCTTTTTCAACCACTCCCATTTTCAAAATAAGATTAAAGCCTGCTATATTTATCTTTTACTCTCACTTTTACAAAAATATAACTTCTTAATATTTATTTATTTAACTTTCCTATGTTTTAAAATAAATCCAAAGAAAAATGCTATTTAATTATTTATTTTTATCATATTAAAAAGATGAACCCACTATTCCAAACTGCTCCAACAATACACCCCAGTTAGCATAAAATAATGCCTAATACTTAAATCTTGCCTCCTCCACCTAAAATAGTTCTCAATTGTCTGAACAAAATCTCAATACAAATTTGAAGCCCCATGTTGAGAGCCAAAATTTACTATTTATGTATCACTGAGATTCACCACTAGATCACTAACTACCTAGAAAATTTAATTTGCAATGATACCAGCTAGACCCTGGGAGAAAAAGAGATCTTTAACATTGTTCAGACAATTGAGAAAAGAACACAAAGACAAATGTCAGCCAAAATAATTTTAAATAATTTTATAGTTCATTAAATTTATAATAAATTTTAGGCAAATAAATTACAAAAGATTATTCTAGGTTCCTCAAGTGCATTCATCAGAGGATATGTGAGTATTGAAACTTTAAACACTCTGGCAGATAAGTTCATTTTCTCACCTATGATTTAAAGAGGGATTTATACTATCTTCCTGCTAGTGATTTATAAAAACAAATTCCAGTTTCCCTATTTATATTTCAAAAATAAAATGAGACTTGTAGGGAGTACAATGAAACAGCACAGGTGAGCTTTTCTTGGCCCGGAATAAAGCATCAGGACCAAAAATGTCATATGTCTGCAGAGCAGCTCATGATTAACCATGTTCAAGATAATTCAAAGTTATTTCTGATACAAAACAGGAAAATACAATTATAAAAGATTATGATTTGTAATCTTAAATAGAAGAAACAAAATCTCCAATTTAGGAAAAATAGAACACTATACTTGATAAACCGCCAGCCAAAAGATTTTTGGTCTATAGGAAACACAAACCAAGCTTATATAAACTAATTACAGTATAATAAAAGGGATAGGTGAGGTAAAAGAAATTATGATTGTCTAGCAAAGCATTTATTAAGGGTTAGTAATATAAAAAGAGAACATGAAGCATATAAAATAGAAACTCACAATACACTCAGGTAAATAAATAAAAACAAAAATATGGAATCTTAAAACAAAGAGTCCAGCACACATTATAAATAAAATACATAATAAATGCTTAAAGATATTTAAATTTAATATGCAAAACATTATAAAGAGGTTTCTTCTAAGATTAAGCTAAGACTTTAATAAGAGATTTAAACCCTGGTTAGAAAATGAAAACATGTTATCTCAAGACATAATGTTAGGTTCAGCTGATGACTTTCAGCAGTGCACACAGTTTATTTCACTTTAAAGTTCCTATGAAGATTTTGGTATTCATTTATAAGTTCATGAGGCTGGAGACAATCCTAGGGATCAGTTCTTGATCAGGTTTTTAAGACATGATATTGAAGAAACAATCTGGGATCCAAGGTCTGTCTTTAGGTTGATTTAGTACTGCATGTTGTAAATAAGATTCATCATGGTGTGTAGTTCTGGCATTCTGCAGAAACAATATTAGTTAGCAATTGAAAGACAGTCATACAATTTCAGCAGAATTTCTTAGAAGCAGACAGCAAAAGTTAATCTCAGCACTGGTGGTATGTAGATATGGATGGCAATTTTTGAAAAATAAAGCAGTACGGCAACTTGAATAGTTATCACTATTAGTGTATTAAAAGCTGAATCAATACTTAAGGAATAGCCAAATAATAATCAATCCAAAACCCCAGGGTCATCTTTAATTAGAAGTTTTTACCCAGGGCAGATCTCTATCTCAGACTTAATCTTAATTAAAAATCTGATGGGTTCCTATCTTATACAAAATTAATTAAAAAAAAGTAAATGCAAAATTAAATATCAGCAATCTTTTTACAAATAAATTAAAAATAGATTACAATTAAAAAAAAGTTGAAAAACCCAGGAATGCAATCAAAACTTTCAAAATTAAAATGCTTTTTCCAAAAGATTAAAACTTTTAAATTTGAATGTTTTTATAAAAAAAAAAAAAAAAAGTGTCAAAAGAAACTTATTTCTAAACTAAAAAGTAAAATTAGAGAATTTTAAAATATAGCTGCATATGTGTGCTATAACATATAAAACTTTTAAATAATTTTATAAAAATAAAAGTTAGTATTAATTATGTGATGAAACTTTTGAAGCGAATAGAGCATTTGGTTCAATATATAAAATATAATTCATATAATTTTTTTTATCATTAGTTCATAGTGATGGGATAGGTTCTTGACAGACTGATATACTTTCATGGGGTCTTCTTTTGATCCTTCTGTTGATGAAAAGTGCTTTGCTTTAACAAGCTCTAGGATGTTGCAGTTGGCAGAAGAATTTAACATATGCTGGTGAAAGAGGGATTCATGCTGGAAAGAAGTTCATCCTTTGGTGTGCCTTAAGCACACATGGCTTAAGATACAACAACTGGAGTGATTCCGGAGTCCATTTTTCAAACGGGCACTAATAATATTGCAGGGTCAAAATGCAAGAAGAATAACACAGAGTCTAATGAAGTCAGAAGAAAAGACTAAATTATAATAGCATATAATAGTATCCATTAATAATTTTTAGTTGGTTTATATAGCTCCCTGCTTATTGTTTATCCACTCAGCAATTCAAGAATCTCCTCAATCAGCAAATCAATAATTAAAATATTTTACTTAGATAAGCCAGCATTTTTACATTAATTACAAAATTCCAGATTAACTATCTTAATTAAAGAATTTTACAGACAACAATGCTTAATGGAAATAAAACTATATATTTTGTTAGGACTTTTAATAAAAGAGATTAGAGTCAATAAAGAGAAAAAATTACAGATTAAGCATTGCTCTGAACTCTAAGAAATTTTAACAGAAAGAGAATAAAATTTGTTACAAAGTTCTTTTATTAAAAAAAATAAATATTATTACATTAAAATAGACAACTAATTTTAAAATCTTTTATTACTGTGTGTGCGTGTATATACATAATATCATACTCACTGAAACACAACTTAAATATAAAAAAAACATACTACTTCAATTAAGTTTGCTCAGCCAACAGACATACAAATTAAATTTTGAGATTGGCAAAGCATCTCAATATATATACAATTTAAAAAATTATCATCTGTTTGTTTTTTAAGTTGTTCCAAGGCACATCTTTTATTCTGACAATGGAATCTATTCATCTCATTGCTGATTTTATTTTTCAGCAAAAAAAACTCTCACAGGCTTGCATACTTTCTAAAAAAAAGATCATCTAATGACCTATTCAAAATAAGTGAAATTCAATTACTCTATTATACTTCAACTTATTCAAATTAATTGATAACTATGCCATTTTTAAAAATCTTTATTCGAATGACAGTTCAAACCATCAATACAAGCTTCAACTTAAAAAATACTGTAGTTTCAATAATTCTGACCTATATTCATAAAGATGTGTTTTTACATTTAAAGATGAATTTTTTTGACTCCCAGTTCCTTTGTTATTAATGAATGATCTAAAGCAAAAACTGTCAGTGACTTTTACATCTTCTGCCTAATATTAAAGTCATCTACTTTTCTTGACATTATAATGTTTATTATCTTCATATTTAATTTTTTTTCACTCTGTTCTTTAAATTTCCTTTTAAATGTCTTCAGGTCATTTTCAATTTTCAACTATAAGATGTTGTCATCAAAGTAAGTAATATTATGAGTGCTTTTTTTTTTTTTTACATAAATTCTGAATTCATATGGTTTCATTCAATATTCAGTATACAAATCAATTAGTAGAATAACAAAATATATCTTCATAACAAAATGTATCTTTAATTTCTTTGACAATATAAAAGTAATCTCTTTCATTAGTGCCTTTTCTAACCATAGTTTGCAGTCCCATATTGAGATTTGTTCTAAAATAAGATAACCTGACATAATTTGTTTTCCTAAAACCATGCCTTAATTAAAGATGGACAATGGAACATTTCTGGCCTTTTCAATTATTCAATACTTCTCTGAAATGATGACAGTTAATTCTCAATATTTCTTAAAACCAATTTATATATCTGCCAGTTCTTTTTTCTTGTAAAATTCTTATCTGTGATAAATTAATATTAGCATAATGTTATATAAATGGAATATAAATAAGATTGTATTATATTTTCAGTACTCTGTTAAGACTCCTTTCTTTTTTTGGTATAAGAATGTAAACAGATTTTTTCCAACCTTGTGGCTTTTTGATTAAATGACAAACATGGTCAACATTATTCTTGTGCAGTTTTTGAAAAATTTCTGATGTATTATCATCAATTCTTATTGCCTTATTTTTCGGCAAAGATTTTCAAGTTCTCAGCTATAAAAAATTATTCAAAGTAAAGTGACCTGATAATTAACTTTATCATGTACCTCTTTAGCATACTTTTTGAATCTTTATTATTCCAATTATAAAATGTGCATTGCTATTTTTCAGAAAACTAAACTGCTCTTGTTTCTCCAAGCATGATTCTACTTTCATAAAGGTTTTTACAAATTATGATAATAAATTGTTTCTTATTTTCTGAATGCTTTTAAAATATTGTATATAATTTTTTCAAATGAATTCTACCACTTTTACTTTTTCCTGTTCTCTTTGCAACTACCATTTTATCTTATGACATTTATTTTAATTTTCACATTTCATTTTAGACAAACTTTAATTAGAATCATAGTTCATTATTTGTACCATTTTCATTCACAATTTATATGGTTCACCATAAATTACAAATAAATTTTCAAATCAATTTCTGATATTTCTGAAAGTGATGGAGTATTATTTAAATTATATCTATAATGTAAAATGAGCTATGATTTTTTTTTAAAGATCAGTCATATCTACATAAGAGTAATTCACTATCACAAATTCTTTCTTGAACATGTTTTCATTTTTAAAACTAATTCCACAATTTACTTCATTCCAGTAAAGTCCACTTTATGATGTACATATGTATAAATGGGAATTTTAGTTGCTTGAGAGTAAGATGATCATCAAATTCATAAAAGCTTATATGTTATTTTTTTTCATTATTTCTAATTCAAAGCCCACATATGTTCAACAACTTTTCTTGTCTTTTTGCTCTCAATTTTGACAATCCAAATATGATCTCAATCTGCAATTTATATCTGAAATGGGTCATAAAATTTTTCAAATCTTTTTTTACTAGTTTGAGTGATTGAAGCACACACAAGCTTGTATTATAATAAGAGTGAATAGGTATTCACAAAATTGAAATAATATCAATGTGTCATTCACATCATTATATTTAATAATAATCTTTGCAATATCTTTTATGATAATAAAAGCTGTACATTTTTTTTTTATCTGTCATTTGCAGCATGAATGGAAACCAGTGTATTCTTTTAAAATAATGTACCATGTCAGTTCATTTTTTTTTTGAACTACTAGCATTTATTTCCATTGTCACTGCACAACTTTCTAATATACATGCGCTGTATTGAAATTTATATTGGCTTTCATCTTTCCCTTTTTATTTCATAAGTTTTATATATTTTTATTATTTAGTTTTTAAATTTTCTTTTTATTCATTTTGCTTTCTTGTTCTCTTTGCAATTTCAGATTTTTTTTTTCTAAACAATAATAATAGCTAGACATCCAAGTAATTTTAATTTATCCATATTATTCAGTTCATTAGTAGTGAAACTATGTTTAGCCACTCTTCTGTAACATGTTCAATGCCATTTGATTCAAATAACATATTTTTCATCATTATAATGTCATTCAGTTTTTCTTTATTATTGATAAGACTTTTAAACAGAAAAAATTTATGATTGTATTCTCTTATGCTGCTGTTAACATTATCATCAATATCATGCTACATGGCTGCTGCAAATATGGATATAATATTAAACATAACAAAAAATAAAATAAGAAAAAAAGAAAGTAAGTAAATAAAAATAAGATAAAAACAACTAAATAAAACAAATTTTTGTTGAGAAGATTATTAAAGAAGAAAGATAAAAGTCTATATAAATTTTAGTATAAAACAAAAAATATAATCAATAAAAAAAATAGATTACACATAACTATGGCACTTTAACATTTCCAAAAAGGTAAGCTCACAGGCATATATAATAATTCAATTTATTTATATCCATCATTCATCATTATTATTTTCAACCATTATTGATCCACTACAAGTTCAATTCAGTTTCTATGATATCTAGCCTCTTTTTTCCACATCACCTTTGCATACTTCCTTATTTCATTCACCCATATCACATGTGATATCGTTTCTCTCTAGGTTTTTCCTTAAAATCTTAGAATCCAGTTGATGATTTCAATGGACAACCATCTATTATCATCTCTAGTTGAACTCCACTTCAGTTTCTTAATTTTTTCAATAATGTCAATAACACCTGTTTGTTCTATCACCCATGTATTTCATTTTTAATCTCTTCTTGTTATTCCTAACATATATTTCTCCATAGTGCATTGATTGGTCTAAAGTCTTTGCATTGTTCTTCTGTTAAATGTCCGGGTCTCAGAACCATTAATAAAAACTGGTAGAACACAAAAAAAACCTCCATTTTCAAACACATAAGTATATTTCCTTTTAATGTTATTTCTATCAGAAACACTCCAATCAAGTTTAATTCCATGATTAATTTCATCTATTGTCTCCATCTGTAGTGATATTTGCTCAAGGCATTTCTAGTTGTTAACTTCTTTTAACTGATCATTATAAATCTTTATTTGTTAAGAAAATCCACTGAACATTACTTTAGTAATTTTAACAATTATCTTTATTCCTATTTTCTTACTTTCATTTAATAACTCTTGCAATATTTCCTGAAATTATGAAACATTTTCTGCAAAACAATTATAACTTCTGTAAAATCTAAATGATTTAAATAAACTCCATTTACTTTTATTCTCTTAGCTTTCCATTTTAATTCACATAATATTTTTTACAAAGTTGCTGTAAAAACTTTTGGAGATATAGAGTCATCCTGTCATAGACTCTTCTCAATATCAATCCTAGTAACATTATATAATCTAATCATTGCTCTTGCATTTTTATAAATATTCTTCAAAATATTATAATATTCTGGTTTATCTTAACGATCCAATACTTTAATCACTAAAGAAATGCTTATAGAATCAAATGCCTTTTCATAATTTACAAATCCAGAACACAACACCAACTCATATTCAATTCTCTAAATACTTGGATATGATCCACTGTACTAAAATCATTTTTAAATTCACTTGTTTTTTCGTTAGTTAAAATCCAAAGTTCACTACAGATAGAGTGACCAGACTGGATCAATCAAAAATCGGGACATAACAACCAATCATTTTTATGGCATTGTGAAAATTTTTAATAAAACTCCATTCCTGTATATATTCATCATTGTAAGAACACTTCCTCTTTGGCATGGTGTCTATTGTTTAAGGTTATTAATATTCCTATTAATTTTATTATTGTAGAAAATTAATATCAATAAAAAACTAGTAAAACTACACTGTCAATCAAAGCAGATGCAAGTGCAGTTCAAATTTTAGCCTACAAAAATCCAACTGTGCATGCTCCAAGGTGAAGTTGGATATGAGAACATGTCTATCTTGAGACCCTGGCCATATAACGTAATAGTGATCTTTGTTTTGGTGTTGAAATTTGTCTGAAGTTTTTATAATATTACTGTAGAGATTGAAATGGACAGAGAGGACCCAGAAACTATCATTTTTGCAATAAATTATTTATGTAAGACAAATAATAATTATGAGTATTTGAAAATCTGAACATACAATAGTCCCAAAAGACATTTCAGGGAGACTGGGACATCTAATCAAAAATAGGGACAAATCCCGAAAAATTGGGCTGTCTGGTCATCCTAACTATAGATAAGTTGTAATTATCTTGGTAAAAATTTTGTATACAACTGATAAAAGACTGATAAGTTTGTAATTTCTATCTTCTTTATCACCTTTTTTTAAAAATATTAATAGTGCATTTTTCCAATTATTTGGTACATTTGATAGATCCTTATCATTTAGACATTTGATATATAATGCCAGTAAAGTTTCTATTTCTTCACCTGCTTCTTTTAAGATATCAATTATAATTCCAGCATTACCTGGAGATTTTCCCTCCTTCATAGATTTAATTGTGTATCTCATTTCTTCATTTAAAATTGTAAGCATTTCAGAAGATATAGTAATTGTAGGGAATACTTTTTCTTGTTTTTTATTGATATATAATTCTTGATAGAACTCTTCTATACCTTTCATGATGTCATCTCTCTTTTTATTTAATAGTTCCATCTTTTTTTTCTTATTGCAGAAATAAGTTTTACACTCTTGACACTTTTATTCTCTTCTATAGCTTTCCTTGTTATTTCACAATTATCAACTCTTTTTCACACCATTTTACAAAATTTGAGATATTCAATCCTTCTTAATACATAATTTTTATATTTTTTCATATTCGTTCTTTTCTTTATAAATTGTCATCTCAATAGAAATTTTACTGATCAATTACTATTTTTTAGTACCAGCAATCTTTGTTGCAGTTTTACCTTCCTATTTATTTCATTCAAATCAAAAACATATTCAAATTCTATTAATATTTGAAAATGATTTGCAAGTCTAATTTAAATTCATTGTAAAGTTTCTGAAGGTTAGGAATATCAACTGTGAAAACAGTTTTCCTTAATAACTTTTGTCTTTCTAGTTTTGCATTAACATATCTTAATCTCACTAATCAATGATGATCACTTCCAGTGTTGAATTTATAAAGAACATTACAATATTGAAATAAATATCTGTTAGACAAAATAGAATCCAATTCTGCAGTATCTTCATTTGAATGTTTCTGTATCCATTTCCATTTAGCACTTTTCTCGAGAAAGAATATAATAATGTTTTTGTTGTTATCAAATTTCACGAGACTTTGTCCTTTCTCATTTTTATCACCATAACTAAATTTAACCAAAGCACTTTCATCTTTCAATTGTTTATCAATTCTAGCATTAGACTTTTCCATAATATTTGATCAAAAGCCTTTCATACATCCATATAAAAATCATCTACCTTTTCACAAACTTATGGGTCATAAACATGAATTATATGCATTTGGTATCCACCATTAAGTTAGACATCTAATCATGTCACTCTGTCTGATAAACCATCAATCTCAACAATGACCACTTTTTATATATATTAATCCTATTTCACTCTGTGCTTCCAACATTTGTTTCTTTGCAGTATTTGTAGTACAGTCTATGCTCTCTTTTTAAATGAATTGTCTCTTCATCTTTTCATCTAACTTCATAATGTCCAATAATGTCCCATTTAATATTAAACAATTATTCCAATTTTTGCAATCTTCTTAATTTGAAAGTGATCTGCAGTTATAAGTACTTAAATAAAAGATCATCATCAAATGGCAATCTGAATCCACAATAATTACATTCTTAGCACTCTCCATCATTGGCCACTAGTCAATGTCTTGTCTGGTGACTTTAAGTCTCCTGGAAATAATTGCAATCAAACAGAGAACTTAATATACATAATTGAAAAAAATATTACATATATATATATATACACATACACACATTCACGATTTATAGGACTTTATAATGCACATCTGCTAGCTATGTATATAAACAAGACTCAAGAGTGAGTTTAAATAGGTTTTAAAAAAAAAATTTTCAACAGGTTTGCCAATAGTTAGGGATGTCAACTTTCCAATATTGGTTGATAAATGGGATTTAGCTAGAGGATAAAACAAAATTGGAAAAGTGCTCAGACTATCATTTCTTGCCAATTGCCAAACCTAGTGAGTACTGTATTCTTCTTAACTTTTCTTCATGAAAAGCTGTTATAGAAATCTTAATCCTTCAGTGGGATATTTAAAAACTGTGTCCTACTTTTTATATCCATTTTTTAATATACTTTAAAGATGAGATGAAAAGACAAGATCACTGTCAATAAAAATAAGTAAATCCACAAATCATATACATATGTACATGGAATTTATGCAAAGTATATTTAAAAAAAAAATTTGTTAAATAATAAAATTCAAAGAATCTATTGCTCGGAAGTTCGTGACAAGTTCAAGCAGAATTAGCTTGTGATTATTGGATGTTGAATTCCAAAGTCCATAATTCTATCATTGCACTAAATTATGCAGGGCAATAAATGAATAAAACATATCTAAAAATAAGAATCAAATAAAACAAATTTATTATAAAACCATTATTTATGAAAAGCACCATAAGCAAATAAAAAAAAAAAATTTATATCAGTAAAACTTAATACAATATGGACTTGAGATTCATATTATTCATATTTAAAATTTATTAAACTTTACTTAAGACTACATTTTGAAAGATTATACACTAACTTAAAGCTTATGATTTACCAGTTTCAATAACAAAACTTCTTAGCTGAATAATTATTAAATCAAGGTGCCACAATTCTAATAAATGAAAAATAAATTATTATAAATGGTAAGAAACAATGACTAAACATTAAATGAATAGTACAATACTATGGATGACAATTTTAAGAATAAGGATATGAGTTTTTCCCCCTAAGTCTTTTGTTTTTTTTTTAGTGATAAGTTTAGTTACAAACATTACAGTGCCATTTTTACAAGCATATGTGTGAATATACATATTTAATCAACAAATTAAAAAGATATAATTCCACTTAACATTAAACAAAATAGATTTTCCAAATATCAAGCTTCAGAATTATCAACTAGAATTCTTTACTTCTTGGCATGCAATAAAAACTCAATTACATATTAAAGTCATTAATTTTTTTTACATATTATAGAATTATTGTATTCTTTCTTGCCATAATAATATTTGTTTGTTAATTAACTATCTAAGCAACTGACCATACAATAAACAAAAAAATTATATGGAATTGGTCAAGATGTTACCTTTTTTTATTTATTTTGTATATGTTAATGTATATTATAAAATTACTATACATAAAAAATAATCTTTAATTACCGGTCCTCTTGCATTTTGATTAAATTATCATTTATATTTTGGCCAGAAATTTTAATGAAGACTCGCTCAGCAGCATTGGGTGTAGTTAGACTTGTAGTTTTATTTTGACTTGATCCAGCTATGGGTTGCTCTTTGGAAGATTTATCATTTTCATCTTTACGGTAAGGAAGCTCAAATCTTACAGGTTCCTAGAGAAAAAAAACACACATTCAAACTTCAATTAAATGTGCCTGGGAATTATCAAAAATATTTAAAAGAAATTAGATATTATAAAAAACAAAAAATTAATTTTTATTTTCATTATTAATTAATTTGAAAATTTGCATTTTAATTATATGTACAAAGATATACTTAACAGTCTTTTTAAATAAAATAAATAATCAAAGACTTTATTTCTCAAAATTTGTAAGTACTAACAGCATCAGAAATACCATAACTATAATCACACCAGAAGTACTATAACTATAATTGATCCAAGGACTTTACAATAGTCTTTCTAACACTGCACTAAATTATATAGGGCTGACAGTCTTTTTAATGGAAATAAATGAACATATCAAATATTTATCTAGATAAGTCATTTTCATCTCATTTTTTAAATAAGAGATAAATTTTAGATATCTTGTCAAAATTTTTACTTAGTTATAAAAATAAAAAAAAATTCTATAACTACATTAACAAAATAAACAATCAGGAACTGTAAATAAATATATTTGCATTATGAGGACCTAATTTAACAACAAAAACTTAGAAAGGTTTAAAAAATAATGGAGATATCAGTAATAAGTACAATATTGAAATGAGTGAAGAAATACTGAAAAAAAAGAGTAAAAATTGTAGAGCAACAAATATTGGAAATAACATTCTTTGCCAAAAATTTAATTAGCTTCAATAATATTATAACAGTTTATTGAAATAGAACTCTGAAATAGTTTCCCATTGTATAAATAAACAAAGAAATAGCTTAAATTCAAAATGTTAGAACATTTGAAATTTTAAAACTATTTGTTGGATAACATAATAACTATAAAGATCGCTAAATATTATACTTTTTTTTTTTTTACCTATGTTTGAAATACCTTAAACCTTCATACATTTTGAACTTGTAGAAATTTGTAAGAAAATTTTCTTAAGCAATCAAAATATCAGTATGCTACATAATTAAAGTATTGTCTAAATAAAGAAAGAAATTGAAATCATTTACCGGCATAATAGTTCCAAGAACTGAAAGTTCTTGTATGCTTTTTTCAATAACTGCAGTCAAATGGATAGAACTAAGAGGATTCAGCATATTGAGCTAAAACAAATAAAATATATGCATTAATATACTAAACATATAAATTTATATATATATATATAATTACATAATTGAATATTTATAAATACAGTAATTTTTATCCACTTAGTAGCACTTTCAACTATCCTTGTAGTCTTTGCCAACTAACACTTTGAAAGGCTAACTTTCCCACAATTCTGTGATCTTAACATTTGTTGTCTGCCTAATAATTAAGTCATGTTTGTATTTATACCGTCTTTTATTTTTCTTTTGTTATTTTTTTTCAATTTGCAATATTTTAACATTGTTGTAATTGAAGTTAAAACCATAAATACATGAATTATTATGGTCATTAAAAATGGATGCTGAAACATTATCTACTTTGCAATTTTGATTTGATTTCTGAACTCTTTTTAATATATAATTGAATGCTTAATTGCTCAGAAAATCATGTGCTATTAAAGCATTAATGTGATAGATTGAACGTCATCCCAGAAATTCTTATTTCTTGAGTCCATTAATCTAACATTTCTCTAAGTAGAGATAGATAAATTGTGTGATCAAAAAAATATTAATTAAAATTTAAATCTATATTTTCTTTAAATATGTAAATACATTAAAATATGTTGATATTTGTATCAATCTAATTGCTATTTATAAATTATGCATGCAATGATATAAATTATTATATTAAGATGATATAAAACTTTGATAAATAATAGATTGGATTATCTTGATAAATAATGCACTCCTTTTTCGCTGACTGTAGCTTTTGCAAAATGAACTGAATTTCAATTATTAACTATGATTCTGAATAAATAAGGATTCCTATTGGGCACCATAGGAAAATTAAATTATCTCTTTATATTTTATTTGTTATTGTTCAAAAATAATTATTTTGTAAAAGGTTTTACAGTGATTAGAGATTGGTGAAAGAAAATCATATATTATTGTACTGTTCAATGGGGTGGAGTGTCATAAATATTCACTTTTCTCAATATTATCACCAGCTTTATTTATAGAGGGTTCACAATAATCATATATCTATATCTGTACCATTAATATTTTCTAGGATTCAAATTCTGGAGAATATATAAAAATCTCAGTGATCAGTGAAACTTCAGATATTAATCAGAGCTCTGTTAAGCTGACAATCAATGCAAAAACTTTTACAGCTTGAAATCTATTATGCTAACACTATGCTAAACTGCATGGAGATTCCATCTGACAGAGTGCCTTCAATAGGTGCACAACTGAACAAAAAAAAACAGCTTCTATTTAGAAAGATTTTAGATATTTTGTGTTATTCACTATTTATAGAATAATTAAAACAGATGTCACAAACATTTAGTTGGATAAAATACCAGAGATATTCCAGAAATGGTACTTTAAATCTTATTAAAATAAAGTTTCTAGATAAAATTTGTTGATTCATCAATTAATCATATAGCGATTCACTTTGACAAGAGTACACTAAAGCTCCGATATAAAACTAGTATTAAACATCCTACTTTTAACACAGAAATCATTAAAAAACTTCTCAAATTTTTTTTATCAATCTATACATAGTATTAATGGGCCTCACAGTGCAATGATAATATATACACATTATGTTTATGACCTGATTTTGAATCCAGGACAAGTAAGTTTAATTTTTTTCCAGAAAGTATAAGAAAATCAAACTAATGATCCAATATTGGTTAATAAATGAATATATATCTATTCTTTGAGAATAAAACAATAATGGAAAGCTGCCCAAAGATGACCAGCAAGTTCATTTATCACAGCTTTTTCTTTGCTGTTTCTCTATGAGCACTGTTGGAGCAGTTCAAATATCTTGCAATAAAATATTTGAAAATGTTTAAGAATTATCTTTATATTATTGATTTTGATGTAAAAAATAAGTATCTAATTAGTAGTAAGATCATTCTCATATATAAAATCATGGATAAATATGATTCAAAAGATGAGTAGGTATTACTTACATACAGTATATATAAAAAATGATTGCTATATTTTAAACGGATTGAATATATTTTAAATGGACTCACTGCATAAACAATTTGCATTGTCATTTTAAACATAAAACTAATGTAGTTAAAACAGAAAAAACTCTCTATACAGTAGTGACAGTGTATGAAGAGTTTTTCCTTTTTTAATAACAATTAGAAGCAAGCATAAAAAATGGTGATCATGTGATGTTTAGTGGTTTAACTAATGTAGTTATAAAAAACAGGTTACTATAAAAAAATGTGCATCTATTATAATCTAATTTCTTTTGTTATAAAACTAGAAATCAACTAAGAATTTTGTTTGAGAGCCAGAAATATACACCAGAATATATGTTTACATTCTAAAATGCATTCAGCAGTATTTACTTCAACTTCACTGTTTTATATAAACATGTTATGCTTAAGTTATTGTGCTAAGCAACAGATATAATTAGTCATATGATTTAACTACATTTATACTTGTGTCTAATATTGTTTGATACAATAATAGGGTGGTAGATTCTGGAACTTAAGAGCCATAGATTGTGATGTAATCTGTTACTTCCCCCAATTTGAATTTTTTATAAAACTCCCTAGCAATAAAGCCATTTGATTTTGTTTTATATTCATGTTGTAATTCAAGCAAGATATGAACTAAACTCGTATAATTATTGCTATAATATTTTTCAATATGTTAAACAAGTTTCCCCTATTCATTGTAATATTCATTAATGTGTCATTGTTATACACATCAATAATGTTTATTACTTAAGACCAGGTTTTATTTCTTATGCACTGCTTATTTCTATGTACCTTGGGTTGCATGTATATTTGCTTCTCAAATTGTGCCTTTTTAATTGTTTATCAGTCTCCCTGAATTGTAAGCTGCATATTCTTTCACTATTTATAAATTGTGTAGTTTATGAATCTGAATATTACCACTATCAATGTGAGGTGTTTTAACTCTCCCAAATGGCAGTTTGTTATCAGCAATTAGAGGAGTGGTGAAAGCTTCTGCCTTCTCCTTCTGTACTTCAAAGTATTAAACTCTCACTGACTTTTTATTTATTCACCCGATCGTCACCTTATAGTTACTCCATTTTTGGAATTAGTTGTTTTTTCTAATTATTTAGCACTCTCCATGTAAATTGATATTGATCTTCATACACAATTTGTTCTTAACTACAATGATACATTAAGAGTACTACTTAAGCTTACATATCCAGAGGTGATAATCTCTAAAATTTACATTTATTTTAAGAGGATTGACATTCTTTCTCTACAACCTACTGTAACTTGGTTCTCTTTTATCAATATCATCCAGTCAGTCATTAGACATCACACTAATAAAAACAAATCACCTACAGCTTTAGTTAAGAACTTGGTGTTATTAATTTGAAAGCCACTTCTTGTGACCTTGCTTTTATTCCTTCAATTATGCCTCTTAAGCAGCAATATAAGGTTACTCAATCTATTTTAACTGAGTATCTTTATACTAAAAGAGTCAAAATCTTCTTGGATAAAACTCATAATTGGCAGAAAGGGTATATCTGATTGGCTTTTTTTTTATTTTTTTTTTATAAAAGTAATCTCTTTTTCAATTATTGTAAACATTTCTGCACAGGACTCAACATGTTACCCTCTATTTTTTATTATTTTAAATCTAAGTTGTCAACTTTCAGAAGTCCTGAACTCCTGGGATTTGCTTTGGTGAAAGTCATCAAGATCATGATATTACAAAGTCTGACATTATGCTTAAGCTGAAATCGTTTTCTGATAGCATTTACCCTAATCCTCATGTCATTGCTAAATACCTTCTCTTGCACATTAGTTTTTTTTACAATACCAATTATTATGAACTTGCTTGACTTTTTTTTTAGGCAAATTTATCATCTTGAAAGGCTTTATCCAGTATTTTTAGTTCCATTTTTCAAGCAAAATACTCTTCACTCACCTCTTAATAATCTCTATTCCACCTCTATTTCACCTTTAATTACCAAAGTCATTGAATACATCATTAAGAATAAAATAAACCTATTATTTTGCCTTCCATCTCAAACAATTAGTTTGAGAAAAAGGGTGCTTCAATCTTTGATGCTATCACCCTGTTTAAAATTTGTTATTGACCAAATTAACGCCACTACAACAGCTAGTCCTATAGTAGTACAATTAGACATTTCATCAGCTTTTGATTCTGTTATTATTGACTCCCATTGAACTATTATACTTGCATAAAATTCCTGTTCCCATTTTCTATTCTTTAGCTAACTTTCTAATGAATAGAGATATTTTTGTCATTCTTAATGGCAAAGTAATGCTAAGTTTCAAACCCCATACTCTATTCCACAGGGTTCATCTTTGAGTGCTTTATTTTTATTACTTATATAAATCCACTGCTTCTAAAAATAGAGAGGAAATTGTTTGATATATATATATATATTTTGCTGATTGATAAAGCAGTCAAACATATATTGTTCATAGATGATCTTATCATTTTTCTACCCTCTAGGAAGTATCTTCCTTCATTTACTTATATTCTGAAAAATTATATAGCATACTATAAACTTCAGTTAACTTAAGTCATCCATAAGGAGTATATTCTCTACTAATAGTGTTTCATTTTCCTTCACTGTTCCCCTCATAATTTTCTTGGAGTTCCCTTTTATAAAGCTATGAGAATATCTATTCAGAATTCTAATCTCATATTGGAAATATAACTAACTTCTTGTCTAAAGCATATCTTTCACTTCATGAAAAAATCTCTTACAAAATCCTGATTTTTCCAAAAATGACTTAATATACACCAATTATTAATTATATTAATGCTTTCAAGAAGATTAATTCACTTTGCTCTAAACTGATTTGAAATAAGAGCCACTGCAGTCAGTATTAGAATCTTACAGAAGCTAGCCAAAGACAATGGTTTAGTCTTTTATTCAATTACTACCTTTTACTTTCAGAAGCCATTTAATACTATTTTTAAATTTATTTCTGCTTACTTTAATGCTGTAAAATTTGTTTTAATCACACTATCGATACATCTCCATCCTGTAAAGTTAATTTTTTTCAATCCTTAATCAAATTTACTGTTGCTTATATTGATCCTAATAATCACACATTCTCTAGGAAAATTCTTGGGAAGCTTCAACATGATTCAGAGTGCTAGTCAATCTCAACCATCTCCATCTTTCCTTACTATCTGGAATCAAAGTACTTCAACTTTTTTACTAAAATCAATTTAGAAGCTCTTCCTACTAGTCATTTCTAATCACAGAGAATGGTGGATGTTGATACTGATCCCCTTTTTTTCTTTGTCATAAGTCTGAAGAGACAATATATTATTTTCTGTTCCATTGCTCTTCTTACTTATAGGAATATTATTGAATCAATTACTAATTGCATATTTCCTCTATTTCTATTTTAGCTTGAAATGGGGTCTTTCCCCTTTAATTAGGTTACTATTTTTCTTATGTTTACCCTTTGGTTCTTAAGATGTTATTTTTGCTTCAATCCTACATCTAGGAAATTATAATCACTACTTTACAATAAAATTTCAAAAATTAAAACAGACCGGATCCTTGTACCTCCAGGAATTGTTAATGCTACATGGAACATTGTCTTTCTTCCAATCCCATTATAAGTAGATAATTCCATTTTTTTTTTTTTTGTATGCCTTTGCTATGAATTTACAAAATGTATCTTTTATAATTTATACACCATTGTATTGTCTGTTCTTTGATGATAAGCTTTAAAATATCCAGTTGAATTTCAAATCATTTCTTTCAAGTTTGTAAAAATAATTTTTGCTACTAAAGATTGTTTGTTTTAAAATAATAATAAAGGTGTAAAGTTTTGGCTCATGTGTTAACCATTGGCTTATTTTTTTGCAATATCTGCAATTGCATATTTAAAATCTAAAAATAAGTTGCTATTTATATATATAATGTCCAGGTATTTGTATAATATAACCAATCACTAACAATTGTTCATTATTAACACAATTCATTTTAATATATGGATTTAGAGGTTTTTATAATTTTCATGGTGTTCTTTAAGATGCATATTATTAAATATTCAAAAGATTTTATTATTAAGATATGATAATTGATATTTCAGTATGAAATAAATATGCCTCAATTAATAACTGACCTTAATTAATCATAGATTTAAAAAAATAGCATTTCATTATTTTGATTTGTATATACACCAATTTTCAAAAATAAAATGCAATATTTTGTACTACTTCATTTAATGTCTGAAATAATTTAATACATAATAATTGGAACATATTCAGCTCAAAAGTCCTAAAAAATTGATAACTTAATTATATACATTGTAACTTTTTAAAGATAACCAGTTCCAGTCTTTTACTGAGATTTTCATTATTAGGAAAAGGTTTTTTCTCTCAGAAGAAATAATTATCTTTGACTTCAAAAATATAAACTATAGTTATATATAAAAAATGTCTCACATTTGAATTATTAAATTAATTTACATTAATATATATGAGTGAACATTAAATATTTCAAAATCTTTGTTAAATATACTACTGTTATCAAACATTCATAACCTATTACGGCCATTTACCCTGCCCCCCCAGAAAACCAGAACTATTGTTATTATAATTAAAGGACAAAAATATATATTTGCATAGACACTCATTACATCTAGTTCCAAGGCATGAGAGCCTTATGAACATTGAATTCTATGACCAAAGACGCTAAATAAAATGGAAGAAAAATAAAAATGCACAAAGAGAGAAAAAAAAAAAACTATATTGAAATCAACTAATCTTTAATGAGTCAACATCATATCCACATGACAGTAGTAAGTACTTTCAGTCAGATATTACAGGTTATTTGTTGCTAATCATCATATTTGAAGATCATTCTATTATTTCCCAACTATAGACCCTATTGGTATCATGAGTTTAGAACATAAACATATTCAAATTGAAATAATAAAATATATCTAATAACAAATCTGCAAATGTCATCTAAATATTTTCTTATTCTCAACAAAAATAAGTCATGATTTAATTGGCTTTAAGACTGAAATAGTTTTACTGAGAGGATTCTAGGTTTTTGAGCAAATGGTTACATGCTGAACATGCATCAAAATTCAACAAATAATTACTTGAAAAACACAAATGAATTATTCAGATTAACTTCCACTTTAATTCAAAAGTAATATTTTAAAAATAAGCAATATTCTGGGAAATAAATAATTAATGTCCAAAACTCATTAACAATATTCACACAAAAATACTGGTGATTTTGGGACCAATTTAGCTGGCTAACTATGTTTTTGATATCATGAAAGAATGCTGGGATGTTTAATAGATCAATTGAAGGTTTCTTTGGAAAAATAGTGATTTATTGTAGTAATAATACTAAACTTAATTTATAAATTCAATGTATAATCTAAAATCTCCAAGTATTAGTTTTCATTGGTGAACGTTTAGTTCTACTTTCAATTTCTTATTGGGTTTTATTAAAAGAAGAAGGGGATAAGTGGAGTGGGAGACACATTTTCATGTTTGATTTCTTGTAGTACTGCATATCTAATATTGATTACAAAATTATTTGATGTAGATAAATTTTAAACAATCTTTTATTTGTAATTGACAAATAGGTTTGGAATTTTGATTCTTCTTTCGTCTTTAGAAGTTTTTACATTTCTTTCTTCTTTGCATTTACAAAAATGAGATAGGGTAGAAAAATGCAGTCTTGACCTCTGATTTATCATAGCAATCCTACTAATAGTTTAATTTATAAATTTGATGTGTACCTAAAATCTAGATTTATAAAGAGTTGAAAAAAAACAACTAAAAGATAAAAAAAAAACATTTTCCCACCGCACCACAAGTTATAAAAAAGTTTTTTTTCTTTAACTTGTTAGAAATTAATTTAAAAATTAACCGTGTTCTGCATTGATATTGTTTAAAATGTTTATATTTGAAAAGCAACTAGACACCATAGACTTGAAAGTGTTCATTTAAATTGTTGTATTATTTTTTTAGTTTTTAATTTAAAAAAAATCACCTTACATTCTTTATTCAGAGATGACTTCGGGTAATCTATGATGGAGAAAAGAAAGATAAGGGGTGTTTAAAGTGATTTTGCATTGCCCATGCGTGCTGCCGATAAATGATTCAGTTCAAAATAAAAGCGGCAGTGATGCCTCTGATTTTTGTGAAGTCAAAAAGTAAAGAACTATCAGGTGGATGATGCCAATCCAAAATAATAAGTTTTGATTTTAAGCTTTTATCATTGTTGTTCTTTCAAATCCAGTTAGTTCATTTTTATTTGAGTTGTTTGATTTGTATTAAATTTAATGACAATTATTGTTTTCATCAAAGTTGACAACACAATTCACTGTATTCCTCTGCTCCTTCTCACTTTTTTTAAAAAAAAAACAATAAAAAAAAGTTTTTTAACGACAAATAATAATAAGAAAAAACCCAAAACAATTCTGTCAATTACAAATCAAAAGAGATTGTTTGAAATTCTATATCAATTAATTTTCTATCTCAAAATTGAAATCATGAAAACTTAGAATTGATCGTATTTTTTTCTCTCTCTCCCATTTTCCCAAAAACAAAAGTGAAATTGAAAAGACAAAATTAAAGTTCGCAAAAAAAGAAAAGACCTGTCAATGAAAAGTAAAGAGGTTTTAAATTCCACTTTGAATTTATAAATTTTGATAAATCCCTTTTCCAAATTCAAAGAATCTTCAATTGAACAATTAGTTATCCCAGTATTATTTTAAGCCAATAAACATCACATGATCACCATTTCTTATGCTTGCTTATAACTATTATTAAAACAAGCAAGTCTCTATATGTTGAGTGGCAATATGCATAGTTTTGCCTATTTTAATAAATTATAAGCAAGTATAAAAAATGGTGATCATGTGATGTTTATTGGCTTAAAACCAATCCGGCCTAATAAGATGGTGGTGACTACGATTATTAAAGAACCAAAGATACCAAAATGTATAGGTACTGAACTGATTTCAGACCTATATGACTATATAAGCTAATGAGCTTGGATTGAAAATATTAGTGTTATCAATTTAAGACTCAATAGTTTTGTGGTTAAGTAGAAATAAAAGGTGGCTGCTGGTGGGTTGCATTAGATCCCGAGATCTAGGTGCAGTGCTCTCAGATCTAAGGTTCCTCGCTGATGAAGGCCACAAGCCATAAACTAGTCTAGAGATATTGGATGAGTAGGCACTAAATGGGGATTTACAAGCCTTCTGGCGTCCATTGATTACTCTGGCTTGCACTGAGTGGCAATATGTATAGAGTTTTGCCTGTTTTAATAACCCAGTATTATTTCATAACATCAAAGCAATGTTTAAAGATGGAATGTATATAGCTGACTAGATCAATACTGTACTTTTAGCATAGAATTTGAATATGCTATACATAAAAATTGGCCATTTACAATATAATCATTTTCAACCATTATCAGTCCATTGTAGGATGGTCTCTCCAAGTTTTAGCCAGTTTTTGACTTTTAGTTTCTGATATCCACATCACACCAATGAATTTCCTTATTTTGTCTATTCCTTTAAATCTTGGAATCCAATTTAAAATTTCAACTATCCATCTATTATCATTTCTTTTAGCAATATGTTCAGATAGCTTCATTTCAGTCTATTTCTTTCAATGATATTAGTGATATCTATTTATATTTTTACATACTTTTTGATTCCTTCTTGTCACTCCTAACATACATTTCTCCACATTTGAATGATTTGAAGTCTCTGCACTGCTTTTCTGTTGAGTCTTCTCAGATTAGTAAATAAAATCTAATAAGACACATGCATTAAAAATTTTCCTTTTCAAACATATATGCATATTTACTTTTAATACTAAATTACTTTTACAAAAAAATATTCCAAACTTAATTCTATGATTAATTTTATCCAACACATTTCCATCTGTATTCATAATCCGATCAAGATATTTTTGTTAATTTGTAATTCATGAATGTCAATCATTATTTTGTTCTTCTGAAAAAATCCACGGAACATTATTTTAGTCTTTTTAGCATTTATCTTTTGGTCTACTTTCATCTGCTAACTCTTCTGACATTTTTTGAAACTCTGAAGGATTATTTGCAAAAAAAAAAAAACCAAATAAACATATCATCTATAAAATCTAGATGATTTAAATAATCTGTCTAGATCCCCACTTCAATCTATAAAATATTTCATGTAAAAAATGGAGATATCCTGTCATATAACTTTCTCAATTTTTATTTTCTTAGTATTATCATAAGTAATATTTACTGAGGCTATAACCTCGATAATATGCGTATAAAATGCGATAGTAGGGACCTCTACAGGTGTTTTAACCACAAGCTTACGCTATGGAAGAAAAGAGGGGAACCCCATAACAGGGGAACCCCTTCTTTACTTCAACTTACTTTCTATTTAAATAGGTGAAGCTGAAGCGGTTAGATCTGCGAGCGTGAAGCTATTCAATACTTCACTGATTAAGTCCACATTTCTTATTACACATTAATACTCGCAAAATCTTTCGATTTACAATGAGTCAATGGAAAGATTTTATATTTAGAAATCTATTACAGTAATTTAAAGTTGTAATTATAAATTTATTAAACGCACATTGATTACGTAAGTAATATTTACTGAGGCTATAACCTCGATAATATGCGAGAGGTCCCTACTATCGCATTTTATCGAGGTTATAGCCTCAATAAATATTACTTACGTAATCAATGTGCATTTAATAAATTTATTATTAGTATTATCATGTAATCTAATAACTGCTGTTTCATTTTGACAAATATTCTTCAGAATATAACTCAGATCAATAGCTTGATGATTTACAGCATATGATCTTGAAAAATTCTTATAGAAATAAATATCTTTACATAATCTAGAAATTCAAAACATAATAGAACTCAAATTTATTGGTACTTTTTATAATTTCTTTCAGTGCTTATATGTGAACCATTGTGCTAAAAACACTTTTAAATAACTTGTTCTTTTGATTGATTAGAATCCAAATTTCAGTGGTCAAATTGTAATTATTTTGGTAAAGATGTTGTATAGAACTAAAAGAAAACTGATAAATCTGTAAGTCCTAACATTATTACCTTTCTTAAATATTAACATTACTACTAAATTCTTCTAATCATGTGGTATATTTTTATTATTTAGTCATTTGATATATAATTTTGCCAATTTTTTTTCTATTTCTTTTAAAATATCAAGAATAATTCCATCAGTTCCTTGAGTTTTTTTTCGTAGATTTAATTATATGTTCTTACTTCATTTAAAATGCTGGGCATGTCCGATGATATACTAACTGTAAAAGAAACTTTGTTTTCTTGTTCTTTATAAAACTCTCTCATACATTTCATATCAGCTTTCTTTTTAATAATAGTTCGGCATCTTTTCTTTTTATTGCAGGATTAACTTTTCTTTTAATATTAAAATGTTGTTTTATCTTCTTAAGACTTTTATAATTTTCCTTCTCAAATGACAATTACATTTATCATTATTAATTCTTTTTTTTTGTACCATTTTATAAATTTCTGATGATATTCAATTATTTTTATTAGATCCATAACAATTTTTTCACATTGAAGAAAATTTACCAATGAATTGTTACTTTTTTTGTAGTGGCTATCTTTCTTGCAATTCTCAACAGACTATCTTCTCATTGATTTCATATGAAGTCTGAATATCATCAAAGTATTAATATTAGAAATGATTTGCAAGTCCTAATTTAAATTCACTGGATGTTTCTGAAGTTAAAAATATCAATTTTTAATGCAGTCTGTTAATAGTTTTCATTTACGTTACATCTCACTAGTCGATTATTACTTCACGTGTTGAATCTATTAAGAACACTACAATTTTGAAATACTTATTTTCTGTTGTGTCTTCATTTAGATATATGATGTGTAGAGAGGATCATATTTGACCCAAACCAGTTGTTTACTCATTATTTTAAAAATAATACACAAAGAAAGTTTTAAATTTATCAAAGGGTTTATTACTCAGAATATATATTATTATTTCAACTAGCACGAATAACATAAATTAACTGTCTTAATTATGATGCACAATTCTTTATAGTGTTGAATTATAATGCTGAATATTTATTTTATTCTAGTAACTTTTTACTATAATACCTTCTTCAAAATATTGCACTTCTCACACATTGCTGTTTTGCAAGCACCATACTGCTCGTATATACATTATGCACTGTACTGCACTATCATATTCCACGTCAATTTTGTTTTGTGTGACTTAATTTGCATAGATAGTTTCATTGTTAGATCTTTTCAAATTGACATATCTACATTGTTTTCATATTTGAATAATTTTAGTCATTATGCATATTAATTTTTTCTAAAGTGAGTTGTTTTTTAATATTGACTAATTTTATAAGCACTTACTCATGCAACTTTATTTATTCTTTATACATTAAAGCATACAATTTTTAATCAAATATAACAATATCAATTTTGTGGAGTACAAACCTGAATTATCTGCATTTGGTATTTTCCATTAATTTGAATAATTAATCTTGCCAATCTATCTATATACTATAAATCTGCACAATGTCATTCTTCCTTTTTTTTGTAATCAATCTCAATCAACTTGTACCTTTATAGTAAAATATATGGTCCACTTTTAAATCAACTGTGGTTTTCACCGTTTCTTTTAACTACACAAAGTCCAACAATTTACCATTAAGTGTTGGAGACTTTTCCTTCCAATTTGTATAATGTTCCTTCATTTGAAATTGATCTGCATTTGTAGGTACCTAAATAAAATATTGTTATTGAATGGCTGCCTGGTCCACAATCAGATTTCTAGAACTCTATTCATCCATCAATTACTACCTGGGCTATGACTTTATAGTTTCCTGGAAATAAGGGCCTAACTTAGCTTTGTCTGTCATGATTGTAAATATTTATTTAAAAAATCATTCACACATATATTCTTCCTGCTTTCAAGAAACCTTAGCCGATAATGCAGTTAAGAACTACCAGGCAATTGAGAAGGCCTGCAGTGTTCCTTGATCTTAAACTCAGAAGTAAAGACAATAAATTCACTATACTGCTGATGTATGTTGGTAAGCCGCCATCCATGTTTGTTTACTATATGATTAATCATATAGAAATATCAGCTGCAATGTCAACAATGTATGGAATGGATATTAGAAATTTGCTTTGCTCAATTTTTTTATTTATACAATAAATATATACATAATAACTAATATATTTGATATTTTAAATATATTATTACCATGTGACCAAAAGACTTACAAAATTATAACAGGATCAGGACAATCTAAATGGCCCTTTTTGTATCTGCTTTTGAATCTACAGAATAGTTATCTTCAAAATGTAACAGCCTTTCATATTTTCTCTGACAAAACATATAGTTTATTATTCTCTATAGTTTTATGTACTCTTATTCTCTTAAGTTACCTGATCTAAGTTATTCTCAGAATCAGGAAATCACATATGGAAAATGCGTTTCCAATTTGTTAGTAATTTACATTTCTATTTGAAATATTATTCTATTTTTATTACTTTACTCTATTTACAATATAAATACTGTACATAATTATTTACAATAATCATATAATATATATATTGTTTGGGAGCTCATTAGAAATTCGAGTGCCAGGAAAGGCAAAATTGAGCTATGACCAAAAGATCTTCAACTCGAACATGCCACTTTACCAAACAATTCAAAACATATACGCTGTGTGTATTCTTACATATATTTGATACATTATTACAATAAAAATTGGCCACATATACAGTTTTATTCTAATATAGAATCGATCCTAACTATATACAAAACAGTACATTATCTATCAAGATTTATTCACATGCACAAATATAAATAGCTAAGTAAAAGTGAAAATTATTGAGCACTGAAGACAATTTAAATTGTTTTGTACATTTAGAATAATACTTATATTTACTTACTTAACTTTTTTTAAATTTAAGAATTTTTTTTTACTTGCTACGATATTCTATTTACCATCTAGATTGTTTACAATTTTATAGCAACGGTTTCCACAATACGGTTGTGTTTAATTCATGCATTGTAAAAAAAAAAAAAAAAGTATACAACTGGGGATATTGAATACTATTTTTGCCGTTGTCGTGAACAAAAAGAGATAATGGGCAAATTAATATCACTGTTCTTTAAAAGAAAATATATTTTAAATGAAACCATAAGTTTTTCTTGATTAATTAAATAATATACTACCTCCTGTCACTGAATGTATTATTCACCATAAAATATATGCAAAACATTGCGTTTCAGATTTCTTTCGATAAATTGGTTATTTTTTTATTTCAAGTATTGGAATGCTAGAATAAATTGTGTTAACCGATGGAAAAATTGCAATGACGATAATCTAATAGTAAATAATGTTCCATTAGTATTTTATCTGCCTTAGTAAAGAGACTAAACATACATAAACGGAAGTCAGCGAAATATTTATAAACTGAAACTACGTTCGATCCGCTAACTACTGTTTATTTTTACTTTTGGAATTAAAAACACACTTTATAATAACTTTTATTTATTTTGTTGTAAATATTTTAAAATTATAATAAGTTGATGTCAAATTTGTTTAATATCTTTTTTTAACAGTTTGGGCCTGAATAAAATTCAAATAAATGATATAATAACCGTGATGCATTTCAAAATTCTTTTTTTTTCCTGCCATCTTGCATTGTATGCGGGTATATATTTTTAATTTAATAGTTTACCTTAAATTACAATTAGATTAGTGTGTAAATGGTTTAACTATCAGTCTCAATCATTATTACACATTTATTTGTTGTTACTTTCATTTTTAATGTGATTTTAAATATAGATGATGTTTTTGGATTTAGAAATGGTTGCATAGTAGCGTTGCTTAACTTCATTTGTATGTCAATGCATGGTATTCAGGTGTATTTAACTTTTATGCTATTTTATTTATTGATGTAGATTCGCCCCTGTCCATACCTGTAGTTCAATTATTTATATATTTTAAAAAGTAAAACTTAAATTTTGACACATTGTTTACAAAATAATTGATATATACGTGGTGATTCTTTAGTTGAGCATCATAATTTTACTGCTGATCATTTGTTTGATTAAAATATTGCCAGAGTAATTCTCTCCATATCTTAAGTGCAATTTTTTAAAAAGGTTTCGTATTTTTTTCACGTTGTACGAACATGTGTACTGTCTGTATATTTAACGCTAATCATTAGATACCATGCGTTTAACTCTCGTAAAAACAAATTTTTTAAGATTGCCAAAATGAATGAAAATATTAGCTCCATACCATAGCCATTCTTTAATGCAATCATTTCTTTTTCTATGGATCTTCTCATTTTCCTATTGTAATAATAAAATAAGATTTATAGTTTCCTATTATCATTCATTCTTCATAGCACAGCCAAAGCTGTTATGATTTAAATGATTTGGCAGAAAACTAATTCATTGATAAATTCATAATTTGAAGTTTTAAATCTTAATTTTCTGTTTGCATTTTATAATTAAATCTATTAAACGTTATTATACTTAAATAATCGTCATAAAGTAAAAATGGAAATTAAGACCATTTGGTGTTTTTTTCTTTAATAAAATGTGACAAATAAAGAGAAATTCTGTAGATTCACAAGCATGGGTACAAAAGACAGCAGTGATTAAAAAATCAAAAATTTTAAATATAGGAATGAAATATATAGATAAAAATATAGCAGATTTACAAAAGAATAAATTTATTAAATTATATAATGATTACAGATATAATCCTAAAAATATACTTTTTAATTGTAAAAAACTATATTAAATAATCCTATGCAAAGTAATAATAGTAACAATAGTTTAAAAAATGGATCATATTCCAAAATTTATATTAAAAAACAAATATTGATAAACATAAATATTGGATAGTCAAGTAGTAAAAATCTAGAAAAATTAATAGTAATTATAAATTAAGAGCTGATATAAAATACAAAAGAGAGATCTTACATAAAATTAATTGTGACTATTTGCAATATAATTTACTACAGTCATACAGAGTTAATAATTACATTCACTACATAGTGTGCACATAAAATAGATGCTACAAATGATATTTAAATTACATTAAAGATCCAAAAAAGAAGAGAAATATGTGAAACATAAAATTATAGGAATAAATATTTATAAAACTTCAATAAATTTAGTTAATAACTGGTCAATTAAAATGAATGGAACATTATATGATAATGTATATAAATTGTATAGAGTATGTTTTATTGTGTATTTTGTTATATAATTCTTTGAACTTTTATTGAATCTCATAATTTTATTATTCATGTTTTATTTTGTTATTCAATAATTGGTTAATGTGATGTGACAAAAATGTGTTTTATGTTGAATTATTAATATATTTTTATATAGCTGTTGTATATGATATTATTTATTATAAGTCTAATTTCAAGTAAAACAAAGGAAAACTCAGCATTTGTCTTGTCTGCTGAGATTTTGTCATTTTTTTCTTTCTTAGAGAGATAATAGAAAAGCTTGCCATGCATTGCAAAACTGCTTCACTTGTCACATTTACATTATTTTATATTTAGTTATCGTATTATCAATATTAATGAACATTTTGATTTTTATATTCATTAAATATTACGTACTTGAAAAAGATAGTTTAAACTGACCCTAGATTGAAATCAGATTCTTAGAAATAGCATATGCAAGCAAATACTTTTAAGTCATATGAAGATAAAAAAGATTGTCATCAAAATTAATGAAGAGATGGTAAATTTAGTTTTAGTGTTATTTTTGTTAATAGATTGGACTCTGATATTTAAAATTTAGTTTAAATAGAATATGAGTAAGATAAAAGTATACAGATTACATATCAAAGTATGTATAGAATGTGCATCACAAAGATATTTGCATTTAATAAAAGAATAAAATTAATAGTTAAATATTAAATTTGTATTTAAAAATTTTTAAAGTATAAAATAGGTACTTTTGATATTAGAGACCTACTGTGAAATATCACAGCTATACTGGTTTAGGGTTGAAGTTGAGTTTCATCACAGCATGTCTAATACTAAAGTACCAAAATATTTAATTGAATTAAGTCTGGAAAAATAAATTGTATCTCTTTTAAAAGAGCATTTAAGAAAGCATTTCAAGGAGAGAAAAAATTGCCATTATTCATTTTGCATAAGAAATGATTTCTTTTAAATATCTTCACAAAATAAAAGATAATACAGCGGTGTTCGTGTGTTACCAATAATTTTAAGAATATCTGCCTGCTCTTTTTTTTTTTAATTGTATGAAATGATTTTTGGCTTTACTTAAATGTGTAGATAACTTGGATTGTTAAACTAGAACCACATTGAAAATAATGTTGATATAATATGTTTGAAGTTAAGATTAAGTAAATCCTGAAAGTAATGGAATTGTTTATTTTCATATGCTATATTTTGTTCCAAGCTCTCCTCATATTCAAAAGAAATAATATATAATAGCTCACCTTTTGTTGATAAACATTGATTAAAATAGAATATGTATTTTTTATTGAATGTATATAGTACTTTTCAAAACATATATATATAGCACACTTTTTTTTATATATGTTAGGTATATTAATCGATCAATACAGATCCAGAGAGCAATTACGTCACCAGTTCATCCATTTCTCCACTACTTTCTCTATTGCCCGGCTTTTTAATTCCATGTAACTTCCCATCTTTTATATCCATCAATGTCAATGTTTTTCATCCTTCTTGTTTCCATTCACCATTTCCTACAAAATATTTTTCATTAAACTATACTTCTTATTGTATGTCCAATCCAGTTTCTCTTTCTATCTCTAGTTTCCTCAGTCTTCTTTTTTTTTTCATTTACTCTTTTTAAAACTTCATTTGTTATTTTATTCATCCAATTGATTTTTTCCATTTTTCTCCATGACCTCAACAGCTTCCGATCTATTCCTAATTTTATTATTCACAATCATACAATAATACCCTCCACACATAGCATTTAATAATTAATCTTATCTTTAATTTTTTTTTCGAAGATCCACAATATATATATATATTTAGTAAATGCTTCCTTTGCCAATGCTGTTCTTTTTTAACTTTATCTTCACTTCTTCCTGTTGAACTATATTAGCATGTATTTCAACTTGCAGTCTTTTTGCATTTCTCCCTATCCATAAACACTTTCAACATTAATCTTCATTTCATATTCCATATATCCTTCCAATTTATTCAACATATTCTGCAAATCTTATACATCTTATTATTCTACCCCCAACATTTGCTCCTTCATAGTCTAAATAATTATTTAACAAGTCTTCTGAATATCTAAATATTTAAAAGAACAGCATTCTTGCCTAACTCCTCTTTCTATATTCACTTCATCAGTATCATTATTCTCTAGTCTAATTATCCACTGCCCAATATACATATTCCACATCTTCTGTCTATCCAAAATACTTGTTTGTTTTTTAAGATGGTCATAAATTTTTCAGATTATTCTATTAAATGCTTTTTCCAAATCCACAAAACATGTATAAATTCTTTTTATTTTTTTCAATATATATTTGCAATTGGTTTAACAAACACCACATCTTGTATTCTCTCTCTGGAAATCAAATTGTTCTCCAATATAATATTCTACCTTCCCATAAATTCTCTGAGTTAAAATCCTCAATAAAACGTTATAAACTTAAGATAACAAACTTATTATCCTGTAATCTTGATATTTAAGCTTTTTAGCAATTGAACCCATTATTGCAATGATCAGACTAAAGCTGCTACATTTATTTACCTTTATCTCAATTTATAGAAGTGACATTTGACTTTAAAGACAGGTTCATATATATTAAACAATATTTTCTTTAATAGCATCATAATGATCACTACATAGTCCCTATTTACAATATCTGGATAGTTCATGAGCATAAGTTACTTCCAATAAATGGACCTGGAATAAATAGGCAGACTAGACAATATTACATATGAAAGATTAACAAATTATAATAATAGTTTAATAATAAAATATAATTGGCAGTCAAAATTTAATTTTTTTTTTTAAATAAAACTATTTAGGCAATCTATTATTGTTTTAGTTCATGCACAGAGAAAAACAATAATTGACTTAATTAATTTTAAACATTAAGCTTCATTTCATTTATAAATATTGATAGTTTTATTGTCAGTACACTTGCCATACAACCAAGCCCTGACTTCTAATATATTTAAAATACACTTCTGCATATGACAGATCTCATAAATATGAGACTTATTTAACTCTAAAGTTTCCTAGCATAGACACATTTTTCTAATAGGGGATAATTATACCTGTTTTTTTGAATGATAACTAAGGAATGGTTCACTTCGGTCTGAATCCGGATTTAATAAAACTGCCTTCTACAGAGATAGCTTGTTTTGAGACTGATCCCTATATCTTGCTTGACATCTTCCAGAAATATTTTTAATTTGTCAGTCGACAAACAACTGCATATATAATATAAGCTCACCTATACAATCCTCAGCAATCAAAAAAAAGGATTAATTATGAACTCAATACAATTAAATCAACTTAAAACTACTAATAATTTTCTCTTATTACTTAACATTTGGATATTTTATATTTTTTTAACTGACAATATAAAGAAAAAAAAAACTTCGGTTAACATGTGTATTAAATAAAATAAAATGAATTTTGATTTTAATACACAGCTAGAATATTCATGAAATTCATGCCTTTTTTTTAAACAAAACATTTGCTTCATCAAGTTTATTTGAATTAATATACTTAAATAAACTTACACTGGTTAGGACAAAGTCTAAATTTTTTTTTTAACAAAATGCTTAATAAAGATTAATAGAAATAATTTGTGTTAAAAGAAACTTAAAATACATTAGGATAAAGTCTAAACAGGTTTTTTTTTTAAAAAAAAACATACTAAGTTCCATAGCTGTAGTTTGATTTCTTCAAGATGGCTAGAATTAATTCAGTTTTAAGTGGTATAATGCCAGATATCCAGAGTAGTAAGAGCACTAGGCAGCTTTTCCTCTTCTATTCACTCAGCATAATGAATTTTCGATGTTTGAATCAAGTTAGAAACCAGAATAGATTGCTATAAGAAAAAATGACTATATATGTTTTATTTCTTCCTGTTTTTAAATATCCTGATACAGTATTCTAACATGGTTGATTGTGTTCTTGTTTTTAACTCCTTTTTATTTTGATTATAAAATTTTCAAAAACACTTAAATTGATTAATTTGCAAATCATTTTTTTTATTGCCTAAATTTTTTTTTTGTTTTCAAATCTCTTTATCTAAAAAACAAGCTTAGTCTTTTTTTAATCTAATTTTTGAGTTGTTTTGCAATTCATTCTTTGATAAGAGAAAGTTTTAATATATTTTACTAGTTTCTTTTTTATATTTAAATTTTTTTTTTTTTAGCAATTACTATAATTTAATATGATAATTTATTTTAACATTTAAAATTTTGTTTTAAACCATTTTGTTATATTTTATTATTAGTACATTATACAATAAACATTTGTTTTTAAACTTTTTGAATGCTATTTTTATTTGCATCCTCACAAATAAATGATTTATCGACCATGTGGAAGACCACATGGCCAACACTGAAATGAATAGGACATTATTCACTTTGAATTTTCAAACTTTAAATAAAATAAAAAAGAAAACTAAAAAAAGTTTGTACTTATATTAACTTTTTTCGTTATTCATCTGACAATTTGTAAGCTGTTTTTATTCAGCTTTATTGATCCTTATAACATTACTCTGTAGTGTTGTAATGTTGAACTTTATCTGAAGGTTTTTTCTTCAGTGGTAAGCAGACTTAACTGGTGTTTAAGAATATTCTCTGTCTTCTCAGTATTAAATAAAATTGTCTTACGGTGGTATTCTGTTCACCTCGATATGCATAATAGATATGCTAAAAAGTTTATGCAGAGATTTGATGTTTAGTTCAGGGTGAATGATTTCTTTATCCAATGCACTGATGTGGATCAATGATAAGTTCCTTTTTGACCAATATTTAACCATTGATCCACCTAATATTTGTTAGAAGTTCTGGGGCTTATTTCATGTATTTGAATATTTAGTTTTAACAGTTATTGTTTATTTTCCATTTCTTTCACAAGTTTTGGTTTACTATCATCCTCTTGTTTTAATTTAACCGGTTCATCTTCTGCAATTTGTTCTTTTATTTGACTGTTCTTGTTCAATTTTTATTTTTTTCATATACTTGTAGTTCATCAACTTCATTTTGTTTTATTGCATCAGTTTTATCTTTGATCCTTTGATTTTTATTTGAACATGTTCTTGTTGAATTTCTTCTTTTTCATATAATTGCAGTTCATTTTCCATATCATGTTTTAATGTTTTGGATCCATTTTCTACCATTAGGTCTATTATTTTTATCAGTTCTTGTGTATGTTTAATAACATTTCTCAGTGATTTTAGCTCATCTTGTTCCAATTGTTTTGATCATCAGATTCATCTTCAATGATTTGATCTCTTATTTGTATCTGCTCATGCTCACTTTGTATATTTTCCTCCAATAGCTTTGGTTTTGGTCTATTATAACTATATATATTTTTGGTTTATCTGACTTTAGTTGTAATTGAGTTTGTTTATTCTTCATCATTTGATTCATTGTTTCTTCTTTAAGCTTATTTATCTCCATTCTGTTTCTCTGTTTGTTTTGGATCATCTAACTTTTGGTCTAATTCAAATGTTGTTGGTGTAGATCCTCTGTCTTTTGAACCATATGTTTATAATGCTTGTCAATTTTTTGCTCAAATTGCTTTTACAAACTAATGATCATTTGCATCATATCCACATATATAAATGTTATAGTCTTTTTTTTAGCATTTTTCTTAACTCTGTAATTTCATTTTTTGATTCGAAGATTTCCTTAATTTTGCAATAAACTTGTTATTTTCAATCTACTTATAACTGGATTCACTAACTGAACTACATCTCCGGGACATGAGCTTTTTCAATCCCAGCTACAGTGTAATTGTTATTACTAAAAGAATAAATAAAAAATGGCAATCTTGTCATTACTATCACTATATAATGAAAGTGATGTGAAAATGATGGTAAAATATAATTTTTAAAATAGGGCTAAATGGGATTGTTTTTGTTTTTTTTTTAATCTGTATGAATTGAAATTTTAAAGCTGATCTGTTACCACGAGTAGCAAAAAAATCTCTTTAAAAAGCTTTGAAGTCTTCATGATGCTGAAAAAAAAAATTAAAAGTTTTTAATATTGATTATTATAACGTTACTCTATCCCTTGCTTACTTAATGTATGATCCAAGATTGTGATTTGACAAGTACTTTAATGCTATGTTTTGACTTTAATTTCGCTAACATTTTTTTTTGTTTTTCAATATACACAGAGAGAAAAAATTGTCCTGTCAACTATGCCATTCACCAAACTTAAACAAATGACATTTTACAATAACTGCAAAATGAAACCCACATCCTGGGAGAACAAAAATTTACAAATGAAAATTACTATGTAATTATTGGATTACATATGATGAAATTATTTACATTTATCTTAAGGCAGGGGTGGGCAATTGTTTTGGCTTGGGGGCCGCAGAGGTTGGCGGAGGGCCGGATCAGGGGCCATTTTGTGGAAGCTAAGGTTAGTGGAGGGCTGCACTTTTTTCATGACACACTGCTTTATTCATTGTATTACCAAATAAATATTTGTTTGTCCATTCTTTATTAAGCACATGATATTCATCACCGATTTTACATTTTTTTGGAAGGTTCATGGTTTCACTAAAGTTGGAAATAAATATATTTGCTAATGCAAAGACAAAATTGAAATTAACCAGATCAACTGGAAAAGCACTGCACATGTGTATTGACGTGGCCATCCTAGTGGAAAATATGAGACGAATATTCGGTCGCGCACAGGAAGGAAATCTCGGTTCAAGGTGGATTTTTCTGATTGTCTTGGCGGACCGCATATGGCTCTCTGGCCGCTATTTGCCCACCCGTGTCTTAAGGTATACAGGCGCTATCTGACATTAAATATCAGGGGATAGACCAGCACATATATATATATTTAAACTATTTTCTTTAATAGGATAATGATGACCACTACACAAGCCCCTATTTGCAATACCTGGATAGATGATGAGGAATAGAAGTTACTCCTGATAAATGGACATGGAATAAATGTACAGACCAGACAATATTACTTATAAAAGGGGTAACACTTTCTAACAACAATAGTTTTAATTACAAAAGATAATTATCCGTCAAAATTTAACATTCTCTAAATTTTTTTTAATAAAACCATTTCTACAATCTTTTATATTATTGTTTTGGTTCACACATGGGAGAAACAATATTTATTTATAGTGTCCAAGGTCTCATTAATTAATTTTCATTACATGTATAATATTGATAGTTTGTAATCGAGTACATTTGATGTATTGCTAACTCCTGACCTCTAATATACTTAAAATTTTGCATATGGCCGATCTCACAAATAAATGTCTTATTTAACTCGGAAGTTTCCTAGCATAGACACATTTCTTTAATAGGGAATAATTATAGCAGCTATTTTTTTGAATGATAACTCTAAGGAATGGCCATTTCCTCTGAATTTTAGGAGAAAAATGCAAAAATAAATTTGAAGAGATATGAATTCAAATATCACTTATTGTACAAAACTACAATAGAGTTTTTAAAAAAAGAAGCTACATGTTTTTTTCTCCTCAATTATTTGTTTAGATATATATGTAGTAATGGATGTGTAATATATTATAAGACTTCAGTAATTGGTAATATTTTAACTGGTATAATGCATAGCCAAACAAAGTTGTGATTTTTTTTTTAATGATTTGAAACTGAAAGCACTTAGCATTTTTAAGAAATGGGTTTTCAATCAGCTTTCTTTTTGAAATGTTATATTTATTGATCAGGAGCTTTTGATTACAATTGGTAGTTTTTTTTTTAGGTTAGTCCTAACCATGGATTCCAATATTTAAATTTTCTTTGCTTTTAAATTTTTATTTCACATTTATGTTAGTGCAGTAAGTTTGAATAATATTGATGAGACTATAATTATAGAAAATTAATTGCAATATTTGTTTTTTTACAACACGATGTAATGTTCTCATATTGCCAGAAAATACTTTGTACTACAATTGTTCTTTATTGAATATTTCGCATTGTTAGTTTATTTTGTGAAGCAAAGTGTTCTACAACAAAGACAATTTTTTGATATATATCATATTGAAAGCTATTTACATATAATTTAAGTTTTTGTATTTTTGTGAAAAAGAATATTAACAAAAAGTATCAAATTAAATGTCTTTTTGTGGTAAGTTAATGATTATATGTTTTTTGGAGAGAAAAACTTCAGAATTCTAATGATTGAAATTATGTCAAAATGTTCTTTCAAAATTAAAAAAAAAAAATGTTATTTTTTTTTTTAATATCACTGTTTTTTAGTAGAAGATTAAAAATCAAAATTATCATTTATACTGGCAATGAGAATCTAATCAAAAAATTATTTGTAACAAATCATGTAAATTTATTTGTAATTTTGTTACTTATTACTTTATTGTAAAGTTTCATGAAGCTTAAAACACTAAAATTTATGGTAATGGAAGTTTGTGTGTGTGTGTGTGTGGGGGGGGGATTTACAATATTGATCATATATATTCAAATTGGGCATAATAAATTATCTGATTAAGAATTTAACATTTGTATACAAGTTTTGAAATAATAAATGTAATGCCTTATTATAGTTTGTCAATTTATGCTTTTTGAAATCAAATTTAAGTTAAAATTAAATCATTATAAGTTTATTTACAATAGCAGTTACCATAATCAGATTTCAATATTGCAATGTATTTTTCTGTATGAGAAATAAATATTAATTGCAGTTTAAATATATATGTGCATATATATTCATATTCAGTTGTATATTTTTATTTTACTGTAGGTCAGCAGACATAAAATATGAGTGAAGAAAAAACAGAGGAAAAGGCACCTGTTAAAAGGTTGTTTCCTTCAAGGTAAAAAACAAAATAATAACACTTTAAAAATATGGGAAAATAAGTTGAAATGTCATCTAATCTTAGTTATTAAATTTTGCTTATAAAGATTTTCCTTATAATAGTGATTATTGATCTGCATGTTAAACAATTATTTGTAGCTCTCACAATTTTTGCTATTTTCTATATTACACAGACAAATTGCTTTTATTTTATGAATAGAAAAAAAAAAATCATTTCTAAATTGAAGTACATTTATAATTATAAGTTGGGTATTTCCATGTCTAATTTTAATTGTTAAATGTTTTTAGAAAAATTTACAATTTTATTTAAACTTTTCACATTTGATTATTAGTAATGTAAGGGTAGCTTACAATCCCATCGAAACCAGCCCCTTTATTTATCCACACCACCAGATCAAACCCATTAAAACATAAGCTTGCTAACAGGTGATTGAATATGCACTATCATTCGTTTTTGTAAACATACATATATATACAGATAAGCAACAAATGTTTGCTTTATTAAGTACCAAATGAAACAAGTTGTTTAATGAGAAATAAAAAATCCTGTTAAAGAAAACCTTCCTATATATATATATATACCAACAATGAGTTGTTCCAAGAAATTTATTTAACATTGTAGTTACATTGAATTTATCAGCGGATTACAGGTTGTCATTGGGGTGTGGTTTTCCAGATCTTTGTACAGTTATTTTAGTGATGGCCCCTTTGTTATTTATCGCACGTAATGTAGTGTTTTTGTGAACGGTTTAGGCGTAGTGCAACGTTGTTTGGGTGGTTGTGTATTCTCTGTTAGTGCAGATGAGTGGGGGTAATCTGAATATAGACTAATTGCTTGCATCATTGGTGTAAGGTTGGGATTTCAAAAAGCCTCCAGGTGACTTGTAGGATGGTGTGGGATGCGAGCATTTTGTCCCTTTTTTTGATGTCTGATTAGGTTGATGAAGATATGTTCAGCTTTACTGCGTGTTCTCTATGTGCAGTTTGCAGTGAACTAACCACATGGAGAAAGTTAGGAATGTGGAGAGTGAGACAGGCAAAGGTTTTAGTGCCCAGGCATCGTTGGATTGAGGTGATCATATTAAAGTTAATTTTGGAGTTTGAATGGATGATTTGCCTGATATTGTTGAAGTAGGCGCATATGTTTATTATATGATCGATTCTCTCGTCCGCAGAATTGGCAGAGGGGATGAATGTTGTTGAATCCCCTTTTGTTAACCAAGAACCACTTTGTGGAAAGCGCATCTAGGTTCATTTTCATGATGAAGTCTGTCACAAATAAAAACTTAGACTTAGTAAACATAGTGATGACTTGATGTCAAGCCAATCACTAGGCAATCATGTATGGAGACTAAAGATAGAATCTGTTACGTAATTTTATTTTTTAACTACAATCAGTATATGTGAAACATTAGACAGCCATGGCAATGGAAAAGGAAATGCTAGTATACTAAACACCGAAAACTAAGCAGGGTATAAAAGCAAACCCAGTTCATTTCCGTCTTTTGTTATTTTTCAAATGATACAATAACTGCACAAAACCATCCTTTAAAGATCGAATTTTCGAATTCAAGAGATGGACAACTTGTTAGAATATTCCAGATTATCTGTATAATTTTCGTAGCACAAAATTATAAGAAACTATAACCGACATTTAAACAGAAAAGTTTGATAAATTCATGCAGTTTGACAAATGAACTGAACTGATATTTAAAAATAAAAACTGCGCTATTATTTGAACATTGAGAAAAAAAAAACATCGTCAGCATAGGTATAAATGTTGAAGTAATTTTTTTTTATGTAAGCCGTTGAATGCCAAATATTAAATTAAAAAAAAGTAAATCTGTTATGAACTGCTGTGCAATGTATTCTGACTAAATTAACATTGCCATAGGACTGGAATGCTATAGACCTGCCATAGAAGCACGATGAGTTGCCTATGTAATGCCTAAAGAAACATTAAATGTTCTACAATAAATGCCTAAATGGATCGAGAAGGAAAGTAACTGCAGAAAATGGAAACATCGTTTCAAGCGTGTTGCCGAGAAATTCTTGTAGGTGATGAATGACTTACTGAGGAAGGATGATCCAAAGAGAGATAGACTGTATCCATAAGACATTATTGCCAAACTCATGAACCTTAACCAAGGTGAAGTAATGAACGTTTTGATTTATTAGGTTTGTAAAAATTCTAGTTTTGTTTTATCTCCATACTTGGGAGCTTAAACGTGTCTATAACTTGGAAGAGTCCACTGTGATTGAAAGCAACAAAATGAAGGTGGTGGGGGGGGGATTATTAAGTTAGACAAAATATTTTTTTTTTATGTTAAATAAAGTTTAGGTCTGTTTTCCTCCATAGTGATGACATTTGATGATAACTGCTATGATATGGAAATGACGTAAGATTTTTTGATACCATTCCATATTAAGCACATACACTACTACGGGACAGTTTGTGTTTTTTTTTTTTTTTATTAACTATAAATGACTAATCTTCTTGTACTGATGCTCTTTTCCTGTCAACTTAAAGGGAATTGTACATATGTAGGGGAGGGGGTCCCATAGATGATGGAACATAACTGGAATTGGGCGACTTGTTATAAATTAGTCAGCTTCATGGTCAATTTAAGGTTTTTTTTATTTGCTTTGTAAATAATTAGTGCCATGTTATGTACTTCTCCTGTGGGTAAGGGAATAGTGAATACATTTAATCGTTAATATGGTAGAAATATATTCTTGACACACACAATAATATCCATTTTATCATGTTAAAAAGTTTTGAATTTTTGTTTTGTTAGTTAAATAAATGTTGTTAACTTGATTTTAAGTAAATTGATCTCTAGTTTATCCAAATCATTTATTCATTCATTCATCGGAACATGTAAACTTGGAGCTAGGTTAGGTACTTCATCGCATCAGTCACAGCATCCTACTAGAAGACCCTAGGTCTGACCATAGTGATATGTATTTCCCCTCTTCTGGTGGAAAACCTGGACCATTACATTAATAATATATAAGTCAATAGTATATGACACATTTAGAGTGATATTACTTTTATTTTTGATTACTGAATTTAAGGCAACTGTCAAAAATTTTATATACTATATTTTTTTAAGGATCTTCTTGATTTTTTTTTAAGGACAAGGTTAATGAATGGTTTCAGTACATTATTGCTTATCATATTAAGTTTAGATATGGGGTTATTTGCGATTATCACTGATTTTATTCCTATGCTTGTACTGCCATTGGTCATTTCATCAACATCTGAAGAAAACAGTACAATAATGGCAATTGAAATGTGTCATAAGCCTAACACGTTGTTTGTTACTAACAGTTGAATGTATTCGAAAAGTTTATTTTAATAAAGGTGTGAAAAAATTTTCTAAAAAAAAAAAAATTAAAAGTAGATGATGGAAATAACATAATTACAAGGAAAATGTCAGCATCATAAATAATGACTCTAGTGACAATTTTTACATTAATGTCTGCTACAAGGATTCTTATAATATTAAATTTAGTATTGTTTGTATTTCAGAATTTATATTTAAGATCAGAACTGATGTTAAATTTGAAAAAGATTAATACATTTTGAATGGTTCTGCCACGCATTTTTTTTTTAAAAAAAAATCTCAAATATATGTCACTAGTGAAAGTGATTTTGGAATTATGGTAGTAGCATTTTTATGTAATAGTTTATGGTAAAAAGTAAGAGATATCTGGGGAAGTGAAGAAACTAGCAGGGAAGGCAAATTTTCATCGATCTTTTGAAGAACAAATTTTAACCAATGCATCATTAGTGGCATAGATTGAGTCAACTGAGATGCTCCCTTCATGTACCCAAGGGATTTTGATGATAAACTAAATTATTATCTTGATGAATTTCAAATGTTCTGGTTGCATTTACTATTTTTGCATAGTAAATTCTTGAATTGGCATAGCAACTACAGTTTTTCAAAATAATCTCACAAAAGTTGCTAGCATCCATAAAGAGCACAATTATTTAATTTTTTTTTTTTGTCTTAAAATAACACTGACCTAGTCATTCCGCTTATTTTACTGTTGTAGTATTACAACTATTTTAAAATGGAAATGATCTTCCAAAATAATTTAAATTTTATGAATTAAAATTTCAAGTTGTTATTCATGTGCTTAGGCCTTTCTGTTTGTATAATATTTTTCAAAATAAAGATACTACTTTGAACCCATAATGAAGTTTTCCACTATAATACCAAGATGTACAGATTTTGTGCCCCCCCCCCCCCCCCAAAAAAAAAAAAATTCTGAGAAATTCTAAGTCAAAAAAACATTAGGAAATGACTTTCAAATTATAATTTGCATCAAGAATGGCTTGTATTATTTTTGTGATGGAATTATAAAATATTTAAATAATGTGTAAAGCAATATTAAATTAATCTTCACATTGTCTGGGAGTGGTGAAATATCTACTTTTTAACTCAGAGAATGGGATCCTGTTATTTAATAATATTTAAATAAAGTGATTAGCAGAGACATGGAAGAATTGTAATTAACATTTTTTAAATCTATATTTAATTGCATTGATTGTTAGACTTATCATGGAAAATAACTATTGTATGGAAGCAATACTTGCATCATGGGATTTTAAACTTACTGCTGAGATGTATCCCTAAAGGGAAATGTTAAGTCAATAGAGCACTATAATATGAGTGTCCAAATCTTAATAGTTCCATATTCACAATGATTTTCATTTAGATGGCATTGCAGTTTATATGCTTTTCCTGATAATTGATCAAACTGTGTAATGGTTTAGGAAAATATCAAACAATGATTAATCAAATGACATGCTCTTGATATTGCCATTTTCTTAATAACAACTCGGCCAAAATATGTTTTCTGACATTTTGATAGAAGATATTGTGTTTAGTTATCTCTGCGCTACTTATAATTGCAGCAAATTTCATTCTACTGTGATCTTGAAACTAATTCAGATAATCAGAAACTGCCAACGATCTTTTAAATTAGAACATATGACAATTCTTTTCAGATAAAATTGATATTTATCAAATATTCTTAATCGTCATAGAATTTTTTTTATTTAAGGAAAAAATGCAATTTTTATATATTTCCAAAACTGTACTGTGTTAAATAATGTAAAAATATTGTATTAATATAACTGATAGTGCAGTTGTTTTATCTCTTCTGGTTTTATATCATAATTTTGATGTATGTAACAGTTTAGAAAGACACGAGATTAACAGCAATATTAAAAACGATTTTTCTCTTATTTGATTAAATATATATTTATAATAGCATACTAATAAATAATTTTAATGTTTTTTTTTTAGATTATATTGTAAAGGTATTTTTGTCGGATTTAGACGTGGTTTAAGAAACCAAACTTCATCTATGTCTTTGGTCAAAATAGAAGGAGTTTTGAATAGGAAAGAAAGTGCTTTCTATCTTGGCAAAAAATGTGTCTATATGTATAAAGCTAAAAGGTAAGCCGGCTTTTAAATTTGTGAAATTCATAGCTAAAATTTAATACTTGTTATTAAAAATAAATTGCTTGCCATAAATAAATTAGAATTGTGATTATTATTACAAAAGTAATGATGACAATTTTCATCATCATTAATAGCCATTTATAAATAAATATATCCAGTTTAAAAAAAAGATGAATTTTGAAAAAAACTATATAAACCAATCCACAAGACATAAATACTTATATATATACCATATGCTAATCCCAAAATTGATTTATATGATAATGAAATCTTATATTACTGTCATAATTTATTCTTTAGGAAACGTATAATTCACATTATATCTTTTTAGAATGACTTTGAGATAATTTTTATGCCAATAGCATTTGCCTCTTCCATGAAAATCATGTCCAACACTACTGTAAAATAATTTTTTTGATGAGTCTTTTCACTATTCATTTGCTTTACATTTTTCCTTATTATTTTGTATTATAATAATAAGGAATTGAAGTATGATGAAATATCGTGCATTTTAACTTAAGTTGACATAATAGCAAACAGGAATCTGTGTTGCACTTAACACCAAAGTTCACTTTTCTAGCTAAATCTATCAAGATATTTAAATTGATTATTTTATATTTTTAATTGTATATTATCTGAAAAAATGTAAATAAATAGCAATAAATGCATTAAAATTGATGAATTTAGTAAATTTTATGAATATTAAAATATAACTGCAACTATTTTTTCATCCTAAGACTGCGTTTGATAAATCTCAAATGTTGCGTGCCTTAAAAGACCTATGCAAACTTATTTATTAACCATATTTTACATAAAAAAAAATTTTTTCAAAAAGATTTAGTATAATAATTCATGTAATAAATTGTTTTCTGAGCATAAAGCTAACAATTTGATAAAATTTGAGAGAATTTGTAAAGTACATTTGTTAAATGATAAAATGAATGTTATTGATGTAATATAATGTTAAGATATTCCTTAAATGATAAAATGAAAGTTATTGATTTAGTATAATGAAATGAAAAAAATATGTTCTGAAATGTCCATATATTTAAAAAGAATGAATCGTCTATTAAAGAAATAAGGAAAAAAAACTAAATTCATATCATTGGTGTTTGCAGTACAAAACAGCTAGTTGAAACTATGTTGAAAATAATTTTTTTTGATAAAAACTGAAAAGCATTGGATTTATGACTAGAAGATATGAATTCAAAAAAAATGTTTCTGTAGATAACTTTGTATTGCATTAGAAAATTTGATGATTGTATTACTAAGACCATTTTCTGTAGTACTAATTTTGAAATGTGTATGGACTTAAAAGCATCAAAACAACTGGAGGAGTTTCATTTGCCAATACTGAGATTTCTATTAAATTTCCAGAAGAATGTTAAAAAAATTATTGAACAAAAAGGATATTGTCCAGAACAAATATTTTGATTGTAATGAAACTGGTTTATTTTGATATGTCAATAGTCTGATATTTTGCTATAAAAAATATAGTATAATGTTGTTTTTTTAATTATTTTTTGGTGAATGTGAACATACAACAAATGTATATGTAAATGTTCTCTTTCAATTTATACTGTGTTTTTGATTTATATATCATGTATACTATATATATACTGTATTGTAAATAAGGAATTGTTAATGTGTCATTGGGGGCTTGAAACAAACTATAATAGATGAGGGGGTTTCATATGTATATTAATTATATAAATAATATTTATATGTATTTTACCTATAATATTTTTTTCTTTTTTAGGAAGAGAAAGGTGAAAAAAACTAATAAAATGACAAATATAAGGTGTATCTGGGGAAAAATTGTAAAATCACATGGAAATAGTGGAATTGTAAGAGCAAAATTTAGGAAAAACTTGCCTCCACAAGCTATGGGTAGACGTATTAGAGTGATGTTATATCCATCAAAAATATAAGTGTATAAAATGGATAGAAATAAACAGTAATGAAGATAATCTGTGTTTTATTTTTTATTTATGTACAGATATTTAACAAAATAATGGCAGAAAATCTTCTTATTGGCATTATATTTTTAAACATGATTTAGCACAAAAATAATTATACAGTCATTTCTACAATTTAGGTAGTCAGAACTTAGAAATTTTTTATTAGTAAGCTATCTTCTTTTTTTTTTATCTAAATAAAAGAGAAAAAAGCAGCTTGCCTTTCAAAGCATTTTAAAAAGTATATGCACTATTTAGTCATTTAATGACTTGTATTGTGAATTACTTTTTTTTTTTTTTGTATTTATCGAAGTCTCAATTTCTTTATCATATCTATATAGGATGATAACTAACTGATCATTGTTATCGAGAATCAACTGGAAAGATCTGATCACTAGGCTTTCTGGAAGAACAGAGAAATAGTATTGGAGTTTATGTAACATAAATCAGAGGAATGTTTGTAATGGAAATAGAAAATAAATTGCAATAATTCAAGTGATAATAATATAGATTTTTGATAAAGTTGTCGGAATATGTAAGCAATATCAAAACTAGAACCCTGTGAAAATAATTAAAATAAATCATCAAATGGTTTTATTGCCTTAATAGTTTATAAAAAGTTTGAGCACAGGAACTATCAGAACTGAAATTGATCTGAGGACCTACACTCCAGTTTGACACTACCATTGTACTAATTTGCAGAAGGTAGCTTTTTAAAAGTTGAAACCAAATTTTTATACCAGTTTAAATTTTGTATAGAGTTAACAGAAATGGTAATGGCAGAATTTGATTTTAGTTAAAATGGACTAGAGATTGCCAGTTGACTGAATTATTTGTTCATTATTTGGTGTGTTCTATTTTACTTATTTAAGATTGCAAGAAAAAATTTTCTATTAATAGAAATCTTTCGTTTCCTCGTGAAAAAAAAATTTATAATGATCCTTCAGCATATATAATCTTATTGCAGTTTTATTACAACGATTATTCATATGGTAAATATGAATAGACTGCTTATATCTATACATTTTAATAAAAATATTAACATGAATATTTTTAGATAAGAGAAAATATAGATACTGTAATGCAAAAAAATATCAAATTTTCTATTAAAAAATAGTAATACATGCAAGAAAAAGAATATAAAATTAATTGAAATAATCCATTTTAAAACACCTGAAACAGGGAAAACATAATGACATCAAATATAAAAAACGAATAAAAAATATTTGAAGAAAAATTTAAGCAAAATGCATGTTTATTAAAAATGGGGATAATATCAAAGAAGGTATAAAAGAATTCTACAAAAAATAGAATAAAAGGAAAATAAAACCTATTGTTTTGTGAAATTTAGCTTAACTGAAAGTTTTGATAAATTTTCAGCTGAAATTAAAAGACAAAGGGTATAATGGAAACTAGTCTTTGACTTCAAGATTAGTATTAATAATGTGTCTTGTAATTAAATCTATTAAAATGCAGAAATGATGAGAAAAAAGTTAATAAATTGTTGAAGTTATATACCAAATTTCTAAATGATAGCTATACCATATGATGAGTGTAATAGCAATATTTAAGATCACTAAAGCAGAAGTTACTATAAACCCCAGAGAGCTATAAATAATATACAAACCTGCAATAAATGAAAAGCTGCAGAATGGACTCTCCTGTACTGTATTTTAGCTCTAATCATATTTAAATATGCAATTTATTGATATGTTATAACACAATTTATATATAAATGTGATTGCAGTAGAATTAAGCCATTCTGAAATTACAAAATCTGGATAATAATCGTGCCCCATTTTTAATAATTTCTGACAATGTAAAAAATAGTAATAGCTCAAACATAGCGATGCAATTAAAGCTCAACTATATATAGTAGCTTTCACTCTGCATTGTAACATAATAAATTGAATGCTTAAATATGATCTGTTCTAAAATATAAGTGGGCACATTGCGTTTTTTTGTTTAGTGGTGGTTTTGTATTAATTATATCTTGCTGGGTGTTAGCTTCCACATTAATTACTTGTATATTTGAGCTAGTATAAATAATTAAAATCATTTACAGAGAATTTTGAACTTTAGTCGAACAAAAGAACAAGTTGAATTTAGGAGTGGTTATAGCACATTTGATCGTAGAATTGTAAGTTGTGGAACATAATGTTGGATACAAAATTTTACAATTTTAAAAAAAACCCATCAGATTAAATGATACAACACTAAGAGGTTTGACCAGATTCAATTACATTTCTAATTGGTTAAATATGAGCAAAATGTTAGTAATTGTGATCCCAAGCAGTTAGAAAAAAGACCACCTGACATGTATGGATAAGAAGTTTGCTGACGGTGATGTGAAGGAGTTATAGATTAAAGTTTAAAAATAATTATTTAAATAATATTAGCAATTTTCTATTATTCATTATTAATAGTCTAAAAATATAAATTGTTATAAATATTCTCAGATTCCATCCTATCCCCAATTTTTTCTTGAACTTCATTTCTCGTTCCTTGTCTCCAAACAACATTTAATTTATTACAAATCTGCCCAATAGTGTCAGTTTCAACCTATATATGATTTTTTTTTGATTAAAAAATAACTATCAATTATAAGCAATGTTACTTCAAAGCTGCACACTGCCAATTGCATAGTAATTTTGAAAGCCTGCGCACACCTTGATGGCTTCTGTGCATTCCAATACTCTGAAGTATTCCTTCATTTGCTTTTACGTTTAAATACTAAGTTATTACAGATGAATAATTTTGATAAAAAGATTAATAAATAGAATTGATCCATATGGGGATTCAATGTGTGTGTGCCACAACTGAAATTAGATTCCAATACTATTACATTTCAGTTTTTATTGTACCCTCACCTCCAGGAAATATATAACTATAATCACTTGATCTAGCTCAGATAAATAACTGTTCATCTAAAATGTATTTAAATTAACAATAACTATATTTTTTAAGAATATCAATGATTAAATTAACTTAATTAATAAATAATAATATAGTTCTGGTTTATAAAATGAAATAAATGAATATCTAATCAAATCATGAGACTATGAAGTGAGTTTACAAGTGGTAGAGCGAATACATTAAGACAATCTCCCACTGGATATCACCTTAATGGCATAAGAATACTATCCTTATTCCTATTACTTAAATACTACATTTATAGTACTCTTACGTCTTTAATCAAAACTAATTAAGTAAATTACTTTTAACAAATTAATTTAAATATCTTTCTCAAAACTAATTTAGCTCAAATTATCTCAGGTTCTCTTAAAATAATGAAAAAATTAATTATAATTTTTGTAATCAAGTATGATAAGGGATTTAATATCATTCCTAACTACAATTTAATAATAATAATAATAACAACAAATAGTAATACTAATCTATAATTCACTCTCCTATTTTTTTTTTTACTTATAATGTTGTTCTTAGATATCACATAATCAAATGTAATGTAATTTTCTATTATCCATATGGCATCTTAAATAATATATTTAGTATGATATTACAATCTGAGAATATGTGGCAATCATTACTAATATAATTTAATGTAAATCTTTGGTAGTTATTCCATGACCATCATAAGAATACAATAAGTAAAACTTCTTAAATAAAACATATCAATAAAATAGTATAACTCTTAAATAAAAATTTTATTTATGATGTGCAAATACTATGTCTTAATTATAATTATCTGTGATTGTGTAATTGTGATGTTAAGAAATTGAGTCAACACCATGGCTTATAAAACACATTTAACAATTTTATTAACAAACTTAACAATAAAATTATTTACATTTTGATAGAATTCTATTTATTCATATTCAGGTACTTTTTCAAGACAAATCAAATGACTTAAAATATAAGATACAGAACATTTCTTAAATGAGCTCTTATTTTCAAAATATTATGTATAATTTTTTTATTACAGTTATTAGATTTTATTAATTCATATGTTTTAAAAACATAAGTAATACTTTTACTATGAATTTTTCTTATTTAGTTTTAAAAATCATTTATTATTCTGTATAGTCATTCTTCAATAATATTTATGTGAACAACCTTAATTCATAGCATACCATCAAATTAAGCTACTTACTAATTATTACTTTAAGCTTTAAATATCATGTATGTATTAGTGTGTTGTAAATTTATTTTTGTAAAACTTACGACTACTTTCATTCATTCAACACGATTCAGTCTATTACCTTTAATCATAAATAAAAGTATGCATTATAAGTATGTCTTTTTTTAAAAAAATTTCTTAATAATTAAGTAATAACATTATAAATTCTTTTAAATTATCAACTATTTATTTTATAAAAAAAATAAGTAAATATTATTTTTAACTATAAAAGTTTTATGATTCTTTCACTGATGAAATTATGTTCTTATAATTTTTTACACTTATTTTACTCTAAGCAACATAACTTATCTTATTCAATTTAACAATTCTCTATTTTCAAACCTATTTATTATTTCCAATTTTAAAACAACCATTTTTTTACAATGTAATCCAATAAATTTCAATAACACATAAACTAGTAGGCATATGGGGTAAACTAACCATCATGGGCACAGTGTACATGAACTGAGGTATAACTTATTTGTTTAATAACCTCTTCTACTAAGTATAATGTCCAGGCTATTCATTCAGCACTATGGCACATTAAGCTTTAACACATAGAAAACAAACACTGCCATGAATGTACACAAGATATAGGGCTATGTTAGCTATACTTGTATAAACATCAATATAGTATATTCTTCTTCCCATATAAATAAACCCTACATACAATATTATCCGGGTCTTATATAACCTAATACTAAGATATTAGCATTTAAAATTCACCAATTTACATCGCTAAATTCATCTTCTCATTTCTATAATAACAAATAAATTCATTTTTAGAATAACAGTCTAACTAACTAATAAGACAAGATTATTTCATTCTTTAATAGTTCCCAAATTTAAGCATAAACAATCAGAATCAGTGTCATATTTTTAACACTTTAAATTATTCAACAAAACATCCAATTCAGTTTTAATAGAATCATGTACTTATATTTCTTTTATGTTTAAATATCTTTACGATATCATTAAAATTATGCATATTCTTAAATAACAACAAATGATAAATTATGTGTAGGTATTGTATTTTATATATGTATCCATACATTTGCACAAAATAACATCATACTTTAAAACTTAATAATTTACATTATTACCATAAGTAATTTCTGTTGGCAATTACTTAGTGATGTCTTCTGGATTACGATCTAAATAAACATTTTATTATCGTTTATTCCACATTATCACACTTTAAAATATATTAAGTTTTTTATTATTATTATTATTAAAGATTTTTTTTTTCTTTACAATACAAATTTAATTACTAAGTTAGTAAATAATCTAATGTCTTATGTTCCTACGCCTATATTTATACTATGAATAAATATTACTATAATTTTGTTAGTAAAAAATTAATTTTAAAACCATATTTACAATAATTTTATTAGAATTTCTTACGATGAAATGTTCTTTTCTTGATAATAAGTTCATTACAGGAAGTATCTTTTCTCCTGGTAAAAAAACATTAATAACACACTTTTGACATCAATAATCACGCATGCTCCTGTTCTTAACGTTGTAATATATAATCCAAACTGACAGTTCAAGTTAAATACGGTATGTTTACTTTTATTCTATAAGACTTACACTAATGTAATTAATATTTTTCTTATCTCCAAAACTTTAAATCTTTAAACATGTTGTTAGGTAAATATCTAATTTTAAATACTCTTCGTCACGATAATTTTCCAAATTCTTGTAACTTTTCCATATTTACTGAGGTTTAATATTTTCTGATACAATCAATACTTCTTCCAATATTTTCAAATAACTTAAATTATTTTCCCAAATAATTTAAATAAACTTTTGTATGTCCAGCATACCTTAATGACCAACTTGTAATATTTTTTAAAATAGGATATAAGTCACATACTTGCAAATGATCTTATATTTTCTAGGAAAAAATTCCAATTTTAAAATATTTCCAATATTTCTTCAGAAAGAAATATCTCCATGTTCTAAAATAATTGTTTGGTCAAATTTAAAAGTTTTTTTCTTTAAAAGTATTTTTCCATCATATTTTAAATAAATTTTCTTCATAAAATTATATTATCATTTCACTTTATATCTTTTAATGAAATTTTTTTTTATATATATATTTCTCTGTGACGTTCTTTTTATGAAATTTAGTCGTAAATCAATATGACTTATCAACACAGGCAAAATTATATACTTTATACAATAATAACATTTGAATACTTCCATTAATTTTTTTTTTATATTTAGTGATGACTTCTTCATGTTTAAGTTGATGACAAATTAAATGAAAACAAATCAGCTAAGTAAGGAATTATTTAATTTTTTAGCCCTCTTTCTCCATCTCACGATCTTGTAATAATAAACTGCTGTATTTTTATAAAAATTGAAGCTAAATAAAATGGATTATTACACTACTAAATACTTTACCGAAATTGTGGAAATACTAATGATGTTATAATAGTACGTCGGTAGAATGAGATAACAGCTCAATAATCGTCTGCCAGAATTTAAACAGCTCTTAAATACTCCAGCTGATTCCAATTTTGATTGGTCCGTTAAACAATCCTGACCTCAAATTATCCGGGACCACTAACATTGATTTAAAGTTAATAATAATTTACTAAATATTTATTTTTATTATATTATTCAATTCTTACTTAATTTTCACATTTTATTTATACTTACTAAAGACTCTAAAATAATTTTTAAAAATCACATTTCAATATTTATTACCATTTCTATCTTCATTTTGAACTTAACGTATTTATTTTCAACAAAAAACAAATTTGATTTTATTTATTATATTCACTTTTAAAATCCAATTTAACATTTATAACAGATATTATTCTATTTTCAAACACAGGTGTGCGTCATGTGATTTACAAAACTAAATAAGGTGCTAATAATAATTTAAATAGAACTAAAAATAATTTAATTTATAAATGTTACATAACCACTATTATAGCATAATTTTAAAATAATTATTCTAATATTATAAAACCAAAAAAATACACTTTTCTCCCACATTATTATTTTTTAATCAAATGATTTTAAAAATATAGCCATTAAATACAATTATTATTACTAAATCTATTCGTTTAACTTTAAAGCATTACTTTTAAAATTTACCCTAATTATTATTTATAAGACTTATTAAATCAGTATTTATTATGGCCAGTTCTCCCAACCATACAATCTTATAATGATTTTTAGTTAACTGTTTTCTTACAAATACCAACCCATTACTATACATCAATTATTTTACTTGTCTTAACTAAATTATTCAAAGATTATTAACACACAACATACATCATCTCCTACCCAACTTCAAAATTTAAAATTTTTCAGCAAATTATTACAAATAATCCATTCTAACCTAAACAAAAGGGTACAATATATATATAACTGGTAATTGCCTTTCCTCCTGGTTTGGCACAACTGGAACTGCAGATCAAGTGTAATGGAACTTTTTATTGTAATTTTTAAAAAAATCATACAACAAATATTTAAGCCCCTATCATCAAAATGTTCAAGTAATTCTTTCTGCAGTCAAACTAAAAAGAATTAAACATGAATGGCTCTTCTGATCAGTTGAAACTGAAATGCCTTCATCATGAAAAATTATATATTAAACTTTGTTTTAAGTCACCAAAGCAATACAGATGATATCATTTGTAAAATGTGCTGCCGGTCAAATTCAAAATCTGAATTAAACTAACAGTAAAAAATGGGCCAAATGAAAAATAGACTATTTAAAGTGGCCTTTAAGTCAAAAAGTTGATACTGATTTGGTTATTGCCATCTGAAATAAAAATAATGGAGTAATTTAGAGAATTTTAACCTAAAATCCATATAATAATCTCCAATTAGAAAATGCTGAATGCAGGAAAGTGGACAAAAGTATGATTAAAATTCTAATAGTGTTATTCTAGCAATTGCCATTAATTCAAGTGCTTTCTCTGCAATCTATACATGATTATGTAGGAAAATATGTTAATAATTCTGAATCATGGCATAGCAGGAATTATTCAAATTTATAGAATGTATAAATTTAGTCAAGGAGGTTGTTGAGGAAGTTCAAACATCTTCATTTCATTGTTTAATAGTTTATGAAAGGACTGATATTTTGGTAGAAAAAAAAAAAAATTAAATACAGATCAAAATTTGAATCCAGCTATCAGGTATTTTGCATTAAATGCTCTGGTAATAAATGATATTTTAATAAGTTACTGCACAGAACAAGTTAAAGAATTCAATGGCCCAATAAATAAATATTGTTTAAAAAATTTCAAAACTCCACCATATTGAACAGTAGGTGTGAAATTTCAAAATATATTTGTGAAGTTATCAGCATTAAACAAAACTTTGCAAAGAACTAATTCTCAGTGGAAGCACACCAGTTTGAAAAGGCAAAAATTAGTAAACTAAGAACACAATGTCTAGATAACATTGCTGGAGTATGGATGTTCAAACAATTTTAGATTACAATGATTATATAGATATTTTGCCAATGTTTGAATTTATTCAACTATTTTGTAAATGTTTAGATAATAGATTTCCAGAGAAAGATATAAATGAGTGGAAGGTCTGATCCTTTTGAATGAAAAATAGCTTAAACATAGAGCATGGAAAAGATAGTCTAAAATGTTTATTTGTAAAATGAATCCTCAATAAAAACTTGGCACTAACGAGGGCTTTGAACATTCCATCATCAGATTTTCAATGAAATAGAAGGCTGAAGAGTTGGAGTAGTTTGAAACCTGTCCATTAAAGTATAAAGATTTGCTATCTTAATATAAAGCTGAGCACTGATTGTATATATGTGTGGAGATGGTAATCTGGACCAGCTGACGGGTGCTGGTTTAGCACGAAATACATATATTGGTGATTATTTATCTTTTCAACAGGTGGGTCAGTAATATGAGATGGCTTGGAGAGTTGAGGGTTGTGTGAAAGTCTGAATTCGATCCCTTAGTTATTACTTATATATCTATTTGCAAGTGTAAGCCTGTACAGTGTATTAATTTACATATTGATACCAAGTGCGTTAAGGGTCTGCCCATCCCTCGCATATGTATGTAAAATGAATCTTGGCACTAATGAAGGCTTTGAACATTCCATCATCAGATTTTCAATGAAATGGAAGGCTGAGGAGTTGTGAGTTGGAGTAGTTTGAAGCATGTCCATTAAAGTATAAAGATTTGCTATCTTAATATAAAGCTGAGCACTGATTGTATATATGTGTGTGGAGATTGGTGATTATTTATCTTTTCAACGTGTGTGATCAGGTGGGTCAGCAATATGAAATGGCTTGGAGAGTTGAGGGTTGTGTGAAAGTCTTGAGTTCGAGTCCTTAGATATTACGTATATATCTATGTGCAGGTGTAAGCCTGTACAGTGTATTAATTTATATAAGCTTAGATATAATTTTAGAATATGGTAATTCAAAATTTTTAGTAAATGTAAAATTGGAGTAATTGAAACATTTAATTGATTTAGTTACATGTCTTAAAAGACAGAGTATAAAGAACTTTTGATACTTTTTGATATTTGTGCAACTTTTCAAGCTTCCAACTTTTGGTTTAATGAATGAGATAACATTCAAAATTCCACAATAAACTAGATAACAAACATTTTGATAATTAATAAAAATCAAGCATTATAACTTGCCAGAAAAGCAGATAAACCTAGATGTTTATAAAATTTGGATAAATCGTAAAGAAGAATGTGAAAAAATAAAGAACTACTTTTAAAATATTTCATTATATATAAACTTGCAAAAAAATGCATTTGCTGTACTTGGTTCTTATAATTTTAGCTCTGAGATAGTTTACTCTTAGAAGAAAAATTGGCTATAAATATAAAATTTTAGTGATATAGCAATGCTATTTTTACCTTGTTTTTATCTCTTAAAAATTGTTTTTAATGCAGTCGTATTTCAATTTTTTTTCCAAAATGTAAACTTAATCGCTAAAATTTTTTATGTTCACATAATTTTGAAATAAAACTGAAGTAGGTTTTACATTATGTGCTTCAGAAAAAAGAATTTTCATATAAATTTTTTAATTTTAACTCTTGACTTTTATATATACTAGATATTTATATATAATAAAACGGGTTGTAACTGCTTTGTTGAATGGAAATGATTGTTTAAACAATTGGAATATTTTACTTCAAAAAGCCTATATTGGTAGGGATCTAGCTAAATAAAAGATTGTATATTATTGGGTTATATAGATAGTTTACTTTGATAATTTAAATATAGCCTAGTTAACTACTGATGAGTTTGTGACCTTTAGAAAATTGATTATCTGTTTATCAGATTGAAATGATATTGTTTGATTTAGGCGATTCTTTTTTTATCAGAGTAACCAGAATTATCATATAATAATGATTTTCATTATGGAGTTCATATAATTGTTTGATTCCTTTAAACACATCTTACTATTCTGGACTACAAATAGCTAATAATCATTTTTAATTTGTGCATTATCAAGTTTATTATAATAAGTTGAACCTTACCTACATTGTAATGTTTGATAACTATATTTGTTCTTGGACAGATATGAATACATTTAATGTATTATATTTGAATGAAATGGATAGCCGTGCGTTAAATTTAAGTGAGGTTATAAATCAAAGCTTGGCTCACTTCAAATCAGAATTTTTGCTATGTTAAAGTACCTAGTTTGAAATAATTTACATGATTTAACTGAAAATATTAAACTGTAAACTTTTACATCATTAAGTTTTATATCATAGATTAAGATACAAAAAAGTAAAAGTTAATTTGAGGCAGTTTGGTAAAAAAAAGATAATTTACAGTTTAATATAATAAATATTTGAATACATCTATTGCATTGAGCTGAAAAAATGACAGAATATTGATTTGATATTCCCAACTTTCATGCATTATTTTGTGGCTTATTTGAAATGTTCTTAGTTTTTCTTTATATACTATTTCAGATATTTTAAATGGAAAATAAGTATATTTGTATTTATATATTGAACTATTTCCATCAGCTAATATGAGTATTGAATGTCTTTAGAAAAAAATAATTTTATTTAAATATTCCACATACCTTCAACTGTTCATAGCACTCAGATTAATATATGCAACATTTCAAGAGGTATTATTCCCCTCTCTTCTTCAGGTGTGAACAGTGACTACTAGCTTGGGAATCAAACTTGGAGCCTTACATTCTTGAGTGTTGAATTTTTAAGGTAACACTAACCAACTGCGCCATCCTGACAAAGGCAACAGTCAGTAGAAATTTCCTGTAATTCCTCCTGATTTCTCCACTTTTTCCTAAGAGCAGAGTTTATTAGTAGTTTTCATATATTATATATAGTCACACTAAGTTGACTTATGGGATTGTTTGTCATTGTCATATGAGCAGCTTCTTGGAATATTTAAATAAAGTTAAATTTTTCTAAAACATTCGATATTCAGATGATGGAGATGGTCCAATATATAAATGCAACTAAAACATCATCCTTACAAACCTTCAGAAAAAGATAAATATAGTTTAATGAAACAATCCATGAAGTTATTAATGAATATTTCAAGACATTAAGAATTATATTTTGAGAGAATATTTTCCAAGACAGAATATCCAATCAGGAACTTAATTGCCAGGACATTCTTCTCAATTGAATAACACTAGCGTCCAAAAACTAAATATGAGTCAAGAAGAGCATCTTTTATGGTGAAAGAATAATAACGATTAGATAGTAACAATGACATGGATTAATTTGTAGAAATAAAATGTTTTGGATCCTGAAAATTTAGAATGCAAATTTACTGATAACATGTACTGAAAGAGAAGACGAAGTATACTTATATCAGACTAATTATTGAGTAGAACATTTACCCTTAGAAATTTTATTATGTTGATATATATACTTCTATTAAACTTTTGTTCATTTTATTTTGTATTACAGTGGAGCCTAAAACTGCTATATTTTGTTCCAAGCCCCCTTATATGCAAACATATACATGATTGATTGGATTGGAATATGCATGATCTATTGAACTGCAAGATACACATTTTTATATGTATAGTACGCATATATAAATTAAGATTATAATATAAACAAAAGTTATAAAAAAATAAGTCATTAATAAATCGAGGGAACAATTTACATATATTTTATTGAGTGTGTGTTTCACTTGTACATTCATTGAAACAAGAATAGAAACCAGCCATATTATTTTTAAAAAATAAATAGCAAAATGTTTGATTTTCATCATTATTAAATATGATCAGATTTATTTTTTCAATAACTTCTTTTATAGAAGCATAATAATGATCATGTTATCAAGAAATTAAGATCTAATCATTATCAACCTTTAATACGTTTTAAATTTTTTTAGCATTACACTTGGAAAATATGCAAGATACCGCACATCAGAATTTTGAAAGGATAATAAAGGAAGAATAAAATCTATGAGTTTTCAATATAAACTGAAGAAACATTCATTTAAACCATTCAGAGATGAAAAAATGGATACTGACATATTGTACAATTTATTTACAAATTTTATTTAATTCTTTTTAAACATAATTACAATGATGCTCAGAGCGAGAAAAAAAAACCAGTTTAAATATGAAATTTGTGAATTTTAATAGTTTTCTGTTTATTTTTTTCTTTGGATAATGTATAATTGAAGTCATGTAATTGTATTATAAAATTCATTTATTTGGAATTATACTTTAATCAATTCCTTCAACATTCAATGTTGATTTTATAAGAGAATAATAGTGCAGCAGTTAGTGAATTTAACATTGCACACTTTACTAAAATAAAATTGCTAACGAAATTTTTGTATAATTATTAAAATCTATTATAAATTTAGAAAATGAGAGAGATATGAGCCTTTACCAAAGACTAATATAATTAAGAAAAAAACATTCAGTTTTAGAAGTATCTTTCAATAACAAGTAGTAAAAGTTAACAGCAGAAGACATTCTTGCCAATCCTGATTTAGCTAGATAGATTGAAATAAGTGCTGTGCAACAGACAGTAGTACTCAGCATAGGAAATAATGCTGAAGGAGAATGGATGATATTAAACCTATATGGAAATATTCAAGAAAGCAACTACTTCAACATCTTGATTATCAATTTTAGCCAACTGCAAATCTTGTTATAATTGTTCTCTTTATGTTTAATCATATTTCTGTCATTTTATTACTAATTTTTTTAACAAGTTTCCTTTTTAACTTTTTTATGTATGGTATCATCAAAATATCTACAATTGTTTCTTACATCAATCCTGAATCCGCGTCTTGTTAAATCTAGTTTCAATCTATATATATTTACTATAAATAGATTTTTTTAACCAAAAGGTAATTATCCTTCCAAATAACTAATCCACATGTTTATTTTCTTTACAAATCTTTTATTGCATGAACCAACATTTTTTCCACACCAATATATACAGTATAGCAGCGGTGTCCAACAAGTTGATCGTGATCCACTGGTCGATCGCAAAGCCATTTTTGGTTGATCGCGAGGCCAATCTGGCAAGAGCTGTCTGGATAACGAGTGAAACAAATTGAGTGAAGATTTTCAAGTTTTTTTGTTATTTTTGTTCTAAATTTTTTTTTTCAATTCTAGATAGGTGAAGTCCACTAAGCTGTATCGTTATTGAAAATAATATTTTTAATCTTGATTTAATGTAGCTAATTTGAATTAATAAATATTAATAATTACTCATGTTGCTTTAATTCCCCCAGTCATGAGTTTTTTGGCCCGTTAAATAATTGTTATTTTTTATTAGGTAGATATATAAAAATAGTATGTATTTCACACCTCCCTCCACTTAGACTACGCCTATGACAACAAGTCTATCGCAACATATTTTAAAAATAAAAAGTAGATATTATGAACACAAAAGTTGGCCACTCCTGCAGTATAGCATTATTAATCTCTATATACATTTTGGGCCAATCCTCTAGTCATTTTTAAAGTCTTCCTTTGCCCAGTTTAGCTTCATTTCAAGTTTTTAGGTAAATTGAAATGAAGGTAAGCTGGTCAAAAAATTAATTTTGAAAATGATCATAAAGTAGGGTGAAAAGTTAAGTAGAGATGTATAATGGTATACTAGATATGAGGACGTGAAAAAAATTTTGTTTCATAAAATAAAACAAGATTTATAAAGTAAATGAATATATAAATGATTATTTGAAGGAATTAATGAGTCAATTTTCAGAAGAAAAAAAAGAGTATTTATTAACATATGTATTATATTACCATTATTTAATTTATAGATATAGCTAGATTTCAGAAATAAAATTATAACCAAGTAGATAACAAAGATTTGTAATATACATATATTTAAAGGTTTTTTTATGGAAAAATTTCATATATTATAAAGTGTAGCTTTACAATATTTTATTGATTGTGATTTTATTTTCATTGTACAGTAGTCCTCCATGTCTGTGATTTCCATATTTTTGATTTTAAAAAAAAATTCTATGTTCAAGAACAATTCTCTTCACACTATTCTCAGAGCTATATACTTTGAGACCCCGTAATCAATGGACCTTAGATGGAATAGCACTAGAATATCTGCACTCCAAATTAGTTTCTACTTTTGATTTTATCATTGAAGATTAATTCTAGACAACTAAAAAAGAGTGAAGAGGACTGCTCTTGAAAGCATCTGAGAAAGTTTTGATTTGATTAGTAATTTTCCATATTTTAATTTACAGTACATACATACTACGCATACACATATATATGTTAAAGTCACATCATAATAGTTTGTTACTATTCATGAAAGATGAAGAAACAAGAAGACATATTTTATTACAAAAGTGCAAATGTAAATAAAAAGTTGGACAATATTGTAGATTGTTGCTATATCAATAGAGTGGCAAGATTAAATTATTCAACTTATTAGAAGATACCAAATGCAGATAATTCAGATTTATGTCTCAATAAGTCATCATTGTAATGAAAAAATAGAGGATTTTTTATAAGAATGCATAAAATGCTTTTGATCAGATCAAACAAAATGTTAACACCATCGTGGGAGACTTTAATGCTAGAATTGGTAAATGATCAAAAAATGAAAAGTCCTATAGATAAATTTGTTTATGGTAATAGAAATGTGAGGACACAGACTTGTGGACTTCACAGAAAAAACTATATTGTGAATTTTTTTTGAGAAAAATGCTAAGCTGAAATGGACCTGGAAGCATCCAATGAAGGTAGAGCAGAATTGGATATTTTGGGTAACAGAAAATATGTATTTCATTGTAATTCATGTTTCTGTTGCAATACCTTTCATTTATTAAATATAAAGCTACCTTTGCAGTATCTTGAATTATCTACAAATACTTGGCTCATTGATTTTTTGTAAACTGTATTTAATTTGAAAAGATAGCTTTATTATATTAAAAGAAGGGCCAATTTATTTTATATAAAAATGGTTCTCTAAAATAGGCTATTCCACAAGTTTGCAACCTTGATTTTTAGAAAAGTTAAAAAAAGAAAAAATATAAATCTTCATTGTTGTGAGATATTAAATTCTTTCTTTAAGTGATCACATTTATAATGCATTATCATATGGAAAACATTTTTATAAAGCACATATTATTTGAAAGGTTTCTAATAGTATGTAAAATTTAACATTATAATTAATAATGTTTATCCTATTGCAAATAAATGGCAACTATTCCCCCTCCCCCCATTAATCTAAATTATTATTCAATCTTGACCACTATAAAGAAGTTAGTTTTTTGTACTCTCCTTATACTATTAAGTTTAAGTATAATTCAACTTTGAAGAATATGAATATTGCAAATGTTTTACTACTTTATATTTGCCCCATGCTGGCTGCTTGTACATTATATACAAAATATAGACATAATTTATATTTTACAGGTTGGAAAGATAGATATGATTACAGTGAACTTCACTTGTAATATTATTATTCCAGCTTTAAACTAATGAAAAACTCCCACCAGTCTGAATAAAATTACAAGAACTCTAACTTTTCAGACCCATCAGACTTTATGAATTTAACGTGTGTTAGGATGTATTAAGTATTATTTTTTAAATTTTAATCTTCAAATATGTTTAAGTTTGGGTGGCAAGTGGAAGAAATCAAATGACAAAATTTCTAGTCCTTTAATAAGTTTTTAAACAGATTTTTGTGAAGAAGGCCACAAACTAATCAGTGACTTTTTATTTATTTATTTTTGATTATATAAAAGTAAATAAGAATGACTACTAAAATTTAATAATTATTTAAATTTCCAGCAGCGTATGAATGCTTTGAAAAGTGAGAGATTTATCATGATGGACAAGGATAAGAAAGTATTGCTGATTTATTAATAATCTGAGAAAACTAATAAATGATAGATTTATTATATGTATATATACATTATTACATCATTCCTAATTAGAAATATTTAATTAGTAATCTATTTTAAATATAGATTCATATTTTGATTATCATAATTTCAAAATATAAAGTGTTTACTATAAAAGATACTTTAAATTGTTGATTTGTATAGAATCTGCAAATACTGTACAAAAAAAATAAACACCCATTGTATTTTTTACTGACATTTTTTTTTTTAATTTCACAAAAACCAACTATATGTCCAAGGTATGGAAAAAATATCCATATAATAATAGATAACTTAAGAGAAAGCTCCTGAAGTACTTAGTTTATGGTAGAATAGAAGTAGTTAAAAAAAATTGTGTGTATATATATGGGGATTATGTATAACTTACTATATACTCTTAATCAATAAATAGAGCAAAATAATAGACAAAATATCATCAAATCAATTTTCTTTCTAATATGAATCTTCTCAAGATGCCATTTTTAAAAATGGCATCTTGAGAATGTTCATATTAGAATACCAATTTGATATTAAGTTGTATATTAATGAGTTGTCTGTTATTTCAATTTATTTATAATTTATTGATTGATTAAAAGTTTATAATTTTTTTGATAACATTGTGGCCGTATAATTTTCTAAAAAATGACTAAGAAATGAAATCTATTATATAGATGTATAGAGTATTATATATGTTACATATTCAATTATATGTAATTTCTCTTTAATTCTTATTCCTTTATGCATCGATTTCTATCAATTAATAGTATTCTGTCCTATGACAGGTCCAGAGAGCAGTCACCTCAAAAATTTATTCATTTCTCCACTCCGTTCTCTTTATTGCACAGTTCTTGTAACTCTTCTCATCTCTTAAATCATCCAGCAAGGTCAGTATTTTTCATCCTTCTTGCTTCCACTCACCATTACTTTCAAAACATTTTCCATTAAACTATACTTTCTTCTTAATATATGTCCAATGCAGTTTCTCTTTTAATTTTGTCAATCAGTCTTCTTTTTTCAAAACTTTTTTGTCATTTTATATCCAACTGATTTTTTCCCATATTTCTCCATGACCACCACTCTAAGGCTTCCAATTTGTTCCTAGTTTTTTTTAATCAGTGTCACATTTTATAACCATACTATAGTACACTCCACACATAATATTTAATTAATCTTTTCCTTAATTCTCCTTCAAGGGTTCACAAAATATTTTCTTTCTATTAGGTTAAAGATGGCTACTTTTATCTTTATAATGTCTCTATCTTGTGTTTGGGTTTGAGAATCTCTGTACAGCACTAAATTATTATAAAATTGGTAAGGTGCATATGTCAATAAGGTGAAATTCTTTCTCTTGAATTTCTTTCTAGTAATAAATATCCCCTTTGCCAATGCTATTCTTCTTTTAATTTCAGCTTTATTTCTTCCATATTCACTCAGCCAACTACCCAAATATCTAAATCCATTCACCTGTTGAACTATATTATCATCAATTTCAACTTGCAGTCTTTTTGTATTCCTCCCTGTACATAAACACTGGCTTCTCAATATTAATTTTGATTCCATATTCCATACATTCTTCCTCCAATTTTTTCAACATATTTTGAAGACTCATCCTCAGCTATAAATGCAATATCATCTTCAAATCTTATACATATTATTATTCTACCTCCAACCTTTGCTCATCCACAGTCTAAATATTTATTTAATATGTCTTCTAAATAAATATTAAAAAGCACATGTGACACACTGCCTTCTTACCTAATTCCTCTTTCTATATTCACTTCATCAGTATCATTATTCTCCAGTCTAATTCCTATTCTTTGCCCAGTATATATACTCCAAATCAATCGTCTGTCTTTCCAAAATACTACTTTATTTTTTTGGATGGTTATAAGTATATTCCATATTATTCTATCAAATGCTTTTTCCAAATCCATAAATTACTGATAAGCTAAAATTAATAGCTGAGGTGAAACTATAAGTTTATTATTAGTAAGCTTCTATTTTATGGAAAACATATACCAATTCCTTTATCTTTTTCAATATATCTCTGCAATTGTTCTAACTACACCAATAACCTCTCTTGCATTATGTAATACTATTCATAGACCTTCATTAATCACTTTTTACACTTCAATCAATGGTATTATATTAATTATGTGGTCATATATGTTTGAATATTGTATCTCTGATGAAAATTGCTGGCCAATCGAAACTGTACAGAAATATTTTCAAGATATAATTTAAATTTACTGTATAAAAAGTGAATAAAGAAAAGTGTATTAAATGATATTTTAAAACTTAAAAGGAATATGCATTTGACTAAAAAAATTTCTATCACTCTATCTACTTACTATCTTTATTTAAATTACTCCAGTGAAAGTGATAATCATGGTCACCAAATATTCTATCATATTTTTACTTTATTAAAACAAGCAAAACTCTCCATACAGTAGTGCCAATCAGTGCTCCTCACTGATGAAAACCACAAGCTAGAAACTAGTCTGGGGATATTGGATGAGTAGGCACTAGATAGGGATTTTATACATAAGCCTTCTATCATCCATTGATTACTCTGGCTTGCACTGAGTGGCACTACTGTATGGAGAGTTTTGCCTGTTTCATGAGCAAGCATAAGAAATGGTGACCATGTGATGTTTAGTGGTTTAATACCAATTCTGTTTAATAGGATAGTGATGGCTATTGTTATTAAAAAACCAAAGACACCAGAATGTATGGGTACTGAACTGAGTTCAGACCTATACGACTATATAAGCTAATGAGCTAGGATTGAAAATATTGTGTTTTCAATTTTATTCTCATAATTTTGTAGTTGAGTAGAGATAAAAGGTGGCTGCTGAAGAGTTGCATTAGATCCTAAGATCTAGGTGCAGCACTCTCAGATCCAAGGCTGCTCACTGACGAAAGCCACAAGCTAGAAACAAGTCTGGGTATATTGGATGAGTAGGCACTAGATAGGGATTTTATGCATAAGCATTCTGGCATCCATTGATTACTCTGGCTTGCACTGAGTGGCACTACTGTATGGAAAGTTTTGCCTGTTTTAATAACAGTTGTGAGCAAGCATAAGAAATGGTGATCATGTAATATTTTTACTTTTTATGTAAATATATAACTCAGAAAATAAAGGACAAAAATAAACACATATTCAAGCAAACTTTTGACACTTTATTACCTTTAAATATTATTTCAATATGTACATAAAATAAAAAATAAATATACAATATGAAGAACAAGAATTATAATTCTATGCATAATAAAGAAAATCACTAAGAGCTAGCTTATTTATAAGTATTTTGTGATAATATATTGTCCGGTTTATCTGTTTGATGAAGCTACATAATATTTAGCATTGAATGAAAGAAAACTGGTAAAAAAATAAAATATCCATATTTATTCTTGAATTTAGGATTGCAAGTATATTTTAAATAAAATGAATATATTTTTCCATAAAAAAAGTGTATTAAATAAAAGAAAGCAAAAAGACAGTCTACATACAAAATGAATATATATATAATTTAATATACACTCATTTCTGCAAACTCAATATAAATGTGATTATTACTTACAGATTCGTATTGCCGAATACATTTTATTTGTCATCAATAAATTTTTGTTAAATAATTGATATGGTTTCAATAAATAAATTATTTTTATTGCAAAATATATTTAATACATACTTGTAGGCATAAATTCAAAAGTAAATGCTATTATTTCTTACAGATTTGCATTTCTGTTTATTTTTTATTGTCATCAATAAATTTTTTTTGTTAAATATTTGATATTGTTTTGTAAAATGAATTATTTTAATGCAAAATATATTCTTGATTTTGTTTAATATATTATTGAACAGTTAATTCAAGAATATGGACATTTTAATTTTTATTGATTTTTCTTTTATTCATTGGTAAGTAGTGTGTAGATCAATCAGGTAGACCATACTCTATATTAGCACCAATGTTTTTTTTTCTTTCATGAAAATATTTTTTTTTTTAATAGAAATATTATGAAAATAATTTAAAAGCTACCTTTTATTAACTGTACACTTTTAGGATTAAAATTTACAAAAATATCTTTTTATTAATTATATATATATTTTTAAACTTTATAAATAAATTTAACAAATGACAGCTGAAGTGGAAATCGTTGTACATAATAACCGTTAATATATTTCAATTATTATTCCATATTTTATTAAAATCACTGATTCTAATCTAAATTATATATATATTAAGGGCAAATCCATTGCTACTGTGAATACAGTGATAAATCTAAAGTAATTGTGTGTATACATATTTAAAAAATAAAATATGAATACAACTTTTTTGAAAATTTTTCTACAAATATGTTTTGATCGTGGTTAATTATGGGCACTACATTAAATTTTGTTTTGGTTTTACATATTTCATTCATGAATTCTAAGGAAGTCTTGCATTGACATTATGATTTATTAAAATAATTACAAGATTATTGAATAATCTTGAGATTAGCCATCAAATTATTTTTAGATTTAAATGTAAGCTTCACAATGTATTCTTTTTTTTTAAAAAAAAGAAGAGCTATCACATATTTCAATGTGTTTTATTAGGATTAGCCATTTATATATAAAACATGCATTCATATTATTTCTATTATCTTTAACATGATTTTTAAAAATATTTTTGTTGATAATGTATATAATTTTGTAAATAATCAAGTTTAATAACAAAACCTTGTCCCTGTAAATTGCCTGAGACATATAAATATATATACACACACATAGCATGTATACATACATGTATATATAAAATGTTTAATGTATGTTTGCTTATATTCAATGGTGAATCTTGAATACTTTTAATATACAGCATTTTGTAATAATATTTAAAAAAAAAAAAAAACACCTTTGTTTACAATTTGGCTTTTAAAAATGCTTTTATAATTGGATCTACATATCAAAATGGTGAACACTACTTTTCCTTTCATCTATATCAATAATGATCGTTTTTTTACATATGAATTATAATATATAAACAAGTATTCTAAAAGATAGAGAAGCCAAAAAAAGATCAATATTCACCATTCTAGCCATCAGATTACAATTATAAAAAGTACTATTAGGTATTAAAATTTTAATTGTCTTTAAAATTAAAATTACAAACAATTAGTAACATTTCATAAAATATAGATGTTTTCGCTCATTCTAGGCTAATTAACTAAATATAAATTTATGAAATGAATGACAGAAGAGGTAGTCATAAAAGTGAATCTCTAGGTGTAATAAGCCTAGAATAAGCACATACATCTGGGAAATTATCAAGATAATTTCTGGTGAAATTTAATCAAACTAATTTTTTAACATATATATACAAACACACATAGTCAAAACCATCCTTATATGCAGAGGAATACTTATATATATATATATATATTTACACACAAATTTATTAAAATAAAGTAACAGTTCATCTATGCTATGCATATATTCATTTGAACTGATTTGTATATGTATGTTCTCTATATACTCTAAAACTCTGTAATTACCTCTTGCAAGTTTTCATGACCTTTTTTTTGAATCTCTATATATAATTTACTTCCAATGTTTGGAATATTTTTCAAATTTCTGTTAACCAGTTTCTTTACATGTTTTTCTTTTGAAAACAATCATGATAAACAGTTAATAATTGAAAGATCTTTTATTTTGGTTATTTCATTTATAAAGATATAGTAATTATTTAACATTCATTTCTGGAAATGATTACCCACCCCACTTATTTCCCCCCAATTTTTCTTTCATATATATAAATTCTGATACACTTATCCTAATTTTAAAAAAAAAAAAAAAATGCAAAAGGTTTTCAAAATTTTACAGTATGTGTGTGTTTAAGTAAGCAAGTATCTCACTTTATTGTCTCAAATAATAATAAAAAACCAATGTTATCAACAGTGGTTTACAGTTGCTTTAATCTAATCCTTAACTAAATATATAATATTATATATATGTATGTATAATATTTAAAATAAATTTCTGTCAATAGAAAATATTCATCTTCGATCAGAGAAAATCTATAGACAACCTCTTGGTCTCTTGAATAATACTAATTTGCTTTTTAATATTTAAAAATAAATAACAAATATAAATTAAGTTAATAAAATATATACATGAGATTACATTTAATTGATCACAAATAACTAAATCAATTTTCTTTCAACCATACCAAGCTATTTTCTTTTCTAAACATCAATTTGAAATATAAGAAAATATATTTTTAAAATTTCTTTAATTTTTTCCAAACTTTCAATATTGGATATTGCTTTAATATTTTAATCATTCTGATGTACTCTTTTGGGCTAAAATAATTTTGGCAATAATGAAACTAATATTTTATTTTCTGGTTATTTATTATATAAAATATGCATGAATATTATGTTAGAAATAGTTGTTAAATTTAAAAAATGGCTGGTGTCCATTGTCCTATTTCTGCAATGAACACAAATAGGATTTTCAATCATTACAATATGAAATGCAGTAATTAATGAAAATAGTATTGTATACCTCAACTGCACTATATTCTATACTAAATTTTACATATTTTCTGTAGCTAAGGAAAACTATGGAAAAATATATATAAAAAAAATAGATCGTAAACCATTATATTTTTTTATTATTCCAAACAAATTTTTTTTATAATTTTTCTGAATTAACTCTCCTCCTGTTATTATATATTTTACTTATCAATACAAAATAGTTTGACTACTATTTTTCTGGTTAAGTTATAAATTGTTTAAATCATCCAAAAAGTAAATGATAGCTATCTAGTATAGGTGAAATGTTTTGCAGAGATTAACATGATAAGATTATAATGAAAAAAAAAGTGTCTTGCACACCTGATAAACATTTATATATTCCTGGAGATAACAAATTCATTCCAAACATTAGGAAACACTGCAATAAATTAATGTAAATAAGATTTTTTTAATAAAAAGTAACAAAACTGTTATTTTCATTAAAAAAACTCCTTTATAATAATGAGAACCTGATGGGAGAAGAATTCATTAAAAAGTTATAAAGATAAAAAGCTAAATTTATCCATGTTTATAATTAAAACTGATGTCTCCACTCAAACACACAAAGAAAAACACCTGGATTAAATAATTAATAAATTAAAACAAAGTTTAGAAAATATCTCAATATGTTATAACATTCATTAAGAATACAGACAAAATAATGACAAATGTCAAATTAATAACTCATTAAGAACATTTTCAATTTTTCATTGGTAACTACAAATATAAATAATGAAATTCCTTCAAATATAATGATTTGAAGAATTTTTTAATTATGTATTGCTTTTTGCAAATCACAATTTAAAAACACTAAATGAAAATTTAATTTTAACTTTAGGTTATTTCCTTAACAACATAAATTCATAATTTAAAATTTTCTTTGAAACAGTGATTAAATCACACACAAAAAAAATCACCAACCAAAATGGCAGTTTTAACTTAATATTTTATCACACTTTTTTTTTCTGTGCTTATTTTTTTTTCCCTGATGAATATTGTACAAAATGATAATAAAATAATGGGAAATAAAAATATTTTAATCAAATAAATTAAGCACAAACCACAACCTTTGTTAAATTTTAAAATCATTTTCAGCGAAAATATTTAACAGCACTAACAGTTATGAATTTTTCTAAAAACAGTTCAGAATCCAGAACAGCAATATGAGCGGCCCGTCCTATTAATGAATTAGCTGTATTAGGAAGAGCATGATGAACATCGTACCGGATTAATTTAATTTCTGGGTTATTTATAATTGGCCTCAACAAATTATGTACCATGTCTTTATAAGCATTACCTAAATAATAAACAAATATCATTAAAAATTCAATTTAAAAAAATAATTTTATAAATGAATTACATAAAATATAGAACTAAACTAATTGTAAGACAATATCAAAATTTTAGCAAATTCGTAAGTTATTGAAGTGGGGGGGGGGATAGAAAATGTACTATATTTATATGATGAATAATAATTTAAAGGACTCCATTTTATTCATTTAATCAAGAATACTGGATGAAATGTAACTAATGTCTTTAACCTTCCACATTTTTTTCTGGCAATAGTATCTTTGTTCAAGTGAGAGGAACTTTTAGAAAACAGATTATACCCATGCAGTTCTTACATATTTAACACTGTCTGACCTAATGCCACTGGAATTTGATTTTTTCAGACTTTGCATAGTAGGTAAGTAGGTGTAGAGATACTGGAATCTATGAAAAATAAATGTTTAAAAGTCTAAAATAATGTTCAATGGATTTTCTCAAAATAAAATAAAGATTGATAATAATGAGTTTGAAGAAGTTAACAACTACAAATATCTTGATCAGATTATTACTACAGATAAATATAATGGATAGAATTAATCATGGATTAAACTTGTTTGGAATGCTTTTGATAGAAATAACTTAATATTAAAAGAAAATTATGCCTATGTGTTTGAAAACGAAGGTTTTTAAAAAATGTGTTACCAGTTTTTACTTATGCATCTGAGACTTGAATACTTAACAGAGAGGCAATACAGAGACTTCAGACCACTCAATGAAATATGGAAACATGTATGTTAGGAGTAACAAGAAGAGATCGAAAACGAAATATATGGATGGGAGTACAAAGGTGTCACTGACATCATTGAAAAAATAAAAGACAAGTGGAATTGGGTTGGACATATTACTAGAAGAGATAATAATAGATGGACAGTTGAAATCTTAAAACTGGATTTTATGAAACTGTAAAAGACTTAGAAAGAAACCAAATGTGAGATGAATGGATGAAATAAAAAAATGTGCTGGAGTAATGTGAAGAAGAAAGGCTAGATATTAGAGAAGATGGATTGAACTTGGAGAGATCTTCATCCTGCAGTGGATTGATAATGGTTGAAAATGATGATGAGAATGATGAAAAATAATGTATTAATCTAATGATTCTATTTATATACAATTTAAACTAGAGTACATGGGATTGAGAGGAAGAGAGGGAAGAAATCAAATCTATGCAAAGTTTGGACTGTCATTCATTAAATATAATATGAAACAAAAAATAGTTTGTGACTAAAGGCATTCTGATTTACTGGATGGATATGGTGTTAACCATCAGAAAAATGCTAAGCAGTTGAAAACGATTATAAAAATATGGCTGTACAACCACTGAATGAAACCAATCATTAGCAGCTATTTGCAAATAAGCACAGGCATTCTAATTTCAAAAACAAATAATAAAAAGCATTCATGTATATTGCAAGTTTATCTTAACTTTTTCTGCATGAAATTTTTGTTTCTAAAAGACTGCCTAAATGCAGCTCTCCAATATGTCCTATACTCATCAATTTTTTATGTAATTAATATTGCAACTCTAGAACGTTTTAGGGATAATTTTTATAATGTGAGAGAAATTGGCTTCTCCCATTAAAATCATGCCCAAGTTCACCAAAAAATATTTTTAGTCTGTTACTATTTATTCACTCCATATGTTCCATTCATTAAAGATGGGTCCTTAAATTAGTATCTCAAGGGCATCACATCTAGAAATCTGAAAATCATGATATTGCCATTGTATTTTCAGATCATTCATTTTTAAATAAAGCTTTACCAATATCTTTATCTCTTTTTGCTTAGACATTCATGATTCAGTTCACTGTAATAAATTTGACAGAATAACAGCTCTATGTATATTTAATTTAATTGACATAACTACACCATTATGATAAAAAAACCTTATCTTTTAACTTGTTCAAGGTAGCAATAACACATCTGTGTTCAATTTCAACATCCAATATATTGATTCACATTATTGAGATGTTAATCATCCAAGCTAAAAACTTGATTAAGATTTTTCCTTCATTACTATATAATAAAATATTCAAGTTTTTTTAAATATTTCCCATCACAATCAGGGACAATACTATCAACCAGAGAACAAGGCAGTTACATAAGGTGCAGACTTTGATGAAAGATGTAGTAATGATTCTTAAGAGCCATAGCTTCATACAAATTCATTAATTATAATTGGAATTATATTTTTTAGTTTATCTGTTCTAAAATTTTGAATGTGGTGATTATTTTTTTAGCTTTGATCATAATGCATTTAGATTTTTGTTTTATGATCAATGCATTGTCCTCATCTGACTAATCCAGATTAATCTCCAATTAAAAAAAAAACTAGACATCCATTTACTGGCCAATAGTTAGATGGTAGACAGAGATGGCTATGGACTAATTGCCTGTGAAAAAATCACAGCCTTGCTTAGACATCTTCAAACATCTTATATGCTAATACACTATAAAATATTTATTGCTAATACAATAAAATAATATTTTACTTTACTAATAATGCATATTATGAATTCTTGAAGATATTTCTTTAAAAAACTAATATCTTTAATAATAACAATTGATAAAACTATATACTGATGAGTTATCTTTTATAAAATAAAAAAGTTTGTAATATAATATCATGTGATTAAATACCTTGAACAGATGTATCTTTTAATGCGGATTTGCAAAGTTCCATCCGTGCTGAATGAAATGGAACATATCGATCTTGAGAAGAACCCACTAGTAATATATTTTTAAATTTCTCTAATCCTGAAAATAAAAATACATAAAATTATAAATGTTTCATGCAATACATTAGAAAAATACAGTAATTTAAATATATGTTAAAAATATTTTCCACTATAAGATCTATATTTCTCTTAGTATCTTAAGATGGATGAAGTGAAAGATTCAGAATTTAACAGAACAATATGTACATTTTTTAAAAAAAGAGAGAAGATTTGATGATATGTCAGTTAAAATATTAAAAAGATGGACAGTTGCAAAAATTTTAATAAAATTATGGCTAATAAGATTCCAAATAAATAGATGTGCATGAGAATGGAAAAAGGGAAAATATTTTAACTTGCATTTAGTTAGCTATAGAATGAGTAATGACTTCCACAAGTTATAATATATATAATAAAAGTATTGGAATTTGGATTTATAGGAGTGCTATGTCTGAAGACCAGTCAGATAGCGAAATTTTTTTACTTTCAACACAACACACTAGAGTAATTTTACAATAACATTTATTCATAATTCTTACATTGACATTTTTGATAGATAATATGTAGAAAAATTAAAGCTAACATTAATGCATAACAATACTATAAATTTAAACACTCTATTTAGGAGAGAATTTTCTGCTACAAAGTTCTTCTGACATTTATAGAAAGTAAAACACTTAAGCTTTGTTCGGAATCCATCTCCAAGCATATGTTGTAGCTTTTATAACTTCAGTACCATTATAACACTAATTCTCCAACACTTCCCAGTTAATTACAGTGCAGTTAATATTTTGCAAAGTACTTATTAGGTTTTTAAGATTTTAATTTACATAAGCAGTGCTCTCTTTAAGAAGTAATCAAGACTGAAACAATTAGTGTGTATTGTTTACCCAAATTTACAATATATAGCAGCACTGGAACAGACTAATCATAATGGGAATATTAGATTTATAGAAAATGAATTGAATGAGGCAGGGAAGAAATTGAAAAGTGGAAAGGGAAGAGGTTTTGATGGATGGGCAGCAGAGATGGTAATGAAATTTAGAACATAGGCAAAAGTAAAGCTATTATTATGTTTTAGTAAGATGGCACAGAAGAGTTTTTCAGGGTAGTTGGAGTAATATAAGATTAAGATTGCTATTTAAAGGATAGGGTAAGGATCATAGAAAGTAAAACAATTATAGACCGGTAGTGGTAACATCAATTTTATATAAAGTTTTCTCATAAATGATGGCTGGAAGAGTTGCAAAATGGATGAAAAAAAATAATGTAGTGGGGGAAATGCAAGGAGGTTTTAGATCAGATAGGCGTATAGGAGATAGTTTATTTGTAGTTACAGAACTTATGGATATGAGTAGGAATTCAGGTAGACAGTTATATATGAGTTTTATAGATATAGAGAAGGCATATGATAGAGTAAAAAGAAATAGATTATGGATAAATTTAGCAAATTTGGGAATGGATAAAGCTTTAGTGGATATTATTGAGAAATTATATGAAAATAATTACTATACATATCAATCAGGGAATATAGAATCAGTTAAATTTATAAAAGAGGTTGGACTAAGGCAAGATGCCCTATGTCACCTATTTTGTTTTTGTTGTATTTGAGTGAAATGGGGAGAGCAGTAGAAAGACTAGGAAGAGGGTTAGAGATACCATTAATAGATGGAAAGGGAGTATATACTTTGTCAGGTCTTTTTTTTTTTTTTTGAGGATAATGTCTTTTTGTGTGCAGAAAGAAGAGAAGATATGGAAGTTATGTTAAGGACATGTGCAAGGGTGGGTAAAGAGATGGGGGATTACATTTAGTGAAGAAAAATCAAATATAATGATGATTAATACTGGGGAGAGAGAAGACATAGAATTTTTATTGGGGATATAAAGTTAAATGTGCTTAATAGATATAGTTATTTGGGAATCATCTTAAGTAATCAGAAAAATTGCTTGGATGAATGGGAGAAAAAAATGATAAATGAAGCAAAGAAAAGAAAGGGATTGATAAAGAAATTGACAGTGTTTTCATATAATAAATATGATGTAGTTAGAATTGTATGGAAGGGAGTTGCAGTAGCAGGGTTAACATATGGAAATGATGTGTTATGTACTAGTAAAGGGGTATTAGATTACTTAGAAAAAGTACAAAGGGAAGTAAGAAGACACGCATTAGATGAAGATGTGTGGACAGCAAAGGAGGCAATTCAAGGAGAAATGGAATGGTCAAGTTTTTATATGAGAGATGCAAAAAGCAAAATGAAAATATTCAGTAGATTGCAGTTTATGGATAATAAAAAAATAGCCAAAATAATATTTAATTGGGTTACAGTCATGCGGTGTGCAGAAGATTTGGATAAAGAATTTATATCAGTTTACTTGTAATACATTAAAGGTCAGCCTTTCAAGCTACTGTGTATGCGCTTTTTTACGAGTGTTAATAATAAATGAATACTTTCATTCCCAACACAAGATATAGTATTTATGAAAGAATAAAATGAATCACTTATTCTTTCAAACCCAAATGCTTATATATGGGCAAATCTTAAGTACTGGACATGAAAGCGTGAGGATAGACCACTCACTTTAAATTACTGTTTACGATGTCTGAATGAATGACGTCGACGAAATTATCTAGAATTTACTAAATGTCACTTTCAAATGAAACTTAAACATATGTAAATAAGCATTTATTTTTATATAGCACTATGTTTATAAATTGTAATACCTTAAAGATCAGCCTTTCAAGCTATTGTGCATGCGCTTTTTTACGAGTGTTAATAATAAATGAATACTTTCATTCTCAACACAAGATATAGTATTTATGAAAGAATAAAATGAATCACTTATTCTTTCAAACCCAAACACTTTCATTTCCAGTACTTGAGATTTGCCCATATATAATCATTTGGGTTTGAAAGAATAAGTGATTCATTTTATTCTTTCATAAATACTATATCTTGTGTTGGGAATGAAAGTATTCATTTATTATTAACACTCGTAAAAAAGTGCATGCACAATAGCTTGAAAGGCTAATCTTTAATGTATTACAATTTATAAACATAGTGCTATATAAAAATAAATGCTTATTTACATATGTTTAAGTTTCATTTGAGAGTGACGTTTAGTAAATTCTAGATAATTTCGTCGACGTCATTCATTCAGACATCGTAAACAGTAAATTTAAAGTGAGTGGTCTATGCTCATGCTTTCATTTCCAGTACTTAAGATTTTCCCATATATAAGCATTTGGGTTTGAAAGAATAAGTGATTTATTTTATTCTTTCATAAATACTATATCTTGTATTGGGAATGAAAGTATTCATTTATTATTAACACTCATAAAAAAGCGTATGCACAATAGCTTGAAAGGCTGATCTTTAATGTATTACAATTTATAAACATAGCGCTATGTAAAAATAAATGCTTATCAGTATACTTGTGCAAAAGGTGGGATGATTGTGTTAGGAGAATTGTTGAGTGTTATAGTGGTAAGGAATGGGATAGAAGAATAGGTGCATTAATAAAGAATAGGGAGTTGGAGAGCTAGTATGGAGAGTAAAAAGAGTTTGAATATTTACAGAAGTAAACAGAATATTTGGTGTGTGTTAATTTATGATAATAACAAGGAAAGTAGGTTACTGTTTAAGGCTCGAACAGGTTTTTAGCAACAAGCTAATATACACATAAATGTGTAAGGAAAGCATAGAAAATATTAGGCATCTGTTAATTGAATGTAAATGCCTGAAAGCAGAAAGGGTACAAATAATGAAGTTGTAGAAGAATAAATATGAACAAAGTGATTCTACGGAAAGTGGCTTATTGGTTTTTATGCTGGGTTTGGGAAAAGATAAGGGTTTTTTTAGATATAAAGGCCATGGAGTTGACAAAAATGATGATGTGGAAATGGGGTATAGCAGGATAGAGAAGAATATGGAAAAATCTTAGGGTAATGAATGGAAAGGAAGGTAAATGTGGCTAACACATTTTTCTTGGACATATTGGGTGAGAGATTCCTGATCACATTGTGGCTAACAGGTTTTTCTAGGAATAGTGGGTGAGAGATTCGTGACTTCGATAAAGGAGTAGCCATCTCACATCACATTGCAATATAAATATGGAAGATAAATATTTAAATGACAAAAAAATACAAACTAAAGCATAAAATATTATTTGTAATACCTATAGCTATATAATATTCAGGATTTAATTTGTTTTTGCTATTTAATAAAAGTTGATCTATGTATATTTCTATACTGTTATTTGTAGTTCTATCTATTATTACCAGTAGCAGATAAGAACATACCTGGTTTTTGGCTTAGTTTGTACAAAAAAGTACTCTGTATATCAGTAGCATCACGCATGGATAACTGTAACAGAGACCCAGATTTTTTCCACTTCTGCATAAACCACATACCTATGCAATTAAAAAAAAAACCCAATTATTATGACTTTTTTTTATATATTTAAGAATTCCCAGTGAGCACACATATTAAAAAAAAAAAAAAGTTGACTTTAGAACTATCATTTTTAATAAAATTACAATTTGCAAGTAGTATTCTTAAATATAAATATAAATTCGATTTAATACAAACTTAGGTTATTAAAAAATTAGAATTAATAAAAAAATAAAATTTTATTTTTAAATACAAAAAAAAAAGAAAAACAATATAATTTATGTGACATGAAATCTTTTTAATATTCATAAACACATATAAATGTTTGTCTTCTATATTCTTGTTTCTGGTTCTTTGCCTCTACAATTCTTTCTCATTCATCATTACTTCTACTTCTTTCCCTTCTCTTTTGCTGTTTTTATTTTTCAATAAAAATATATAGTGAATTGAAATCAGACCCATAATAACTATCAGGCTTTACAAAAAATAAACAGGTGACATATAAAAGTCAAATTTCTAAATGGACTTATATATATATATATATATTGTGATTTTCTACAATTACAGGAACTCTAGAAAATAATTTAGAACAGATGTTCAGTCTGTAATTAGCACAAATAAGCAATAAAATCTAAGAAAGGGCTAAATAGATTTCTTTTAAATAATAATGGTTCATTACAATGTCACTCAATAAACCCAGGGGAAAAATGGCTGCTCAAATAAAATAGTGATTTAGTAAATAGTGAGGGGGAAATCAATTCTGCTTGATTGATAAAGCAGTCAATCATATATCATTCTTGGATGTACTTGTTGCTTTTCAACCCTTTCCTTCACTTCTGTTTAGGAATATTATATGGCACACTATAAACTTCAGTTTAACCTTAATAAGTCATCCACTTGAAATATACCTTCTAATAATAGTGTTTTCTCTCCCTTCATTGCTCCCTCTTACATCTTTTGGGATTTACCATTTATAAATCTATGAACGGTATGAGAACAAATCTATTCAGAAATTTATTTTCACATTGAAAATATAAACTTCTTGTCTAAAGCATATCTTTCACTTCATGCAAAAATCTTTGTTATAAAATAGTGGTTTAGTAAAAAGTGAAGGGGAAATAGACTCTGTTGATTGATAAAGCAGTCAACCATATATCATTCTTGGATGATCTTGTTGTTTTTCAATTCTTTCTTTCACTTACTTCTATTCTGGAATATTTTATGGCATCCTATAAACTTCAACCTTAATAAGTCATCCACATGAAGTATATTCTCTGCTAATAGTGTTTTCTCTCCCGTCACTGTTCTCTCTCATATCTTTCTTGGGATTTACCATTTATAAATCTATAAATGATATGAGAACACTACAATGACCCAAGACTCCATACTGGACAGTCGTTTAACAAATTATGTTGAATAAAAATGCCAATACTCTGTCTTCATTACATATCACTTTACAATCAATATTTAAATACAATTATAAAAACTATGACAAGTAATGAAAACTAATAATAAATAATAAACTGAATACCATGCTAACTAAGAAACAAAAAAAAAAAGGCAGTTCAGCATAATTAATTACACCTTTTGATACTCTATTGCAATTCAGTGGTATTATATAATTTTTTCAGTGCTTACATTTAAAAAAAAAAGGCTTACCATTACTAATTTAGCTGATTTTTTTCCCCTCAAAAAAACTTCAATGAAGATCATGATCTATTTAATGTTTTTTGAGAAATGATATCTTCCTCAGATATTATCCCAGTGATAAATTGGAAAAAATTGTTCAGCTCTTCATTTTGAAATTATTAATAATAAAATATTAATTTTATTGTTACAATGAATGTAGTATAATAAATTATTTTTGTCAAATTTATTACCATTATTTAAATTATCAATAACTTTTTTTTATTATTGATAAAAAATATATATACAATTAATTTCTTAGCGATTAGTTTCTTCATTGGGCACTAAAGCATCATCTAGTGGTAGATTCTGAAATTTAAGATAGATCACATGCTAGAGTCATACCATTTGTTGTCACACTAATCATTTCTTTTTCAGACAATGGTGGAATGAATCAATTACAAGTAAATTAAACTTTAAAAAGCAAAAAATTAAGATTCCAATTTCATTAAAAAGATTTTAAATTAAATAAAAATGAGTTAGTCAGAAAAAAACCCTATTAATTTTAATCCTGACTTTTTAAAATAAATGATATGTAGTTACAACAATATTTGAATACACACTTTTTCTATATGATAGAAGGAGAATGTTTTGAATTATAAAATCTGAGTTGTATTTCACATGTACTTTAATAATCAAATGATTCACTGATCAGGAGTTTATAAAAAGTTCAAGGACCAGAAGTGGCAGAATTGGAGCACCCCGGGGATCTCAAGTGTCAGTTTGTCATTCGTTTATTGCATTGAATCATGCAAGGTATACATCTCAGTGAATAATCATTAACATTGTTCTTATCTACAATTTTTAATAGATTTTCATTCTAATGATTTTCCATGTCTATCCTTTATTTAATATAATTTCTTAAAAAATGATGGATCTAGAGTTCATTGTATTAATGAAAAAAAAACCCCAGAAAAGATAAAAAATATAAATACATCAGGATTTTGTGAAGCAGTGGTCATAGTAAATGCATTTGCTTACTTTTTTTAGTGTTATATTAATTAAATATGCTTTTTCATTCCCAGTCTCAAAACACAATATAATCGATGAATATTAGTGGACATCAAGGGTCACTGTATGACAGACTCATTATTATTTCTAGATAAATAATGTTCTGAAAAATAACATTAGAAAGTGATATTATTCATTGCTAACATTATTGTTGCTAAAATTGAAAGATAGAAGTCACTAGTTAATAGAAATTTATGACATATGAATGAGTTCAATATAGCTCTGCTATTATAAGTTAATATCTAATAGTAGCACAGATAATACTGAAAATTTTTAACACTAATAATACTAAATAAATGCTTTAAATCAATTTCTTATTCAACAATAAATTGTTATATTTTAAATTTAACTTGTATATGAAATCAATATTTTACAAATAGTGTAATTGTTTTTTAGAATAATTATCAAACTTTTGCAGACAATTTTTAGGTCTATCTGAAATATTCATTAATTCCCAAATCTCGCCTTTCAATTTCTTATCAACAAGAATTACTTTCTGATAAATATAACCTTTACAGTATTTCTAATTGCTTTCAATCTGTTTTTTTTTTTTTTCTATTGGTCTATCTGATTTTTCTTTTTTCTTTTAAATTATCAGTAATTTTTTCACTCTTCTATATCAGATTTACAATCAATATTATCAAGTCATTTGAACAAATTCTGAAAACTCTATCAATCACTGGCTTCATTCAAACTCATCATCAATTCAGCACAGTGTTCATTTCATTTATTGATATCTCATTTATCCAATGATTCACATTATCATTCTTTCAATACAACTATATTTTTATTCTGTATTGGTTGAACCTCACTGTCATAAATCAGGTAACCTCTCACATTTTAAGTTTATAATAACCATATGCATGCGCACACACACACAAATTGAAATATTTCTTACCCATATTTACAAGACCACTACTGTTATAAAGAGTTCCAAGATGTGGCCCGGATAATGAAAGAAAAGTATGAAGTTTACTTAGCAATGGTTTCATTTCAGGTTTAGTCAATGCAGATCGAATTAAAACTGTGCCTAGTGAATGACCAATAAAGCTATTAAAATAAATAAATCACATTATAATAGGAATTATTCAGAAATCTAAAAATATAATATCAATATATGCGCATAAGCATCTATATTCAATAAATGAATAAAAACATACAGCTGTTAAATAGTGTAAAAGATGATATCAGCCTAGACCAATGTCAAATGGTAAGGTTTTGTGATCAATTAGGGATGACTACTTACTGATTTAAGCTTACATAAAATCTGAAACAAATTTCCCAGTTTTACCACATTTTAAACACCATGTCATAAACATGACTAATGGATGCACTGTGCTATGAGGCTCTTTTATATCTGATAAATTATCAAACATATAATATTTCTTAATAGATATTCAATATAACCAACATTTATCAAACATATAATATTTCTTAATAGATATTCAATATAACCAACATTTATTTACAGATACATTAGCTAGGTGGCAATTCTATAGTCAAAATAAATTAAAGCTATATCAAATCCTTAAAATATCATCTACAAAATATACTGTAATGTGTAATGCTGAAAAAAAAAATTATTTTTTTTGCATTATTTAAATTAAATTTTGACAATCATTCATGAGTCATAGTTTTTTTCATATTAAAATAGTAAAAAATGTATAATAAGAAACCTATTTAAACATGTAAAAGAATTGGCTTCTACTACTTGTATTACATTAAAAAAGAAAGAAAACATATGGCTTTATTGCTCTGGAGTTCACAAGAAATCAAGCGCCAGAATCGATCCTGGGACTTCCGATCTAAGCCAGATGCTCAACCAACTGGGCTAAACTGTGTATGGTACTTGTATTTCTTAAAAATAACTTATCCAATGTAGTACCCTCATTTAATATCAATATATAAAACTAGCATTGCTAACATATGATTTAATCTTTTTTTCCACAGCTTTGTCCATAAACGTATATATATATAATTTGTCAGCTTAATAAGGATCAAGTTCACTTCCCCCCCCCAAAAAAAAAAAAAAAACTTTTTTTGTATTAGAATATATTTGTTGCTAAATAATCTATGTATGTATTATTTATTTATTATAAAAGTATGGCTTAACAAAAGCATCAGAATATCAATATTCAAAAATAATTTTTTCTATAGAGTATGTTGATATTTAAAAAAACAACAACTGCTCTTCAATTAAGCTTCTATACTACAAAAAAGTCCGAATGTTGATTTTTTAATTATTGATGTAAATTAGATTTTGTAATGAATGGTCATAAGTAGAGAGCAGCAAAAGTAGATTGCTTAAAAATAAAGTAAATGTGAAATGTTAATTAAACTAGCAAGAATGTTACTTTAAAATATTTCCAAAAATTGAATTTTTGTAACGAATGGTTGTATGAAAGTTGCACTTTAATTTTTAGAATAATAGATATAAATTGTGACTATATTTTAATCACGGGATTAGATAAAGTATAATTACATGAAAATTATGTTTTGATTTGTTAATTATCAATGAAAATTGTGAAATTTGTGTTTTAATTTTTTAATTATTGATGTAAATTGTGATTTTGTAACGAATGGACATGAATGCATAATTGTACAAAGTTGCAGTTTAAATTTTAGAATTATTGATATAAATTATGACTATATTTTAGTCATGTGATTATATCAAGTATAACTGTATGAAAATTGCATTTTGATTCTTTAATTATTGATGAAAATTGTGAAATTTGAGTTTTAATTTTGTTTATCATAACCACGTGTAGACAATCAATGTCATTTATCACTTGGATGTGTCAGTGGGGGTTTTAGGCGGTACTTAGAATTCAAAATGGCCATGAGTGCATATTAAATCAGTATCCTTTGCTTTATATTGTGAAGTCTTAAAATAAAAAAAGGTGTCACTATTATCTAATAACTACAATAGTAAAATCTATCTTTAAAGTCATATGAAATACAGCTTTATAAATGAAATAATGTAAAAAGCTTAAAAGAAAATAGTGACAATAAATCATTAAAATGGATGTAAGTGTAAGATTGGTACAATGATTATTTGAGACAAGATATAAAAGAAAATTCACTAATGAAGATTATTCACTTTTTTACATGATTTTATTAGCAAGTTCTATTCTTACAACTTTTATGCCATCTAATGTAAGCTTATATTTTTTATAACAATTGTAAGAATAGAAGATCTTGCTAATGAATAGTAACATATAAGCTAAGAATGAGGTTGTTGGTCATGTGATTTTGAAGATTCTTAATATCTTCATAGTAATCATTTTTATCCTGCATATTCATAAAGTAATGGAATGTAGAATAGACATCACAGTGATTCATTTGTGATGAATTTCTCATGCCAATGATCATCTCCCTATACTAATTGTACTAATGAGATCATGGGTTCATATAATTACATTTCTATCTTCTAATCACGTGCACATCAATTGTGACTCCAATCTCCCCCTCCCTTCATTTTGTAATATACTATTCTTTTTTTTTAAGTATCATAGCATCGGCCGGGATGCGAACCCGCAACTTGGGCAACTGCCTGCAAGTACAAGGCAGTCGCGCTGACCTCTCGACCACCAATAGTAATAATTGATGCACTTATTTTTAAAAGAGATTATTACCATATTTCAAACATTTTTTAATGTAATTTTTTTATATATTGTAGATTCCATTAAATTTTATTAATAAAACTTTATTCATATCTGTTATATAAAGTTTCCTTTTGTAGTTTTAAAAATCATGTTAAATTAGAATCCGTCCTCTCAATTTTTCCCATTTCTAAGGATACTTTATAAAATGAAGTGCCAAATAATAAAGAGATATTATTCTACCTCCACCCACCATCTCCTGACTCACTGTACTAAAAAAAAGTTTTTTCTTTTGGAAAAATGTGAAAGACTGAACAATTGTCTGTCCTGAAACAACATAAATTACATCCTTAAAATAAATAATTGTAGTAAAAATGTATGTATTAGAGTATTAAAATAACTTATTTTATAATAAAATATTTTTAATATATATGGTTTACCTAATTTTGGACGGATTGAGATGGAATACTTCAATATGATATAGGATTTCTGCTACAAGTCGGGAAGTCATTGCTTCAAATTCTGCAAATGTATCAGGCTAAAAAAAATTGTAAAAATATTGTTTTTATAATATTATGCAAATCTTAGAATAAATATATGTTTTCATAATAAACTACTTGAATGCATAATGAAATTAGCAAAATTATATATATGCATAGGTTTATATACACAAGTATTTTTCTATTGAATCTTTTATATATATAAAAAAGATATTATATGACTCCATTACTGGCGTTTAAGAAATCAAGCAGGCTTTCATGTAAAATGGTACTTACATATTAGAATACGGAAGGTAAAATAGTTTTTTTTTGTTGTTAAAATCAAAATCTGAAATTCTTGTTGGTGGTAATATTTATGAAATAATGAATAGGTATTTAAGAAACTGATAATCTATTACATTAACAAAGTTAAAAAATAATAACATATGGAATTATCTATGAAATTTCCGTTTTAAATGAAAATGGTTGGGTTGGCAAAAAAATAATAAAAAGATATTCAGTAATTGATTAGTTAAATTAGACTATAAAAGGGTAGTGAGTTACATGTACACACAACATAAAGTTCCTGCAAGAGCAAATTAGAAAAAAACAACCCCCCCCCCTCATTATTTTAAATATTTTTTTTCTTAGCATTTTGAATTAATTAATTGGTTGTTTGTCTTTTATAAGCGCTTTTATTTATTTTATTATAGCATAGCTTTTAGAAGACAAGAAAAAAAAAGGTAATTAAAATTACTATCTTAATTACGAGATAAATTTTTATTTTCCCAGCTTGCACAATTAATTACCTTTTCCAAGTAAATCATATTACAAATTACAAATACAGGTGAATGTAATTAGGGACTAATACCAGTAATAAAAATTATATTATGCTACACCCATTTACAGAGTAAATTAAATTGCTGGAATTATTAAAATAGTATATATAAATAATAAATGTAATATGAATAATATAAGCAAACGAATATGACACTGATTACAGAATGTGCTAACAGAGTCGATATCAATTAAAACGCTTCAGTAATAAGTGTCATAGTAGACAAGATTAGAATATGCTAATGAATTAGAAAGCCATTAAAATGCTCTATAGAACAATGTTAACATTCCACTATTATATTTCTATAATTGGCACTAATGGAATGACAACTTTTTTAAAAGAGACATCTATTTCTCACTCCTAACTCAGGCAAACTTTAGAGAATGCAAGAACATATAAGGCTTACTACAATAGAATGAATATGCAATACTCAAACAAAAAGATGGAGCTGTTGATTCAGAGAGATCTATTCTATAAGTAACAAGGCTTTGTACAGCACTTCCCATTTATTATTTAAATAACCTTGAGACAAAACTATAATGCCTAAACTATGTAAATATATATAAAGTTAACTAACCTATCTTTAATGTAGGATAAAATATAGATATAAATAGCCTGAATAAAAGTTCTGTAATTCATTATTGGATAATCTCTAGTCTAATGAATGACTAATAAAAATTATTAATAAACAGTTTACTGCAACATCTCATACCTATGCTAATATAATCCAATAAACTCATTAACACATATTTTGTTGAGTTTTTATTTAGCATGGTTATCATGACCATAAATATTGATTAGGATAAAGACAAATTTGTTTGGCAATCATAGCATGATATAGCATATTGAAATTTTCATGCTAAGAAAAAACATTCAATTGGATTTTATTTGAGAGTTGGAAATAAATTATTTTTCATTTATAAAAATTTATGAATGACAAAAACTTTTTTTTTTGTTGGAAAACTATTTTTAATTCAAAAACTAGTTTTGTTCTTGCCAAAAAATTCACACGAGTTTTATGTAATTTGTGTTTAAAAAAAATGTGATTTTACAACTCCTCAAAAATAAATATATTAAATTTATTAAGCACAATCATTATGATATAATAATAATGTGAAAAGCTAAAACCTTTAACAGATGTGTCTTAAAAATGCTTATGTGATAGCCAATCAGATGTAATAATGACTACACGTGGAACTCTCAATTCAAAAATACAAGCCAGAAATACGAGAAAAAGATGGAATCACCTTCTTCTCTACTTAAATTTATATATAAATAAGCCAAACTCAAGCATTCTGAACAAAGAGCGTGAAGCTTAAAACATGTTCACATTTAATTCATTAAACATTATATATAAATAAACAATGTGAAATCTTTCGATTTACTACAAAGTTCAGAATGCTTGAGTTTGGCTTATTTATATATAAATTTAAGTAGAGAAGAAGGTGATCCCATCTTTTTCTCGTATTTCTGGCTTGCATTTTTGAATTGAGAGTTCCACATGCAGTTATTATTACATATGACTGCTGTCACATAAGCATTTTTAAGGCACATCTGTTAAAGGTTTTAGCCTTTCACGTTATTATTATATCATCTGCTTGCGCTTAATAAATTTAATATATTTACATTTGTTACTATCATTTCATTAGATTTGAAAATCATAGTAAATTGAAAGTTTTCATGTTGTTTATTTATATATAATATTTAGTGAATTAAATGTGAAGGTGTTTTAAGCTTTACGCTCTTTGTTCAGAATGCTTGAGTCTGGCTTATTTATATATAAATTTAAGTAGAGAAGAAGATGGTTCCATCTTTTTCTTGTATTTCTGGCTTGTGTTTTTTAAGTGAGAGTTCCATATGCAGTCATTATTAACTCCTCAAAAAGTTTTTTTTTTCATACTTTAAGAATACTATCTTCATTTGCAAGTAGGTGGTGATAGTATAGAAGCAGTGACAGTGACCAGCTTATGCTTGACTTAAGTGCTGTGAAATATTATATTAACTGATGACACATCCACCTCTTCAAACAATAATGGGCATTTAGATTTTAATGTCACATGTATAAGCAGTATTTTGTTTGATAAAATATAGTGCCAGATATTTATTTTAACAACTCTTCTTATTGAGTATATCATACCATTAACACAATGCATCATTTATATGTATGTACATGGTAACCATGAATCCATTGATATAGTCTAGTGGCATTTGGACATTCTGCTTACTTTTTAATGGTAGGCTCACTTAAATTTTGCTAGCTATCTGCTAGAGCCTTGTTTCTGACCATATATGCATGTCATGCCAAACTATCATTAGTGCACCTAATAACTGATGCCCTTTAATCAGTTTTCATCCATTTGTTATTGTATTGCCATTCAATACATTTGAATATGTAACATCAATGTAACTTATTTCAATCTTGGTTTTACATAGTCCCAATTTGTCAGGTAATTTTGACAATGTACCTGCATGCTAGAATTGGTTAACTTTCTTACATGTTCTAATAATATGTTTATCCATTTCACATTCATATGCGGATCAACATGTTCATCCATCTGATAATACATACTTAGATATTCGGGTATTGATTTATTTGTAGATAATAATCAAATACATAATGGTTCAGAGGCTGTTATCATTTTAAATTGACAAACATACAAATATTGATGTTTTTTATGCAAATAATAAGGTTAATGACTTATTGCTTTTGATAGCTTACAAAAAGCATATGTATGCAGTCTTTTGCCTTTCCATGTGGGATTATTTACTATTCTCATTTCATACTGAAAAGCATTTGTTGTCATTATAGTATTTCATGCTCTAATGTAGTGAATCAATCGTTTAGTTGGTGTGAAAAATCCTTGATTTGATTGAAAACTGTTTAATAAATTTCCTACCAATTCATTTCCTTTCTCTGCAGAAAACATTGAAAAAGGTTATTCAAATACAGAAAGACTTGTTGAACCTTGGTATTTTTGAGGACTGAGTTTTCATCACCGCCTTCACCTTCTCTAAAGCAGATGTATTCTCCAACTTGAAATAATATGATTCAGGACTCTTAGTTCTTGAGAATTCCAAATAATTTGAGAAGTTTAACTTCACCCTAAAACTATCAAATCTGTCACAGACATTAATTAGATATTGTATGAATAATTCTTTATAGATAAATAAATTATATGACTATATCATCCAAATAGAATATTATTTCATCTTTGTCTGAAATAATGATCCAATCTTCACTTAAAAAATATTCATGTGAGTCAATATTTTGACTGACTTATTTATTGCTCAAAGATATTTGGTGGAATAAAACACTATGTCAAGTTTTGCAAAATGTAAAAATATTTGGAATGATGACAACATTTTCATTATATTTAGCATTGTGCAAATGCATTTGTTTGCCATTACCCAATAATCATCATAGATATGTATTTGGTCAATCAGATTGGCTATAAAAACTATGGGAATAGCCCAAATAGTTTTGTAAGTCAATACATCTTTTATTTACTAGCTCCTCTAATGCTTGTTCCACCTTTTTCTAGTTTACACAAACCACTGGTTTGGCATTCTCTGATAAAACTAATTTGATAAGAGCTGTTTTAACATCCCCTTCCTTCTTCCCTTTGATTTTTTAAAATCATACTCAACTTAATTCCCAGTGGATCAAACCACTCTTTACCATTTAAGGGGTTTATAATCCTTTGTACTATATGAAAAGGTAACAATCTCATTCTGTTTATTTGAATAGGTCCATCAATTTTTATTTTTAATTCATTTTGATTTCCATCAATGTCAATGGCTTTGAATGACTTTTTTTTTTAATTGCTGAGATTTATTTTTATCGGAAAACTTATCCCAATCCATTTTTAATATCAACAAAATGTCTGATCATTAGCTTGCAGCATACCTGTCTGGATATCATAATCATATATGTAGACATTTTTGTGGTTCATGGATTAGTTTCCCTATAGTGAACTATCATTTTTTTCTTTTTTCTTGGAGTTGAAATGGCCATAATCATTTGTGAGTGGCAGCTAGGGCAGATTCTTTATATCTGTTTTTGACCACAATGATTTTTCCGTATGTTTTCGTAAGATGTCTTTTTGTATCCACAACTTTCATACATTGCTTTCCATCAATTTATACTTCTAATAGTGTCATGTGCCTTTAACAACTCTGATATCTTTCCTGTACTTTAATAATAGATCCACAAATTAAGCATACTATTATTTTTCTAATTGCGTTTTTATATATTAGACCCGATTCTTGTCTCAATTTATTGCCATTTCTCACAATAACTGTTTTTCTAAAACACTTTTGTAAACAAAATTATCACATACACAATTTTTTCTCAGACATCCCAATACTCTGTCCCAAATCATGATTTTTTTTATCCTTAACCTGACATCTGCTCTTAAAATAAAGTATTGCTATATGTTTAGATGGTTTGGGATTGAAATTAGTATTTACTTTTTCAAATGTTACTTCATACAGGAAATATTTCAATTTTGCAGGTTCACATTTTCAATAGATCATTTCAATGATTCTCAGTCCTGTTAAAATATAATAACTAAGATATTTTAATGTTATTTATAATAATAAAAAAATTGTGACATCATTTTGTCAAATTTCCTAGCTAATCCTGCTAGTTCTACCATATTTTAATTTTTCTCCCCATCAAATAAAAATGTATTATTCCCAGTCTAGTGATTCCTTATAAATATATATACAATTTCAGTCTAATTCTTGTTTGATGATGATTGTGTAAACTTTTAATGGTTTATACTTCACCAGATTCTATTATTCTGTATCAGCTGTTTTGGTTTACATATGATTCAAAAATCATTAATTAAATGCACCAAACTACTTTAACCAATTGGAAAATCTTTGTCAGACTGTATTAGTTGTTGAATCCTTACCATAAGGTCATATTTCCTGCAGTCTTAACTAGTTTCCTCTAGACCAAACAAAGAAATTTATCTTAATCTTAACTAGCAGATATCAGTTTTAATATATTTGTTATAACCAATGAATATTAATTATTAAATTCATATAAATATATATTGTACTATATTACTAACAGATCAATAATTAAAACAATTAGTTGCATAAGGTAGACCATATGCATATATATATATAATAAATTAGACTTGATTGGTTCATAATCTATAGGCTCCCTTTTGGATACTATAATGACCAAAATCATTAGAATCAGTTCCACTCCTCGCACAGACACCCTTAAACAAGTTTTGCTCTAATTTGTTCATGATTTGTTCTTTGTTATCACTTTAACACACTGCTTCTTGTATCTCCTTTTATACAACTGGATTGGTCTACTTTTGTAATATGATCTTAATTCTTCTGTTTGTTAAAGTGAACAATGAATTATTGTCTTTTTTAATTAGATAATTGTTTTTTAAAACTAGTATTTTTTTAAAAAATGAATTTCACTTTCTGAATTATATGTATATCACAAATATATATATATGCTTTATTACACTATCAAAAGATTTTCTTTAAAATTAATTAGGTTTTTAGTTAATTTCTTCTTCTGAATTTTATATAGATACATGAATATATATATACCATATATGCTTTATTACATAACATTCATCACATTTGTACTCTTCTATTACTAAATACATAAAAATGTTTTATTTCTTATATACTATGTAGTATATAATATTAGAGCAAAGTTTGTATTAAGGTGATTGCATAATCACTTTGTAATGTGATAAATTTTTTATCTCTACAAAATATTTCATTGTAAAATAGCAGAAAAATTGCAGTATCTTCTATTGATATATTTCTAAAGATTTTATCTGCAATTACTATCAAAATTCTAATTTTTTTTTAGTGTTAGTTTAAAATCAATAATTTATTGAACCATACAGTTTATGAAATGAAATATAAATACACACATTTTAATATAGATATTTAAAATTATATATAGAAAATATGATTCCAAACTTTATTATTTGCATACATGATATAAACTTACATTGTTTTTTTTTTTTTAAATGTCGTAGCATCGTCAACTTACATTGTTGATGATAATGAAATCATAATTCTGCTGGCATATGCAAATAACTCTTTTTACAAACAACCAATAATTTGTATATACTACTATATACTGTATTTCCCTTATATTGAATTATTACAAATTAAAATCCACATAAAAGGCAAAACATATTCTAAAACAACTATTATTTTGACTATTTGTAATATTATATAAGGAAATAATTATTTACTTTTTTTTCTGATAAAATTTAAATAATAAAAATTATTAATAAATTAATAATATAGTTTTAGTTATTTTTAAAAACATGAAAGTTTAATGATTTTTCATCTAAATTTATTCAATTTTAAAACTTGCACTTATTTCACCACACCCATATTTACTATATATACACAACTGTATAAAAATAAATCATCTGTAAAATAAGCTAATCAGAATTTTTTTTAGTACAACTGTTATATATATATTTTCCAATTTAGAAATGTTATCCTTTTTTTAATTTTTATACTTTATATATTCAATTTCAATGATTATCTATGTAATTCTTTTTAATCAAATTTTATTTTAACAATGAGAAATTATATGAATAGAAAAATTTTAAAATCAAAATTAATTTTATGCAGACAAACACAATTTTTCTGTCAAATTCAATTCATTCTACATTTACAATATGACCATATGTTTACTGATTAAAAAAATATCTTACTTTACAAATAGTAATTAATCAAATGTTTTCCCGAAGCTTTGTGATGATAGTATTTTAGGTGCATTTATATATTGGACTACTTCCATCATATAATATTAAGAATTGAATGTCTTTAGAAAAATTTAACTTTATTAAAATTTTCCAATTACATTCAACAACTGTTAGTAATAGCAGATATGTTAGTATATGCACAACATTTTGAGAATTTGGCAGGATGGCTCTGTTGGTTAGAGCATTATACATTCAATATTCAAGAATCTAAGAGGTCCAGGTTTGATTCCCATGCTAGTTTTGTTACTGGTTAAACCAGCAACATCTGAAGAAGAGAACATAATAATATCTCTTGAAATGTTGTGCATATACTAGCCTGTGTGCTATTACTAACAGTTGAATGTAATTGGAAAATTTAAATATTAAGTTAAATTTTTCTAAAAGCATTAAATACTTAATATTAGATGATGGGAATGGTCCAATGTATAAATACAACTATAATTAATCTAATACCTTTAAAATCAGCTAAAAATTTTTATTTTTAGTTAAGAAGTAAATTATTCACTTTTAGAATACAGCAATTTCTTATTATATAAAGATAAAACAGGCAAAACTCTCCATACAGTAATGCCACTAAGTGCAAGTCAGAGTAGCTTAAGCAAGCATAAGAAATGGTGATCATGTGATGTTTAGTAGTACATAAAGATACAGCAATTCTTTAAAAAAAACCCACTGCAAAAACAGTCACTTAAACAGGTACACATACAAGAATAACAGAAGATGACATTAGTCACTAGACTTGCCAATTGAGTGAGATTTGAAGATTTTCTGCATCCCTATTTTAATCTCTAGCTAAGATTAGTCAGATGCCCATTTATAGACCAATATGAAATGAGTAATGAGTTAGTTTGGCTATATCCAGTTATCTGGGGAAAAAATCTTAAGCCAGATTGAAAAATAAAAAATTTCAAAGCTTTATGCTATCATTATTCCATAGCAGTTTATAATACATATATATTAATAAAAAGACTTTCAAGATTACAGATATAAAAAATATATGTATATATAGTGTTGATATATCATACAAAATGTAGCAAATATATATTGTAACATGTTCATAAATGTATATTACATGAAACATTTAAAAATATTCAGAATAAACATAAAAAGTAGTATATACTTCATAATAAATGAAAAAGGACTATTAGTTTAATAAATAAAAGTAAAGACATTTTTTTAAATAAATAAAAATCTATTAGGATATAAACAAAAGATATCGTAATCTCAAATTAATAAATAAAGTAGAGGTATTTTAGCAAAAGGAAAAATATAATTAAAGCATATTGTAATGTAGGATTTTTTTTTCAAAAGATAGTTTATCTGTTCTTTTAATTAAAAAAAAAAAAAAATCCAAAATGTTACAATGGAAAATGAAGATAAAAGAATAATTGTAACTTTAAAGAATAATGTAAATGATTGTACAAATTTATTACTGAAAACTATTTAATTAGAGATAATTATGATCTAATCAAAGATTATAATAATTCTGTAAATTGTCTAATCAGGAGGAGATTAGGTTTTAATGGAAATCAGTAATATTTCCATGTGCTTAGATAATATTATAACTGTTGTAATTAAGAAGAAAAAAGAGGATTAACTAATTAGAAAAAGAATTTGAAATTACTGACATGGGTGACTTCAGACAATGAGTTTGTCAAGGATATAAAAGTTACTAAATTTCTATTGTATTGAGTCTGTTGAGTTATGCTGTTAAAAGTTGGTTTGTCATTTTAGTCAGCTATCATTTCAGTTTACTGATATGAATAGTAGTTGCTATTACTCATCCTACTGCCAATTAACCAGTTCACCTATAAGCAATGTATAGATATTTATGTGGACAACTTAACATCACCATGCATTTCTAAACTCACAAAGGGTGTTCTCTACACAGTTCTTTCACATTTGACTGCCTGAAATGTATTAAATATTCTTGACTGCCATTGCTGAGATACATATCCATCATTATAGAAGATTATTACTGAACAAGGCCCAAGATACATATAGTCCTGAAAGAAGTGGCAAGCTGTTAAAAGAAGCTGGGAATGCCAGTCATGAACTTAATCAACCATCAACATGGTAGAAGTGATCATTCCAGAAAAAATCTATAATAAAACTGAGGTAAATATATGATAACTTAAAATCTAGACAGATTTTATTCTTTTCACAAACTTTTTCAAAATTAAAAGTAATTGAATTGTGATCCCTTATTTAGAAATGGACTGATCAATACTAAATAACTCTATAATTAGTGTAATACTCTTTGTGCTAGTCAGGAAATTAAGTGCTTGAGGCATTATATAGGAGAGGTGTTTGCTTCTTGCAGTTATGGAGAAGTGCAACAGTCTTGAAAGATGGCTGTGGGTTGTATATTTATGTGCAATCTCAGTATGACTATTGATATGGTTAATATGTAAAAATATTGACCATATTAATTCCTCTGCTTGTACAATGGTATCTCAAATTTATATAAGTTATTATTATTGTTAAAATTTAGATCATAAATAAAAATAGTAATCCATTATAAATTACTGTTCCAACTCGGGGATGAGAACATTTCAGTTATAAATATCAATCTAAATTGGGACATGGTGAGTTTACATTATAATATATATAATTCAGTCAAAGGTATAATTAGACTTTTTAATGCCATAGACAAAACATACATTTTAAAAGTATCTCTTTCTCCTTCATCAAATAGGCAATAACTAATTAAGTAGCCAATTACATTTAATGAATGATTCTTGCATGCCCATCAATAAAATAAATTTCAAATATATTCAAGTTGAAATAAATTTGTATCAACATAAAGCTATAGCAATACTCTCCTCCATTCCCAATCAATAAATACCCCAGGCATTTTCCTGCATACTTATCCTATAAATACAGATCACAGCATTGACTCATAGGCATACACTGTTTTATTAATGAGTATTTTTTATTTCCTCAATTAACAAAAATCTTTATAATTTAATAATTCCTTTCTCTAGTAATAGTGATTCCTACTTGATTAGTTTCATTCCTATCTGAACAATTCAAGAAAATATACAGAAATCAATTTCAGTAAAAATACCAAATAAAATTTACCTGATTTCTTTCTGACATAAGAAATTCTAAATTAGCTCCAGGAAGGCCTAATTCAATGTATGTCCTTACCAATCTCAGATCAACACTATTACCTAAAAAATAATATTTTATTACATATGTAAATTAATAATGTATAATAAAACTATTGTAATAAACTATATTATGAAAAAATAAAATAAAACCAACCATCAAGACCATGTACGCAGATGATTAAATGCAAGCTTTCACTATTAACCGATCTACGCTCATCTCGATAAAAATATGGCAAAGTAGAAGCTAATGATGGAAAGTCACTAAAAAAAAAAAAGAAACTTGCATATTAAATATAAATAAAATAATAAAAATGCAAAATTTACATTAAATTGAAGCTTTAAGAAAGGAATTAAACATTTTAATTTTATCTACGTTTATTTATTTCCAACAATATAGCATGCACATCATAATCAAGTGACTCACTAAATATAACCAAAATGCATATATAACTAGAATCATCCTGAACATAAAATAAAGAATGATATAAAGTAAAGTAAGTATTCTGAGCATAAGATAACTAGTGGCATAAAGTAAAATAAGTATGCTATTTAATCTAAAAAAAGAGTAGATATAAGCTATGATTACAATTCCACTGTTAATGAAAAAAAAAAGAGAGAGACCAAACTAAGATTTTATAATACATAAATTCAGGAAAGAAATCAAACATTTTGAAAAAAAATCCAATAATTTTAAATGTTAATTTTCATTAAATAATCTTATATTCATTAAAGTGTTAAATTTATGTTTTCAACAAGAAACAACAATAAAACAATCACCGGTCTTGAAATGAAAATATATAGTGTATAGTCTGAAATTAAAACCGATGATTATCTAATCATAAACATTTAAGTAAAGACAGACCTATTAATCTAATTAAATGTGTAATTATGTTATAAATACATACAGATAAGTAGCAATGATTTGTTTTAGGCTCTACACAGATATAAAAATAAAATTTTAACAGTATGCAGAATGTGTATAGATATTAAAATTACTAGTTATTGTTACTATTTAAGATTTACATATATTTATTTACAATATCCTAGAAACTTTAAAGACATGGAAGTATAAAATGAGAAACAGATAAGTATATTGCTGAATTATCAATACAAGACTTCTCAGTCCAATAAAATGATTAATTTGGTTAAGATTGGGAATCAAAAGCATATTTATTATATTATTGTAAACTTAGTTTTCTGTTTCAAATTTTATTTTTCTTCTAATGACATAAAACCAGAAAGCATCACATTACTACCCATCACTTCCAAGTTTCTTCCCAATATCTTAAAGAAATTAATTCTATTTATTCTACTCTATGTTCTTATCTATTGTAAGCTTGAGTAACCAAATTACATATTGGAGTAATAAATTTGCTTTGCTGCATGTAGATTTATTAAAAATAGATTTTTTTCTTTATCCGCAGTTTATTTTTTTATATCTAAATTTATAGTAAATATTCAAATGTCTACTAATGCAAACAGTTAAACTAATAATGTTTTATGTATATGACTCAATACTCAATTTTTCTCTCCTGGATTTACTATTGTGATAAAAGTATAAAATTTACTGAATGAACATGAAGTTTATTTAGTAAATAAATTTTTAAACAAATAATAATAAATAAAAATAATGATAAAACTTGTTATTAAAAAAAAGTTTGCATTTCTTTTAGCCCACAATTCTTATATTATTTCTCAGCATATCATTTTCAAAATTAGAATATTTGTTTCAACACTGCAACAACTTTTAAAAATCTTCTGTAAAGAAATACTTAAGTCTTATGGAATTAATGGATTAAGATTAATTAGAATGGCAAAAGTATCAATCATCCCTATTCTTCTCCATAAGGTATATAGCAAGAGTAGGCAAATTTTTCAGCAATAAGAGCCATATGTAATACCTTTTACACATTTTCAAGAATTACAGCAATCACTTTTCATTAACCAAATATGATAATAAAATCAATAGTAACAACCCTTTTAACTAGTAAGCATTTAAAAGCTAAAAATTTGAGGTTGCAATCTTGTTTTTACTTATCAGCTGTGTCCACGGGGAGATGAACTCAGTTGTGGAGGGCAACAAGAAATCGACACACACATACGTTTGGGTTAACAAAAAATCAATCTCTAGAATTAGTCATATCAGTCTCTTCGTTGCCATGACAACGTTCATGTGTTTTTCCGACGATGCAAATACCGGATAATTACAGTTGTGTGCCTTCAGGCTAATTACGTCATAGCAAGGTAAATACTGGATTACCTAGGTGGTTTGATTATATATCCGCAAATTTATTTCAGTTTGCTGAGGCATTTGATTAACAACAATAATAATAAATAAATAATGTTATTAACAAAGTAATTCTCCCGTTTACAAGTAGGGGGTTTATATAAAATTATTAACTGTGTTGAAAAATAACATTAATCTACACACCATTACTAATTTCACAAATTCATTTAATTTTAAAGAGTTTCTTACTCGCCTACAAACTCAGTGCAATGAGCAAGTATTTTTTCTTTCAAGACTAGTTTACGTACAGCAAATGTTTTCCTCTTTGCTGTTGACTGACACTTTTGACTGCCTATTACAAATTACAACTTCGGTAACAAATAGACTGAAATGCACTTAACTGACTGTGCATCAAGAATCTCGATTTCTTTATATAAACTATGCTAATTTAATAATTTATTTGAAGTTTGTGGTTTTTTTGAAAAAATTTTTTTTTTTGGGGGGGATAAAAAAATACAACAATTAAAATATTTATTTACACAATATAAATATTTGCACTGCTCAGTATACTTCCCAACACACTCCAGAAAATAATCTCTAAATCTGACCAGCTTCCTTTTTTTTTAATTCGTGGGGGAGGAGTATCGATGTTTACATCAGTTGATTTTTCAGATCCTAGTAATTGTTCATATTGACCTGACTCATCTCTATCCTAATCTTGTTCTATAGACAATATATCATTCTGCTCAATAGATGACAAATTTTCCAAGTTCATCATTTTTCAACAATTCCCATTGAGGATTGGCTGCTACAGGTCTGTTATCAATCACAATCAACATATCAGAAAACCACTGGTGTAAATCATTAATGTCTTCTGATGTGTAATCCATTCTCAAGTTTTATTACTCCTATGTTTTCAGATACTTTATGAATTATAATTCCAGGTATCCATTTCTTTTTTATTACATCTTGAACCCACATGGTTTCACTGACTCTAAATTTCACAAAATTTCATGGTGCTTGCCTTTGCTAAAATTTCTTCCGATATCTTTTTTACTACCAAAAGTTTAGATAAATGAAAGTATTTTATAATTTAACACACTATGAATAAAATGCTAATAGAACATGATTTTGATCAAAGCTTCATCCATATTAGTATCTTTTACTTTTTTCACTGCAGACTTCAAACTTTGGATTGCTTTTTCCACAAGTCCATTTGAGATGGTGATATGTTGGGTACACACTTGATAAATGCCTATAGCAGTTAAATAAGATTTCAAAATCTGTAGAAGTAAATTCAGTCCTATTACTGGATACTAAGATATCAGGACATCCATGAATGGCAAACACTTCCTGTAAAACTTTTATTGTACATTTCGTACTCGTATTTTTCACGAGTTTATACTTGACCCATTTACTAAATGAATCAATGATTACCCATATTAAATGTGTATTTATAGGTCCAGCATAATCTATATGGACACGCTTTTCTGGTTTCTTAGCTTCTATTCTTAGTTTATGTCTTCTTCAGTAAATCAGTCACAGAATGTCAATACTAGCAGGTTTTCACCATTAGTTTAATGTTGGTACTTATTTGAGGCCACCACATGTATGAAAGTGTGAGTATCTTCATCCATTTACCACTTGGATGCCCTTTGTATAGTAATTTTAGTACTTGTTTCCATCTTTCCACTGGCATGAGTAATCGATCAATCATCAGGATATAGACATTACAAATAGACAAACTTTGATGAGCATTTAAAATCGCCATAGTAGCAGAACTTGGCCAACTTTTTGGCCATCCTTCATGGATCCAAGACTTCAGCTTAGTATATCCAGGATTTCTGTTAGTCTATTCAGTAACTTTAGCACTATTTAAATTTCCAATAATCTTTATTGCTTCTAATTAGTACTTCTGTAAACTTCTGTTGAACTAAACATGATGCATTATCTCTTTTTCTGGCTTGTAAATTAATTCATAATTATAGGCAGCTAAAATGTTAATCTATCTCAAAAGCCTCTGGCTTGCATAATCAGGTTTTTCTGTTCTTTCCAAAAATTCCAAGCAATGAAACAATGATCCATACATTCAGTATCCATATATATATATATATATATTGATGGAATTTTTGATTGCAAATATTATAGCCAGGGTTTCCTGATCTAGCTATGTTTTTTTCAGATGAAGATAATGTTCTGGAAGCATATGCAATCGGACATTTGCCTTCATCATCATGATGTGAGATTACAGCTCTTATTCCAAAATCTAAAGCATCAATAGTAATCATTACTTCCGGATCATTTCTATAATGTACTAAGAATTTTCTGACATTAATAAATCCTTACTTTTTTTAAATGCAATTTTTTGCTCTTCATTCCACTTCCAGCATTGTCTCTTATGCAATAAATCATACAATGGTATTAACATGTGTGATTTATTCTGTAAGAAACTTTTGTAGAAATTTAACAGTCTGAAAAAAACTAAAAAGTCTTTCACATTCTTAGGAGTAGCGGCTTCTTTCACAGCCTTCTCTCAGGATTTGGGTGCTTTCCAGCCCTGTTTATCACATATCCCAAGATTTTAATTTCTGGGGTTGACCAAATACATTTTCCGGTGTTTGCTCTAGCTCCAACTTGATTTGACTTTGAGCACACTTCCATTACATGCTTTTCCAGTTTTTCAGACTGGGCAGAAATGAGTATTTACTCTGCCCACATTCTGCACTAACTATCCATCTTTGCCTGAAATATGTTTGAGCCACTGTTATTCCATAAGGCAGTTTATTGCATTTAAACAAACCAATTTGAGTACATAACGTTAACAATTCTGTGGTTTTTCGATGACTGGTATCTGATGAAATACAGACTTTAAATCTATGAAGAATGAGGCATTCTGTAAAGATGCTAATACCTCATGTATGCCTGATAAGGGATAAGCACTCTCATTTACATATTTGTTTACCATAACCGTATAATCTTCACAAAGATGAATAGCCCCATCCAACTTCATGATCACGACCACAGGGATAGCCCACGATGAGTCTTCTACAGGTGATAACATCCTTTTTTACCATATTTCTTATTGTCTCTTCAACTTTTGACTTGAGAGCATAGGGAATTTACGTGGTTTACATACTATAGATTGCACTACTTTAGATAATTCTATCTCTACAGGTCTCATTTTCGATACAGCTATTTCTTGTTTAAACAGTTGAGAAACTTTATCGAACTTCAGTTTCTAATTTAACCTTCTTAATAACTTTCAGAGATTTCTAGCAGATGGAATGACTAATGGCTCTTTTCACTATAAACAGAGGTAAAAAATTTTAATTTCTGATTTAGCTTCACAGGGACAGAAACTTTTCTGCACATCTGTATTCTATTTCTATTTGTGGCCACCACCTTTGTCTTAACCAATGTCATTTTCTGTTTGGTTTTAGCATTTATTCTGTTCCAATTTCATTTTTTGCTTGATTTTAGCATTTATTCTGTTCCAGTCCTTCAATGATAAAGTTGATAATCCAGCACCGCTATCAACTTCCATAGTGACTTTCATTTCACAAATGGTTAGAATCAATGTAATTTGACCATTGTTTGAATCATCAAATGATTTTATCTCTAACTTTTTACAAGGTCCCCCCTCCCCAATTTAAAGTCAAAGTGTTGCTTATCTACATTCTTTTTTCTGCAAACTCGTGCTAAATGTTATTTAATGCCACAAATATGGAATTTTTTCTGATTTATATTTGCATGTTTTTAAAGACCCCCCAATTCTGTAGCAATAGCATGTTAATTCATTTCTTATGAATTTCTTAAGTAAATTCATCCATGTTAGCCTTATATACACTTATGGTATTACTTATTCCTTTGTTACTGTTTGAAATTCAAACACATTAATCATCGTTAGCTTGTGAGCTATACATTTAGTAATAGCCATTGTATAAGTAAATATCCACTTCACTTAGTAATGTTTTCCTAAGATTGTGGTTGAACATGCCATATAAAATTGATCCAGGAGTAAGTCATCTAAATCCATCATAAATTTACAATATCTAGCACAAGTACACAATGCCAGATTGTAATCTTGTTAACACTCTCAAGGTACTTGTTTTCTCATTCAAAAGTACAAACAAGCTATCCTTTTTGTTACTACTGGCTGAAAATATGTAGTAAGATTTTCTACTAATTCAATGTAAGGCACATCTGGAATCTTGGAATCACATAATTGTTTGGCAATTTCACTACCTGCAAAAGACAATAGTGTTGAGACTTTCAGCTTATCATCCTCAATTTTACTGAGCCTCATATAACGATCTATGTGTTCCACATATATATAACGATCTATGTGTTCCACATATATGTCACACTGAGAAGTTACTGATGTTGAATTCTTGTAATTTATAAGTGGGAACTGCCTTTTTTCTTCCTTTCAACACAATATTATTTTTCTTAAAACTAATGACTGCACCTTCTATCAATCTGGAGACTGTACCATCTGGTGTGTTCACAGGTGATAAACTCAGCCGTGGAGGGCAACAAGAAATTGACACACACACATTTGATAATATCTTGGCAAATTTATTTCTGTTTGCTGAGGCATTCAATTAGCAATAATATAATAATAATAAATACATAATGTCATTAACAAACTAATTCTCCCGTTTACAAATAGGGAGTTTATATGAAATTATTAAGTGTGATCAAAAATAATGTTAATTACCACTGCTAATTTCATAGTTCATTTAATTTTAAAGAGTTTCATATTCATCTAAATACAAGTCTATAAGAAACAAATATCCATTAGAACTGCAATGGTAAACACTTTACTGAATACCATCTTTGTTCAACCTCAAGTATTTTTTCTTTCAAGAATAGTTTACATTTGGCAGCCATTTTCTTCTTTGCTGTTGACTGACAGCTTTTGATTGTGTATTACAGTTCACAACTTCAGTATCAAATTGACTAAAATGCACTTGCTTGATTGCATGTCAAGAATCTCAAACTCTTTATATAAACTATTGAAATGTATATAATTTATTTGACAGTTCATTTATACATTTTTTCTAGAGTAATTTCTGGAAGGGGGGAGGTAAACAACCACAATATTGTCAATGCAACATACAGAACTTAATTAAAACTTTATTTATACAATATAAATATTAGCACCACAGTATATTATCTTTAAAGCATTTTTAAATAAAATATTCTAATATTGATACATAGTATGCTACTTCAGATTACTAATATAAAATTAGAATAGTATAAAAACCATTATTCATATTGTCTTAGGAGCCATAGTTTGCACACCAATGGTCTAATGGGTGTATACTCCATCCACTCTTGATACCATTTTTAAATAAAAAGTCATTATTGACATAAATAAATTTATGTTACTCTATTTATGTTACTAGAGTTAAAAAAATTATTTTTGAATAATCCTCACACATGAATATATCACCTAGTAATAATAACATATTACTTTTTAGCAGACTAAGAAATATTTTTTATGTTTTAAATTATTATATTATAATGAATTTCCTTTGTTTTATTTTTATATTTGCTTCATTCTAATTTATAGGTAAGATCATTTGACAATTTCATTAAATATAAACTTTGTTGCATAAAAGATTTTTTATAAATAAAATCTATTAAAATTTTAAAAGTAAAACCTGTTTAATATAAGTAGGATTTAAGCATATTCTCATTTGTGGTTAGTAATGTTGGGACTTGGCACAACTGATGAAAGGATTCCCTTGAATCTGTCCTGTGAAATTGCATGATCACAGTTCACAATTTGATTATTATACAACATTTTATATATTAGTTAATGAGCTAATAGATGATGCTTATATGCTATCATTCATAAGGATTAAAAATATTTGATTTCTAACATATGAGCATATGCTTTACAAAATAGGCCCCCCCCCTTCTTTTCTTTATTTTATTTAGTTGAGTGCATCTTCAATCGTGAGCACTATAATCATACTCGTTAGTTTCATAACATTGGTACTTTATTTATAATCCATTTTGATTAATCATGTTATTTAAATCAGTTCATTTAAATAATCCATCTGTGTGATAATTGAACATCATATTCTCTTTTACTAATTATGTTTTTGTGGGTGGTTAAGAACCAGACTATAATCATGTTCCTCTTTCATGGTCCAGAACATGAATTTATATTCGAGGCCATCTTTGACATGCTTATATAAATATTTATGATTCTGGTTCATCCTACAAAACTCCAGCAAACCTCAATAGACTGATAAATAATTCAAAATATAGATTGCCAAATAAAGAAACATCACAGATAGTATATGAAACAGTCTAGATTGCACTGCCATATATTATGGTGAATTAAGGACCAAGATCACAACCAGAATAGCACAGTATAAATATTTATATAGCCCAGCATATAAGTCCATACCACAAGAAAGAATGTGGTTATAGCTTCAATCCACAATTTTTCAACTTGATATGTATAGAACATGATGATCAAAAAAGGAAAGTAAAAGAAGCCTGGTTCACAGCCAACCCAAAAACATGATAAGTAAAAAAAACAGTGTTCAATTTACACACAGATGCAATATTTAAATGAACTAATTTACATAATATAAATAATCAATGTAGATTATAAATAAACCAATAATGCTACTAAACTAGAGTGTATGATTATGGTGCTTGTCAACAAAAGTGCATTTAGCTAAATAAAATGAAGGAGGGAGAGGGGGAGACTGCTTAGCAAAGCATACCAATATGTATGCAAAAGAATCAGATATATAACAAAAGGAAAGATAATATTAATTTTTAAGAAAATAAGGAATGTGTTAATATGATATAATCATTATTTTCATTGCACAAAGACAGATAAACAATCAATCAGGCAAGAAGTAGGTCAAAAACTTGAATACGGCTGCCATCTCCTATCACAATTCAATTTAGCATTTCCCCAAAGATTTCTGATGATAGTATTTTAGTTGTACTTATATAATGGATCATTTCCATCATCTAATATAAAGGCACTGAATGTCTTTAGAAAAATTACTTTATTTAAATTTTCAAAGGTTAGTATACATATAACATTTCGAGAGGTATTATTCTCCTCTCTTCTTCAAGTGTTCTGGCCAGACCAAGGTATTGCCTTTGGCAGGATTGCTCAGTTGATTAGAGCTTTACCTTAAAATTCAATATTCAAGAATCTAAGGGTTTGGATTCGATTCCCATCCTAGTACTATCACTACTCTGTTGAGGAGAGGGAAATAATACCTCTCAAAATGTGTGTATACTAACATGTGTACTTTTACTAACAGTTGAATGTATTTTGAAGATTTAAATAAAGTTAACTTTTTCTAAAGATATTCAATACTTTATATTAGATGGTAGAAATATATAAATACAATAATATTATAAACTTTAGGGAGTGCTTTTCATCATTAATATCATGTGCATAGTTGTAAGTTTTACAGATTTAAAACAATTTGAAATATGGAAGTTTCAAATAATAAAAAAAACAATTCATTTTTTAAGTGTTGTTTTCACATAGCTGGATGATTTTCACAAAATACTTTTACTGACTTCTACTACTCAGCCAATCTAATGCCAGCACACTAACCATGGTTGTGTAATTGGAAATAAATTTCAATTTACCATTTTCCCAATAAATTTATCAATGAATAGCAATGTTAATATATGCAAACTTATTTTCCAAATGCTGTTACTCATGGCAGATTAAATCATGTGCTTCCTGGTAGTTTACAAACACTACTAATTTATGATAAAAATAAATTAAACAATCTAATTGACAGTTGTCGTTTTGAAAAATAATATATGTTTAACAAACAACTTAATGAAATCACTTTCATTAAGAGTAATAATTCACATTATTACAGATCCTCCTCTTCTAAGCATGATTAAAAATAATAAATAAATGATTGGAATTAAAATATCTGGCATGAAGATATTTTGTCCTATCAGTCTTAGACTGCAATAGATCATTGGGAATGACACAAATATATCAACTCAATCTTCAAAAAGTCCAGTGAATCATTTTCATTTGAGGCAATATATGCTAGTCAGATCTGGACCAGAAAGAAGAATGCCAACACTTTTTATTCATCAAGCTTAGGTTTTTGACAAACCAAGTACAATGGAATGGTCATGTCAAAAAATTAAGAAAAAGGGAAACAGCAATACTAAAGCAGGAAATATTGTCAGCAGACAAAGAAAGATTGAAAGGATTGTTTTTTTTGCTACTATACTTGTCAAGAGTAAGATTCTATTAAGTAACTTAAAAGTTAATATTAATACATATTTGTGTAAAAGAATCAATAAAATTCACCTACATTTTAAAATAAGAAGGCACCTAGAGGATACAAAGAAAACCATTATCTGAAAATTAGTTACTTGTGATTAAGTTTGATAAACAAAGAATGATGAGTACAGTTAAAAGTCTCCCAAATAAGAATAACAGAATTAGACACCTGTAGAATCTTTTGTCTGAGCAATGTTTTAATATTGCCTATGCATCTTTTGATTTCACAGAAGCAACGTAACGCTTTGTCTTGAATTGTGTTCTTGCATTAATACCTCTATAATACAGGATTGTGTTATCCAATATTGTTCTTTCTGCCAATATATACATTACTACAATGGATGTTTATGTAATTATTTTTTTCTTCTACTGATTCTCTGAATGTTGTAAATATTTGCACCCTCCCTGTCACAAAGATTATCAAATGGGAATTGAGCCCCATTTCCTTTTTTACATTATTCTTCGTATATGGTTAGAATTTCATTTGTGAATAATTAGTGTAATGACTTAATATCATGATCATTATCATTTAGTATGGCCCAATAAAGAGAGATTCCAATAATTGTGAATTATATGTTTATCAATACGATCATCAGATATGTTCTCGTATGCTTCAGAAATCACCTAACATATTTGGGTCACATCAATATAAAGATTCAGTGAATAAAGGTAGTTCAGCATTATTAAGACAATTTCTGTTTCTGGAGTGGTTAAAGCCTTTCCAAGATATTCATGAGTTTTGTGAACATGTGACCACATGCATTCAAGATTTGGCAGCATTACTACTAGTAAATAATTCAATTTCCAAACTTTAAAAACTTAATATAATTTAAGCTGAAGCTATGTTAGACTCTAGCAGCAAACTTATGTGGCTTATGACCACAATAAAATTATTATAATTGATATTTGGCAATGAAGATTTATTCTTTGGACCAATTCTAACATACAGCTAATTAAATCATTAAAAAATTTCAGGAATCCAGATTATAATGTAGCTTAACCATAAATAGCACAATTCAAAACTAATTTAAAAACTGAATTGAACTAAATAGAAAGCTTTTTTTAACCATAAATTTTTGAGAAAAAATTAAAAGCATAGAAAGATTACCCAAAGTTTTTAATATTATAGTTTCACAATGAAAATTAATTACCTGTGATAAGTTTTCCTTAAAATTAACTTATTTTCAGTAAAATCACCTGAAAATAAAATTTATTAAGAGCTTCAAAACAATCTGAACTGCTACTAAATTCCAAAAAATTTGAAAATTTTGAAATATGTAATCATTATGCTATCCAGTAATTCCAAAGGAAAAACACTAAAAGCAAATTAAACCCTTAATAACTGATAAAACAACAACATTAATTTAAAAAGTAGGAAATGTTATTTATGAACAATTTCAACTACCTTATTTATGAACAATTTCAACTACCATCACCTCATTTTCTCCTCTCTCCCTTTTTTTTTTCAAGCTTTATATATTCTGTACTGAAAAATTTTAAAATAAATATTCTACAAATAATATTTAAAAATCAATAATTACTAGTAAAAATAAATGATGACCCTATCATGAATGCTAGCTAAACATTGAGGAAATCCTTTTTTTTTTCATTTCCTTTATTAAATTAATATATTAATATATGTGTGATTATCGATCTATGAACACAGTTTTCAGTTCTTCCATGTGTTGTTGCTTGTTATTATTATCATAATATTGCCATTTTGTCTGGATTTCATTTGCTGTCATCTGGATAATATAAATGTTTCAGAAGATGCTGATGAGATTTCAGATGAAATATAGATGTTAAAATAATAATAAACAGTTGTAGACACAAAAGAACCCATAAGTGTACTGGCTTATTTTACTCACAGAGACATTTCAGCATTTATATATATGTTCAATATTTATTGAAATGAATGAAAGCATATATATATATATATATAATTAAATACATATAAAAGAATCCAAAAAATTCATATTTTTCATCCACAAAAAGCATTTTCACACATCCACAAATATATATGCAATCTTTATTCATGGAAATGAACAAAAAAGTAATTGTATGCAATAAATTATGAAATTTACATCATAAATAATACTCATTAGTACAATTTACAAACAAACAATTATGTAAGTATTCAATGGAAACTTTCATATATGATCAATTCATATATCGATTTTGATATAGTGTGTTTACATTTTTACAGAATTTCAAAGAGTGTATATAACTTATTTGATGGATAAATTCCTATAAGATATCTAAATATATATTTATCATTCATGCATTTATACAATGGCATATGATATTCTATAAATTTTTAATAATACTTCCATAATTCATATTATTTAAATTTTACACATAATGTTTAATGATGGATATCTCTATATATAATAAGTATGATATAAGTTATAATTATTTTTCTAAAAATTATGAATTGCAATGTTCCATTGAATTAATACACAAACAGTTGATGTGTTTTAAATCATCTAAAAAAATCAAATTTGTGAAAATATATAAATAAAAATCAAATTTATGTGGAAAATATATAAATAAGAAACTTGTTTTGATGAATATTAAACTGAAATAGAATATAATTTATTGTAACTGCTAAAGAATAATTAGTAAATATTCTATGAATCATCATTATCAATAAAACATCAAAGTAAAAAATATGTAATTGCTACAATTGCTTCACCTTAGAATGATAAATAAATAATACATCTGGTTGACAAGTAATTTTCCTTTTTTATTTCAAAGTAGCAATTGCGATTTAGATTAACAATCACCACTAACTTTAAAAAAAAAAAAAACCATTAATTTTATTATATAATATGGCACATTCTTTAATCATTAAATTCCATTAAAAATTATAATGACCATTACTAAAAGAACACAAAGCAAAATTTTCTTTTTTGATTATAAAAATACAGTACAGTACAACTATAAAAATAATTATTTAATGTAAATGTGTATCTAATAGATATTAAAACTAATAGTTGACATTTAACATTTTGTTTAAGTTTCCAGAGGCTTATGATACTTTAAAAATATTGGAAGTATTCAATTTAATATGTATTATACATACATATCAAAGAAAGAGAAGATTCAGTGAAAATATGTTTGAATGTTCTCATTCAAATAATATAACTTGGAATATTTAATGAAACTGGATTTACTTTTCATAATTTATCAAGAAAGTGCATACAAAATGACATTAACAGCAGACCATTTAATGCAAATTTCATAATTTCTTAGTTATCATTATTAAACTGTATTTCTTTTTTACAATGTAACTGAAATTTTAGAAATTTAAAACTTAATTGGGTTACTTTTAAATTTTTAGAAGACTCTGTGTGCTACTTAGAACTCACTATAGGTAAATAGATAGGAGAGTGACAAAATGCAATTTTGGATTAATCAAAGGAGTCACAGTGATCACTATATATATACTTGCACATTTTCATCAAAAATGGATTTAAATTTTTTTCTAGATTTGCATTAGCAGTGCTATGAATATGAGACCATAAATAGGTTTAGAAAGTGCTAAGCTTTATCTAAAACACATAAATTCTAAGCTTTTCTTCACAGTGTTGAAGCGTTTGAAAGTCAATTTTTTATATATACAATATAAGCAAAAAAAGACCTATTTATAAATAATATACAGATGCAGATATTTTGTTAGAAAGAACAACTAATGAGAAAAAAATGTAAACAACTAAAAAAAAACTATATACATTTGTCTATAGAAACCTTTTTATTTTAAAATGTCTGTTAATCCAAATTTTTTCTTTACTATAATGAGAATTAGATTTCCAAACTAAACATTCTGACCATGCAATTTTCAGAAAAGATCAAATCAATAGTGCAGTAATGTTAAATTTTGATATTTTCTTAAGCTTTATGAAAATATATTTACAAAAATGTAATTTTCGGCTAAGCTAATATATATGTGTTAGCCTCTCTATCTAAAGTGAGATGATAGTATCTAATATAAAAGATCACATTAAATAATAGTTTGCCATTGCTTGTCATATCCTAAATATTTTTTGAGTATCCCAATTTTTAAATATACATCATAAAGAAATCCTTCATGTCACTAAGATGCATTTATATATAAAATGATAAAATTTATCAAATAGTACCCAACAGATTAAATCCAGTTACAATTAGTCTACAAAAGTAGCTTCAGAGTAATATTGGACTACATCTGATTTTTTTTTTATATGAAAAATATATTTATAATATTTCTAAATACATATATACATACATTAAAAAAAAGTAGAGCTTATATTAAACCTTTAAAAAATTTCTGCTAACAGGCCACTGGATATTCATAACAAGCAAAAAAAAAAAAAAAGCACACTTTAAATATTAATTCATAATACATTCGATAGCATGCTATGATTAAGTGGCATTTCTCAATTAGAGGTTCTTAATAATAACCTACACAAATACGAATCGAATATCCTTAATAAGTTTCGTTTAGATTCAAAAATAAATATGTAATTTAAATTTTCATTCCTACCAAAAATCTAAAATTCCAACTATAAAAGATAGACTTTTTGAATGATTAGACGTAATTAATGTAACATGTATATATATAACTGAACGCAAACTTAGTAAAAATTATAATAAATAATAGAAGATAATTATTACTTTTTTTTCTTTACAACTTAGAACCATGAAAGAATACAGGTTTGCAGGATCCATATTTTTCGTGTAAACACATGCACTCGATGCCAACCTTCATAAAATTGTAATGATTAAACTTTATACAAATATTCGTGAGCCATATCTTCAAAGCATAACAGATGTTGTTACTAGACATTCTCTAATTATGTAATATTAAACACTCCTCAAAGAAAGATGAAAATATTCTAGATCTCATAAATAATCTTACTGTAAAAAAATAATCAAATGGTTAGTTGCTTGGAGATTTTGTGATATTCAAGCACTGAAAATGACAGTTGAATTTCAACTCAAAAAAAAATCGTAGCTTTTAATTCATCACTCTACTACTATGCCAAATTGTACAGGGCAAAATTTGCTCCACCCAGAGACATGAATCGTGGAATGTTAAGTTGATTTGGTGTAAATGTTAATATAAAATTTAGTAACATGCAATTACTAGTAATTAAAATAAACTAATGAAACATTGTCATTTATAAATATTTCAATATTTAGAATAATAATTTCTAATAGTGTGTTATATTTACATGCATACATATACAGGGCCAAACAAAAGTGTATATATTTTACAAAATTAGCCTGAAGAAAAAAAAAAACCCTATTAAATATATAGTTTGAGTATCCACATTTTGCAGGCATAGAAATGAACTCTTATAAACAATACTCTATAAAACATTATGCATGAAATTTCCAATTACCTTGCAATAATTATCATTTTTTTAAAGCTTTAAAAAAAGTTTGGCAATTTTTTTATAATGTTATAATTAGAAAGGAAAAGGCTAATTTTGTATGGAAATTTGTTTGGATTTTGATAAACAGAATTTATTTTTTAAAAAATATAGCTTGTGTAGACAGCTTTCTAAAACAACAGAATCATTTTCATCATCCAGGCAATCTATTTATAACTCTATAAACTTCCTTTCTTTGACTATGTATGTACGCAATTAATAATATTTATTCACTTCTGATTAAAAGATTAGATTTATTTCAGTTAAACAATAATTAGCTGAGCAATGCTTTCAACCCAGAAGGTCATATTCATAGCGCTCAAACTTATCGAGTGAGATTAATTAAGAGAAAAGCGCAAATTTAATAACTGACAGTTATTATGTAAATTTGTTGATTTACATATTCCACTTTCAGAATAAAGCAATATATGAGTCTTTTTTCTTTATTGCACAGGTGTTGTTGGCAATGAACCATGTCTTTTTAAATTATCTTTTATGATTGTTGCATTCTGCACACACTACTTTAATATTGCTTGAATCAAAACAATGGCCTGATTCCATTTCATGCTCCAGAAACACAGACTTCACATTGGGATCTTTCTTTGCACGGTTGTTATTGTTTAACTGAAATAAATTTAATCTTTTCTTCAGAAGCAAATTAACATTATTAATAAAATCTATTTAGGTTTATAAAGGTTCCCCTCCCCCCCTTTTTTTTAAAAAAAAATAACTTTTTAAAACTTCTTCTTTGGACCATTCCGTATGTGTCTGCATGTATATATATATTACCATAATTTTAAATCTTAATGTATCAAAAATAATTTCTTTCAAAACATTAAATGAGCAGAAAGTGCTTCTGTTAAATTATTTTTCAAGGTATCTAAATTGGGAGTAGTGATTTTAATTAATCTAATTAGGACATATTCTTTAGCACTGTAAAAACAATACACTGTTTTTGTTATGTGTCATCTCTTTAGGTTTAAAAATATTGTACTAACAAGGCTTTATTGGTTCAGGCATATTTTAAAACTTAAATTTGTAAACTAGTATATACAATTTATTATTTTATAAAAAATAGTTGCAAAAAATAAACAATTTTTCAGTTAATGCATCTATCTAAATGATATTAAGAACATCTATATGAGAGATGCCTAGACTTTTAATGTTTTATAATATATATACTGCAAAAAAAAAAAAAAGAAAGTCTTAATTGAAAATCAATGCACTAGTAAAATGAGTAATAAAATTTCCAAAATTCAAAATTTAAAAAAAAATTAAAAATGAAACTGAATCTAGACTACAATTACAAAATCAAACTTCCATCTGACCTCCACTTCATGTTTACTGGGTCCAGAGAAGGAGAGTGGTCAGTATAGTCCTTGCTAAAGAAAAAGAAAAAATGACCAACTCAAGACCAGAAAAAAAATTAAAACAATACACAAAATGAGTACAAATGATGGCACAAACAAGTGAGGTGAAAACAAATTAAAAGTAATTATTTTCCTTCTCAAAAAATATACAATTAAAAATCAAAATGAAAAAAAAACAAAACAAAAAAACACACATATAAAGACATATTTGTAAAAGTGATGAAAAATGCTCAAAAATAAAAGTTTCAATTTCATGCAATTGTTAAATAAATATTTTACTTATGGTAATCTAAACATACATACAAATATCTATATACATAAGCACAAACATAGAATATCTAATTCTGTTGAAAAACTACAGCACTATCATAGTAGGTTTATTGAGCACATGCCATACAAACATCTTAAAAATGAAGAACCATTTTAGAAATATGGAGCTAAATGAAAAAATAAAGTCTGTTTATTTTTTTGAAGCAAACGATATTTTGCAAACAAATAAATTTATAAGAGATTAATAGGTACAAAGTTGTTTGAGACAGTTGATATGTTGAATGATCCTCAATATGGCTATTTTAACCTCAGCATGAAAGAAACATATTTAAGACTGAATAATCTTAGAAGGGATGCTTTTACAAGAAAGAAACATATTTAAGACTGAATAGTCTTAGAAAGGATGCTTTTACAAATCTGAAATTCTAGTCTTCACTAGATTGAAACCAATGTTTATATAGTTATTACTAACCTACATTTTTTAACTGCATGGCATTCATTTTTACCCCACTTTCTATCTATATATTGGCATTTCGTTATATATATATACACACATATACATAAAGTGAAGGACTCTTAAAATAGAACATTACATCTTTTTGTGAAGCAACAACGAAGGAGAAGATATTCCTTATTAAGTGAATCAGTTTCTCGTTGTCAAGAAGTTTTTATGGTTGTCATTTTTTGCTTTCCACATTTAAGAGTATTCAAAATATCTACATATTGAAGAATATTTCGATGTTATCAGTTAGCTACTTAAACAAAAGCATATGCTTATTTAGAAATTCTCAGGTGCCTAAAAAGTTCTTTTCAGACTCAAAATAATAAGCAAAGAATTACCTTTTAGATTCAAACCCAGATTGTTTATGGTAGGCAGAGGAATACATACACACGCATATATATATGAAGTTCTTTTAAAAAATAAACCCATATTGTTTATGATAGGGGGAAATTACACAATACATACATGCACACACACACACAAAAAAAATCAGAGTGGGAATCTGTGCGATTTGATGGGCAGTAAATATATGTCATTTAAATAGAAATGACTTTTAGATAGGCAAAATTGAATGGTGATAGACATTTTGATATTGATAATATAAAGTCAGATGCATCTTGTAATCGTAGGCTTTTGGTTTATTCTAATAATTATATGTATAATAATATTACTGATATCTCTTTTCTCCACGATCTATTTTTTTAATATTAAGTAGGTCAAAATACAAAAATAAAATAAAATACAGTGCTAAAAAATGTCTCGACTCTTACAATCTGTTCTGGCTATTAGCATTTATTTAAGTAGGGCACCATTAGTCAATCACCCAGAAATTTTATTAAAACTAATGACCTAAAAACTCTAAATGTTTTAAGCTTTATATTTAATTTTACCCGTGAGTTGCAGAAAAATTGTTGGGGGTTATGAAAATTTTGACATTCTCATATTGGAGAATAAATTTTAAATTGAAAAAACAAAAACCTAAACACAAAAATTACATCAAAACTGCTCAACTCATTAATGTGTCTGCCCATTTTAGTATTTAAACACTTTCTCCTTCATATTCCAATCTATGTATGGCATTTTGCTTATATTTCTCTAATTTCTCTTGTGCACTCTCATCATTCTAGTATCCTCGCATTTTGCTTATATTTCTCTAATTTCTCTTGTGCACTCTCATCATTATAGTATCCTCCTAAAGATATGTGGTACTATGTGCTTGAATGTACACACTTTCTAAAACAGCCTAAAAAAATTGTAATTGCTACAAATCAACAGATCTACTAAGAACCAAATATTATTATACATTTTTTGTTAATATGCAGTTTTTTCAAATATCTTAAATCTTACATACTGAAATATGATATAAAGATATATATTTGTATGTGGTAAAACGACTTAATGAGTCCCATAAAATAGTTCACTTTAATAATTATTTGATATGAGGATAGTAAATGCCTGATAAAGTATCATACATTTTACTATAGTTTCTTGAACTGTAACACTAATGATATCAATTCCAATCTCCATTAACATTAAAAAATAAACTGAAAAAAAAAATAGATATCACATCTAAGTAAAAGTCAAGATACTAGATAGCAGTGTAATTATTACTCTCCCTAAACATGTTTCAGATTACTCAACTTCATTCTGATAGCAGATACTATTCAATTTCATTCTCTCTCTATAATTATCTGTTTTAGCCAGCTTCTTCTTTTTTAAATACTTTTCCCATTTAACATCTTTTTCACTTTCTTTGTTCTTAATAGCACACTTATATTCTCTGTATAGTTTTTTTTGTCTCTTTTATACTTTTACTACTCTCACTTTCCTATTACTTTTAGTCTTCTGAATATTCAAATCTAAAACCCTATTTGCCACTTTTTCTACTTCACCACACCAGTCCTTTATATTCATCCCCAATCAACTCTTTCATGATTTCTTCAACTTTTATTTTATATTCTTCTAACTTATTCTTATCATTCATTCTCCATCTACATCTTTCACTATCCTTTTTATTATTTTTTATTATTTTCCATCACATTACTAACCATTTCTATTATAAAAAAAATTATGATCACTATTACAGACTCTCTCTCCATTATCAAACACTTTAATTTTATGTACTTTATTCATTTCCTCTTTCTCTACTAATACATAATCTATTGTGTGAAATACATTATTTCTAGACCATGTGCATTGTCCCTTATAAACATGTGACAAATTTCCAATGCTCAAAGTCTCTCTCTGACAAAAATTCATCAAAAGCTGTCCATTTTTGTTATCTATATCATCAATTTCTTCAATATGCCCATTCATATCCTCTATAACTATTATTCTCTTTCCCTTTTCTTTGAAACTCTGTATATCCTTAACTAAGCATTCATATATGCTACTGTTCTATTCCATTATAGCTTGACTAAAATTCATAATTCAATAAATAATCAAGTTATTATATTTGTATAAATCATATAAGATTAAAGCCTAATAATAGCTTAAGTATCTGTGAGTATGATTATGACAAATGTAAATAAGAAAAGAGAGAATACCCCTTTGGGTGGACTATCATGAGGATATAATGCAGACTTCACCCCTTTGGGGGACTATCATGAGGATATAATGAAGACTTCACCAGGATCAAAACACAAGATCTCCATGCTTTATTATGAATTCTTAATTCTGTTTTTCCCTTAATAAATGATATCAATTACTCTTAATAGTCGGTGTGCTTCAACATATGTCTTGACGATGTACAAAATATTTAAAACTATAACTAATAATCATTATGATACTTCTGTCCAGGTACCAGTAAGCAGAAATACACAAATGATAATGATTCCACTTAAGAATAAACAATAGATTTTAATGGCAAATACATAATATAATTTGAATGTAAAATTAAATGCTGTTTATGAAAATTCAGAATCACTCATGACATTTACTCATTAAAATAAGAAACAAGGCTTAAGTACCTTTTCAAATTCAAATTATTTTAATAGACAATTAATTAAATTGTTCAAGAAAAACAAAAAAAAAATATTCACATGATGAAAATAATTCATGGTTACAATTCTTAGAAATTTAAGACATACATAATAACATTTAGCATACTAAAATCAATGCTAAAAATTACAATAATAATCTGAGAGAAATTCCTTTATTTGTTCCTTGACACTGCACACATACAGTTTTATGGCTTAAGGAAATAATAATTTTGTTATATTAAAGTTTAATCACATATATTTAATAATATATATTTCTTGCATACCCTATCTATCTTTTTAATAAAAAATACATAACAAAATAATATTTCCTCTTCTTTTTATAATTTCTATAATTTCTTTTTATATGTTATTATTTTTATCACATGGACATAATGATAATTACAAATTAAATTACAAAATTATTTTACAAGAAAATGGCATAAAAGAACACTAAACTTTCTTTTATACTGAAATGTAAAATTATAATTCTTCAGATTATTCTTTAATCAATTAATGTTATCTTAAAGGGTTCATTGGACTAACACGTTTTTTAATGTAGACAGCAGTCATTGAAATATTTATTCCAATAAATTAACTTTTATATCTTTTATTCCTGTAATTAAAGTCAAACTATTATTTGAACATTCAATTGGTAATCTCCTCTACATTTTCACTATTCTTTTATTCCCAATGTATTTTAATTTTCTTTAGCTTATATTTTTCCTTTTGTAGTGTTGGCTGGAAAACAGTTAGTTTGGGCATTTTATTTTGACTAAGAGGTAGTGTCTGCATTTTCCCTTGTAAATATATATAATCCAGAAATAAAAGTAAATTTTATTAGCATTTCTCTTTTCCTTGAAAGATTATAAAGAGTTCATGTATGTATAATTTTCCTTTTAGTAAATTTGTTTTTCAAGAGATATCTATTCCAATACATATGGCAACTTTTCCAGGCATTTCCTTTCTAGAATGTATGATACAGGGTTTCTCTTTTTAAATTTTTTTAGGGTCTTGTTTTATTTACGACAATTACTATTAGCTATTAATAATGTGGTATGATTTGTCAGGGTTTAAAATAAGACATTACTTCACATTTTTTAGTTCTTTTCAATAAAATCTTTTTAGGAAAATATGTTCAGCTTTATATTAAGATAACCAATCTTCATATTTTAATGAGTTCTGGTTTAGCACGAAATACGTATATTGATGATTATTTATCTTTTCAACATGTGTGTGATCAGGTGAGTCAGCAATATAAGATGACACTGAGAGTTGTAGGTTGTGTGAAAGTCTGAGTTCGAATCCCGCATATATTACATATATAAATGCAGGTGTAAGCCTGCACAATCTATTAAAATAGATTATGCAGAATATGCACGTGCAAACACACACTCAATTTGATTTTAACACGCATTTTAACTATTCTTCACATTAATGCTTTTCGTATATTTTTTTTGTTAAATTGTTTTTTTTTTTAATGTAGATTTTAAAATATGTTTTTGATTTAATAACCTAATTAATTAATTTAATGATTAAACGATTATAATTCTTCATGTCGCAGCTCTAATACCACAGTGCCGACAATACTAATATTCACCGTTCTAATAAATAGTAATATTTACATTCATCAATTAAGTACTAGTTGGACATACAATTAATTTCTGAAAAGTGTTAAATTACTTCTAATTATTTATCTTTATTCGGGCAGAAAAAAAATGGAAACAAAAAATATAATACTTGAAAGTTCTTTAGACATATCGTGCTATTTAAGATAATGACTTGAAAGTTTTAAATACTTTAAAGTTTTAAATAAAACCCATTTATCTGACGAATTATAGTGACATAAAATCAGTTTACAATATTTTGGTAACCCAATTACTAGCTAATTCTATCTTGACCTGTGAAATAAAACTGTTTACCAAATTAATTATCACGATACTCTTTCTTCACCTCTAAAATATAAGAAAAGATTTATTTAGAAGTATAAATATATATATTTCAAAATTTTTGCTTATATTATTATTTCTTTACTAGATGCTATATATATATGTGTTAAATTTAATATATTATGGATTTATTAAATGTAAACAATGGAAACTGAGAGGATTATATCTTTGTAAATAACGAGATAATTTTACTGTTTGATGTTGCTAGGAAAATGTCAATTGGTAATTATAGTTTCCTAGCAACATCGAAGATAAAGTTATCTCATTATTTGCATAGATATAATCCTACACTTTTCATTGCTTTTATATATATACAATGTAATAGTTAAATTACCAATGGCTATTTAAATAAATTATTAAGCAAAAGCAAAATGAAAATTACTACTAGATAACAGAAGAAAAAAAAGTTACAATGAAAACGGTATCATTAAGACCTGTCTAGAAAAAATTCATCAGCAGCTTTCATTTTATTTTAAATAAAAGAAAAATGTAGCATAATGCTCAAAAGTAGGTTCAAATTAACACATAAAAATATATGACATGATAAGAAAAATGTTTAGTTTAGTTTTACATATATATACATTAGTCTGTATATAAACACACACAGTTATAAGCAATTGAAATAAATAGCTAAACGTGTATTAATTAGAGAACTGATGATTAATGTTGCTCACATGTCATTCAGTTTGGGATAACTATGTTAATGGTTGTTGCCCCTAGAAAAAATGAAATGCGGTACTCATGTATTTTTGGCTAATAATCCAAAACCATTGTCAATTTCCGTGCTGATTTACATAATCTAACATTTTCCACTCAACATTTTGTAATATAAACAATACAAAGATAGTAGTTCACTATAAAAATATTAAAGGACATTAATAAAAAAGAATATCTGAAACTAATCAAAGGTTTGTGTGCATTCTCTAACATTAATAAAATTAAATAATTCTTTGCAAGTGTATATCATAAAATTAGATTACATTTCCATGTACAGTCAATATAAAAGAAATATCTACTTGGTCAGAAAATCCTATGTTAAAAGGTATGATTTTCTGACTTATCTGCTAATTCAGGCTGAAATTCAAACTCAAAATAAATATAAACATGGCATTATAAATTTGAACTTAGTCATTGTATATCATTTTAAAAACAATACGATTAATCGCATACAAGTTAATAAATTTACATATTTATTAATAAACACAGCACTAACATATATGTAAGTCAAATAGAAATCAATTGCTTTTCCATGTGTTGTTATTATAAATATAACACTCACTCCCTCTGGAGCCTCAAGGATAAATATTGTTTAATTCTTACAGGTTTTATAATAAAGAGGAAATAGGTATTACATTTATATTGACAGCAAGTGGAAAAATAGTCTCTACTTTTCAATTTAATTTATATATAAATATATGTTAGAGCTGTGTTTATTAAATATTTACAATTGATTGATCATATAATTTTTAAAATGAGTTTCTCTATGATTTTTACATGTGATTTATTGGCTATGAGTTCAAATTAATAATGTCATGTTTACATCTGGTTTGAATTTGAATTTCACTCTGAATTTCATCAGAAATAATTCATTTGTTTTACATATATATTGTGACAAGTGTGTTACATGGCACACAATAACATAGTGTGTGCACAAATATATATAAAGATGAAAAGTAGAAATAAACCCAGACAAAAATTTTGTAGATATTTTTTACATTTCCTGGAATAAAATAAAAAACATAATAAAAGATTAAATAATTCTGAATTTAAAATAAAATTTCATTACAAGATAAATATTTAAAAAGGTCTAAATAAATATTAATATTGTATTCTAATTTTTGAAATTAAAAACAAGCATGGTTTATTTTTGAAATCTTTTAATTAATGCTTGTATACATTCTATATATTTTGGAAACTTTGTAGATAATACTTTGATAAAATTCCAAAGGATTAAAGTGAATTGAAATCAACTTTTCCAATCAAGAGAGATAAGAAAAGGAGGTTTTAATTAAGAGCAGTTTTTAATTGTGTTTTTGTCACCCCAGCTGACTAATATAAAAAGGGTTGATAAAAAGATTAGAATAGTTTTGACTCATTTTTGTTATAGTAGTTTTTAAAGAGTTGGCAGAATAGCAATGCTGGTTTCCAGAGTTATACAGATAACTGCCATGGATCAGAGGTAGCTGAAGTCAATACAAAAGAAGGCAGCTGTTCACTATGCTGGACTTTAGATGCATCTAAATGGAATACCCACTTCTCTGTCTATATAGCCTTAAATATGGACAACTTGGTGACCTGAAGAATATAAAATCCTAGACAGTTTGCTTGCCTGAAGTATATCAAATCATAGACAGAAGGGAGACTATTGTAGACCAACAACTAGCTGATTATGCCTTTCCTGATGATGACACTTACCAAGAGAACCCCAGTTTGCTGAAGAATTATATACATGCTGATATATCTATATGCAGAGAAGCACAAATTAACATATATACATGAAGCATAGCTGGTGAGTTATTTTAGAAATTCCTTAAAATGACACTTAAAAATATAACTTAAGAGTGCAATTAATAATTTTTCTTGGATTAAAAATAAAAAACTAAAGAAATAATTCATATATGATTTTGGGTTGTCATCAATTATCCACCACACTGCTTGATATTGCTGTTTCCATGCAAAAACACAGAAATATATGGCTCACATGGTCTATAAAACAGTTCTGTTCATATTAGCCCACTAAGCAGCTTTTGTGCTTCACGGTACTATTGCACCCTTCACAGATTGCTACAGTATGATGTGAGGGTGTGTAGAATTCAAGTTGTCCTAAGTCTTTTCATGTGCATTCGAAGTACTTATTATTCAGATGACCTGACATAGTTTTAGAAAGTATTAATTGTAAGGCAAAAGATGTGCTTCTGTACACATATTTTTAAAGTTAAATGAATTTCAAAAGTATATGTCCTAACATTATACAGAAATCACGCATAAAACATATTTTGCGCAGACAGCTACGAGACTTTCAAAGCATAAGCTTGGCTTGATCAAAGGGGAATTTTAAAATCAAATTGTTTCATAAATTGTTTTAAAATAATGTTGAAATTTTTTTTTGATCAGACAATAATTGAAAAAGAAAATATTAGATTTTATTAAATAATTTTGTTTTTCAAAATATTGTGTATGTTGAGACAGATGATCATTTGGATTGTCAAAACCATCAGATCCTTCTCCCTGCAAATTGCAGCACTACATGCTGACATGGATATTTTTAAAATTGTCACGTATGTGACGAATGATCCTTCGGATTGGCAAAACCATCAGATCTCCCTCCCTGTAAATTCCAGAACTATGCATTGACATGTATAGTGCTGTATCAGAGTAGTATAAAAAAGTCAATTGTAAATCAGCCCAGTAACATTATATCTATTGGTTTTTGACTAGCAACAGAGCCACCTAGCAATGTATGGGGGCTAATTGACAATAACCTAATTTTGTATTCTAGAGACAGAAAGAAAAGAATGTTCATCTAATTATGAGTGACAAAAAAAATTGATAGTACTTTTTTTTAAAGAAAAAGAAAATTAATCAGCAAAGAGCAAAACTTACTATAAAAATAACAAATAAAGTTTATATATTTTCAACATTAAATTAATTGTGAAAAATATAAATTTTAATAACTTATTTTGTCAATTCAAAAATATCTTGATGTAAATGGCAGTGTGCATAAATTATTAAATGCACACATATATGTGTTAAATCGTATCAATTATGTACTATAAAAAGGAAAATGAATGTTTTTTACTATTAAATGACAATTCAAATATGTGACTAAATTGTTAGACCATGTGTTTGTGCACTGTATATGTTTTATGTAAATCTAGTATAGTTACATTTTAATCATTTATTGTACTTTTATATAACTTAAAATTTTTATAATTATTTTATGACAATTCAAATATGTTCAGGAATATTATGCTACATGTCTGTGCACACATATGAATGCATATCATGTAGACATACATGTAAAATGGAATTATTAATTTTATTAACTGGCAATTGAAATATATACATTTAAAAATTATAATGCATGTCTGAGTGCATATATATGTTGTATGTAAACCCATTAAGATGTACTGTAAATCACAATGTGATAGTTTTATTTATGTATATTAATCAAAATCTGAAGGCTTAGATGTGTATAACTGAATTCTAAAGACCTTAATATCATTTTTTATTGTTTATTAATAAATTTATATATTATTGTTAAAATTATTTCAGTGAACTTCATTCTAAATATTTTGGGGGATTATATTGCACCATCTCTTGATTACAGTAACAGTTATAGAGTTTATGTTCTCTGAGCTAGATTCTAGCATAATGGTCCGATATAAAGAAGGGGAATGTATATTAGTGCTTAGGGATATCCAGATATCCTGGTTGGTTGAAAAAGAATGTTCTTTAAATCTCATGCACTATATTTTATTTTAGTTTAATCTCTTAGAATTTAAATTATAGTTACAACATTAATGATACTAAGTGGCTAGAACATTGGTGAATGATCAGTATGTTTTAAATCCCAGCATTGTTTTATGGTTGTGTATTCTAATGGATGAGCACTTAGTTGGTGCATCCAAATTAATGGTTTAAATATTGCCCCAAGCTGGTAATGGCTAAGTAGTTAGCCTGGTCACAGTAGACTCATTTCAAATCCAGTCACAAGAGATTGACTGTTGATTTATTTTGGTTATTGATCATTCATGATGATGGATGAGTATTACTTACAATTACTTTTACTTATTGATAATGCTGGTGAATTTGGTTAATTATACTTTTAGTTGTTCTAAGGAGTTAACTGGGCTGAGCTCTCAAGAGAGTTCTCAACATCTCTCATGTTTTTAGAATATGTAACATTGCTTATATATAATTTTTTGATAGTAAACTTTACTTTAAACATACTTAAATATACTTTTTTGTAAGTTTTGTATTTATATTTCATTTACTTGGGGTTGATGATTATCTGCCATCACTCTAGGTTCACTTGATCTTCCCCATCCCATTATAATATATATGTTAGTACTATGTTATTAAATATTTACATTACTGAACTATTTATTACAAATGGAAGCTATATTTGATTTTAACCTTTTTGCAAAAATTTATTTATGATTTTTATAAGCATGCATAATTATCAGTATACTATTTTTCTTCTAAATTTTGAAAATAATTTTTTTACCTGTTTTATTTAATAAAAAACCATTTAAATTATATTTTGCTTTGGTTATTTACATTGTTCCCCACCCCGAAATGTATTTTGAGAACATACAGATGTCTCAATTCGGTTTAAGATGTATTCTACGCATTAGAACAAAACAGCTCCATATAAACTTATTTGAAGTTATATAACATAAAAATAAAATAAAAATGAAATTAATTTATTTATTTATTATTACATTTATATATATATTTTAAAATTATAGATAATTTTACAAAAACAATGAGAAAAAATAGTATTTATTTTTAGTTATTAACAAAGAAAACATATGCTAATATAATATTAATCCTAGAACATATATTGTTTCTATTCTTAAAACTTGCTTTAAATTCTATTAGTAATTACAAAATATCAAATAATATATGATTTTATAAAAATGAAATGTAATAAAACATCCTTAATACTTGGGATGCAAAACAATATTAAAAAAAAAATGAATGTTACATCACAATCACCAAGCTCTAATGGTATGTAATCAATGAAAAACAGAAAAGCTTCTGGCAATGGTAAAAACATCATTTGAAATAGTTAAAAATGAAAGTAAAAAGAAATGTATTTGGACACTTAACTGAGCTGTTCTAAAACTCTATTAAAAGTGATGAGAACACCATTCAATGCGAAGTGCCATATAAAAAGAGCAGAAAGGACAGTTGAGAAAATTATTGTGGAATAACAATTACTAATTCTTTGAGTCAGATATATGGACAAATTCTGAAATATATAAATGAACATAAACATAGGAGTTTGGAAGCAGAAGAACAAACAGATATGTGAAAAGGAAGATCTACAATAGATCATTTTTTTGGACAACCCAAATAAAATAAAAGATAGCAAGAAATCAAGAGATAGGTCTTTTGTATACTAACATTAAAATCCCTTCCAAAAGAATATGAGAAATATGGGAATTAACTAACATAAATGGAAAACAGTTAAAAAATTATATAATAATATAAATAGAAAAATTAAAATAGAAAATATTTGGATAATATAAAGATAACCAAGAGAATCGAACAGGGATGTTTTGTCTAAAACAAGCTCTAAAAATATGGAAAAGAAAATATGAGAACATGGGGATCCCTCAATATACTAATAATAAACATTGTCCTATACTAATGACCAAATAGTTTTGGCTTAGGATCATGATGATTTGAGCTATAAGGCTAAAAGAGTAATAGAGAAATGCAGAAATGAGCCCTAGAAATAAATATAACAATAACAAAAAAGAAATATGTGTATTGGGAGAATACAATATGATATAATATTGGAAGATGGACAATAGATTGGAAAATGTGAAGAATATAAGTACCTAAGCATGAAAATCTCAAAAAGGAAAACAACTGATGAAGTTATAAAAAATAAAATATATAGCAGTAATAAAAGGAATATTGTGGGATCAGAATATATCAAAACTCAATAAACAATAGATATATGACACAATAGTGAAAACTATCATTATATATATATATATATATGAAAGTCAAATTTGGTGAATGAACAAAAGAATGGAAAGGGAATTGATGGATACATGAAACAAATCAATAGTGAACAACTGCAAAAAGGTCAAGTAGAGAGAATATAAGAAATAAAAGAATTTGAAAAATAATAAAGAATGAATGCACTAGAATAAATAACATCAGAACAAGACAATTGGAATGCTATGGCCATGCACATGATGATGAACATGTTTCTCATCAAGAAGTTTAAATGTTCCAGAACTGATTATACCCCATAATACAAAGTCAAATTCAAAGGCAAGAAATAGAAATTTAACAAGTTATGACTTTACATGCTAAAGAGAAAGTACATTGCATGGAAACATTATTATATATGTGTGTGTTTCTGGGTAGATCATTACAATATATATGTAAGTAAAGGATAGCAAGTTAGACCAACAAACTAGTTTTATGTTTTTCACTACAATTTTAAATATAAAAGTCCTTTACATTAGCATATGTTTATTATATTTATGCAAATATAAATAAAATGTATTTTATTAAAGAAATGATAGAATAAAGCAAGAGAAGTAACAGTTATTAAATAGTTAGCAATTGAACTAGCCATTCATTATTGGTCAGTAAATAGATATTTAATTAATTCATAGATGGAAAAACTACTCACATTCATTATTATATAAATTCTCTTTATAAATGCCATATTCCAAATAAGTACTTCTAGATATTTCTATAAATATATAAATAACTTCAGGGTTAGAAATAATATATTGTTTTTATTCTTTGAGGAAGACAAACTTTTTTATTAAAAATCTTTTGTTGTTATATTCTCACCGTTCATTCTTGCCCTCTCCTTGTTCAATTTCCTTATTCATATGAAAGATTTTTTAAATATAAAAATGATAGTCAATTTTCTTATCAAAATATATAATCTTGCAAGCTTCGGTCGGTTATTGATGGTGGCGCAGCGCCATCTACCGGTGGTAGTACAGTCCCTCCACAACTATCAATGTGTATATATCCAAGATTTTAAAAAAATATATGAATTAATGATTAGAAAATGTATTTATTGAGAGTTGTTGTAATCAAAAATTGTTTTACTTAAAATATGATTTTGTAAAATGAATTTATATAATATACATTAAATAAACATATGAGAAATAATATTGACATTCTTATGGAATTGATTTGAACTAACTGAAGAGTCTGGTTCCATTGAAATGCACATTAGATGCCATTTATATATTTCCCCCAATATCTATGTTTGAAATGCAAAGTTAATTTTTTTAAAAAATATATAACATCCTGTGCAGAAAAGAAAAAAGATGAAAATTAAAAAAGTCATCTATATATAAACAGAAAAAACATGTTTGATCTTTAATTAATAAAAAATAAATTTAATGTTTGCTTTAAAAAATATAATTTCTAACCTAATGAAAAATATTTAATAATTATTTATATATTTATTGAAAAAGCTATTATAGTAAAACAATATTTTCTTGAAATACAGCATTTAAGAAAAGGGAATTTATATATATAAATTAATATACATATATTATATCAGATATATAATATAATGAAATTATTTTACTATACCAGTAATTGGGTATGGTATGACTGACATTCTGAAAATATCATCTGAAAAACGTTATTACATTTAATTTAAGCTATGGATATTTATTGTTACATTTTTTAGAACTGACATTTCCTCTGATATTTTGAGGTTATTAAAACTAGGGCTCTGCCTTCATTCTCTGAATAATTAAATAGTAATTTCAGATTATTTATTATGTATTTAAATTAAAATAATGGAAAATTCCATTCTCTAATTTAGAACATCAATCAATTAAGCTTAAATACCAACAAAACTAAAAGATAGATTGGTATCACTCTATCTTTTCATAGATGATTGATGATTATATAGTTTAGTGGGAGGTCCAGTTACTTCCCTTCTAATTGCATACATATGCAATATTAGTATAACATTACCAATTTATTATATACTATCTATTATTTTATTAAATAATGAGACCATAGAGGGAATTTAATGCTTTGATTCATATATAACATCAGATATAAAATTATATGACATATAATGAAACTGGTGTTAACTCTTTTATTTCCAAATAATTATTAGCTATAGATTGCTCACCTTTACCAGCATTATCTAAAAGTGGCTGACATGCTATAAGCCAATTGTAGTTAATATATTTTTGATATAACTATTAATTGTCTAGAAAATAATATTCAGTACTGCTTCATTACACATATATGTGTACTGGCATTTAACATAAGAAAACTTTTAGAATTTGAGTTATTTTTCTGTGATAAAAAAAAAAAAACTCTTCAATTTAAAGCCTCAATTTAATTTCTCAAATTCAGAGTACTGTAAAGTTTTTTGGGAGTAGGTATGATTCATTTATTATTTACAATGATATGAATTTGAGAAATCATAATATTGTTGTAAATTCTTTGAGATAAACAAAACCATAATATTTATGATTAACATTATCATTCTAAGTGCATTTAGTTGTTCAGTAAGCTTGATAAAATATTGTACAGTATTTTTTGTGTGTAAAAATCTCCTTAATCAATATTCTAATCTTCTTCAAATAATCTATTATCTACCCACCTACAAGTTTACAATCTATTTTTAAAAAAAATCAACTCTCTAAATACCAAATTAATTTGAGATAAAAAGATAATAGCCTGAACATTAAAAAAAAATACAAAGTGCAATCAATGGTCTTTCAACACACTATATATCTATTTACTAAGAACAATAAATGAATTCATCAGACTTATCCAGAGATATGAAGTCATTCTGTAACTACAAAAGATACACTTCTACTTATTAACAATAAACACATTAAAACACTAACAAATACAATAAATTTTCATCCCTACCTTATCTATGATCTTTTCTCAAACAAAATTAGCAATTGGAAAGTTTATGACTTTGAAAACAAAGATGAAATCAAAAGCGCAACCTAAACAGTATTCTTCCTAAATAACAAACACATCCAAAAATTCACACATTGGAGCCCAAATATCTGAACTTTTTAATAAAGATCAACATTAAAGCTCTTCCTACAAATTCTTTCCTTTCTCACAGATTTATCAATATCAATGACACCTGCAACCATTGCCATCAAGCAGCGGAATCTACAGAATATTTGATCTTAAAATGTCCAACTCTTCAAGTTTATCACATATTAATAGCTAATGCCACATACCATCATATATTCTCAACAATAAGCTTACTGAGAATTTTAACAGAGACATTTCCTAAGAATAACCACTTTCATTTTACCAAATGACATCTGATCCCATATGCCTCAACTGCCAATCTCTAATGCTCAACAAATTAGAAAAAATTAAACTTAGAGACTAAACTCAAGCACCTCCCAATATTTGTTGCTAACTAGAACTCAATTTCCAAGTCACAGTGATTTAATTGATTTTGAATTAAAATCAAAGATCTATTACTAAAACACTGTACTGATAGAATGTAACAGAATGTTTAATATCAGATGATTTCAGCTTGATTTCACAACCATTTCTTAAATTATTTTTTTGGGTGTTTCTTTTGATTGATTTTTACTGTATAACTCATATCATCAAAAATTAATCTTTTTTTTTCTCCATATGTCAAAGCATTGGTGGGAAGCGAACCTGCGACAACTGTCTGCAAACAACTGCTTGCTTGCAAGGTAGCTGCACTGACCTCTCGGCTACCAATGTTTGACCCAAAAATTAATCTTTTCCTGCATATTGTAAGGAAAATCTCATGTAACTTATCACATTAAATAAAAATCCTCCTTTTTACAAAAAGAAAAAAAAAGTTTGATAAATAATGATGGAATGAGACACATAAACAAAGATTGATTAAATTTTCAAATACTTTTGGACCATGACAAGTGCAATACAACAATAACATTCACAAAATAAATAAAATATAAACATACCTGTACAGGTGTCCATTAAAATTGAGCATCTTTTTAAAGTCTTCCTTAGCTTTAATAAAACTAAAAAAATAAAAATAATAACAATATATATATAAACGTAGAAAAAAATAAGTAACAATTTGATCATTGTCAATTACAGTTTGCTTTTATTTATATATAAATATGACCAGAAGAGAATGGGATAGGAGTTCTCAATCATTATGTTTATTTGGTTGAATTCACAATGAATGAGTGCAAAAATCCTATAAAAATAATGTTCATAAAGTAGTGAAGAAAACTTGTTTATATACTTTGACATATATATAATTTATATTTTTCTTAAACATTTTTTAAGCTATCAAGTGTGCATATATTTTTATTACATATAAATATATAATTTTTTTTAAAAAAACTGTCTTTAATAGGATCTTACCACATAGAGGCAACACATCCATTCTCATAAATTTGGTTTAACGCTAGAATGCAATCAATTCATATTTTTCTTTCAGATGTTTAGCCATTGTCATGCCTACTATTTATTCAATGTTAGTCAGTGAATAGGAATCTAATTATTTTTTAACTAAAGAGTGAAACAAAATTGAGAAATGCATAGACTCTCATCATGCAGTAATTAGTAAACCAAGAAAAACAATACTTTTTCCCCATTTTTTATGAGGGTAGTTGGATGATCTTTACCCTGCAGAGGACTATTTAAAGACTATTTTACCACTTTCTCTTTATCTTCTTTTGATAGGTAGGAAGGGATTTCAGATTTTAATTGAAGCAAAATAACAAGAAAAATTTAAAATTTCTTAAGAAATTGCCATTTAATGACTAAAAAGTTTATCTGTTTCTTTTGGCATAATTTTACTAACACTATTAAAATTATTTCTTGTTCACTTAATTTTAAAGTATACATATGCAATGTTATAATGTGACACAGTATTTATTACTATTCCTAACAACACTACATTTTAAAATCATTTAATATATTATTATTATTTATGATTCTGGACATTCATGACCATTCAAATACTTATTGTATATTCAACTCAATTGTGAGATGTGAATTCACAATGAATGACTGACTGAATAAATGATTACCCTACAATATATGTATAAAACAGGCAAAACTCTCTATATATATTGCCATTCAATATGTAGTGATCATGTGATGTTTATTGGCTTAATATATGTATATAAAATAAAATTTTATTTGCATTATATTGTGTATTATTTTTTGTTTAAATATCTGATGTTTCAATGAAATAATATTCATTCTTGTCAAAGCTAAGATTTTAATTAAAAACTGTTATTGTGTATGAATTAAAGAACAATCATTTATGTACATATTAGATGGCTGTCTACCCAGAATAGGTAGATTAATAAAAAAAAAAACTTCCTTTTGTTTTACAATTAGTTGATTTATTTGTTAATCCACCTATCTTGAATACACAACCATCCAATAGATATGATCATTCTTTAATTCATGCACAATCTCAATCTCGTTATTACTTGAGATTTAACAGTTCTTCATTAAAACTTTAGCCATGACAAGAATGAATGTTATTTCATTGAAACATTGGGGGAGGGGTGGGGTTAAAATACAACATATAAACCAAGTAAGACTTTATCTTTATCACATAACTGCGAAAATTTTCAATATATATATATATATGTGCATTTAATGTACAAAAAGATAGTTTACATACATATGTTTTAAAACAAATTTTATTTATAATTAAACATTTATTTGCACATATACATTCTCAAATATATAAAGTTAAGTAGTTCCAAATGTTAAAAATCAAAAGGTACTACAACAATAAAACTCATTAATGAATATTGGTCTAATTTGCAATTCTTTCAATATATATTTTTTCTTTTTAAAGCTTCCTCAAAAAAGTTTGATATTTAAAATTATATCATAAAATAATGAAAGACCATACATTAATATGATAACACACATTTTAACATAATACATTTACACAGTATATTTATTTTTAAAATGTCAAAATAAAGTATGAGAAATGACTGTTATGTATACTTAATTTAGAATCTGTAAATGGAATTAAAACACCCAAACATATATACAAAAGTGCCTTTTGATGCATTAGTTAATGCATCCACCTGCCATGTTCATAGCTACAATTCAAATACAGGCTAGAAAATATTTGATATTTTTAAGGTTCCAAACACATAAGATTTTTCTTCATGTAGCCAACTAATATCAATACAACTGATCATCCATAATATCAGTAAAATGTATTTCTTTCTATTCTTAATTAAAGAGAAAAATAAGAATGAAGAATTATTAAAACTTTGACCATAAAACAATTGTTAAAAAAAGTAAGGCCTTCACTTTCATTGTTCTATTTTGAGAAATTGCTCTAGTAATGATTATTTTAGTATTATATATATCATTAAAAACCGGTCAACACTTAGTCAATACCAATATCAATAAAATCAACAATTTCAAACTGTTGTCAAGACAACCTCCTTTTAACAATATATATATAAATTAAATTTCTTCTATTTGTCAATGCTTATATTAATATCAATGATATATCAGTATTCTGGTAGATCACACTTGTTATTGCCCATGTAGCAGAAATCACTTGAATAATTGTTGTAGAGACACTGCAACCAGACAACTATCTACTGTAATTTATAAAACCAGTTTTAAATAATCAATACCCTCTCTCCATATTTTAGTCACTCAGCTATAATATAGATTTACAGTATCAATATTCTGTCCAGATATGACACTTGCAGTCAAATGATATTTAGAAATGCCATCAAAATTCTTAGAAGACTAGACTGCATCAGTAAACATGATGATAAAGTTAAACTATATTGTTTGGATTAAAAAAAACCCATAAGCTTCAAATCTGATTATCATTTATCATTAATCAACATCTGATCTGTTTCTGGATTTTGGTCAAAAATATTATCTAGGTCATGTGTTTCTGCAAGAATTATTGCTACCAGAGGTACTGGTTGATTAGACATACATGCTGCTTGATGGCATTGTTTATGTGCTGAAATACAAAAATGCTGTTTATGTGGCACAAAGTTTATGGCCTATAGAACAGTGATGTTCATATTAGCTGATGTGGGCCTATATTGCATTGCACACAAATATTATGGCACACTGATGTACTTCATGTCACTATGAAAATGTGCACATTTCACAGATCGTTAATGTATCGTGAGGGTGTATGAAATTCAACTGACCATAACTCTTGTAATCTGCATTCGAAGTAATGATCTTACACCCTGCCTGACGTAGTATTACATACTAATAATTGTAAGCCCATCACTGCACTTCCCTATACAGCTTGGAAGGTGGAAAAAATTGCAAAAATGTAGAGACAAGCACAATCTCACAGAATTCATGTGAGAAGGCATGTTTGTGTGAGAACAGCTACATGACAAATTAAATGGCTAAGGTTGCACATTGTTTTGAAAATCAAAAGCTTGGTTTGATCAGACTACTGCATCTTTTGGATGATCCTTTGGATCATTGAAAACATTGGTCCTCAGCCTTGCACATTCCAACATTACGTACTGACATTTATAATGTAATTTTAAAATGTAATTATTCGATTTCAGAAAATAATGTTGGTTTGTAAATTGTTTAAAACTAGTCTGAAAAATCTCAATACGCGCTGAAATGTATAATGTAATTTAAAAATATAATTCTTCCATTTTAGAAAATAATGTTGTTTTGCAACAAAAAGTTGGGCCGGTAAACACCATTTTTATGTGTTTTAGCACATAAACAAAGCCATCAAGCATCGTGCATGTCTAATCAACCAATACCCTACCAGATAATAGTAGATATGTGATGTTTGCAGAAAAATGATATATATTATGAATTCCATTATTTGAGAAAAATCTAAAGTAAAAAAGACATAGAAAGTATTTAAAGAAGAATGCAGCAGATTTGGATATTTTGATTAATAGATATGATGTATTTAAAGTCCATAATGTATTTATTAGATTCTGGAAATGATTATCATTAATGAGATGTAAAATATATGTTAACTGAAAGCTAGAGAAACAAAAACAATTAAAAAAAGAAAATAATAACAGTTGACATCTTAATTTATGTCAAAACTTGCAAATTGCTTTAAAATATTAATAAACTTCAAACTCACACTTGAATGAGAACAATAAAAAAATAAATGATAGAGAAGAACTGCTACATAGATCGCCAGTTCAAAAAACCAGTAATTCATCAATAAATTTTCAATTGAGATAATATATGAGAGAAAAAAAAACATGAAAATATCTAAAATGACTTTACAAAGAAATTAATATCAGGAATTCTGTATAATTGTAAAAAAAAAAAAAAATTAATGTTGATGTAAGGAAATACAATAGTGTAATAATAAAATAATTTATAGGGGGTCAAAACAAAAGTTTCAAAAATATATAATATCACCTTGACATTGGAAATGTTATTTTAATAATAATAATAATTTTTAAAAAAGGGATAAAATCATGAAGCATTTGAAAGAGTAATGCAAAGAACTATAAAGTATTTTAAATGAAGAAGTGAGACATATACATAAATTGACAAAGAATGGAAAAATTCCAGAAATGATAGTATTGTTATAAATATTTTATAAGAAGTAGATGAAAATATAAAAACTGTTGACAAAGTTAGATGTGGGTAACTTTTTAAGCAGAGTTTATCTTAGATAATCTATAAAATTTTAAAATATATGAAATACTACACATCTTTTTTTTTCTCTTTTTTGCCAATATTCTCTTTAATATGTAAAAAGAAAATAATTTTATTTTTAGATTCATTTTAATAAACTGTCTTCTCAGTATTTACATAAAGTCATATAACTTAAATTTTTAACACAAAAATAAATATCATTATCAAAAAACACTGGAATATAGATATTTTAAAAAAATCATATTTATAGACATACACACAGATATTCAAACTTTCAAATATTAATTATATTTATAAGTAATTTTGTACAAATAAATAGATTTTAACTTACATCAAATAGAAAGCTCTTTAAATCATTCTTAACATTAAAGTGTACCATATATCATATATAGGATTCATGTGTTTCCAATAGATAATCTATATTGTGAAGATATACAAGCTGGTTGAAAAAATATAGTAATGACATTAATATTTAAGAGGTAAAAAAAAGGATTTTAGAAACTTTAATCTGCAAGTATTCTACAAGTTTTATACATAATTTTTCCTATAATCCTTATAACTCATCTACAAAAACTGTGAACTTAAACCAACCAAACAAGATAGATTTAAAAGTGATTATAACACAGTTGAACATATCTAAGAATTAAAAAAAGTTATAGAGAGAACCAATATTTATAAATTGCAATTTTGCTTTGGATTAATAGATTATAAAAAGGTATTTGATTCTATAAGCATTTCTACCATAATTAAGACTATGAAATATTAAGATATAGAAATAAGATGTTAAATTTGGAAGATTTTTTTTCCCAAAATGCAAAAACAGTAATTACATTACAGATAGTACTTAAGAAGAATACCTTCAAAAAATTTTACAGCAGTTTTATAAAAGGTATTTTGTGGATTAAAACTGGAAATTTAAGAGAATAAAAATAAATGAAGATTACTTAAGTTATCAAGATAATATGGTTGTTTTTACAAATAATATTTTAGAGCTTTAAGAAAAGTTGGACTATAAATACATACTAAACAAAACTTAATGTGTAATGGAAGATAAAGAAAAAGCAAATTGTGAAGATTTGTAATAAATTAATAGAAGTTAACAAATACATCTATCAGATTATTAATAAAGACAGAAATCTCATAAATGTAAATAATCACAGAATTAAACTTAGATGAAGTGATTTTGATAAAATTAACTTAATATTAAAAGAAAATGTGTTTATATGTTTGAAATGGCATGTTTTTAATAATGCTTACTTATGGAACTCAGACTTTGACATTTAATAAATGAGTGATATATACATTTCAGTGCTTACAATAAAATAAAGAAAGAACAAAGAAGTATTATTGCCATCATAAGTTTCAAAGCTCTAAATAAATTACTTATTTCAAATAAAATGACAATACTTATAAGGATAACTATATCTTCTCATAGCTGATTAACAATGGTTTAACTGTTTTGTAAATTTCAGTTTCCACAGGATAATTTGAAATACTGGAACCTGTTCAGATTTACCTAAAAATGTGTTTTTGCTGAAACTTGAATGCTGAAATACTTAAAAACCCAACCTTCACGATAAAAAGTTCTTATAAAACAAGGCAAAACTCTCCATACAGTAGTGCCACCCTGTGCCAATCAGAGTAATCAATGGATACCAGAAAGCTTGTGTGTAAAATCCCTATCTAATGCCTACTCATCCAATATCCCCAGACTAGTTTCTGGCTTGTGGCCTTCGTCAGTGAGAAACTAGTCTGGGGATATTGGATGAGTAGGCATTAGATAGGGATTTTGTGCACAAGCCTTCTGGCACCCATTGATTACTCTGGTTGGCACAGGGTGGCACTACTGTATGGAGAGTTTTGCTTGTTTTATAACAATTATGTGCTAGTATAAGAGATGGTGATTATGTGATAAAAAGTTCTCATTTTGAAAAAGATTATAAAAAAAAATAAAAATGGTAAATTTGATCTTTGGTGATTTTTTTCACATATATTATTATTCAAGAAGGTTGTGGATTTTTTTTTAGAATTCTTTTATAATATATTATATAGGCCTCTTAGTACAGTGCTTAACATATCCAAGCAGATAAAAAAAAAAAGATGCCTAACAATCCCCTAGCCACAATTTGTGAAACAACATATAAAAATGGTGCAATTTTTATTACAGTATTTACTACCACATATACAATGCAAATTTCCTCATAATCAAGTAAGTAATAAATATAAATTTATTATTTTTTAAATTAATTTTTTATACAATGATCAGTAATAAATTACATTTAAATTATCCTAATATATTAAGTTTAATTTTTAAGTATTTTGCTCTTTTTTATCATTATTATTACAATTCAAATTCAAATATGTAAAATTTCAAATCTGAAAAATATTAAAAACCAAAGAATTTGAAATAACACTATTTAACTAATGATGATGATGATGATGATGATAATAATAATAATAAACATGCATGAATTAAATGCATATGATATTTATAGACCAGAAATAATAGTTATACAAAACCAAATGATTCTCAAAAGATAATAGGACTAGCCATCTTCAATTAAAAAAAATATTAAATATGGATAATTCTGCAGTTATTGTTAATGGGATCACATATTAAATGATAATTTTTTTTTTTTTTTAATATCACCACATAAATAGTATATAGAATGATTTTATTAACAAATTAATGAAAAATTCTAATTAATGAATGCTTTTTCATTACTTTGTTTGTATCAAACATTGGCTTAAAATCATAAGTAATATTATCAAATGTCTGCGTGTATATAAATAGTTAGTATATGCATAAAGTAAACAGTAAAACAACTTTCGTAAGTCATTACAGATCAAAGGCATCACCAACAATCACTTGTGGAAAATCACTGAAGAAGAAAACAATACCAAATGCTGACTGGATTAAGAAAGATTTGGATGGCTTTCCATCCTTGTTTTATTTTCTCACTAAAGCTATCTAGATATCCATTTATCAATTAATATTGGACCGATATGTTGGGCTGGCTAAAAAACTTTTAAAGTTAACTGAATCTTGATTCAAATAGAGGTCATACAACATGGCAGGTGGATTCATCATGACATTATAGTTAGGACATTATATATATATTGTACCTATATTGATATAGGCACATATAATTTTTATCTAAAATTATTATTAAAGTAATCTTTCGTAAAAGAAAAACATAAAATTAAATGTTGAAGAGTTTATTCAGTTTGTTTTAGAAAAAGATAGGAATTAAATAGTTTTATTAGTATTCATAAAAATATAAATATACAAATCTCTTTTCATTCAAGTTTAATTAAAGAAAAATAATGTTAAAACTAAATAGTAAATTGTATTAAAAATATATGACCGTATATATGTGCGATTGTCAACAATAGAATAAATGTTATTATAAAGTTAAAGAAGATTATTAAAAAACACGGCAATGGTTATTAATTAAAATATAAAACAACATCTCTGCATGGCTATTACTAATTAAGCAATCTTCCAAAACACGTTTATCAAATGATTATCATTGGAATTTGATAACAGATCTTTGCCGGAGATATTAGAAAGACAACAAGGCGCAGGTATAAATAGACTTTTTTATCGGACAGTGAATCAGTTCACAAAGTTATTGAGAGTGTGCAGTTCAGAAATTAATTGTGCAGTTAACAAACAAAATGCAGTGTTGAGAAGATCTTGGGAACGCACGTTTATCTCCAGCCCAGATGTCCGATGAAAACAGCAGATCTGCCCGTGAAATAATGTCAGCTTAACATCTTAGAAAATCTCCGTCAGTATCTATTTGTCTCCGATAGTAATTATCGTGAAAATCAGGAAACTCAGCAAGGAAATGTCCCAGCCGGCTGGAAGCATTCATACTGGAACCATTCATACTGGAAGAAAACAGAGTGTTAAATCTACGTTCAAAATCCTAGGTAAAACATTTGCTTATTTTCGTTTATACTGTAATAGCCATTGCATTTCATTAATTCGTGCGAATCCTCCAAGAGTCTAATTATATGAACTCGATATCATACATAAATGAACTATTGATATGTGTGTGATTAAATTTCAAATGCTATGTAGTCCTTTATTATCATTATTATGTGTGTGCATTAGTTAATATGTGCGTGATCATTCTACCAATATTTATTAGTGAAATTAGAGTGTTCTGTTATTGAATCTATAGGAATATTTAGACTATTTAGAAATGTTAATTTAAAATATGCGTGTGTTTTATTATAATTATAAAATGTTTAAATTTAGTAAATAAATGTTAGTTAATAAATTATCTTTAAAATTAAACTTTATTTGTCGGTCAATTCTTTTTATCAATTCCTTTTTATCAATTCTTTTACAATTCTTTTTATAAATTCTTTTTAACAAATTCTTTATCAAGTCTTTTAACCACTAATGAAGTATAATCTATTAGTGATTACAAACAACTGAGCTAGTCGTGGATTTAGGCGTTGAGTTAGTGGCCATTGCTTAAAGTGCGTTATTTATTCATCCTTGAATAGATAGCTGGCGCCCGTGTTTATACACAAACAAAAAAAGTGCTTTGAACTTGGTGTTGAACTCAACAGTCGAGAAAAAGTTATGTCCTGGAAATGTAGCGTTACTTATATACTTTATAGCTATCGTTTGGGCATACATACTCTCCGAGTATGCTCTTCTCTGCCTAAGAAGCCGGTGTTTTGAATACACATATTCGATACGGTATCAAATGGTTAGACCCAATCGTGGGGCTGAACCTAAGAAACAATAGTAAAGAAATACTTTGTTCTTGTTGGAAATAAAAATATAAAAAGTTAAATTACATATGTAAAAGTGTTTTAATTTAAAAAAAAAGAATTGACCGAAATTTTTTTTTTTCGAAATGAAAAGAGATTTTGACATTTATGCTATCAAATCAGAGACAGCTGATATTTGGGCGGAGTTAAAGCATTAGATCGGGTAGAAAAATGGACAAAAGGGGTGGTCAGCGTGTGTTTCCGTTTTACTCAGAAATAAATAAATAAGCCATATATTAAATTTAGTGAAATAAAATATTGTTTTAAAAATGGAAAAAGAGAAAGAAATGTTTGAGTCACAGATGATGATGAAGATGTTGATGAAGTTGGTAATAGGCATGGAGGAAATTAAGCAGGGCCAACAGGCAATGAAGAAAGAAATTAGTGAAGTTAAACAGGGCCAGCAGGCTATAAAGGAAGAAATGAAAGAAATGAGACGAGAAATAATGGGAGAAGTAGAAGAAAGTCAGGAAGTAGACGTCATAAAAGATATAGAAATTGAAGTAACACAGGATAGTGCTAAGACAGGGGAAAACATAGATCAAGAAATAGAAGAGAGACATAAGTTCAAGGTAGAAGATAGCATTGAAAAGTTTTTACAAAAATTTAAAAAGGTTAAAGTAAAAGTTCGTGTTCGTTTTAAACGGAGATGTAAATCAAAGAGAAAGCGCAAGGAAAAATATTCACGGTTAGGAAAAATACGGAGGCCTGTGAAGCTTAAAAGTTTTCTAATTTACAAGGCAGAAAATAGAACAGAGAGAGAAAGAGATAAAGCAGCAAACTTTATAGATGTGAGGATATGGAGCATAATTTATGTTAGTGAATTAGTAGAAAGAAAGAAGGAACCACCGGACATATTTAAAAGATAGTAAACGGGCGGAATAGTAAAGGAAATAAACAAAAAGGACCGGAAATGGACAATGAGCAGGAATATGATTATTCTAATGTCAATAATTTAAGAAGTTTAAATCTGAAACTTCTATTTAAAACTAAAATAATAAAATTAAAAATAACTGAATAATAAATTAAATGTTTGAAAGCAATAATAATAACGGAGGCTTCGCAAAATAAAAGATTTTTTTTTCTCCACGCACATATTAATTAAGGAAATGTTCGTAAATAAACAGTTCAAATAAATAAAAATCAATAAAATCAAGTTAAATAAATGGGTCAAATTAAGGATTTAGAAATAATATTTGTAGAATTAAATAAATGAATAAAATAACGGAAATACATAAAATAAAAACAAGTTAAATAAATATGTAAATTGATGTCCGTGATAGTTTAGAATAGTATTGTAAGATTAAATAAATAATATTTAAATAATGTTCGTAATGAATTTAAAAATAATATAAATGAAAGTCAATCTAAGTTGTATTAGGAGCGTATAAGGGTTCGAATCTAAAGGGATGAGGGTAGTATTGAAATAAGATAGATAAGGATTAAGTTTAAAGCTCTCGACTGGATAAATTCTAGTACCCGCAACGGATTGGCTGGGATCATTCCTCTTTTTAAAAAAAATGCACTGGCAACAACCAGAGTAAGTCGTGAGTCACTTTTCGGGGGAGAATCCCCATATCTCGTACCTCGTTTTCCAAAGCGTAAGTCGGAAATGGACAGTTGAAAATTCCTGCCATTGTAGCTGCTTAGTCAAAGTCCGATCAAGAGAATCGGCAATCGTTTTCCAGGGCGTAAGTCGAAAATGGACAGTTGAAATTCCTGCCATTTGCAGCCACCTTTTCTTAGTCAAAGTCCGATCAAGAGAATCGGCAGCCGAAGCTTCGTTTACAAAAGATCCCTGTGCCACAAATTTAGTTTGTCCTCGTGGTCATTATCCAGGACGAACATTGTAAGCAATGTTACCAGCATAGAAAGAAGAAAAGCATAATTGGAGATTGCCCTTAGTATAGAAAGGAAAAGATACCAAAAAGCAAACTTAGAAAGAATAACAAATTAAGATTTAATGTTGTCAGAGATAAAATGGTCAAAAATGACGCATTTTACTCTCAAAAGGAAGGGCGGTGTAATGTACCTATATTGATATAGGCACATATAATTTTTATCTAAAATTATTATTAAAGTAATCTTTCGTAAAAGAAAAACATAAAATTAAATGTTGAAGAGTTTATTCAGTTTGTTTTAGAAAAAGATAGGAATTAAATAGTTTTATTAGTATTCGTAAAAATATAAATATACAAATCTCTTTTCATTCAAGTTTAATTAAAGAAAAATAATGTTAAAACTAAATAGTAAATTGTATTAAAAATATATGACCGTAAATATGTGCGATTGTCAACAATAGAATAAATGTTATTATAAAGTTAAAGAAGATTATTAAAAAACACGGCAATGGTTATTAATTAAAATATAAAACAACATCTCTGCATGGCTATTACTAATTAAGCAATCTTCCAAAACACGTTTATCAAATGATTATCATTGGAATTTGATAACAGATCTTTGCCGGAGATATTAGAAAGACAACAAGGCGCAGGTATAAATAGACTTTTTTTTATCGGACAGTGAATCAGTTCACACAGTTATTGAGAGTGTGCAGTTCAGAAATTAATTGTGCAGTTAACAAACAAAATGCAGTGTTGAGAAGATCTTGGGAACGCACGTTTATCTCCACCCAGATGTTCGATGAAAACAGCAGATCTGCCCGTGAAATAATGTCAGCTTAACATCTTAGAAAATCTCCGTCAGTATCTATTTGTCTCCGATAGTAATCATCGTGAAAATCAGGAAACTCAGCAAGGAAATGTCCCATCCGGCTGGAAGCATTCATACTGGAACCATTCATACTGGAAGAAAACAGAGTGTTAAATCTACGTTCAAAATCCTAGGTAAAACATTTGCTTATTTTCGTTTATACTGTAATAGCCATTGCATTTCATTAATTCGTGTGAATCCTCCAAGAGTCTAATTATATGAACTCGATATCATACATAAATGAACTATTGATATGTGTGTGATTAAATTTCAAATGCTATGTAGTCCTTTATTATCATTATTATGTGTGTGCATTAGTTAATATGTGCGTGATCATTCTACCAATATTTATTAGTGAAATTAGAGTGTTCTGTTATTGAATCTATAGGAATATTTAGACTATTTGGAAATGTTAATTTAAAATATGCCTGTGTTTTATTATAATTATAAAATGTTTAAATTTAGTAAATAAATGTTAGTTAATTAATTATATTTAAAATTAAACTTTATTTGTCGGTCAATTCTTTTTATCAATTCCTTTTTATCAATTCTTTTACAATTCTTTTTATAAATTATTTTTAACAAATTCTTTATCAAGTCTTTTAACCACTAATGAAGTATAATCTATTAGTGATTACAAACAACTGAGCTAGTCGTGGATTTAGGCATTGAGTTAGTGGCCATTGCTTAAAGTGCGTTATTTATTCATCCTTGAATAGATAGCTGGCGCCCGTGTTTATACACAAACAAAAAAAGTGCTTTGAACTTGGTGTTGAACTCAACAGTCGAGAAAAAGTTATGTCCTGGAAATGTAGCGTTAGTTATATACTTTATAGCTATCGTTTGGGCATACATACTCTCCGAGTATGTTCTTCTCTGCCTAAGAAGCCGGTGTTTCGAATACACATAATCGAACCCGGTTCAATATATATATATATGTGTGTGTGAGAGAGAGAGAGAAAATTTATATACATGCACACCAATAATACAAATGCACATTTCCATACAACATTATAATATATATATATATGATTACTATAATACTCACTTGACTATTCTGATCCCTACTTGTGAAACCAGCTTCTGACCTGTATCATAACTTGCCACTGAATCGTTAGATGACATGGATGACTCAGATTGGGAGCTGGATCCTTTTACTTGTTCAGAACTTTTATTAGGTTTAATTTCTTCATCATCTTTAAGTGAAAGAGATTCAGAACTTGCAAGATGAACATGAATAGTTTCATGTGCATTTTCCTTGGCATTGTCAACAGTTTTTAATTTTTTGTCCTTTGATGAAATACATATGGATAAACTTTTGCCTTTTTGATTAGATAAAGAAAACATTTCTAAAACAGTACATTGGTTATTAAGAAATGAATTTTCAGGGCCATTTTGTTGAGATTCATTTCCAGAGTCATGAGAAGAAAGTGGTGTTATACTCGGACAATTACAACTTTTTCTATCCGCAAGAGTTGTTTTTAATTTTTGTTCTACTTGAGTAATTTTATCTATTATTTCTTGTTCCTGGTCTTGAAAATGTTGATCCCCTATAGCCAAACTAAGACTTGTGGCAAAAACTTTATAGTCTTCTTTGCTTAAACTCTGACTATCTTTAAATTTTGGAAATGTAAAAAGTTTATTATCATTATCAGATAACAATTTTAATTCACAATTTGATTCCGATATGAATGGGCTGTTAAATGATTCTGATGAAGTTTTTAATAATGAATTGCCACTATTAACAGATTTGCAAGTGCAGTCTTCTGAATTTGAATCCAATATTAGAATATTAGGATCTATATTATCATCACCTTCACATGCAGATGTTGAACAAAATGAATCACTTTTGTGGTCAGTGGTGAGAACTACTATAGCTTCACTTTTGTTTGAACCCTCAGAAACTCTACCACTAGATAAATTTGATTCTTTTGATGAAATTGGAGTTGATGTTTCAATATCGTCATCTGATGACAAATTTGCATCTGATCCTCCCCAACCATTTCTCATTAACTGTAAATTCCTTGAAAAAGAAAAAGCACTCCTCACAGAATTAGCAAGATCAGGCATGGACCTACTACAAATATTTATAGAATTGCTAGAAAAACTCAATCTCATTGTAGGCATGGACAGAGTGCTCTGAGAATGTTTGATATGGTGTTCGGGAATGTTTGGAGTAATTGGACTAAAACTTCCAGTGCTTAGTTGCAATGGCATACTCATACTTTGTTCTATTTTACGATAACCTACCAAAACAACAGCTTCAGCTCTAGGACCAATTATGGGCCGCTTTAAAAGTTCAGGTTTCATGTTACGAAGGAGTTGGGCTGTTCTTGTCCCAAATCTGTTTTTTATCTTTTGTTTATATTTTGTAGATGAACAATCTAAATTGTTTCCAATGTTATTTGATTTTAAATCTAATTTTAAACTATTACGCAACTTTTCTTTAAAAGAATTTTTGCGATTTGATTTAATCTCCTTGATTGATATATCAATTCCATTTATATCTAAAAAGGTAAAATATACATTAGAGGATATATGTGTTTGCATATATGTAATTATATATATGATATATGAGTAAGAATTATGTACATATAAATATGTTTCTAGCAATTAATACATAACACATTCAGATTAATACTGTAGAACTGATTTATTAAGTAAATGAAATACTCTCAATTCCAAGATAAACAACTTTTTAAAGAAAAGAACAGACTATCTTCTCTCTTTACCTCAATTCTTTTTGGAGGAGAGTATTTCATTTACTTAATAAACCAGTTTTAAAGTTTTAATCTCGATGCATATATATATATAATTGAAATAATATTGTTTTTAATTAACGGATATTTTATTTATTCTATATATATATATCAGTGAAAAATATTTAAGATAACTTCTAAGCAGTTACTCCTTTTAAAAACCATGTACAATGTTTATAAATTATTCACTCAATAATTTAATCCTCAATAATTTCATCATCATAAGAATTTAATTAATGAGCATATTTCTATCATTACTTTATTAATACTTTGTTCAATGGGCATTATTATAATCCATAAAAAGAAAAATATATGTTCTGAATTTTTTTCTTCTTCTTCATTGGCATTATGCTCTTAATAGCAAAAAAAAAAAAAAAGCATTGAATTGTATGGTCAATCCCCCCCCCCCTTCCCTCAATGTTTTTAAGACAAGTCCTGGCTGTAAGAAAATTGTTAAGTTTTGTTATAAGGGTAAAAAGTCTATCGATATTTTATATAGTGATTTAAATTTTTTATCCCTAAAATTTTAAAATCATGTGTTGTGATGTGATGTACTGTAGCTTCTTCTTAAACGAAGTCAAGAATCTCTCAGCAATTATACCAAGAGAAACTTGTTAGCTACTTAATTTTACATTCCCCAGTCTAAGTTTTCCCATATTCTGCTCCATCCAATTTCCACAACATAATTAACATTAAAATAAAATGAACAAACAATTCTTATATTGCAGATAATTTATTCTTAAGCTGATTTTCTAGTAATAATATATATATGCGGAAATTATACTATTAATAAAAATAACTATTTTTCCCTGTAATAATTTGGGGATAACTACAAGAGAGCGAGTCTACTACATTTCTTCACTAACTACTATTATTCACAGTTCATTAATAATGGGCTCTTAGTTCCCACTGTCAATAGTACATTAACATGACTTCAGTCTAAAGGCTTTAGTTTCTAGTATACTTTTCTTCCCTTTACGAGAGAAGCTATTGCCTGTCAACAGCGCTTTGTTCCTCTTAAAGACCGCTGCTGTGCTAACTCTTGTAAAACTTTGAGAAAGAATTCTTTTTAGATTTCATTTGCATAACAATTATTCATACTTTTAATTACATATTTCTAGAGTAACTTATTTCTGGGAGAAAACTGTCTAAACTGTTGGCACTGATTACACAAATAAAGAAGAGTACTTTATTTACAATATTCATGATAATATTAGCGCCAGTCAGTGTACTTCCCATCACTCTAGAAAATAATCCCTGAATCTGACTGGAGGTCTTCTAATTCTCAGACTTCTTGGAGTAGAATTATTTTTGACCTTCATTTCAATCTTCCTTTTCCAATAATAACAACTGTTTGTCTGGACACTCATCTGCAATCTCTTGGCCTCCCTTACCTAGTTCAATAGATAACAGTTCATCTATAGGAGTAGCTATATTCTCAATAATATCCTTATTTAAATTTTCTAATTTATGATTGTTAACAGCTATGATTGGCATCTCTCTCATGAAAATGATTAATGTGCCTTCTTACACACACTCCATTCTCAAGTTTAATAACATGTATAACTTTAGATACAATTTCAATGAGGACGATACCTGAAATTCATGTCTTTTTTACAATATCTCAAATTCAAACAGCATCATCTATATCAAATTTTTTTACATTAGATTTATATATTTCATCACAGATATTCCTGTTCGATCTATACATTGGAAAAAGTTTTTCATAAATGCTTATAGTATTTTCTCTCAAACAGTAATTCAACAGGTGATTTATTTTTCAAAGCACTTCATATAAAATGTTGATAAAACCAAATTCCTACTAAAGCATCTTTTAAATCAATTATCTTAATTTTCTTCAATGCTACTTTCAAAATCTGTACTGCCTTTTTAGCAGGTCCATTTGAAGCAGCAAGTCCGTTTGAAGCAGGATGATACACTGGGGTAAGTACATGTCGAATCCCTCTGTGCCTGGCATAGTCTACAAATCTTTAGGAAGTAAACACTGTCTCATTAACTGATACTAAAATCTAAGGCTAACCATGGGTAGCAAAAACCTCTTATCACGTCTTTATGATATTGTCTATGTTCACACATTTTACTAGTTTATTATCAGCCCAATTTTAATAAAAATCCACAACAACCAGAAGTTGGTATCCATTTATTGGTCCAACATAATGAATATGTTCCAAAGGCTTTTTGCTTCTAACTATGGCCTGAATACTTTCTTTGGAAGATCAGCAATAGATTGACAACCATAACATTTCTTTACTTTTTTCTCTATATCATTATTTATTCTATGCCACTAGACATAAGATGGAGCCAGATCCTTCATTCTTACCATTTCTGGGTATACTTTATGCAGCAAATCAATCACTTATGTATGTCTCTCTATAGGTATCAATACTATCAATATTTAAAATACACTCATTGACATGTTATGATATGCATTCCAAATTGCAATTGCTACAAAACTTGGAAATTTTCCTGGCCATCCTTCTCAAATACATCTGATCAGATTTCTATATTCAGGATCATTAGCAGTCCACTTCATGATTTTTTCACTATTTAAATTCTCCATGCTATTTACTACATCTAGCAAAACGTACTTCCCTGAATTCCTGTTTAATATCTTCTCTAACAGACAAGCATGACAATGCATCAGCATGCACAATCTCTTTTCCTGGTTTATAAATCAATTCATAGTCACAAGCTGCCAATAAGTTTATTCATTGCATAAGTCCTCAGCTTACATAATCATGTGCTTTTTTTGCTTTCCCTGAAATTTTCCAGCAATAGGCAATGGTAAGTATAGATTATAAATTTCTAACCATAAATATATACTGATGAAACTTCTTTACTATGAATATTTTTGCCAAAGCTTCATTATCTAACTGATTATAGATTTTCTCAGCTGATGATAATGTTCTAGAGGCATAATCAATTGGACACTTTCCACCAGGACAACAATTTGCAACTCCATATTCAGAAGTGTCAGTAGTGGTAGTAATGTCCAGATCGCTACAATAATGTACTAAAAGTTGGTCTAACATAAGTAATTCTTTTGCTTTTATAAAAACTGATACATGTTCATCATTCCTTTTCCAATGTTGGTCTTTCTGCAATAAATCATACAATGGTCTTAAGTAATGTGTTTTCCCTTTAAGAAAGCTGTCATAAAAGTTAAGCAATCCCAAAAAGGCTTGCTGGAAGTAATCATTTCTTTCACTATTCTAAACTTTTTCTAGGTTCAGATATTTTCTATCTTTATTTATCCCATGCCCTAAAAAAGTTATTTGTGAGGTTTCTCAAACACATTTGGCAGTATTCAATCTCACGCCTACATTATTTAATTCAGAGTATATACTTCCATAACATGTTTTTCAGCTCTTCTTCAGACTGGTCTGTAATCAAAATATCATCCAAGTATGAAATAATTCACTCAATGCTCTGCAGTAGCATATTTATTTTAGCTTGGAAGATATTTAGAGCCATCATGATTTCATAAGATAATTTGTTGCATTTGAACAATCCATCTTGAGTACTCAGTGTATCTCACATGTACTTTCACTAACTGGCATTTGAAGAAATGCTAATTTTAAGTCAATTTTTGCAAAGACCAGGCTCTAAACATGTCACACACATTTGGAACAGGATATGCAGCTTTATTAATCCATTTGTTAATTGTAACCTGGTAATCTCACATAAATGAATTATTCCATTTAGTTTTATTAAAACAACAACAGGGATACCCTATAAATCTGTGTGCAATAAACATGGGGTCGACTAGATTATTATTTAACCATAGAACACGTTAGTGTGCATAACAACTTCATCTTTTCAAATAAATTATGTAAGACTCTATAGCTACATTCTGACCTGTAGCTAATGAAATTGAAGTACAGAACTGATAAAAAAGATTTCTCCAAAACCAGAGTATTGACTTCTGTAATTTTATTAATGTTTGAATAATTAATTATTATGTAACATTTAAAAATTGGTGTGCTCTGAAATACATTTATAGTCATAAAAAGATACATTGTATATGTTTTTTAGTTATCAAGCTCTTAAATATAAATTCTTGTTAAATTTTATTATTAAAACTCAATTAACAAATGCAAGCTTATTTACCTAAATTACTGCTACTTGTATTCTCTTGATACTGGTCTTCAAAAATGATTGGAAGGGTAGATGAATCACCATCCAAATCAACACACTCTATTGGCAAAGGTGGTATACTAAGCCAATACAAGGATTTTCTTGTCATTTCTGCTATGTTAATATGGTTCTGAACCCTATAATATAATAATAAAACTATAATAAATAATAATATTAACATTACTGCAATACATTCATCTTTGCAGAATATATAAATGCAAACACATTTAAGGGTTAACCAAGGTTTACATGCATTTTATACAAGTCACTGACAAAAAATAAAGAAATAGACAGAATAAGTTTGGATGGTTAATTACAATAATTTCAACATTGTAAAAAATACTTTAATCAGATGAATATTCCTTTTGCAACTATGTATAGTCTCGCTGATCTGTGATCATTTTTGGAAATCTTTGGTATAATATACATACATACATTTTTGTGAAAAGCATTGCTTTTTGAATTGCAACAATTTTCTAAAAATGTTAACGAATTAATTTTATTTAACTTGTTGAACACCATGAAATGTATACCCATCATGCCTTATCATTGGTTATATTGTGTGGAACGTTTATATCTCAGTTATAAGTTTTCATGAAAAGGTTGACAATCATTCTATATATTGTCAACAGTCTGTACATATTTGTGGTAAATATATATAACATATATCTTTGTGATAGTAACTATAATATTTTTCCCATTTTATCATCATCATCATCAACCATTATCAATCCACTGCAGGATGAAGGTCTCTCCAAGTTCAAGCCATCTTTTCCGATCTTTAGTTTCTCTTCTCCACATCACCCCTGCACACTTTATTTCATCCATCCATCTCACATGTGGTCTCTTTCTAGGTCTTTTATAATCTCTTGGAAACCAGTTTAAAATTTCAATTGTCCATCTATTATCATCTCTTCTAGCAATATGTCCAGCCCAACTCCACTTCAGTCTTTTAATTTTTTCAAGGAGATCAGTAACACCTGTTTGTTCTCTTGCCCATACATTGCATTTTCAATCTCTTCTTGTTACTCCCAACATGCATCTCTCCATACTTCTTTGAGTGGTTTGAAGTCTCTGTATTGCTCTTCTATTAAGTGTCCAAGTCTTAGATCATAAGTAAGAACTGGCTAAACACATTTATTAAAAACCTTCCTTTTCAAACACATAGGCATATTTCCTTTTAGTATCAAGTTATTTCTACCAAAAGCACTCCAACCAAGTTTAATTCTATGATTAATTTCATCCATTATGTTTCCATCTGTATTAATAATCTGACCAAGGTATTTGTAACTGTTAACTTCTTCTAATTCATCATAATCAATCTTTATTTTCATATTTTGAGAAAATCTATTAAACATTACTTTAGTCTTTTTAACATTTATCTTTAGGCCTACTTTTCTACTTTCATCTGATAATTCCTGTAACATTTCTAGTAACTCTAAAGCATTATTTGCAAAAACAACTATATCATCTGCAAAATCTAAATGATTTAAATAATCTCCATTTACTTTCACTCCTTTAGCTTCCCATTTTAATACAAATGCCTTTTAAATACATAAGCAATAGCATTTACTTATTAATAACTTAATTTATTACTTTTTTCTAATTTTTTTTTTTTTTTAAGTTTTTGTTTTAAAAAGATTTATCACATAATTTATCATATGTCCTGAATAAAAATGTTTATTATGGCATGTTTTTGGCAGTAATAATTCTATATTTATATTTTCCATTTTTAAATCATCCATGCGAAAATGAGTAATCGTTGGATGACAAACTGCACAGCAAAGGACATCTCCAAACTAGTTTCAGATGAATTGATAGTTCTCATTAAGGAGCTCTAGTATGCACTACAGTATTTTTACTCTTATTTATATTAAGTATAATGACTTAAATTTAAAAAAAAATAAATAAACAAATTTGGAACTCAATTTTATGATTGAATACCTAGCTAGACAGGCTTGATACTATGCCAGTAATTATATTTTAGTGATGTCAGGCATAAGCTGATCTTAAAAGCATTGAAATTTCAAGTTATTATCATGAGAAATAAAATATAACTATCAAGTGGTATCAATGCAAATTTGTTTCTATATGATAGTTAATAGGCAGAAGCAAGTTTGGATACCTGTTTGGTATTATCTTCTGATTTCTATTGATTACTCAAGTTTATTTAGTTAGTTTAAGAGTAGAGTTATGTGAAATTGATTATTACTAGCAAATAAGATTTAATATAAAGTTTGGAGTCCTGTTATTTTTTATACATTTTCTTTCAAAGGCATCTAATATTAATTTACAAGTGAGATTACTGACTTGACCTTCGGCCTATATAGTGCTAAAATTCAAACTTTTTATTAAAGGCACTTAAAATATTCATCTTATCAGTTCAAATAGTATAAAACGAAGGGAAAAGTTGCTGGTGGATATTTACAAGTCTAAACTAGACTATACATATTAAAATATCCCAAATTAATTTAATGATCTGGTATCCTTTGATTATTCATGCTTATATAAAGCCCCAGAAGTAATATTACAACCATTAAAGGCAGATTAAATTTAAGCGAAGAAGAATCATAAAACGATTCTACCAAAAAATGAAAGTTTAAAATAAACTTGACTAAATTCAGTTGAAATTTTAATTTGTAGCATTTTTTTTTTGGTAGCAATTTTGTACAAAGGCAAAAAATAAACTTGATGATCATGTGATAGTTCTGAGAAATAATTATTCTTGTTTTAAATCCAACAAATCTTTAAAAAATTATTTAATTATTTATTCAACTAAAGAATTATATACACCTTTACGCTTAGTGAAGGCAATTAGTCTCCCAAAACTCATCGTTAAATAAAATATCGTATAAAGAATAAGTAGTATTGGGTGGTTCCTCCAACTAAAAATTACATTAAAAGCTGTTAACAAACAACTTAATTTAAACATTACTTAATTTAGTATATATAGTAATTAAAAAAAAACTGAATGTGCATTATCAGCTTGGGTAAACTGTGTTATGTGTATCATACAGATATACACGTAAATATGCATACATGCATGTATGTATGATAATGCAATTTAAAGCTGTGTAAAAAACACTTATCTTAAAGTTGTTCCTATGATCCATTCATCAATCATAATTATCTATTTTTCTGAATCATGAATTGTTTATTCTAAGATTCATTGTTGTCTTCTAAACCCTTTGATGATATTGGTTTTTTTGGAGAAGTACATCAGGTGGTGACTGAGGATCTAGAGAAAAAATTTAGAATAGATGTTTAACATGCTTCTCGGATTTTTTTTTATATGGGATGCTGTGATTTCATGATTTTGGAGTTTTGATACACATACGATGGTTTGAGCACTTTGTTCTATTTTGTCTTGGATTTTTAAAAATAGTGGTGACGGTACACATGGATAAACCCATAGAAAACAGATATCATGATTTCATTCTCTTTCCAATCAATTTAAGATATCTATTTCTGTTTCCAAGCTCAGAGATTTTCTTGATTTAGTCATGGTCATATTAGTTGTAGCCATAATTTCAATTGAAGATGTAAACAGAATTTCTAGAAAAAAAAAAGGCATCTTTTAACTGTCCAAAAGTATAGAAAAATGGATGAGAAAGTGAAAGTAAACTAGCAGTTAACAATTTTTTGTGTTCTCCCACACACTGGAAAAAAAAATCCATACTGAAGTTCTATTTTTTTTCAAATTTGCATTGCTATATTATATTACTTACTGAAATTATTTAGAATGGAAAAAAAAGTTTTAATATCAACTTATTTAATTGATCATAAATATTTGTTAAGTAAGAGTAGCAAAATTAGCATACTGCACATTGTCAAAACCACTTAAAAAAAATGACATATTAAAAAAAAGGGTGTGTGTGTATATATAAAGCATTCTGTGTTTGCATATTGTAATCAATATTTAAGGCTTTTTTTTTTTGCAATATGTACTATGCAGATTTAAATTATGGTATATAAAAACATACACTAGCTGTGAATTTTTTTTTGCCACAACATGTCACCTTTTATTATGTGCGGTAAACATGTTCTTTGACATAATTTAAAAAATTTTTTGATTCGTGAAGTTGAACTATTTAAATAAAAGGTATGAATCTTTTCCAGTTTATTTATATGCAATTTTGCATATGTTTGTAAAACCAAAAATACATTTATTTTAACAGTTTTATGGTGAATAAAATTTTCATTTTTTTCTTTCAATTCCATATTTTTATACATATGCAATAATATTACAAGATGTTTTAAAATTAAGCAAATAGATTGTGTTATTTTTAATTTAGATAAGTAATTTTTGATCATACAAAAGTTCATTATTATAAAATCTTTTTTTTTTTTTTCAAAATAATAATTACGATAACTAAATTACAATACAATGAACGTTATTTTTACTGTAAAAAAAGTAGTTAGTAAAAATTTTAATTTATAAAAGTGAGTAAATACAGTATATGTTTTTAAATTAATGCACACAGTTTAAAATTTAATATAATATTAATGTATTTGGTTATTGTATGTCACTAAAATATATTATTTATTATAGTGAATGAAACACTTTTTAGGGGGCTTTACAATCATTAATGAATTATTAATTAACTGATTGTATTGCAAAGATGCTGGATGAAAATTAAATAAAATACTGTACATTCAGTAATCAAAATATTGTATATAGCACTAATATTATATACAGTATTGTGTATTATGAATAAACTCTGTGCCGTATAGTTTCAGTATGAATGTCACTATTTTGGTTTTGGATGACATAGCATTAATAACTATCCTATGATGTCATCAATCTTACAAAATAGCCACCAAAAATTTTTTTACAGTGAATAATCGATTGCAAATGAAAATAGTGGTTTACAAATTGATGATCGCTATTGTGAATCTTTACATAAAGGATATGTACTAAGCGAGGTATTGATGTGTGTGTATATATATCAGGGAGGCATAACCGATTAACTTCCCCAGGTTATCTTCAGCATCCAATCCCCTGGGACTTGTTCCATTTGTCTATACCTTTTTGGCGGAGCTTATGGAAAAATATTTATTTCTAGTACTTCTTTCCACACAATATATATAGAGCATTTTTAAAATTTTAATAGTATTACATTAAAGTTGGATAAAATTAGAAAATAATAATTTTAACATGTTATATAAAATCATCACTTATTATTTTCTGCAAAACTTCTTAGGGTAGACATGTATTTCTATTTCTGAAAACAGATTATTTATTATCAAAGAAAAGAAAGAATACAATAACAAAGAGTTTATTATCAATACTTTCAAATTATTTTTGGTACATGTATATAATCCCATCACAGAAGCTTGACAGGTGTTTTTTTTTTTAAATTATATATTTTCAGGGGCATCAAAAGTATTTGTTTGTTTTTTTTTCTCAAGAATATTTTACCTAAGACCGCTTATATGTTAACTTTAAAAAAAAAAAAAATAATAAAGTGATTATGAATTCCATTCACAAGATTTGATTAATTATATATATTCTAATGTACAAACATAACCAAAATATTAAAAAAACTGATTATAAATTCCTGTTAACTGAAAAAAATATTAATAAATCTCTTATAAATTCCATTCACAAGATATAATTAATATTTTTTTCTTTTAAAGATATTAAAATGTACAAATGTTAAAACATTGCGAACATTTTCATGATTTTTTTTAAGTTTAGTCTAAGGTTGTCATTGAGCATCTTCATTATTTTTTTTGGAACATTTTGCCAAAAGGATTAAAATTTGAAATTTTCCACAGACAGAAGAACATGTAGTGGACTATTTCCATTATACTAACCAATATGGGAGAATACTTCTATAGAAGTAGTTATTCAGTGGCTTGTGCAAATACTTTATTCTAATTATTACAGGTTTACTGGAGTTACATTACATTTATTTTGATTACAATAAATTGTTTATAAACAAAGCAAAGCAAAACTCCATATAGTAGTGCCCTGTGCTAAACAGAGTAATCAATGGATGCCAGAAGGCTTGTGCATAAAATCCCTATCTAATGCCTACTCATCCAATATCCCCAGACTAGTTTCTGGCTTGTGGCCTTCGTCAGTGAGGAGCTTTGGATTTGAGAGCACTGCATCTAGATCTTAGGATCTAATGCAACCCTCTAGCAACCACCTTTTATCTCTACTTAACTACAAAACTATGAGCATGAAATTGGAAAACACAAAAAATATTTTCAATCTAAGCTCAATAGCTTATATAGTCATAAATTGTTATACTTTTGTAAAATTAATTGTATTTTTATAATATTAAAATAAATAAATAAAAGGAAATATTAAATATGAAGTTTCTAGTCAGCCATATTATTTTCAAGAATTATCAGAGGTCCCAGAAAATGTATAATTTATAATAATAAAAAAACCAGTCAAGTTTCTGGTGATAGGATAATACATAAGTACCTCATTTTTTTCCAAAAATAAAATTCAAATATCTTAAGTTTTTTTTAACTTTAAACCATATTCTAACCATCTACATACTCTAGAAGAACATTTAATTTAAAGAGATTTAAAAAAAACCCTCTACATTTGTATATTTTAATAAAAAAATATAATTATTTACAAAATTAAGTCCTATCCCCCTCCCAGACCAGCATAAACTTTTTTTTTTATAAATTACATTTTTAAAATATAATTCTTAATACTTTTTCAGAATAATATGTTTTTTAATTACAGATGCTTCAACAATATTTTGTTCTTTTTTTTCTAATGATGATCAGATAGATTTATATCCAGGATTTTTAGTGAACTGCATCATTTGGTTGTATTTCTGTCTCTTATATATATATATATATTGCAACCAGTTGGTTACATAGCTGCACTAGAAAAAAACTAAATACATAATTAGATAATTGGCAGCATATTCCTCAGGTTTGAGAATTAAAAAATAATAATTTTATTAATGGGGGAAAATGATATTTAAATTTTCTTAGACTTATTTTTATTAAAGAGTGACTATTTAATTCAATCATTGTAAAATCCCCATATGATAGCATGAAAATTCTGTATTTTTTTTTTTTTAAATAAAAGAAAGAGCAAAGATGGGATTTTAATAATTTTGTACATTTTAACAAAGTTGTTTTCCTTTCTTTATCTCTATTTAATGAAATGAGAAAATCAAATTAATACAATTAACAGATTATCTTGTTGTTTTTTGCAAGATTTTGATTTTTAATTATAAAGGAATATCAAGAATTTTATGTTATTAAATTCTTGTCCTTAACTTGTTTTTAATGTATGATTAAGGAGAGATAATTAGCTGAATATGGTAGTTATGAAATTTTATTTAATTAGTTGTCATGAAAATGATAATGTATGAAACAGATTGTAATTGGCTTGTGGGGAAAACTGTTCTAAAAAAATATATGTGGGGTGTGAATTAGCAACTATATCCAAGAATCTGGAGTGGTATTGCTAACTTAACTGTTGAAGAGAGCAGTCAAATCTTAATTCTGCTGCTGAAAAAGATAGTAGAACTTATTCATAACTTAGCTGTTAAAGAGACAGCAGTCCAAGCTTAATCAAGCTATTGAATAAAATAGCAGTTTTGTTGTGTATAAAGCTTTTAGAACACTGTGGATTTAGCACTAAAAATGGTTTCTACAATGAAAATCATGTGCTAAGTTCAGCTAAAAGCTAGGCATCACCTTCCTCCATATAACCTATCTTCACTGGAAGAAAATGTAGGGAAGCTAAAATAGCAGTCTGCAGTCTTGTCTTCAACCAAGAGCGATGAGTCTCTGTCTACATGTCTCACCTGGAAATCCAAGAGGAAAACCAAATGGAAAAAAATTGCTATTTTCAATTACCTGGAATTGACAGACCCACAAAAGAACAAATTTAAATAGGCCCATGTTTAGAAGCCTTCAAGAAAAAACTCTACTAGAAAAAACTAAAATTGCAACTGGAAAGACCTTTATAGACGAGAGAGTCATGGCTATAGGTATTATTTTTGTTTTTATGTGTGCACACTATTTTTTTTTATTAATAAAAATTTTTTTCTTTTGTTTCATAAATGTAATAAGTTTTTTCTCTCTTAATTTGCCCTCTGGGTAAAATCAAATATTGCTATCTTTGTTTTTTTTTTTTGAACATGTTTAACAAACTCTTAACATTTTTAAAGAAAAAACCAAATGAATTTAAAGTTAATCCATGAATAAAAATTAGTTGGTTTAATGTAATTTTGTAAAAATGTATTTTTTTTTGATGAAATGGATGTTTGAAATTATCTACTATCATATCATTTTTTGTTGTTATTAATTAGATATTAAATAATTGTTTTTAAAAAAATATTATATCTAGTTTTAATTACTTTATTCTATCTAATTCCTGTTTCATGACATTATATCATGACAGCTTATATTATTCTAAGATTTAGTTTTTTTGTCTTGATGATCCCAGTGAAACTAGTTATTTATAAGTAGGGGAAGCCCATGAATTGATTAAGATTATTTATAATAAGCTAATTTATTTATTTATTTATTTTCCTCTTGCTCACAGTAATATATTATAGTTCTTGCTTCCTGAGCTACATTTGTGCATAACATCTATATGGGATAGCGGGTTTATATTTAGTGTATGGGCATCCAGATAATGATGATGATAATGATTCCTGGATTGGCACAAAGAGAATATTCTTCAAAATTCATGCACTCCCTTTTATTTAGTTTGGTCTTTATAAATTTTATTTTTTTTTAACTTGAGGATAAAAATACAATTCCTCAGATTCCTCATGGTTTAAACCCCAATTTTCTGGAGAATTACCAGTGACTTTTGGCTAGTTGATGTTCAAGTACTGGTGACCATTACTCCAGATACAACTCCATATTTAGCAGTAGCATTACAATAGAGTAGATAAATCATTAAAAAAAGATTTTTATTATATATATATACTCAAGCATGAATAGTCATTTCAGGTGATTGCTTTATATATTGTGCCCTTTTCTATAGGTCGGTAATAGTTCATAACAGTCAATTACTAAAAATTTTAAATTTTAGAATATGTTCTTTTAATACATTAATTATAGTTTGTCGATTACATCTTTAAGGTACAATTTGAGGCTAAAGCAAATATGTAGTATATAAAATTATGGCAAATTATTTAAAAAATAGTTATGTAAAGCTTAAAATATTGTTTCATATGGTTGTAAAAGCTGGCCATATTAAATAACACAGCTATAAATATTAAAAGTATATTTAAAAATTCGATTTTAATAGTTTAAAACGTATAATTTAATAAATGCTATATTTAAATTTGTAATCATATTTAAATAGTCAAAATTGGTATAATATATTTTAAAAATAAACTTTGTGATGGTGAAAATTATATCTAGTTCTATATTTTCTAAATTGTTCTTCAAATTTTTTATAATTATTTTATATAATATAATAAGTGTATCAATTTTATAAAACTGGGCAGAGGAATAGATTAAAAATCGTCTGTCAAAGTTATTAATCATGTGACTTTTAATGTATACTTTCACACACACGCTTGTTAGAATTTAATAATAAAGTTTGTGTATTATAGAGTTGGATATAATGATTATTTATCATAGAAGTGAATATTAAAATATTATGTAGTTATTTCCAAATGCTTAAATGATGTAATAAAGACGAATACATTCATAATATAAAAATTAAATATTTTATTTAAATAAAAATAGATAAATTGAATATTAAGAAATGGAATAAGTTATTAAATGTTATTTTAAAAGTTATTTTAAAAGTTAAATAGTTTAAATAAAGTTATAATTGAATTAAAAGTGGTATTTTAAATAATATTTTAAGTTCATTACGTCATAATTTCTAATTTTGAAATTCAATTCTACTTGAAATTGAAAATATGTAAATTTGTTCTCAAGCTAAAGTAAGAATTAACCAATAGGAATAGGTATTCTTACAGACTATAAATATGAATTTCACGGGGGTATAAGGGAAGATTAATAATGTATTGAAACCGGAGAAAGGTAAATTATAACTATCAAAAAGATAGTATTTTTAAAATTTTTATTTTAGTCAATTTTTTTAGTACTTTCTTATCGTTTTATTTAAAAAAAAAACTAATTGATAATTTTTAAAAGTATTTTTGCAAAAGAGGGTGTTAAAATATAATAATTTAGAAACTTCGTGGAAATGATTTTCTAATTTTTAAAGTACTTACCAGTCGTATTTTATCTAAAAATTTAACCTAAACTTCACAATAAAGGATGGATATACTACGAAATAAAATGGATATAAGTTGTAATGCTGAAAAAATATTTGAAATATTTATTGATACAGCTTTATTAATATTTCACTGAAGAACTGTTTTGGTACATAAAAAAACCACAGCTCGGACATTATACGGAGTCTAAAAAATGTATTGCAACGTATTATTTATAAGCTTATCCAAGATTTATTTTTAAATAGTAATAAGACAATTATATCTCATGAATCATTTTATAGAATATTATATTCAAAGGAGTAAAATGTTATATCCTTTCTGAAGGTAACATTTTTTAAAAATATTTTCAAGAATTTAAGAAAGAACCCAGGAGAATATGTTATAGAAGCGTTTTTGATATTAAAAACATCCAGTCTTAGAATTGTTTTAAAAATGTATTTAGAAAAGATTTGTTTAAAAGTACTTGAAGTTTTTATTTTATTTTTAAAAGAGATTTATAAAAATACCAAACGAAAGTTTAAATGTATCAAGAAGGAAACATATATAAAAAAGTGAACACATAGTTGAATAAAAGATGGATCCATGGAAATACAAATAGTTCTTAAAAGTTTATCGAATATTTTTAAAGTTAAATTAGATGGATTGATGCATCGGATATGCAGAGAATATTGGTAGAGAAGATTAAAAAAAAACTTCACGTGATTAATTAATATTATGATTTAATAATTATCGTCCTAAATACTAAAACCAAGGATTATTTTCTATAAATTTTACTAAATGGATTAATAATTATTTTTATTTTAAACTTTAACGTGCTTGGAGGAGAACATTTTTTAAAAACTCTAGAGAAAATAATAAACATTTTTGACTTATCAGGAACTGTCGTCAAGAAAATATGTAATTATAGTTTTGATTCCTTTTATTTTATTAACCTAGTTTAAATCTAAATTTTTTATATAAGATTAGGAAAAACATAAAAACATCAATTTATTAATATTAAAATTTTATAATATAACAATCTAATAATTTAGCTAAAAATATTTTAATATAAAGTGTATGGGTGTGAATTTTTTTTTATATCTGCAATGCTCAAGTGGATAAAGGAAGCCTACTGAACATGATGACTAGATAAAGGTTATTGGTAATAATAATAACTATTGATAATTTATAATGTATATTTTTTTAGTTTTCTTTAGATCATCCATAAATTGGAAGAATGAAGTGTAAAAGTTTTTTTACTTATATGTACCGCATTTCATACAACATTTTTTAAAAAACATTATGAGATAGGATTGATTTGAAAATATGCATACGACAATTTTTTTTATTATTAGTGATATAATCCAACATAACAAATAATTATGTGATTCTTTTAAAATTTTCATGTTATTGGATATTCAAATATTGTCTAAGTAGATTGTATATGATTAGACATATAGAATAATGAAGTAAGCAGACTTTTCTTGTGGAACAGTTAGATTGTTTAACTATTAATGAATTTTATTTATTGTTTTTGTAAATGCAGATAGTTATTTATCGATGTAAGATGTGGAAAATCTTGAGAAATAATGTTGAGATAGTGGCTTGGAAGTACTTAGTGAGCAGGAAACCAAGATGATGTTTTAAGAAATAGGATGTTATAAGGAATGGAAATAATATTTAGTCTTTATGTGAATATCAGCATAGTTAACAAAGCCCTATGACTGATACACATTTTATTTGGACAGTGTTTATATTTCTTTAAATATTTGATGTTCTAATAAAGCTGAAGAAATAGCTTTAACATCGTCCCTGTACTAGAGGATATTATGCAGGTAAACGTCATACCTCTTTGCACTGTGCCATGATTTTGAGATATGTTAAGAGTAATACTCTAGCTTTCTTCCTTAATCCTATACATCTGTTTTCGTTATCTTTATTTCATGTAACTGCATCATTTAGTAAGATATGTTTAAGAGAAATGATAAATAATTTAGAACTTAGGTTATGCTATCGTTTTGTATAAGATTGGTTTATTTGCTTAGAAGGAATAGAACGTTATAAGTTAAAATTGAAGATCCAAAGTATCCTAAGGAAAGAAAAGAATCATAGAATATATTTTGAATTTTATTTTGGAAATGAAATATAAACTTTTTTAAAATAAAGTATCTAAACAAAGATATTTTCTTTAAAGTGATAATAATTTTAAAATGCTTTAGTATTATTGTTTTTTTAAGAGAAAAATAAGTATTGCATATTTTTAAAATACAATAGTACAAAGTAAATTATGTAAACAATATGCATAGTATATTTTTTGTTTATTGATTAACAGAAATATATTGATGATTACACTTATATCATACTAAAGTAAGGCTTAAAGAAGAATATATTATGATTAGTAAACATTGTGTGATAAATACTAAAATCTAGTACTGAATTTTGGATAATATTTTGTGTAACATCTTTGACTTTGCAAGATGAAAATTTTTAATATTTTGAGAAATCCATACTCATTATTTTTGTTTCTATAGAATGTTTTCCTATGAATTTTTAAAATAAGATAGTTTAACAATATTAAGGATAAAATGTTGTTGCTAATAAAGTAAATAAATATATTTGCAATAAGTTAACCATAATGAGAAACCAAATAGTAACATTTTTTTAAATTTTGTCCTAAATCTAAATAAAGATATAATTGAAATATAAATTATTTTTTTTATAACCCAGTAGATCAAACTGTAAAGTAAAAAAGTTAAGGATATCCACTGTAAATAAATTGTTTATTTATTTGTTGTTAGTAATAAACTTTGTTAAATTTTGTTATTTCAAAAATTTTGTGTCCGAGTTATTTATTTCTCCACATCGCTGCATGAAATCACGATATATGCATAATAATTGAAACAAATATATAATTTTGCACAAAAGATAAATAGAGAATTATTTTAAGAATTTTAAATATTTTATTGGTATTCATTATAATTAAATAATCATAATCTTATATTATTTTATTGGTCATAAATCAGTTATCACAATATTATATTAAATTATATGCTATCAGTTGCCACACATCCTTTGTTTATCAGATTATCATATGCTACCACGTATTTATTATATCATTACATGAAGATATAAGATCATATTATATTATTTCATTATTTTATTATGGTAATAAAATTATAGTAAAAAGAAAAGATATACAGAATTAGTTAAACAATGAAGAATATTATTACTGTTATTTATTATTATTAGTTTCAGTGTAGTAGATTATGACATAAAATCCCTTTTCATATTTTACTACCGTATTTTAAAATTAACTTAGAATAAACTTTATGAACCTGAGATTATTTTATTTGAGCTAGATTATTATTAAATAGAAGATTAAGATTTAATTATTAGTTTAATCTTAGTGAGTAGAAGTTATTAAAGTTGTAAGAATACTATGAGTTTGTTATTTGAAATAGTAATAAGGGGGGATAGTGTTCTTATGCCATTGAGGTAGTATCCTGTGGGATATTGGCTCAATGTAATCTATCTTGTCACCTGTATTTTCACTTCAAGTCTCATGAAAATATTAAATATTTATTTAATTTATTTTTATAAACTGAACCTTATTCGTATTTTAAATTTGAGCTATTGAAACATTTTAATTTTAATGCTGAATATTTTATTTATTAATTATTAACTGAGCTAGAACCCATTTTATTTTATATCATATACTATTCTGAAGTGAGGATGCACGAGATTACAGGTTAGAATATATATATAAAATATGAATTGAGAAATTTAGATAAATCAAGCAATATGCAAATAATTAAATATATTGAATATGAAGTTTAAATGAAACATATAATATTCATAAAAATATAAGCGATTTAGAAAATGCTTTGCAGTTTTAAAAAGCAATGTACTCACACATTTATTGAAGCTTAGAATGAATTATAATAGCTAAGAATTCCAAGCAAAAACACTTTAAACATAATTAACATAATAATATTTAAAATGAAATAAATAAAAATATAAATTCTGCAACGCAAATCAATGATAGTTTATTATGTGACATATTACATTTTTATAACTATAAAAAAAATTCTAATTTCAAAAAATTACAGATAATAAAAAAATCTATAAAATTATATTACCATTTTACTTTAGATTGAAAGATTTGGGTGTTCTAATCTTATTTTGATTTAATTTTAACATTGTTCAAGCAACTTTTAACCATATAAAAATTAGGAAGTGACAAAATCTATCAGTCATTAGAAAACGAATCTTTCATTATAGTGGAGCAATGACTTTTATTATCTTTTGTTCCAAACATTATATATGATATATAATAGCTCATATTTTATTGATAAGCTTTGACTCCATAATGCAAATGCTTTTCATGTGTATAGCATGCATACAAGGAGGAACCCAACTCCCCTCCCCAGAATTGTGTATTTATTTTTAGGTATTACAAATTGGATGCTTTTTAAAGTACTACTTATTTACTGCAATGCACTGGTTTAAACATATTTTTCCACTTTTCAAAACAGTCCTGAAACTCTTTCAAATGATGTCTTTTAATGCCTCCATCATTTTTTTCTTCACTATTCAAAGTCTACAAAACTTTCTTTTTTGAGGCATCTTTTTATCTGAGGAAATAAAAAAATCACATGGAGCAAGATTGGGTGAATATGACTATAGATAATCTGCGTCATGCTGTTTTTATATAAAAATTGTTTCACATTTAAGGTTCTGTGCACCGGTGTGTCACTGTGGTGAAGCTTGCATTCCCCACTTTGCCACAAATTTGGATGTTTTCATTTTACCACATCATGTAAACATTTCAGAACTTGCAGGTAAAACACCTGATCATTATGAACAAATTCTGTGAGAACAATGCTGCTTGCATCAAAAAAAGAAAAATTCAGCATTATCTCACCATTGGATTTCACTCACCATGCTTTTTTGGAACATGGTAAATTTGACATTTCCTTTAAACCATTGTAAACTTATGTTAACCCCAGAACAGCTTGCTTATAAGCTGTTTCAAGCATTACAACTGTTTTTCTTGCCATTTTGTCTAACAGAAACAAAATTTCACATTGTTCCAACTTTTCAGCCATTACAAAAATGCACATAAAAACATTTACTACATGGCAACATGGTCAGCAGAATAACACAGGGGTTCCCCATAAGATGCATCTAGCAGCAAAAGCATATACTGCAATGTGCTCACCTCCAGAGAATGATTCCGGAGGTTTTGGGGTACCACATATGATTATAATATAAAATTAAAAAATAATAATATACTTATTAACAATAAATTGATGGAGCACATTTACATATATTTTTATCATGTGTGTTCATTGACTTACATTTAATCAAAATATAAAAGTAACAAAAAATTTATTGTATTATATCTTTATTTTTTTAAAAAATAAATAAAATGAATTGCAAAGTGTTAGATTTTTATTGCAATTAAACATATTCTGGACAATATTCTTTTTTTTTCAATAACTTTTTTTTCCTGTATAGAAATGAGATCAGAAGACTCTAATCTTTGTAGTTGTTTTAGTTTTTAAATTCATATTGAGTTGGGAATATGCAGTCAACTTTACTTGCTGTTACTCATTTAAAATAATTAGTTAAATTCTTCAAACTAAGTTTCCAATGCAATTCAAAAATGTTTTATAATTATTTTTTTTTCTGCTATTACTAAATTGCTAATTTTCATTTTACAGCTAGAAAAACATATTTTATGGATTTTCTTAAATTTGGTAAAACTTTTAGCTTTATGCTTAGAAAACATTTTATCACACAAAATCACATGTACCACACTCAAACTTGGAAAAGAAAAAAAAAGCATCATAAAACTATATGCTTTAATGTAACTCAACTAAACAGTATTAATAAAACATGACTGCATATAGTGCTCTGAGATAGAAAAATGGTTGCTGTCGTATTGTAAAATTTATTAAATAAATGAATTTTAATGTTTTTATTGTTTGTTTTTACATTTTTGTTTTGGATAGAATAAAAGTGAAGTAGGGTATATATATCATGGCTTTACTATAATTATGATCTCATTATTCCCATGGATCAAATAGTGTGAATTTTATAAAAATACTTCAAATCAATATCCTGCAATACACTCAATTTTTAATACTTATGATTAGACATTTGTATTTTCTTTTCTTTAGTAGAATTTGTTTGAATGCAGTATTGTATATTTTAAACTATATCAGCTTTTTAAAACGGAGTAATTCAAAATAAATTTGATTTCTTTTTTGATTTTTTTTTGGAAGGGATGGGGGGGGGGGGTCATAAAACTTGAAATCCTAAAGAGTAGGTTAAGTTTTAATTAATAAAAAAAAAATATTTATATCAAACATTTCTCATTCTTTGTAGAATGCTTGGACAATTTTTTGAATATATCATTTTTTCTTATGATCAATCCATCATCAGATCATTCTCTTGCTGCTTATAATATTGAATAAATAACTAGAAATGAATACATAAAGGAGCAGGAAACTAATATTTCAATATGACAACCTGAACAATAACAATAGATAGATTCTTAGATATACTACAAACTTTCAATCTCTATGCACACTTAAGATATGTATAAAAAAATAAATGCAAAATATATATTTTTGGCAAACCAGCTGTCACCAAGTTGCCCAAAACTTTATTCTTGGTTTTCATTATCAATTGCACTCATTTGACAGTATATTAATGATTATTATTAATCGCCTTATTAATCTATAGATCATTAATTTTTAACTTAGATGCAGATCAATATATCAATTACTAAATTCTAGCATAAATACTATTCATTTAACTATCCCACTTTTTCCTACTTGTGTGTGATACATCTGGAAAATCAATACTCATATCAATATAGATATATATTAAGCAATCATTATCTAGTCAGCATATTTCAATTATATATATATACACCAGAATTACCCCAAATTTACAACTCAACTAGATGAGCCAAAAAAAATAAACTCTAAAACACAACCAATAGTTTCACTGCTATAAGCAAAAGAATTACAAAATAACAATATATTTAAAACTAAATATTACCCACAATTCCACTTATATTCCATCCACCCTTAATATTAAAAGAACTTTTAAATAAGTTAATTGTGTCAGAAACATAAATTTTTAATAATAAAGATTCTTTAATTCTTTTTTTAATTTCATTTCTCTCAAAGAAGACAACCTTAGCCTTATCAAAATTAATAGTGTGGCCTATATCTTTTACATGAATATATAAGGCAGAACTAAGATATTTATTAATCCTACTTTCATGTACTTTTATTCTTTCATTTAAGCTCAAACTACTCTCACCTATATTTACCTTCTTACGAAAACAAGGGATAATATACACTAGTCTAGGAATAGTCTTTCTATCAAAAATTTCCTTTGTATTATTTAATAAATTATTCAAAGTAATACCCCTTTTCCAGGAAATTTTCTTATTTCTAAACAAATTACTATTTTTACATATAATTCTATAAGAAGACAATTTAAATGACAAAGAAAAACATTTTTCTTTATTTTTTACATTATTACAAATATTATTACTATTAAATAAAATATTATTATCCCTTGTTTTTGTAAGAAGGTATATATAGATTAGAGTAGTTTGAGTTTAAATGAAAAATAAAAGTACATAAAAGTAGAGTTAGAAGTAAATATCTTAGTTCTGCTTTATATATCCATGAAAAAGATACAGGCCACAGTATTAATTTTGATGAGGCTAAGGTTGTCTTCTTTGAGAGAAATGAAATAAAAAGAATTAAATAATCTTTATTATTACAAATTTATGATCCTGAAGAAATTAACATATTTAAAAGTTCTTTTAATATTAAGAGTATGTGGGATATAAGTGGAATTGTGGATGACGTTTAGTTTAAATATGTTGTTATTTTGTAATTCTTTACACTTGAGAAGTCTGCTTGTAGCAATGAAACCATTGATTGTGTTTTAGAGTTTATTTTTTGACTAATTTGGGGGTGATTTTGATTATTTTATTGAGTAGTTTAGTTTTTTTCAACATCAGATAAATAACTTTTACTACTGATTAAATATGTTGCATGGAGGATTATAATCATATCACGGACACATGAATCCTTTTAATAAACTTGCAAATATAATTTTAATTTTTGATTTACCAATGCCCATTCATTCAGTCTGATAAAGGGAGAATTTCTATTAAGAATTCCTTTTTAATCTGACTTCCAATCATACATATTGTAAATAAATTCTCCTTTTATCAGACTAAATGAATGGGCATTGATAAATGAAAAATAAAATTGTATTTGCAAAAATGAAGACATTTTTCATCAGGATTGATAATTACAGTGGTGAAAATTGAGCTGTTCATCATTGTTTATATTCCTCTAGCTAAGAATAGGTAGCAATTTATTTATCAATGTTCAAAGTTAAGTGAATTGGAAAAAGGGATAATTACAAAAAAAAAAAAATTCTAGGCTTGTATGAAGATGTAAAAAAACTGATTGGAGTGCATGTAGATAATTTGGACTCAAAGTTGACCTTTTTCTATGTAAAATATAAATTTATTTATTAAAATTTATGAAATTGACTATATCTCAAAATTTACTATTTGATATAGTATCTTTTGTTTAAATAGAAGGCCTTTGAAAATAACTTTTTAGGATTTAATGTGAGAAATATAGACTCCAGGACTTCTTTTAGATTTGTTTAAGATAAAAATGATAATCAGAATAGCTTTTATATTTATAAACTTCGGCCTCTCTATCAATCAATAATAATTTTCTATCTAGGCTATTAGATGATTAATTAAAGACATATTACTTTCATTATTTAGATCTTAAAAACATCAAATTTCATTTATATCATAGAATGGATTTCTTTAAAATCATGTGATCTAATATATAAATTCTCCAAATGCTTCTTATAAAGAACTATTTTTTAATAAAGGACACAATCAGAGATTAAATTGATAATAGATTTATAATTATCATTCCCAATTATTTAAAAAATTTCCAAAGACGCGTGACCTCCTCAGAATTCGGTTTGTTCCTACATTTGGACTATTCTTGTTCCCTTCAAATTTGCTCCTGGACAAATTTAACTTTGTGACAATTTCAACTTAGTCAAATTGTGTGATTTCCATTTAACAAAAAAAAATATTTCAAAATAAAAACTTTAAAACACTCGAGATACACACACCCTCACATAAGACGGGGGAAAGGGTTATGTGTGAGAATTCGCATTAAATGGTTTTGAGAAGCACAAAGCAGGTCTTAATATTTATGTCTAATACAACATAAGGGGGTATTAGATGTAAAACATGTCCTGCGGCTACTTAAACGGCATTTTTATGTGATTTTACACATAGATAATGCCATCAAATGGCACGCATGTCTAAAGGATTAATACCATATTTCAAAATTTATAATTTTATTATGAACAGTTTGTTAAGTAAAACTTGAGGATTTGTTGAAAAAGAATCGCGGAACAAAATAGGTTGGAATTTGCTGTACTCTAATATAGTTAATAACATATACTCATAAAAAATAAGTTTGACAAATATTTTCAACAAATTTCTCCATGTAATATAAAATGGTGGAAAAATACTTCTTATTTATTTATCAAAGACTTGCATTTCAGTATATTTATTGTCAGGTTTTTCATTTATTTATTAAATTTCAGCAGCACATTCAATCCTTTTATTTGTTGGACGTTATATTTATTTCTCAAATAATTCAACTTTCCTTATATAGGTAAAGATGTTTTTTTTCATATCTTTCTTTAACCTTGATAAATTATTATTAATCTTATCATTTTATGTCTCGAATGATTATTGATTTCTTTATTATTAAGCTTTTATTATCAAAACTCTATCCTATGTGTTTAACCCAGTTGGTAGAGGGTTAGATTATACTAGGTAAAATCAGCATTCAAACTTCTTATGAATTCTCTAGCGATAAAGCCATTTGTTTTTTTTTAAAAATTAAAACTCTTAGTTCATTAATATATTATAAATTACTCTGATTCCTTTAATTTCTTAGCAGCGACAAAAAAATCAAGTAGTTTATTTTTTACTAAAGTTATCAATTATCTAATTATCGCAATTCCTATTCAGATAGAAACATAACATTTATGCAATATATAAAATAAAAAAAATGATAAAATGATTCACTTTTAAGTATATCAAAAAAAAAAAAAACATAAGATGAATATATCTTTAAAATTAAATCAATAATTTTCCTATTTAAATAATAATAGTAGTAAAAAATTCCGCAATAATTTATAAAATACTCACGTATTGTCATAATTAGATATTGCAGATTGCCTAGGATTTTCCAAGACAAAGAATCCTTCTCCAAACCTTTTAACCTAAAATTTATAATAATAATAATGTCTATTGATTCATTAAATGTACAATAGATGGCTCTGAAAAGAGTACAGATTAATTGTTTTTATAAGTATATGTTAAAGGTAAGCAGAAAATGTGCGACGTTTTGTAAATTTAAAATAATATATAGTGTAATCTATTATAAGACTATATATATACAAAATAAAAGATACACACATACATACATATCAGTTCTACAAAAAGTGATCTCACACATACACACGCCCATATATATAAACAATCTATCACAATACTTCCTTTTAAAGAAGAGAAATCAGAATTATACTCTTAATTTCTGTTTTGTTGTAAGTAAATTAAGATCCTGTGAGAAGAAAGCAAAATTTTTCACTCAACATAAACTCAGGAAATGTTTGGCATAAATCTAAGTGAAGAAAGAATGCGCTTTAGAATCTTAATATCTTTATCACAAATTGAAATAAACTTGTCGAGTTAAAAAGTTTTCATAACCAATGAGATGAACCAAGAATTTAAACACACATACATAAGTCGTCCAAAGTGATGTTAAAGTAGTGTAGGTATAAGTTTTTACATAATTTATAGAAAGCAAAAACAAAAAAGTTTTTTTTTCTTTTCTTCCTATTGATCAATATGATAAAAAAAAATCATACAGAAATTTAAAGGTAGAATCTCCGAGACTGATAAAAATCTAAAAAATGATTGTGGGATTAAAACTATAATCTCATTTTAACTTCAGATATTCTTTATTTTTTTAATGCATTAAGAATAATAAATATATGGAACAACAAAATAATATCATATTCCTTTTAAAAGTTGATGGCATCCTTTTATACTAAAATATTTGAAACACATAATATCTTAATCACTTTTTGAATAATGATACAATAATTCCAGTGAGTGCTTTTAATCTTATATTCAGTTAGATTTGACAAAGACATCTAGCTTAACGAAAATAGCTCTTTGCCATTTTAAAAATAGAAAAGTTACAAATCTTGATGTTAATACTTGATGAAAATTTAAAATACGGTAGTGAAATTTTAGTTTCAAATTATTGTAATTTTTTTTAAGGATGATGTTTTCAATTTACAAAAAATAAAAGATCTCAATAATTATTTTAGATGATTAACAAAAGAACTTTAAAGAAGTTTAATGAATAGGTTATTTTCAAGCGTAGATTAATGGATGCTGATTTAGAGTGTGCACGCTACCATTTTGAATTCTAAGAACCACTCAAAAACACCGCTGACACATCCAAGCAATAAATGACATTAAAATGTTTATTACATTTGATGTAGTTTTATAAAATCAATAGATTTTAAAACCACTAAAACATCATATGATCACCATATCTTATGCTTGTACAAGTTATTAATACAGTATGTGATGTGATGCACTGTTACCTCCTTTGAGTCAGGAATCTCTCAGCCACTATGCCCAGAGAAACCTGTTAGCCACTTTATCTTCCCTTTCCATTCCCACTCCAAGTTTTACCATATTTCTTCTCTATCCTGCTCCATCCCATTTCCACAACGTAATCTTTGTCAACTCCATGACCTTTATATCTAAATCTCCCTTATCTTTTCACAAACCTAGCATAAAAACCAAGAACCCATTTTCTGTATAATCACTTTGTTTATATTTATTCTTCAACAATTTCATTATTTATACTCTTTCTGCTTTCAGGCATTCACATTCAATTAATATATGCCTAATATTTTTTATGCCTTCCTTATACAACTTGCAAACTAAGTCACTCACATTTTTCCATTTATGCGTATATTCTCTTGTTGCTAAAGATCCTGTTTGAACTTTAAACAGTCAACTACTTTCCTTGCTATTATCATAAATTAATTCTCACCCAATATTCCATTTCCTTCTATATATAAACTCTTTTTAGTCTCCATACTGTACCGGTCAGAATTGTATGTTCGTCTAACAAGAATTAGGACCTAAGCAAAAGTACCTAGAGTTCAATCATATACAAGATACACAGGTCAGGGATACTCATGAACTCCGCCCTATTGCCCACTTCCCAAGTCTATCACATTACAAACAACATTTCTGATGATAGCAGCCTACCCTTCAATTTACTCCGGCCCAGGAAGGTTCAGCAAAGATACAAGAGACCTACGGCTTAACTAATTGATAACGCAAAGTAATGATAGACGTGCACACACAAACCAACAAAAATATCCAAAGAATAGTTTATTAAATGTGAATTTATTAAATGTAATATTAATAATAATTGATTAATCATGTGAATCACTAGATATGGAGATTTACAATGAATTAGAACATATATATCTTGAACACTCGATTTAGGTTTCACTTATTGTCGCTTGGGCATTCTATGTCAAACCGGATGACATAACAAGGTTTGATGGATATGCACCAAGAGATATACATAATGATAAATTAATTATTTGAAATCTGCGGCTTAATATGCTAATGTGATTTAACGGGTTGATATTGCTCACGCTATGATATTTCTAAGTTAAGGAAAATAACCCATGACAATAACTTTTAGAATGAATGCTTATAAGATTTTAAATTACACAGAATATGATCAAACTTAATAACGGTACGAAGGTTTATTTTATTCAACATATGATTACATTTGGATTTCATGGAAGGTACATTAATTATAAATCAATTGTTGCGGAACCCTATGAGATGACTCATTTATTTCTTATCTATGAAGAGAAATAGGGAAAAATGATCATTTTGAAATTATCGTGCGAGTCTACATTTATAGATTTTCTCAATAGTTAATTAATGATGTATTAATAGCGACTGAATGAAGGATGGATAGCGCTAATAAGCGATAATGTATATATACTAAAGTTAATTAAATTTAAACTATAACGAGAGTTTTGGGATGACTTAGGGAAATTATATCATTACGGCGTATAGACATTTGAACCATATGGAAGGATAAGAACGATAACGTGTGAACCGCATGACAAGGCCTGAGTGGACGATGAGCTTCATTTATTTGGGAGCGAAGAAAATTAATCTTATCCGCATTTGTGACGGATATCATTGGGAATTGGTTGGCAGGATACTATGGTTCCAACTCGTAGGATGTTAACCTATAGCAGTGCTTACCTAACCTCAGACAATCTGAAAGAGCTGGGGCCTCCACGCTCTGTCGAGAATTGTGCTTTATATAAGTATTCCATTATCGAGAAAACGCATGACAACGTCATTTCTGAATTAGGAATGTTATCACCGGGACATGTTACGAAAGCTGTCAGGTTTGATTTACCCTGATTTATACAGCCTTAAAATACTAATTAAGTCTAATCTAACGTAATGAAATAATGATCTAAAAGCAGTCCTAAACGGGGCATACAACTTACTTAAAGAATTTATTCAATATCTTAAGGATAAATATTAAAACAGGTAAAATTCCTTCGCTAAACGCATATTAACCCACCCGAGAACTAAGTGACTTAAATTATCGTTAGATGGCGGGGCGATTTATACAATGAATCATCTAGACATAAGGGTCTGAATTAAAGTTATGTAATAATCAATTTTCATCATGTTAATCAATAGTGTGGAGCAATAGTAAATCATTTATTTAAATAGTAGTGAAAAGCATAATATTCATTATTAAAACATAATTTAGGAAAATCTCTCGATCGGGCGAATTTTATAATGTGAATACTCTTACGTTTACGATTAAATATTCCGCAATGGCAGAATAGCAAAAATAAATGGGATTGATTCACCAGATCGAGTTATTAGCATACTAAAAATTGATATGACTTGCATAATATTAAATAAACATTGCCGCATTAAAATAAAAATACAAGGAAAGTGAGAACCTAGCAATCGAGTTTAGAAAGTGAGAATTACAGTTGAAATATACAACAAACAGAAATAATAAAACAAAGAAAAGAGGTCGTCATTTAGGCAGTTAATCGGCTTAGCACTACCGATCACGAAATAAGTAATTACATTTTACATTAAGAGAAATTTCTGACTAGAAATGTTTACATTTATATTTTACAATAGAAAAAGGTTATTAAGATGAAAGTTCATTTATACGGCAAGGAATTACCTTTCTTTCCGAAGAATTTCCATCCGGGTGCGCACGTGTTGGTTCCATGATTGATAAAGGAATTAATTTATTACAAATTGACGAAATTAAGGTTTCAGTCCATTCTTTATTCAATATTAAGTTCATTTTGGCAGTAATTGATGAACGATGGTTTCCGAGTATTTAGGCATCGGTTAGATTTTTGGAGAGATCCGGGGAAGTCAATCTATGTTTTTATTAGCCCTTCATGTTGCCGTTCAGAGGGGCGTGACTTCCCCTTAGCAATGCGTTAGAAAAATGACGTCTCCTCTTTTAGTTAGAAAATGTGGTTGCATTTATACTTGTTATCACCGCCGCTGGGTAATTCCCGGATGTTTTAATAACTACAATGATACAGCATATTTTGGACTACAAACGAGATTAAGTTCGAGAGTTAGTTTTTATCTAATTCCCGGATGTTTTAACAACTACAATGATACAGCATATTTTGGACTACAAACGAGATTAAGTTCGAGAGTTAGTTTTTATCTAATTCCCGGATGTTTTAACAACTACAATGATACAGCATATTTTGGACTACAAACGAGGTCAAGTTCGAGAGTTGGTTTTGGTCTACTTTAAGCTGAAAATAGACCTGCGGAATCAACGTTAACTAATCATGACGCTTAAATAAATCTATATTACAATAAAACAAATTTCTTTTATAATTTGGAAGACGGTAAGTCTTTTATTTACTAATTTTACGTTCCCCTCTCGAACTTTCTCTCTATGAAAATATATGTATGAATAAAATATACATTATGCAACGCTTTAAATTATTAAAGTTGATCTGTTACACACACATACGCACGATTGTTTACCGTAATGAAAATATACAATTGTTTTTATGCATACTAATGTTAAATGAATTTAAAGTTTACAAATACATAAACAATCACGCGCATTGGTATACCTTCACTCCCCGGTGATCTATAATTAAATGGCTAGGTTTGAATCCATGTTTGGAGGTTTCAAATATTATTAGAGAGTGAAGCTGAATGTGTGCAACAGATTCCGCTTCAATACTAGTTCTCTATCTCTCCAACTCTCTATTCTTTATAAATGCATCTATTCTTCTATCCCATTCCTTGTCACTATAACATTTAACAATTCTTCTAATATAATCATCCCACCCCTTGTATAAGTATACCGACATAAATTCTTTATCCAAATCTTCTGCATACCTGACTACCTTTCTCACCCATCTTGTTGCCTGCCCTTTACTCATAACCCAATTAAATACTATTTTGACTATTCTCTTATTACCCATAAATTGTAATCTACTGAACTATTTTCATTTTGCTTTTCACATTTCTCATATAAAAACTTGACCATCCCATCTCTCCTTGAATTGTTTCTTTTGCTGTCCACACATCTACATCTAATGCATGCCTTCCTACTTCTGTTTGTACTTTTTCTAAGTAATCTAATACCCTTTACTAACACATAATGCATCATTATCATATGTCAACCCTGCTACTGCCATTACCATCCATACAATTCTAACTATATCATATTTATTATATGAAAACATTGTTAATTTCTTTATCAGTCCTTTTCTTTGCTTCATTTATATTTTTTTTTCTCCCATTCATCCAAGCAATTTCTCTGATTACTTAAGATGATTCCCAAATAGTTATATCTATTCACCACACTTTAAATTCCTCTAAAAATTCTTTGTCTTCTCTTTCACCAGCATTAATCAACATTACTTTTGATTTTTTCCCACTAAATTCATGTCATCAGTATAACTTCCATATCTTCCCTTTTTACCGTGCACAAGAAGACTCCATCCACAAATAATAGACTTGATAATGTATATACTCTTTTGCCACCTATTAATGATATCTCTACCTCTCTTACTAATTTTTCTATTGGTCTCTCCATTTCTCTCAAATACAACAAAAACAAAATAGGTGACATAGGGCATCCTTGTTTTATTGCCACCACATTTTTAACTTTAACTGATTCTATATTCCCTAATTTTTATGTATAGTAATTATTTTCATATAATCTCTTAATAATATCCACTAAAGCTCCATCCATTCCCAAATTTACTAAACTTATCCACAATCTATTTCTATTTACTCTATGATATATCTTCTCCATATCTATAAAAACCATATATAACTATCTACCTGTATTTCTATTCATATCTATAAGTTGTGTAACTACAAATAAGTTATCTCCTATATATCTATATTATTGAAAACCTTTCCGTAACCCTTCCAGCCACTATATATGCAAAAACTTTATATAACACTGATGTTGCTGCTATCTGTCTATAATTGCTTAACTTTCTATAATCCTTACCCTTTCTTTAAATAGTACCTTTACTCTTGTATTATTCCAACTATCTGGAATATCTCTCTTCTGTGCCATCTTATTAAAACATGATAACAGGTTTAACTTTTCCCTATTTCCTAAATTCATCACCATCTCTGCTGCCCATCACCAGTGCTTATGTAGATGAGTGTCACATAGACACATATATGTTAAAATTAATCACGCTTTATGAATTATTAAAATGAATTATTGAATTTTATTATTAGTTTATCACAATTCTGATATCATTTTTTTTATACAGGCACATCTGTGTGCTGACATATAAGTGTTTTATATAAACCTATTGAGATATTTGTAAATCACAATGTGATAACTTATTTCTTCTTATATTAATCAAAATCAGAATGCCAAATTTATATTTATGGCATACTCAGCAGATCCTAATTTAATTTTTCTAATTAATAAATTTATATTTCATTGTTAAAGTTAATTATTCCAATGAATTTACTCAATGCTACCATAGTTTTAGAATATTATATGTTTGCATTATATCTCTTGCTCACAGTAACAGTTATAAAACTTTTGTTCACTGAGCTGGATTTGTGCATAAGTCTGTTATATAAAAGCGGTTTATATTTAGTGTTTATGAACATCGAGTTGGTGATGATTTCATTACTTCTCTAATGCTGGATAGTGCAAGGGGGATATCCTTTAAAGTCCATGCACTACATTTCATTTTAATTATTTATTTAGAAATTAAATTTATAGTTGGCCAGTATGTTAATAGTACTAAGAGACCAGAGCATTGACGATGATCAGCATGTTTTAGTATCCCAGCATTCTTTTTTTAATTGTTGTATTCTTTGTGGATTAGCAGTTAAGTTTGTGCATCCAAATTATTATGTTGTATTTCTGCCCTAAGTTTGCCAAGGGCTAAATAATTAGCCTGTTCTATAGTAGACCAATTTCAAATCCAGCCACAAAATTGACTGTTGATTTATTTTTATTGTTAATCATAACATAATGATGAATGATTGTTAGTTTTGTGTAATGCTCATGGACTTATAGTTAGTTATGTGCTCAGGTCTCATGCTCATTATATTATTTATATATTTAAATTAGACTAAATTTTGACTTAGGGTTGATGATGAGTGCCATCACCCCAGCTTCACCCCAGTTTTTCCATACCACTACAATATATATATATCACAAACTGGTTTTTTAATCTATTTATTTAATACCTTGTGATTTTGACATTTAACTTTTTCCATAGAAACTTTTTTTAAAACTTCAATACTTTGCCTAATTATATATCATTTTAACATTCTATGATCAACCATATTATCTCAACAAAACTAATTAATACTGCACAATGTCTTTGAGATGAATTTTATAATGTAAACAAATTGTTCCATACAAACTGTGCTTAAGTTCACAACAAATATTTTTTGGAAGATAAAATTGTTATCCCTTATCCACTTCACATGTTCACTGCATTGAAGATATGATCTTATAATAGCAAATTCAATGTCTTGACATCCAGCAATTTTAAGAACTAATTGGTTTTTATGATTTTGCCATCCTATTTTTAGAATATAATGAAGGATGCTTAAATAAAATTTTCCAGTTCCTTTATGTTGCATCAATATAGAATCCATGCCTCACTTCCATATATTTGGTAGAATAACAGTTCTATATTCATAAATTTATCTTATCTTCAAACTAGTTAAATGTAACTGCTACTCATTAGATTCTACCTTTCTGCACAATAACTACTATCTTTCATCAGTAAGACAAACTTTTTTTATGCTGCATTCAAAACATTAACTATTAGACAACAATCAGCATACGATAAATTTAAAATTAAAAAGATTAAGTTCTTAATTTTTGCTTTTAGATGATTCAAATGAAAATCCCAAACTCTTCCAATGACTATTGTCATAAATATGGAAAACAAAGACTGAGCTATTGCATATCCATGTTTAATAACAGTTTTCATTTCAAAAACTTCAGATTTATATCACTAGAAATAACACTTCCTCTTTATTAATATGTGGTGATCATGCAAATAAAAATAAAAACTTCCATGAACAATGAGTTATTTTCAAACATTATCACAAACTTTTAAAGGAGTCAAATTTCTTGACCATCAGTAATAAAAACAAATATGAAGCAAAATTTTATCACGAGAACACGTCTATAGTGCTTCTTGATTTTCTAAAATCACAATAAGCAATTTATTTGATTAAATTCTTGATGATGCAGTGAATTAACAATGATAATTATTGCAATCTGTCTTTTTCGTTAAATAGATAGAAACAAATATATATATATTGCTCTTTCTATTTAATGATTTTATAAAACACACATATTCATAGTAATATTTTTTATAACCATACCATATGATTGACATTTATTACGTAGGAATGAGATATGGATCTCCCACCAATTTAAACATGAAGATTTTGGAAAATTTTCATTACATGATACTCTTAAAATACAATAGCAAGATCATATCTCCAATTGATATGTTGAACTTGATCAATGTGATATTGAATCTATTCCTGTAAGAGCATACAGATCATCATCTAAGTAAGTGGATCAAGTGAGTGGCAACAAAGCTATTTGTAAGTAAATGGTATTCATAGTGGAGAGAGATCCTACTATTTCAAAGATATTTTAAAAGGATATTATGTTGATTGCTTATAATGGGATATTGCTGAAAATAGAATACATCAAGGAAAAGTATTGATCTTTCAGAAAGAAAATTTGTGGCAATAGACTGTATTGTAAAATACCAAATAAACAGATAAAGTACCAGCACATAATAAATATGAATGTAATTGGAGTTCGTGAATTGGTACAAAACTATTTAAAAATTTTTGGTCTTTATTTTTCATTCAACTTCTATTCCTTTCTAAAATTAGAATGGACATTCTTGTTTATAATTGACTTCTAATGAAGATATAGGTATTAAAATGTCACTAGGTACTCACAATATCTATAAAATAAATAAATAATGTTATATGCTGAGATAATGATAATCCAATAATTTAAAGGATTTGAAGATTATTCCTGCTCTTAATATAATTATTTGGTTACTAAGATCACATAATGAGAAGATAATAAAAAAATAATGAGACGATAATATAAAAAAGTTTATATTTAAATTAAATGATAAAAAATGCAATAACAAAATTAAAAAGATTAACTCTTTGCAAATGATGACTCCTGGCTAAGACATAGCAAATCTTTTCATTGAGAGTAAACAAGTCTAAAAACTGGTTCCAAAGCAGTACATTTTCGGCACAAAGCTGGGCAATGTCACTAGCTGCTGTCTCAATTAGCTCATCTTCTGTTTTGAATGACTAAAATAATAAGATTAATATTAAATGGCTATTAAATATTTTAGAAATACAAAATGAAATGCATTAAATGAAATTCAAATAAAAGTAATCAGAAGGCAATTGTGGCTAATTATGTAATCAAAATAAACAATTAGAAATTATAGGGTTTAAGTATCATAGTAACATTTTTTTGAAAAGTTATATATATATATATATAAGGAGAAGCAAAAATAAAATAGAAAAATTAAAAAAAAAAGAAAGATTAGAAAAAATAAAAGTAGAGAAACAAATAAAAGATTGGAATAAAGAAAAACAGAAAATTGGAATAAAAAAAGAGAAGAAAAAAACTTGAATAAAGAAAAAAAATCAGTTAAAAAGACAAAAATTGAATTTGAGAAAAATATATATTAGGAAAAAAAATAAAATGGGATGATAATAGAGGAAATTGAAGTAAAAAGAAAATGACAAAAGTGAAGTGAAAAATGAGAAGTAAACTGGAAGAAATTAGAATTAAAAAAAAATAAGAGTAAAGATAGAAAAAAATATATTAGATTTTTTTTTAAAGGAAATAGAATAAAATTCATATATAGTTTGGAAACAAAAGTAAAAACTATCAAATAAATAAATAAATGGAGAAATAAAAATAAAACAGAATGGAAAAAAAAAATGGAGAGAGAAAAGTGTAAACATTAAAACTGTATATGAATACATATAAACAAAAAAAAAATTTCATCAACTTTCATCAATTTATTAAAATATAAACTTTTAAAGAAAAATAAAAAAAGTCATATATAAGTAGTTATCTTATTAAATATTACTTGAAATTCAAACCGCAATTATGAACTTAGCTTTGATGGGTTTAGAAATCATGAGCAAAAACAGAAAGCTGTAAAATTTTGATTTCTGCGAATAAATATGCAGATCAGTTATTTTCTCATGATTAGATTGGAAGAAATTATAATGCCTGAATACAGTTAACAAGATTTAAAATATTAATGCAGAAACTGCTGAAAAAGTTATTGACTAGGATAATAAAATCCCTATTCACATGGAACATAATTCAAAAAACAAAATTCTTGTAAATGTTTTGAATATATATTTATCTTTGTTTATTTATTTATTTTGTTTCTCTAGAATTTGTACATAGATTCCCAACTAGTAAAATTGGATTAGATTTATTTCCTTTTCAAGTGATGTTTCTTTTACTTTGATATGAACTCACTGACAACTATTTAAATGCTACAAAAATCTTTATTGCCATCATATATCACAACTACATTGCCACTATTAAGTGCTGGCAAGAATTATACTTTAAATAAATGCTTTGCTTGAGTTGGTTTTTTTAAATCTAATGTCCCAACTCCTCACTGAAGAGACCCATAGGTCGAAACCAGTCTGGGGATGGGGACAATCCAAGATAAAAATGATTTGAATGTCTTCTCTTGTAGTAGCATTTATCATAAATAAAAAAAAAAAAAGCTTGTTTAGAGCTATTAGCACGCTCTTAATTTTACTTACTTTCATTGAAATTTATATGCAGAAAAATGCAAAATCATTGGTTGTATAAATAGCTGGCTACAACTTTAATACGAAGTCTGCCTCAATAATTTTTCTTCTGCCAAGAATGTTTCCATGGACATTGAAAAGTAGAGAAAAACAAAGTAAAATTTATATTCTTAAGCATAATTTCTATCTATTTAATTTCTTCTTCACTCATGAAATTTGAAAAATACTACCTCAACTTTAGTTTCAAGTTCAAAATTCGCCCATTTAACAATATATTTTGTCATTCAATTCTTATGATTTACAAAATTAATAACTACTATATTCATTTTTATTTTCTTCTTCCATGATGGTTTAATAATTGTTTATTTTATACATTTTTTTCTTTTATATATTATACGTTTTTTCTTCTTCTTTTGTAATTAAATATGTATTGTTTATTTTTATGTTCTCTGTATAGTATCTATAAAATAGACATTTGATATACATGGATTTATTGCTAAATTATTATGTTAATTTTGATTTTCTACACCCATTTATGTACGTTATAATTCATTAAATCATTATTTTGTGTTTCTAGATTTTCTATGTTAAGTTATAGAAATAAAAACAAATTACTTATAATGAAGATTAAAATAGATATATAGTTAAGGATCATTCTACAATACATTATGAAATTTAATATGCATCATTTTAATAATTTTATTCACTTTCCATTAGAAATTAAATATCTAAATTTTTTTGAATTTTGAAATACTGATCAAGCTTATAAATTGTTTCTATCCTACATTGGCATGTTTTGATTTACAAAACAGTGCAATGACAGCCTTAATGGGCTTTAAACTTGATGTCAATGTTTAAGGCAGGTCATCAAACAAAAAATCTAACTAGATTTCTAATTTGTCTAATTTCTGGATAACCATTATGCAAATTGTTTAGCAGTTGAGAGTAGATTCCAAGAGAAATCATGACTGTTGGTACCAAGACAGTATAACCATTTTCAATTGAGAGTTCCAGCTATACATCCAATAGATTGGATGCAGCTCTTCTGTTTGATCAACCCAAACAAATCCATTTAATTAATATTTGAAAACTGGGATTACCTGTGGTTCATCAGGCAATATTTATCTGCCTTTATTTCTAAATCTGTTTCATTCATGAGATTGATTGTTTCACTTCAGATTTATTGCTTTATTTGTTTGTAGACTGGCAGTCTTAGGGATTGATCCAATTTGTGAATAAATACATCTGTGTAGTCCTTTATTAAGTTTCTTGTCTTTGTGGTTGGCCAGTATGGTGATGAAAAACGAAATAGAGATAAGTATGTGTATTTTTAGTGGGACCATTAAATGGATTGCAGCAGCAATGGTAGACACAAAGGTCCTATTTATAATAGTTATCCAAATTCCAGATGGACAACTATATCATAGATACAGAGACCTAATCACTGTCTATGACGGGCCATGAAGCAATGAAAAGCCCTCCAAATAAGATGTTGATAAGTCAAGCAAAATACCAGTTGCAAGATAAAAAAAACCCAGATTGAATAAAGAATTCACCAGTTTATCTTAAAGATTGTATACTCATTTTAAGTTACATTCAATAATGGATTTGTGTAAGCTAAAAAACTCTATTTGATTTCAGATGCTGCAGAGCAATGAAACAAATAAGATGCTCATATAACTAAGTTAGTAAATCAAATTGTTTACAGTAAGATAAGGAAGTTCAATAAAAACTGAGGTGGTCATTACTGAATCACATTCAAAACAGAAATTTACAGGTCTGGAATTATTCTGAAGTAACACACACTGGCCATTATTTGCAGAAGTAGTCAGGCACCCTCAAGTTTGGAGCAGGAAGCTACTAATAGTAATAATATGGCAAAACATATGCAAGTGTCAGGTTAATTTGAATGAATCATAACAGTCTACTAGTCTACTGGTTACTATGGACAACTACATTTGTAATCTCATCAATCCTAATGGGTAGCAAATGGATACAGTAAATGTTTTGACTTACTTTAATTGTATCTCAAGTATTTATTAGCCCAAAAACGTTTTCTAGCAACAAAATATTATATATATATATAACAGTATTATACAAAAAATCATGAAGGTCTGCGTGGAAAGTCATAAAGAGTCACAGAATGTCCGTACTCGTTCTAGACGCTCTGCAAATGTTATTTAATTTTATCCCAAGTAATTCTCGAAGCAAATGTTGGCTTCACCCTACATTAATAAAGGAATAACAGGTGCTCAAGTTATTTTGTTTGCCTTTTCACAGTATATATAAACAAACATTTGGATATATATAATACAAAAATCTGTGCAAAATTGATTTATTTAAATTGATAATCCTATAGAAAATTATTTTAAAATTCAATGGCAACTTCACTGATTACAGTAATTCGACTCCTCTGCCTCTCTACACCCCTACTTACCTTTTACATTTTTTATTATTTAAAAGTTTTAATATTTTTGCAACAAAAAAACATGGGGGTGGAGCTTTAATAATTATTAATTTTTAAAATGATACAATTTATTCTTTTCTCTAGAAATTTTTTTTTCTCCAGTTGCTATGGCGACTAACGATTAGCTTGATTATGATTATAATAGAGAAATGTTGATCGCATTATAATTTATTACTAACAGATGTGCTATTAAAATGAGATATTTTGTAATAAAAAAACCAAATAATCATCAAATCATTCTCTCATTTTATCTAATTTATTCATTGATGTTTATTAAATTTTATTGAACAAAAAAAAATATTTGACAAATTAAGAATTATTTTTAAAGAACTATATATTGATTTTAAAAGTGTATTAAATTATAATGGAAATATTACTTGAAATACGTCAACAGTTTTTGCCTTGAGTATAATGAATATAAACAAGACAAGTATCATTATATTATTATGAAAAGGCTACACTCGGCCTAAGTCATTGATGATACCTGCTGTTTACATACATATATAACATCTAAATTTAAGTACTTTAAATTATCTGAAAAAATATTTTATATATATATGTATGCCTGTTTTTCTCTTTATCTTTTAAATATTACAAATTATGATTTCGATTACTATTGTCGAAGTCATGTGATGACCTCAAATTAAATTATAAATAAACCAAGAGCAGCTCTCTGTTGTATTAATCATTGATTATTCGAACTTACATTAGATGGCACTACAGTAGAAAGTTGCTCTTGTTTTATCATGTGATGTGATGTGATGATACATCATTGTGTAAGCAGAAGAATTAAGTGACTTGTTGTTATAAATAAAACAGCTAATTTTGGATTGTTTCAAGTCATGACTGATCATAATAATAAAAAATTAAAATGTTTTCACACTCTGATGATTCATTGTGAGTATTAAGTATAGTACTAACTTTTATGTGGTTATTTAATCAAAACGTGGCTGATCATAATGAAAGAAAATTAAAATATCACTTTCACGGTATCAAGTGTAGTACTAACTTTTACATTGTTATTTGACCAAAATGTGGCTTATTATAATGAAAGAAAATTTAAATAAATTATTATATTCTGATGACTCACTGTGAACATCAAGTATAGTATTAACTTTTACTTGAATCAAAACTTTGTCGTTTAATTCTCACATAAATGGAATAACTGCATACAAAGTAAATTGATCAAAAACCTATTTGTAAACTTCAACCAAGCTTCTAATAAAAAAAAATACTAATCAAATATTAGTTGCTATGAAGGTTATGTGATATTTAAACATCCAAGTGAGAGGCTAATCACAGCAATTCCATTCAGTTTACAAAATGACATTATTTCTTCTCTCAACCATTATCATTTTGAATATGCTACTTTATCTATTAAATTAGTTTGATTATAAGTTAATGTTATTAATACTAACATAATATACTCAATTCTATTCTTATACAATATTTTTTAGAAAGATTTAAATCAATAATAAAAAACAAAGTTACAATTATTTTAAAAGATGTTAATCCACAATCTCTGAATTTAATCAATAAATATATTTTACAACTTATAATACAAATTTATTACTGATTTGTATTTACTTTAATGAGATTGTTTCACAAATATAGATCATTTGGGTTTAAATTTAGTGCCAGTTTTTAATTACAATATAAAAATGTTATTTTTCTATCTGAGATCTAAGTCATTTAAATCCAGATTCACATGTATAATTCATGCATCTTTCCTACTGAATGATTAATATGGCTTCTTTATTCAATCCTTATGCATCTTTTCTGATTGGATGATTACAAATTCAATTTCTTTATTCAGAAACCTCATCTACTTTACCAGAAACTATAATTGTGCACTCAAGTAGTACACTAACAAGTACCTGAGAAATAGTCCAGCTTTCATTTATATCAATACGAAACCTCTTTCTGTATCTTAGAGCTTCTAATCTTAATATTTATTTTTTAAATAAATTGCAATTGGCTTTATCAAGTTTTTTTTTAAAGAATCTAGTAAAAGATAGTGTGTCTATTCTAGTCCTACATTCACTGGAAAAATTCTTTCTGTATCATAGAATTTCTAATCTTAATACTTGCCATTTGAATAAATTTTAATTGGCTCTGCCTAGTTTTTTTCAAGAAATCTAGTCGAAGACAGTGACTATTCTGGTCCAAAATTGTTTAACATATTTATGACAGAGTGTTTATTTCTTATATATATTTCAAAAAGAGTTTACATCATTGGATGTGGATTAATTATTAATATTGCTACATATGCACATTTTTCTATTAACTTCATATTTATTTAATTATTACAAACTAATGATGCTGTTGTAGTTTTTTTCTATAATTTTAAATTCTCAATTTGTAACATTGTAAATTTCTCACAAAAGATTATTCAAGTTATATGGTTGTTTGTAACTTATTATTGAAATAAAATAATAGTTTTTACTTCACCTATAGCAAGGGCATTGTGCACTGAATGCAATGATGTGAAACAAAAAATTAAAGAGGCGTGTTTTATTGCAAATGACAATTGTGCAATAAACCGGAAGGAATCGTGCTTTGCAATCTCCAAAAAATGGTCGTTATAAAATTTGCATAAAATTTTACATAAACCACAGCTAAGCTTCAGTTAAAAGTAGGCTATGATTATGGAGACTCATGGTCTCTGAAAGCGCTAAGCCATATAACTTTGTAATAAGATTTAGACAAGCTTCACTTTTTTGCGTAAAGCGCAATCACACTTAATAACTTATTATTATGATTATTTTATAGAATAAACTGAATTGAAATGATAATGATGGAGGAAAAGAAGGAAGAGAAATAGAAAGAGAGGGAATAGTAGGAGAAAGAAAAGAAGAAACAAGAGGAGGTGCAGGAAAATGGTTAGGAGAAGAAAGAAAATGAGAAGGAAAAGGAGAATTATACATAGCAAATATGTGAACTAGACCACATATTACATTTGTTATATATATATATACTAACAGATTTAATAATATTGCATAAGTAAACATTAAAGCAAATTACTCAAAAGATTTTACATTTAACAGCTGCTGCTGATGACTTAAAAAACAAGAATCCCAATATTGTTTTGTAAATCTCTGTACGACTTTACATTACAGTTTAAAATCACTTTATTTCCTCCTCAAAACAAAGTATATTCTTAACAACACAATCTTTTCCTCGATTTATATTCATATCAAAATCTTTCCCAATCAGCTGAAAAACTTAAATAATAGTCAACACAAGTATATATTATTCTTTATTTAACAAATAATGGTTGCTAACTTATATCATAGTTCTACAAAAATTAAGAGATGATAATTTAACTCTTAGAGAATTCTTTCTTCCATTGACCACAAATAAGTTCAAAGATTGCAAGATTTTGTCACAATTGTACAGTCATATTTCCATGATTTAATTGCATAAACATCAAATCTGATAATCTCTTTTTTCTTTCACTTTCTATTCTATTTTTTAAGATTGTTTGCTAATGATGATAAGGTCTGAAAATTTTTTTCCCATCAAATACCAAGGGATTTCTTTTCACAAACATTTCAATTAATTTAAATATAAAACCAACCATCAGTTTTTTATAGCTGCAAGAAATAAAAATAGCCCTTAAATTTATCTGGCCTGCGTATTTCATCCAAGCAATTTTGGTAAATTAAAAAAAAAAGTTTATTATTATATACATTGTGAATGTAGGTTAGTAGTCTGTGTTTATATAATAACATAAAAAAAAATTGTTTAGCTTAAAATAAGAATATTAAATTCTTACTTAAAACAGTTTAGTTTGAGTATGGCTTAACCTGTTTTTTTTTATTTATGACATAGCAACATTTTTGCCACTCTAAAAGAAAAACTTCAGATTACTAAACATTTTTGGTTTATTTCGATGACATATTTTATTTATATATACATATGTGTGAATTGAAGGCATGTGCATATAAACATTTAAGTAACTGTGGGAATATTTAGAATGAAATGCAAGTGTATTTAAATAATAACAGCAAATTAATGGTGTATGTAAGGTTATCCTCATATTCTTAAAATTTAGTTTTATTTTCATTTAATTTTTTTGCTTTTAAAGACAATATTATTTTATGAATAAAAGAAAGGGGGGAATATATGTTATAAATGCGTTATGAAGAGAAAGTTCTGTATATATGTAAGATAATGTCATGATTTATAGTTTGAAAGTTACATATATTTAAAGAATTTAAATAATGACACTAAAAAAAATATTTATTTATTCAAAATAAATTTTTTAGAACAACATTTAAAACAAGAAAGGTATTTGACGAAATTTAATTTTAGAATTCATTCTAAAGTTTCTATTTATTTATATATTTTTACTTTGTAACCTGGATATAATGATGTAATTAAAGGTTATAAATATTAGGGTCTTTTTTATTCATTTATTATTTGTCATTTTTTATAAAATATTTTGTACTAGCGAAGTAAACAAAATGACACTTGAGTAGATAAAACTTTCAAAACAGCCCCCCCCCCACCCATGCCATTTCTTTCACCATTTTGCAACACTCGAGAAATAAGGAGGGTAGAGTCTCATTCAAATAATTAGCAACTTACCAAAGGAGATCTAATAGGAGCACAAGCCTTTAGTAGCCGAGTGGTTAGCACAGCTGCCTTACAAGCAGTTGTCCCGGGGTTTGCTTCCCGGCCAACGCTTTAACACATAAAAAAAAAAGAAAACTAATTTGTTTACAACTGCCAATCCTTAAACTTAGTTATAGAGCTCTAATATTAATGACATTAATCATTGACTATATTTAATGTAATTGATATGCATGAATTAACTGCTTAGTTATTGCTATCTCATTAAGCAATTTAAGAAATGGATAATATCCAAAATAATTCTTTACTACTTTGGCTTTCTACATTATTTGCATGTTGGTAATCATTATTGCCAGGAATCAATCATCTGAAAGAAATGGGCCTAATTATTTTGTACAATCAATATGTTCTGTGATGGTTTTAAAAAGAAGCTTAAAGTCAATATTCCAGGTCAAGATATATATATGTTAACTATTTTATTTACGTGAATTTCACGACATAATCACTCAAGATATATTAAAATATTCTCAATTAATTTAATGGGCATTTGTGTGCCACAATAACTAAAATATTCACTTAAATCTGTGTGCACATGTGTGATACATGTTTGTGTGAAAGTATAACTTAAGAAATTTGAATCTTTTATTTTTGAATATATTTTGGCCTTTATTATTATTTTTGCTACCTTTTAATTAATAATGTTTAACTTAAACATAGCATGTTACTTTAATTCAGAGTATTTATTATAACATTTATTATAAGTGAGAATTAAATATTCAGCCATATTTATTTGAATAAGTGTCTTTTTTTAAAACAGACCCCAAAGAAAGGGGAGTTTGACTATAGAGGTATAAAGCCCTCCATACATATTCTATTGTTAGTCAAAAATCATATATATTAATTATTCAATAAAGAATGTATTCATAGTTTTAACTCATAAAAAGGAATGGGTTTGAGTGAGACTCCATTGCCCAGATAACTCGGAATCATATAATTTAAATGTGATATAGTTTAAATTTGGATTTTAAAAACTGATAATTAGTTATATCCTCCCTGAACATGCATATTTTTCTTAAGTATAAGATTGAGGTAAAGATAAGTGATATATTTTGTCAAATATAAGCAACTTCAAATACTTATATCTATATCCACACATTTCTACATATAGTAGTTTGATTAACACATTTATTTTTATAGTTGGGCAATTTTCAAAAGACTGAAAATCACACTTATGAGGAAATAATTCCTTACATGTAACTTTGAAAATTAAATACTATTAGCTGATCTATTTCATTTTGCAGTGACTCATATATAGAGCTTCATTATTTATAAAATTTTATTAAATTTGACTTTGTATTTTTTTAAAGTTAAGAATGTAGTTAATTAATGTTCAGAAAATAAGAAAATTGCTTTTGTCTCATCTATCATATATTGCTCTAATGTGGAAATGAGTGGGAGAGGTAATAAATAGTTGTTATGGAATAACTTGTTTAGCCCAGGCAACCAACTAATAGTTTCATGATATTATAATACTTGCAAACATTAAACATCCATATGCATAGGGAAAATATATAAAAAAATTGATATGTTATTATGAAATATTACTAACTGACAATAAAATATATATTGTATGTATTTATATAACTTTACTTATCATTAATTGGGCTAAATTTAAATTCAGATATAATGATTATATTAAATATCTAATTAGATTAACTGCAGTTCGGATGCATTAAAATTTCCCATTGCATTCTGAATGCATTGATGTCTGTGCTGACTCTTTGCCCCCCCCCCAATCTCCATGCATCCCTTTTACCATTACAATGCATATAAAACAATTTCTAGACATCCAGTATGAAAACACTTTAAAACATGAAAATTTGTAATTAATAAACATGTTATTTATTTGTTGATAAATAAATAAAATGTCATTGTATAATTATAAAATGGAATCATTTTCAAAATTGTTATTTTTAAGAAAATTACATTTTTTGATGTTTAGCAATTTTGCTAACTGGCTTCTATTGTAAATTTACTATAAGAAAACAGTTTTAAAAATATAGTATGTTCAAAAATATGAAAACTTGACTATCATACTTAATTTATTTAATTTTTACAAAATGTGCGTACAGGGCCCTTAAAGTGTGTGGCTTGTTAGTAAATATCCCACTTGTATAGTGATTTGTCAACATTTAAAATTACAAAACAAAAAAAATTGTTTTTCTCTTCACTAGTAAAAATTGTAATTATAAAAATGCAACTTTTTTCACATGTGTGAGCGAAGCTTTAAGTATACTATGGTGTGTAATGGGTCTGCTTAGCACTTTCGAGATTTAATGTTCGAATCTCATACTCATAGCAAATGATCTCAGTGCCATTAATAGAAGAGAGGCATGCTTTGCTCTCTCCAAACAATGGACTAACTAATTAAAAATTCAAATTCATTTGCATATGTGTACAATAAATCACAACAGTCTTCATTCACAAAGCTATGAGTAAGAGATTCAAACATTAAATCTTGAAAGCGCTAAGCAGACCTATTACACATTATAGTATAATTATAGCTTCACTAACGCATGCAAAAAAAGTTGCATATTTATAATTAAAACAAAAAAAAAGTAAAACTATGTTAATGATTTCAGTGGTGATAGCATAATTGCTGCTAGTGGCAGCAGATTCATTGAAATTTTGTTTTCTTTTTTAAAATTGTGGGAAAACTATTAGCATGATATTTACAAAAAGTCCAGAATTCTCTGCTACTTGAGTTTCTTTTTAAAATGGCATATTGCATGTTAAAATTGGACAAAATTTGAATTTTTTTTATTAATAGATTCTTTTTTTTTTCTTTTCTGCTCAGTTTACTAGATTGCATGAAGAAGACAAAGGCACAATTTTTGACTCTGTAATTAAATGGATTAAAGATATCTCGATGATTCAAGACCATCATCCTGATAAAAACATAATACCATAAGCATTCAATTTTTTTTTATCTGCATAGTATTTTAAATTTTTCTATTATTTGCATAGTATTATTTTAATTTTTTTATTATTTGATAAATGTATAATTTATTAATATGTTTGCTTTTGTATTAGTATGTGCCATACATAAATTACACTTGTATTCAAATATAATGTAGTACTTTATGTACAATGTAATTTTGGGGCTCTAATCCAAGTTTGAGGCAACCTTATTTTATAGACATAATGATTCGCAAAGAGTTTAATAATTTATTAGTGTGTTTATATTAGTATTAGTGTGTTTGTGTTTGTACTTGCATGTCTGTGTTTGTATAACAAGTAATGATTTTTATATATAAAATTAAGGTATTATAGAGCAGTGCAATGTAAATTTTAAGACTGATTATCAGATGTACAGAAAGGTTGCAGTTGATAAAGCAATCACAAAATTTACTGGGCATAGTACCATGTGAAAATATAAACTCTTAAAACCAATAAAGAGAGGTTTCAAGTGGTGTGTGTGGTGATAGCCACAATGGTTATGTATACCACATGGAATTGTATGCAGGCAAAGAATCAAATCCTGATTCTTGCCTATGCTTTGGTACTCATGCTGTGGAGTCAGTAGTTTTGCCACATCTTGCATCACATTATTTTCAAGTCTATAGCTAGCAAATGAGCTATATGCAAATAAATTATATCTCTGTGGGACAATAAATATAACAAGATAGCATCACTGGTGTGCATAAAAATATAAACATCACTGGTGTACACAAAAAATATAAAATGAAGAGATGAAACTCATTTTATCATTGATACAGACAGTAGCCTTCAATTTCTAGTTTTGGATAGACAAGAAGCCAATTGCTATGATGACAAATGCATATCCACCTTCTGGAAATGATTTATTTTGTATCTTTTATTAGGATGAATCTTTTTCTTATAGATGCCTTGAGATTTGTTAACTTTTGGGGTACAAGATAAAAATGAAGAATTTTTATGTGACTATTTTTGTAGATTCTGAAGCTATGGATTATCTCAGGTAAGAAGTATTATATATGGTTTGAATGAAAATTTTGTGAGGAATACAAAGAAATTATCAATGAAGATGTAATTTAAACTTAGTTAATGATAAATTAGAAATTATGAACAAACAATAAAGTAATAATTATTTCGGATATTGAAATTTCTTTTTTTTTCTTTTTTTTAAAATGGTAATTGCTACTTATCTTATTGTTATTATTTTCCTTAGTTTTTCTATTTTCTGTCAATATATAGCATTTTATTCTAACATTATTAAAACTGAAGTTATTGTGAAAATTTTGTCACAAGTTAGTTTTTTTAAAAATTCAATATGGTGCCTAGGACTCTGATATAGTTAACTCCTTTTTATACCACTTTACAAAACTCTAGATAGGACTATAATATAGTTAAAATGATTTTTTTGAATGAACTATATATTTAAAATATTTGTCTGCTATTTTTAATGTCTTAATAGAGATGACTTCATATTTCTTTTTTTCAATAGTAAAATCTGAATCAGCCCAAAAATTAGTCATCATTTGAGTCACTTCCAATTTTTTTTTTTTTTTAGATTTTCCATTAATGAAAATCTGTTATATCAAGTAATCAGTTTTGCTATATTGGAAACACAACTCTAGAGCAATATATGTGAAAGAGATTCAGTTTTTAAAAAAATTATTTTGTGTAAGCACAGTGTAGTAAATGGAGGAAATAATAATTATTTTTATCAAAAAAGAATTAAAAAAAATTGATAGTAATAGATTAAAAGCAAATATCGTATTTCTTCTTAATATAACGCAAATGTATTTCCTTTTATTATTTATTTATTTCAGCTAAAACACATTCCATCCAAGTTTAATTCTATGGCTAAGTTCATCCTTATTTTTCATTTGAATTAATCAATTTGACCAAGATATTATATTTATTAACTTCTGAACATATAGAAATTTTTTTTGTTAATTTGTGACTGTTTAGTGGCAAAGTGCTCCTTTCTTCTTATAAGCTTGGGTTAAAGTTATTAAGCACTATTATATCTTTAACGTATTTTTGGCAAACTCATTTCTTTGCTTTGGTTTCCATATCTACAATTATATAATCATGACACATGAGCTTGTCAAATTCTATTTTTTTGTATTGAAATCTATCTTCAATAACTGAAATTAAATCCTCAATTACTTTTTATTATCATCATAATAAATGGCTGGAAATCGAAACATAAACTTAAATGATTGATAAATGGCATTTAGATAATAACTTGAATATAACTATCATGTTTAAAATACTATGTAAATCAGAAAATTTATTTAGTTTTCCATTATTTATTAATACTAAATATTGAATCACAGCATCAGATGCTCTTTTTCTTTACAGTGGACTGCTAACAAACTTATCATATTCTAAAAACATCTTATTTAATTCTATTAATTAATTTATTTAGCTAAACATCACGTGAGAAATAATAAAAATAATAGTTTTTAGATTCAGTAACTTTGGAATCTTTTTCTTTTTTTAATAACTCTACCAAAAGAATAGATATTATCACATTGGTCAAATGTGGTTGTTTAGAATGTTCCTTCCCTGAGTTATACTCATGTTACTAATACATCTTGTCATAAAAATGTTGCTGTCATTACTATTAACACTTTTTTATTATTCACTTTGATTAAAAGCTTCAATACCCTAAAAGCAGTTACTAAAAGGCAGTCTTTTAACCTTTTCTAAATCTTTCAACAATATAAGCAGGTTTTATTAGACATCAAGAGTTGAGAACTTGCTAAATCTCTTTTCATTGCTAATCTTATCATCAGAAAAACTGAACAAAAAGACAAAGAAAGGGAATGCCTGGCAATGAAAAAACTTAACACTCGATCGAAGCAAGTGGTTTGTGAATTTAATACATATTGATTGTTTATTTTTTTTTTAAAAAAAAAATTAAACTAAACATGTACATAATCATTTAATTTTTAGTAATGTTTTGAAAACAGTTATTTATAACAATAGGCATTAAAAAAAAATAAAAAAGTAACATTATTTAATCAAAAATCCCACAATAATTTATGACGATTTAAAATACAATTAACATAAATTATCTGCAAATTGGTGGAATAAAATCACATTTATTATTTACTGTTTACTCTCCATGTCCATTCATCAACACGAATTTTGCCACTGTTCTTTATTAACTCTTTATCTTCAAGGAAAGTCAACTTTATCAGCAATCAAAAAAAAAAGTACTAGTAAAACATAATAGGAGAAATTATTAATCTAAAGCTATTGATCAATCAGGTTGATTAGTGCATTATATTTCTCTTACGGGGTTAAAAAGTCTATGATAGGCAAGGATGGTGGTCGAGAGGTCAGCACAGCTGCCGTACAAGCAGTGGTCCTGGGTTTGTGGGTTCACTTCCCAGCCGATGCTTTGACACAAGAGAAAAAAAAAGTATATGATATAAAAGTTAATCAATAAACCTATCCCAGAATTTTAAAGCATGGAATCTCTTGCTTGAAGAGCTTTGCCATATAAAATCAAAAGACATTTAGAATATCAAGAAAAATATCCACTATTCAGCTAGATAGAAGCTAGCAAAACTGAATTTTATAGTTGAGAACTCCAATGCAAAAACAATCTCAAATGGTTTGTCCATCAAATATGAATAATGAACAAGTCATCCAAAAATCTTACATCTGCAAGCTTATGTTCAAGGCATAACTCGAGAGATCCACACACCCACAAACAATAAAGTCAAAAAATTCCTTAGGAATTGTATTAAATTAATTTTACATTTTGTAATTCAATTGTACAATATAATAAATTTGCCCTTTTTGATTTTATTCAATACTTTCATTGCTAGTTTCATTTAACTATATGTTTGTATTTCAATCCCTTTACTGCTAATAGCTGGCTTGTTACACCATCATCACAATCATGTATATTTCCCTACTATCAGTAACACTACATGTTCCAAATTAGTTAGGAATAAAGTGTGCAGAAAAAACTTATGTAATTGTATGCACATAAATGTTTTAATAAAATTAATAAAAAACAAACAAACCCCAAAACATAAGATATATTAAAACTTTTAAAATATATGTAACAACACATGTGGGTGCGTATATAATGTAAACCTAAATATTAATGTGAAAAAATGCTCATACAGAGTTTAAATTTAAAATTTAATAATATCTATTGTGCAGTGTATACTTTCTATGCTTTCACATCATATTCATGGTCAGTCTGCAGAAAACATTAATTTTTTGCAGATTTGAATGCAAAAACTGATAAAAGATTGCAGACAGCTGAGAACACTTAAAATTTTTAATAAAAATAAAATATAAAACTCTTCTTTAATTGTTAAAACTGGCTTCAGAAATAAATAAATTATTAAATTACAATATTTATCATAAATAAATTTGATTTCTATGAATATATAAATTCAGCACAATTATAGTATATGATTTGCCCATCAGATAAAGAAATATGCATACTAATGATCAAAGATAAAACTAATAGATAAGAAAGAAAATACATATATATGTTGTTGAATTTACAAGTGTATAAAATAATAATATATTAAAGAGTAAAAATTATTTATTTAAGAAAATAAATAATATACTTAGCAACTAAAGCAATTAAAAATTAATAGGTCTTTTTTGATATTTTGTATTGAAAGTAATTTAGAATTCAGAAGCAGAATAAAAATATAAAAATATCTATTGTTGAAAAAACAATTCCAGAAGTAATTTTTTACTTTGGATAAACATTTTTATTTTATTATAGAAAAATAGTATTAATAAGAAGTGCCATATCTTCTCTTTCTCTTTCAAAAAAATTTTAATGACCAACAGAAATAATAATCAATTCATACAACTAGACAAATATTACATTACTACAGTACGTTAAAGAATGAAAATATATATATATTATAACGATCCGGAGAAAGGGAGACTAACATCATCTGCATTACAGGGTGCCATCTAGGCATTTGAACCTAGAAAAATTTATAGAGTAGGCAAATATGTAAGTTAAAAAAAAAATTTTTTTTATTTTTATTTTATTTTATATATTTTGATATGCAGTCTAATTAGCCCATTGTCACTAGCTCAATGGAACAGCAAAGATTTATATTTACAATAAATTCTTATCTAAGAATATTTTAAAAAAAGAATAAAATAAGCCACTGCCAGTAATTAACATACAAACATTTATTTACACACACACATATATATATATAAAATTTAACATTTTTATTTTAGTACGTTTATTTTAGATTTTAATTTGATTTTAAAATTTAAATTTACATTTTAATTTTTATAATATTATAAGTTTACATTTTAATTAAGTTCGCACAGATGGATTTATGAAAGTTTGTTTTATAATGTTGAGTATAGATCGGTTACATAGATTACACAGTTAAAAACATTTCAAAATAAACATAACCGATCAAAATATAAAGTCATTGATAAAGTCAATTGCAGAGGGAAATTTATAAGAACCCAATAACATTCACCATGATGCCACAAGACACCAATAACTTAAAAGACATCCGACATAAATACATCTTAGATACACACCGTAAGGTATCAGTATTTACCGAATGTCTATATATTTTGATCAAACATGAAAACCAAAAACATAATTAACCAGTAACGAACCCATGCAAGCGTCTATACCCAACATAAATTTAATGCATTTTTATTTAGAGTGTCGAGTATGAATAGACTACATAGATTTGCATTTGAAAAGAAAATATTCTTTCCCTTATTTAACCTTAGGCCAAAAGTTCACAGTCAGACTGGCGCCAATCCATCTGATACATTTATGTATTCAATGTAGCATGAAAATACGACAACATAAAATACTATACTGTCAGGAATGTACATCTGAACAGTAAGTAGAGTTAGAGAAGACATTGTCTCTCCACCAACAGGAATGCTACACCTGTTGGTGAGCAGAACAATAAGCAAAAAACTCCATAGGAATGGACTGCGGTCCTTTGCCGACTTACAAACCCATCCATAGGCAAACAGAAGGTGTGTGGCGTATATATGCAATCCTGCCCATAGCGGATCTCATACTACATCTACTAATTACACAAATATATCCAATCCATTGAGCTAATTCAACTACGAAACGAATAACCTAAGATGACCCTCCCTTAAACTATATATATATAACTTTACAAATCTATATAGCCATTCACGCCAGACTTAAATTTAACATTTATATAACTAGTTTAACGAAAAAACAGAAATCATAATAAAACTTAAAGAACAAATAAATAAATAAATGGAAATGATTTTACAAAAGAAATACATTAAATAAAATTATAACTAATTAATAAATAACGTTGGTCAGATAGGATTCTATTTTTTATAAATTAAATACTGAGAAAGTTTATATTTTAAAGTTCTTAGTGTTTCAAAATGTTTTTAAAGTTCTTACGATTTTTAAAACGTTCCTCTTTATCCATTGCATGCCGTTTGGAATCCACATTAAATCCCCCAATGATCCTGTTGTCCTCAGTATAAGAAAAGTGATGTTTCATTTCTTTTTTTTTTATAACAACTGAAGGGATTGAAGAGTGCGTCTTTTCAATCCCTTCTCCTTTAACTTCGCACTAGCACATATAGTCACATCTTGTCATAATCCATTATTCCACTCACTTTTTATAGTAGCCTTTCAGATCCAGTGGACATTATGTCACAACGATGTGCTGGTCCTTTCGCAATTAATTTGTTTTGTACAAACTTAGATATATTTTTATCTTTAAATCTTTACTGACAATTTATTTTTAAAATACTTTTTCTTTTTTTTAATAAAGTTTTATTTTAATAATTTTTTTCATCTGTGCGACTATATAGATACGAGTTTAGTATAGAATTTTAATTTTCAATTTTTAATTCTTAAAAAAAAAAAGTTTTATTTGCTAACTTTTATTTTTTTTCATGTTTTCTAATAAAAAAAAACAATGTAACGTCTGTGCCCGTTCTAATATATATATATACACATTGTGAATATATTATATTATCATAAATGCATATTAACATTTAAATTGGAATATAGAAAGCATATCTCACTACAGGTTAGAGCACTGATGTGTAAGAGACCATGTAATTACAAATACGTCAGGTGGAGTAATTTTTTTGTCTCTATTTTATTGTACCTAATTTGTTTATAAATGTGTGTCTTTTGGTACTATTGTTGGGTAGGAATATATATCTTGTACATCATAGAAAATAGAGTATGGATGTGGTGCTTTTTATCTCTGCAAAGCAGGCCTTTGGAAAATTTTTCTGATGATTTTTGCAATCTAAGATCGAACATCATGTAGGCTATTATAATTAAAGGAAATATGCTTTGATCCTTTTCTTTCCTGTGCAGCAGTTTACACATAGTTTCCATGTTAATAAGCTTTCTTTCTTTTGTATCTACAAAAGTATAGGATACACAAAGACCACATATTTATTTTGAGCATAAAATTAAAATATTTCAGCACAAAAGTCCAAAATTTAAATCTTTTCAGTTGCCTCTTATTAATGCCAAGTTTTGGAAAATCTGCATCTTCAGTTGCATTTGGGTATAGAAGTGCAGGAGTTTTCTAATAGTGCCACTTGTCTTCTGGAAAAATATTTTAGTTGTTATTATGCTAATTGGGGCTAGAATATGGTGCATGTATTTTGGGTACAGAAGTTTATTTGTTGGTTTTAAATAGAGTATAATCTCATCATGAATGATATATGGTTAATTATTGTTTTTTTTTTTTTTTTAATCTCATCATGAATGATATATGGTTAATTATTGTTTTTTTTTTTTTTTTAATTTTAGATATATATATATATATATTGAATATAATCCCAAGTCATTCCAAGTACAATTTAATTATAATTTCCTGAGCAAAATTACCACATATTTTTCTTCCCCATAAAAACTTTCTAAAAAGTGAATAAACACTTGATATAAATGATTTTGTAATATTATGATTGGTGAGTAGTATGCAATCTTTGTGTTGATAAGAAGGACTATATGAGAGTAACATTAGAATAAAGTGAGGTTATGCTTTCGAGAAGAAGAATATGATATGCTCCACTGTAAGCAATAGCTCATCCTGTATTTGCTTTCACATAGTCATAATGTTCAAGTGAAATAGAAATCCTATAATTAAAAAAAAACTTTGTTTGTTTTTTATTTCTTAAAAAAAAAAGCTAACTTTATCATCTCCCCTAAAGCTTTTGTCATTTTATAATAAGTTAAAAAAAATTTTTTTTATCTTGTTTGAAATTTCTTTATTAAAATGCTTACTGACAGTTTTAATAAAAAAAGCCTTTTTTTTTTTTTTTTCCCCATATGTCATAGCATCGGCCGGGACGCGAACCCATACTCATCTGCAAACAACTACTTGCTTGCAAGCGGGTGCGATGACCTCTCGGCTAACAACGTTTGATAAAGCCTTTTGTTTTGTTTATAAAATTCTATTAAAAAACACTTTCTAAGATAATTAAGGCAGTAAAATTATTGTCAACTAATAAATATCAATTTAATATATATATATATTATTTTTTAGTAAAAAAATTAATGATTATGTAAGATTATTTATTTTTTAAAAATTAATGACTAATCAGAATTAATAATAACTCTGATCTTTTTCATGCATTATTTCATATTCATCCACTCCATAAATTCACAAATACATTCATTTAATTTCTTATCCATTAGTGTTTTCTTTGATCATTTCTAAATCTATGTGCCTCTATCTAACCAATAAGTAATGGCTTTATAGGGAGATTCATAAAAAATTTGAGTGCCTGAAGTGACAGTGCTAGGTCTGATAAATGAATCTTAAACTTCAGAGGCTATCATTGTAACACTGCACCAAATAACCAGGACAAACTAACCAATAGATCATATGGTTCAGCAACCCCATAATTTCTTGATATATTTTAAAAGTAAATGACATCTCAAAAATGTAATTACATTAAAGCATCAAATTATGGTATAATTTTCAAACAAATTTTTTAAAAACTTCACATTATAGTGATTTCACAATAAATAAATATTCCAAACAATAAATTAGTATTTTAAATGCAGTCAATTTAATAGTTATTATAACAGCTATTAATAGATATTCCAAACAATAAATTAAAATTGCTTAAAGCTATTATCATAACTATTTAATAATTATTAAAATAACTATTAAATTGGCTGAATTTGATCAATTAATGTGTTTGGAATGTTGGGTATTTAAAACAGGCTTAATTAATTTGAAAATATTGTTATTCTGAATAATGAAATGTTGGAATTGTTAAACTAATTCTCCTTTAGAACAGAACTTCTAAAAAAAATTTTTTCACCCATGATTCCTTTATACAATGAAAAAAATGTGAGTTCTTTAATATTAAATCTGTTCAAACCAAATTTCTTTTTAAGTACAAGTTTGAGTCTCATCAGTTGGTCTGAATCACACTTTCAAATATAACTGCAAATGAAAATAATAATACACCTGTAACAGATTACCCTTTATGTGATCATTATCAATTTGTACCCATTATTTTCATTTACAGTCAATTATTTGTTATTACAATCATAAAAAAAAATTGAAACTTTTTTTAAAAAACAACTGCTACTTTTTCAAGATGATGCTCATTTTGTAAGATTGATGATGTCATTCATTAAAGATATATCTTTTAAAAATAAAATGGTGGCATTCATGTTAAAAGTGTAAAGTTTATTCATTATATAGTATACAATATTGTTTTGGTTATAGAAATAAAATACGATTAATGCATTTTATTTAATTTTCATATTATGACATATCCAAAGTAAAAAAGATTATTATCTTTAATGGCTACGAAATCAAAAAAAGCTAGTTTCATTCTGCGCAGTAACATATTTTGACCATGTACAACAACAAAGTGTGTTAATATTTAGTTGTAAAATTTGTATATTAGAAAATTTATATTCATTCAATCAGTTTTATAAATTAAAATTCTTACAAACATTATTTTGCTTGTGGCAAAAATATAATGATTGTAATAGTCATGATAACAGTAAGATATTTTGATAAAAATGATTTCATGCACATGCAGCTAATAATCAACTTTATATTATCAAAGGTTACTAAACGTAAGTTCAAAATACCATTTATTTTTCACCTTTAATAATCTTGTAATTTATTTGTGACTTACTAATATCCAGTTTTACCATAAACATAAATTGGTAAAAGAAAAAAATAAGATTTAATCATTTACATACATTATTAAAATTACAGCAATCAATTGCACCAAACATTTCTTTATTTACATTTCATTAAGTTTCACTGCATTTATGTAAAATTAAAAGATGGACAATTTAAAAAAGAATTATCAATGTTACAAAAAAATTCAAAGTCTATCTGGTTGAAAATTATAAAAATAAAAAAAATTAATAATTGAGCAAAAAGTGCATGAAAAAAAAATTTAAAGCATGTATTGTAGGATTTTTAAAAAATTTTAAATGTGCATTGTGGTTAATATTAATAATTTTTATTAATCATTCATTAGAGTAGAGATTATCCAATAATGAATAATACTATTCTATAGTGTAATTTTCACATCATTCTAACGCAAGGCAAGGATTTTGTGAAGGAATGTATAAACACATGACCAAAGACAAATGAAAAAGATGAATGATTCCCAAGATGCACATTTTGTGCTGAACCAGCACTCATCAGCTGACTCAAATCTTTATCATTGTTCAATATGTATAGATAGCAAATTACTATTATTTAATTGATAAATGTCAAACTTGCTGCCTTCACAACTGACATAAACCACTTAGTCAATCATTAGACTAGAGATTATCCAATAATGAATAATATTTCTGTAGTGAAATGTGTGCGTCTTGGGGATCTTACATCTTTTTCAAATGTCTTTGGTCATATGTTTATAAGTACATCCCTCCACAAAAGTGGATAGAAACTAGTCTATTTTGCATGAGTGATGTAGTGAAAATTACACTACAGAATTATTATGCATTGTGGTTAGTTTTTGGGTTTTTTTTTACTCCATGTTTAATTTTAATGCAATGGATCATGATTCAGGAAATATTATTCTGCAGTTATATAAAAAGCAAAATGGTGATTCAACATGGAAAAATTATTTACATTTTTTCTTTTAAAATTATAGCTACAAAATGTTTTTAATAGTTAGTATTTTTCTTAATAATATGTTAAAGAATATGTTTACTCATTAATTAATACTTTTTCCAATTTAAACTTCATTTTTTAAAATTAATTCTTATATACACCTGGGTCTCATTTTACGTGATAGATAGGTTCCTTAGAAAACATGCACAAAAAAAATTGCACAAAAATAGATGTAACTTACCTTGAAAAAGAGGGGATATGGACTGTGATTTTTCAAAAATTGCATAAAAGCAAAGCACCAACGTAAAATTACTTTAAAATTCGCGCAAAAAAAATAAGGATATAAAATATGACTAATAAAAAATTTCAAATTTGAAAAAAATTGATACAAGACAAACTTTTTTTAACTATAATATTTAATTTTATTCAAAACAACATATTTTTATGCATAATTTACAGTACAGTAATTTACATTTTTTTATACACGTTTTAATTATTATCGCTATTTGCCGATAAACAGGTTCATTTGCAAACTGGTAAAAAATCAGATTCTTCACAAGAGGAAATACAACTAGCACCAACTTCACTCTCATGTTGTGTTAATGGTTTTCTGGTGACAACGTAATTAGTAATTAATCTTTGAGATGATGATTTTATTAATTGTTTATGAAGCTCGCGATATCCAGACATACAACCATTTAGCTCTCGTTGGAATTTAAGAGCACGTTCGTGATTAGTGTCATTAATAAGAAAATAATTTGCCAACTGATTAGAAAGTTGAAGACCTTCTCAAATCATTTTTGCAGTGAAAGGAACAGGTTCCACTTCTGTTTCATTATCTTTTTCTACACTGCTGGGAAAAATTTAATTAAAATTAACAACTAAAAATTAAATTCTTATTTTTGTCTTTTAATTTTTTAATTTTCAATTCCATTTAAAAATCAAATTTCGTTTCACATCACATTAATTTCTGATCACCGTAAGTAATTTTTAAATTGTTAATTACAATTAAGAATCAGATTTTAATTTTTAATTGTCAAATTTAATTGAGCCCACTGCTATTACTCACCTTTTAAAAATAAACTTGCGGACACTAAATGATTAATAATTGATTATGTTCTTTTTTATAAAGCAAAAACAGAATGTGATTTAAAATGCAAAATTAACACGCACAATGTTTGAAAAAATTTACATTATAATCATATAAAATTTAATGTGTGTACATAAAGTGTGGAAATCATGATTTTAATTTCATTATTGCATAAAATCTTACTATTATAAAGCACTGAAAATATTGAAATTATTAAGATGAAAGTCGAATTCCAATAATATGCTATTACTTTAAATATGACATAAGTGTGCGAAATTTATTATTTAAAGTAATAGCGCATTATCGGAGTTCGCCTTCCGATCTAATATAGTGTTAATGCATAAAAGAAAATTGCATACAAAAATATTAAGAAGAAACATGAATCGCGTAACTTCAAAATTGCGTTAAATAAATCCGCGTAAAACGAGACCCAGGTGTATATATAAACCATTATACAATTACAAATATCCAGTAAGGTTCTCTGTTTAGTAGTCTATATTTCAATAACAGTAACGCCCTCTGTTTAATAGTCTATATCTCAATAATAGCTATTATTGAGATATAGACTATTAAACAGAGGGCGTTACTGGATATTTGTAATTATATAATGGTTTATATATTTGTATGATTATTTCAGTTAGTGTTAACAGTAATTTTATTTTCATATATATATAATGTATTTAAAGTAATGAATTAATTTATTCCCCCCATAAGAATTCATTATAATTGCTTATTTTTGACGTGAGATGCTATTTTACAAGACATTTTGGGGGACCGATTGTACTTGCTAATCGGGTTAAAGGTGTAATCTAGAATTACTGACTTTTCCAAAAAAAAAAAAAAAAATTAATAATTCTATTAGCTTTATTAAAATTTTTATTTTTCCAAATTTTCAGTGACCAAAAGTTTCAATATATTGTTTTTCAAAAACTATTCGATAAACTCGGACCATTTTTATGGCTTCACTGCCTGCATGCGACGGTTGGTTTCTCAGATAAATGTGAGAAATAAATAAATAAATGAAAAATGCCATCAAACAGTTTGATATCATGAAGTTCTACAATTTGATAAGTTACAAGTTGTATATTGAAATCAAAATATTACGAGAACTATATATACAAACAGAAGAGAGAGAGAAAATATTTTGATTTGATAATAAATCAATTTAAAAAAATATTATTAGTTAACTTAAATATATATATATATATTAGAAAATTGTGCATATATGCTATTTGATTAATCAGAATTAATTAAAAATTTGTGATTATTTCCTTAAACACACACAAAAAAATCAATATAGAAATTCCAAATCAATCTAAGAATTGCATTTATTGATTTATTTGGATTTTCAATGCAGCAATTATGAACATTTATAAGTATTTCATAAAAATTATTTTTAGAAAATAAAAGTGAGTGTAGTTATTCAATAAAACTTTAAAATTAATTGAAGTCTTTCAAGTTTCTTGACCTTTTCATAATGGTTTTAAAATATTTGTCAACAATGGGTACTTATTTTAATTCTTTTATTAGCAGATAAAGATATCTGAAGTTTCAGCAGCGATCTCAATCATTTTTGACTGGCGATTTTTCCTTTTGAATTTAATTTATCTCCAACCCCATCCTCATAGCTCTAATAATGGGGGGGGGGCACTTTAATTAATCTCTTCTTTATATTTGAACAATTTCAGGCAAGCTTAATTATATGATCATAGAAAAGTTATATTAAATTACACAGATATATACAAATAACAACTCAACATATATATAGTACATACTTGCATGTTTCCTAGTATTACAGAGGATAACTACAAATACATTTTTAATTGTATTTATATTTTGGACTATGAAAATATTTAACTTTATTTAAATATTCCAAATATATTCAACTGTTACACACACAGGTTAGTATATGCTCAACATTTCGAAAGGTCTCTTCTTCAAATGTTGCTGGCCTGACTAGTGACAGTACTAGCATGGAAATCAAACCTCGAAGCTTAGATTCTTGAGTATTGAATTTTAAGATAACACTCTAACCAACTGAACCACCCTGCCAAAGACAACAATCAGTAGAAATTTCATTACTTATCTATGAGGTTCCTCCTGAGGTCTTCACTTTTTTCTAAGAGCAAAGTTGATTAGTGATTTTCATACATTATGTATAGTCATACTAGGTTGACTTATGGGATTGTTTGCCATTGTCATGTAAGCCACTTATTTAAATTTTCTTCTTTGATCTATAGAGAACAAACTCTTATGAAAAATGGTTATCCATAAGCTGTTATTAAGAAAATGTTAAATAGGCAATAAAAAGAACCATCAAAAGAAAAAACAATTATTGGTAGTGTAGTGTACCCATACATACCAAAAATAGCAGACAAATTAAGGAAAATTTGCAATCAGTATAACATCAGAATAGCGTTCCAGAGCCATACCATATTACAAAGAATTATAATATCAACAAAACTTTAATTTGAAATGCTGAAAAGAAAAAACTGCATCTATGAAATACAATGTGAATGTGGAAAAAATGTATATTGGTGAGACCAGCCATCCCTTTGAAAAGTGCTCACAAGGACACAAACTGATGATTAGAAAAGAGAAAACAGATATATCTAAGATAGCAGACTATGTATGTACCAATGAACATATGTTCAATTGGAAAATATGAAAATATTGGATAGAGAAGATACACAGGAAAAAAATTAAAGCTGCTCACATGACAATGGCAAACAATCCCATAAGTCAACCTAGTGTGACTATACAGAATGTATGGAAACCACTAATCAACTTTGCTCTTAGGAAAAGTCGAGAAATCAGGAGGAACCTTATAGATAAGTATATGAAATTACTACAGACTATTGCCTTTGGCAGGATGGCTCAATTGGTTAGAGCATTACCTTAAAATTCAATACTTAGGAATCTAAAGGTCCAGGTTCAATTCCCATACTAGTACTGTTACTGACTAGGCCAGCAACACCTGAAAAAAAGGGGATAATAACACCTCTCGAAACATAGTGCATAAACTAATCTGTATGCTAATGCTAACAGTTGAATGTATTTGGAATATTTAAATATAAGTTACAATTTTTCTAAAGACATTCAATACTCATATTAGATTATGGAAATAGTCCAACATATAAATACAACTAAAACACAAACATCACAAACCTTCAGAAAAATATTTTTATTTTGTTACTCTCTGTGATACAGTGATGCATGGCAGGTACATGTATAATGAATGTTAAGTTGCTGTTTATTGTGATAAATTTTTCTGTTCAGTGTTGTGCAGTAAGTAGATTAGATAAATAGTCATCATCATTTTCAACCATTATCAATCCACTACAGGATGAAGGTTTCTCCAAGATCAAACCAACTTCTCCGATCTCGTCTCTCTTAACATCTCCACACATTTCCTTATTTCATCCATCCATCCATCTCAAAGGTGGTCTCTTTCTAGGTCTGTTACAGTCTCTTGGAGCTAGATAATAGTATCCTAAAAAATATTATTATTATTTTTTTAAGTAGTCACAGCTTTATTAACTTTTCTTCATTGTAAAATAGCAAACAAAATTCTTTAAGATATAAAAGTCGGATTATCCTACTAACTTATTTTTTCCCGTTTGCTAGCTTCTATTGAGAATCAGTGATGATCTATTTAAAAGTCATCAAACGTAAACACTGAGCATTTATAATTTACTATTTATTTTTTATTTAAAAATAAACATTGCTTTACATAAACAAAAACAATACCTAAACAAATTATTACTTACTGCCGTATACAGGAATACATACATTCATATATAAATAATGAAGAGACTAGCAAAACATTAACAAAAAGAATTTTTTTTTTTCCAATGCAGTAGAATCCAGTATTGCAAAACCATCACTTATCCAAGATTAAACAAAAAATTAATTTAAAAAAATGAAAAATCAGTATTAGAAAAAAAATTACAATTCTCTAATATAGTTCAATTGCTGGTGCTACTGTCTTAAAACACTGTAAAATAAAAAAGCTGCTGTTTTCACATCTTGGGCAAGCAATAATTGAAATTTATGACCTTAAGATTACTTCACATTATATTTCATGATCGTTAAAAAAATAAAGAAAAATATAATAATGCATTTTATTTTGTTAATGTCTTAATAATTCTAAAATTAAATTGCGTTACAGTTATGTATGTCCTATATATATATATGTTTGCGTGTTAAAAATATATGATGTATATATGTATTGTATCCTATTATTAATTTTTTTTTGATGTCTTAATGTGCATAATAAGTGAAAATATTAAAAATGTCTGTACTGAATATATGTACATGTGTATTAAAAAGTTAATATTCTAATTTTTGGTTAATTATTTTTATTAATATCTTAGTGTGCATAATTTCTAAATTTCAGTAAATTATATAATAGGTATGGTCATAGTTTATATAAATGTACAAGATGTTTGAACAATACTTTATATATACGATGCTACATATATATAGCATCATCAATGGTATTCTATACTATGAAGAGGATGCAAAGAGTAGTTCACAAAACAAATTCACCAGTCTGTTCTCTTCATTGTCCAGATATTCAATTCCACATATTTGTTATATCATCCAACAAGATCAATCTTTTCCATCCTTTCTTCTCATTTCCATTCACTATTTACTACAAAACATCTTTTATTAAACGATTGTTTCATCTTAAGATATGCCCATTCCAATTTATCTACTTCTAATTTCCTCAGTTAATCATTTTCATTTACTCTTTCCAAAACTTCATTTGTCATTTTATGCATCCAACTAAATTTTTATATTATCTCCATAACCATATTTCAAAGAGTTCCAATCTAGTCCTAATTTTTTTTAACTGGCTTTCCATATTTCATAATCATACAGTAATTCATTTCATACATAGCATTTAATAATTTCCTTAATTCTTTTTTCAAAGGCCCACAACAAATTCTTTTTCTTAATAAATGACTCCTTTTTCAATTATTTATTTTTCTTTTGACTTCATTTTCACTTCTTCCATCCTCCCTCAACCAACTACCCAAATATCTAAATCCATTTATCTGTTGCATTATATTATCATGAATTTCAACTTATAGTTTTCCCAACATCAATCTTCATTTCATATTCTGTATATCCTTCCTCCAAAATATTCAGCATATTCTAAAGACTTTTCATCCTCAGCTATAAGAGCCATATCACTCCACATTCCAAATATTTATCCATCACATCCAAATAAAATTAAAAAACACAGATGACATACAGAATCCTTGTCTAACTTCTCTTTCTTATTAACTTCTTCAGTCGCATTATTCTTCCATCTGATTCTCATTCTTTGCCTAATATACATATTCCAAATCAATCCTCTCTTTTCAAAACATTACTTTACTCTTTAAGATAGTCACAAGTTTATTCAAGATTATTTTATCACATATTTTTTTCCAAATCCACAAAACATATACTGATTCCTTTAACTTTTTCAATACATCTCATCTTCATTTGTTCTAAAAACACCAATTGCATCTCTTGTACTCACCTCTCTCTGGAAATTAATCTGTTATTCTCCAATATAATTTCTATCTTCCTATAATGTTTTTGAAGCATGAGATAACAAAATTATTGTCCTATACTACTTCATATTTAAGAGCTTTCTTATTTTTAGCACTTGAAATCAATCATTATAGTATTCAAAAATTCTTCAGGCCAATCTCCATTATTATATATCAAATTGCACAAAACAACTATTTCCTTCTCCTATTTTTTTCAAAAATTCTATGGATATTGTATATATGTATTTATCTATCATTAAAAACCAATCAACACATATATCCATGTATGTGTGCAAATATAATTTCACATTCACTTATGTATGCATTTGCTTATTATTAAAATTAGCACGTTCAACTGGCTCACATGTGCCATTGAATGGCAGTAGTGATCATACTAGGAAGTTGCAGAAGTGGGTGTGCTTCAAATATGTATAATATAGATTATTGCTATCCATGGATTTTGGGAATCAACAATAAGATATTGAATGAAATGGCACAATTTAAGGTTCCTAATATACAATAATTTGTTTTACATAATGTATTTAGCTATTATTTATTTGTTCATATATATATAAAATGGATCATATAATTAATTTCTATTAGCTGCATCTATTTTTAATAATGTAAAAGTAGAATAAAAGTTTATAAATATAGCTTGAAATGTTGAAATGCTAGAATAAATTATATGTAGGAGATATCAAATGATGGCAAATTATTTTTGATGATAATAAAATGTTATTGCTTGGATAATTATAATGCTTAGTTACCTTTATCTAACATGAGACAGAAAATCTAATATATATGTATAACACAAATTTAAATGAGTTTAAAAAACTAGCAATATTAAGGTGTTTTTAAATTATGAGAAGAAAAAAACTAAACTTGGTATATGAAATCCAGTAAAAAAAAAAAAAAAGGTAAACAAAAAGAGTGTGCTATCTATAAGCCAAAAACTGAAAATGTATTACAATCTGACAAAAAGCTTAAGCACCTCATTCAATACAAGTAATTGCATGCTCTGGTGTAAATACACTCCTATTCTTTGTAATAAAAGTAAACAATGAATTCAATGCGATGCTATCAAACTAATAGTAAGATTTGCTACAACAAAGACTTCTAGAGCAAATAAATAGAACAAATCAATACCTTTTCCTCACTAAATTATGACTTACAACAAAAGTGCAAAAATACAGACTGAATACTAAATGACAGATACATATGCTATCTAAAACATTTATTTATCAATTTTGTTTCCACATTTATTTCTAAGGGTAAAAAACTGCTGTACTATACATATTTTGTTTAAAAATAATAAAAAAATCTACTAGATGTATATATTGATAATAATGTGTATCATAAACTATAAAAGTAGAATTTGAAAATAGTTAAATATTAACATAAAAAAAAAAGTTGTCAAACATTGGTGGTCGAGAAGTCAGCGACGGCTGCTTTACAAGCGGTTGTCTCTGGTTGGTGGGTTCGTTTCCCGGCTGATGCTAAGACACATGAGAAAAAAAAAAACGAAGTTAAAAATCTAAGGGAAATGTTATATATGTTTTGTTTTTTTAAAAGTACTCTAGGTGTTTATACTATAATTTTAGTCATAAAAAAAAAAAAAAAACACTGAAAATAAGTTCTTATAAAATAGCAGAAATCTAAAACTGATTCATTTAATCTGCTTATCTCTTTCATTATCTGTAGCAGTAAAAATCTATATATTTTTGTTTAAAAGTATTTTCCTAGACATATATACTATAATAATTTTTGGCACTGGCGACTCAATTTGAAAGCTGATGGTTACTATTAAAAAACAAAATAAAGAGGATTCCAGTTTAAAAAAAAGTTTAGAAACAAAAAAATTGATAATAAAGCAAAGATATAAACTTTAATTCTCCTATTTTTTATTTTATCTCTAGTGATAAAATGTATATTCTCTTATGTGCCTATATTCTATTAATTTTAAGTATATATCATAAAACTAGAATATGAAATCTGATTAATGCTGATATTAAAAGAAATTCAAAACTAACAGTATAGTAAAATTATAAAAAAAAATATATGCTAATCATAGAATCATCAAAGGGACAAACATCATTGGTTGAAATAAAATAAAAAACGTTATCAACAATTGCTACTTACTGACTACACACAAGACTTTTCACAATGTTTCAGCATTGAGTATAGCTTCAGATATTATTGTGAATTTTGTAATATTATAGCACTTAAATTTTCAGCAATTTTTTTTTTAACTTTATTAGTTTTTAAAATTTAAAATTCTTTTTGTACAAATATATTAATTTTAATCCTAAGAAAAAGTGCCAAAACTTGATCTGCACTAAAGTGAAAAAAATATATCGTTTCAAAAAAAAAAAAAAAAAAAGGCGGCAACAGTCAGCAATTTAAATTCTGAATACAATATAATTAAATCAGTGTCCTACATCATTTTAAAAAAAATTATGAATTAAAAAATAAACAGAAAAGCAAAATAGATTTCAGTTTGAGCAATTTACTTCTAACTAATGGAAACTTCATTTATTAATATAGATTAATTAAAAGCAAATGACAAGTGTTCGCATCAATTAGACAATCGTTTGTAAAAATATTAAGCAATTGTTTGAATATTTTTTTTGTTCTTTTCTACTAACATATATTGTTCCTGCATTTATTATCACCAAAAAAAAAAAAAAAAAGATTCACTGGATTCAGAAAAAGAATTGGATAAAATAGTTTTACAAGTTTTGATGAAATTTCTAGCCAAATAGGACTACTAGTATATATTTATTCACAAAAAAAAAAAAAAAATCAACTAACTAAATTTTTATTAGGATATACAAGTTTATGTTCAAAATATAACTGTACTGTAAATAAAGCAATTAATTACTTATATATATTTGATTTTTTTAATTTTTTTTTTTGCTTAAATGGTTGTTTTGGATGGTAACTAACTTTGGTTTTGGCTGTGGACCTGTGAGAGATTACCTTTAAATTCATGCATTTCAATGTAAACTACAATGAAGTGATTACATAATGAATGACTTTCGGGAACCAATTAATTAATTTTACCAAATTCCACTGCAGGTACATATACACATACCGCTATATTTATGATGAACTCAATATATTTGTAGTTCTACGAAGTTTCTACTTTTTTCAAAACAATCAAGTCTTTGCTCAAAGAAACCCATTTCCATTGGTAATAGATGTGACAGAAAAACAAAACGAAAAAAAAAAAAAGATCCATGGTTCTGCTTAAACAAGAAACCACTATATATAAAGTGTCAACATGAAAGAAAATTATTTTGTGATTGTAGCTATTTGTTGTTGTTGTCATATAAATAAAATGAATAACCAACATTTTCTTTTTTTATGTCAGTCCACATATTAGGAAATCTTTAGGAAGAGATTATAAAAAAATAAATAGAATGTGGAAGACTTTCAAAAAATAATAGAAATTTTTGACTGAAAAAGAAAAAAATGCATAACAAAAACATTAAAGAACTTAGAAAATTTTACTTTAATCAGGTGATCCTGTCCTATAATATAGATAAACATATATATAAAGCTACTATAAAATATTTAACAATGTGCTAAAAGTATTTTAAATCTATTTTCTTAGAATATACAAACATGAACATTGCACAGAAGGAATTTCAACATGACTTCTTTTTGACATTCGCTATATATATCACAATGATAGTTTATTTCTTGTAATATTCTAAGCATAACTCTATCAAGATTGGCAAAAGCCATGTTGATCCACTTAAATAAGATAACAAACTTGTAACTAAAATAACTCCTCAAAAAATTGCTGAATATTAAGTCTGCATGCGTTATTCAAGATGAAAACAAGTTATAAAGTATGTCATTACTACAACTTTTACTAATGGGCCATCTGACAATTCACAGATTGTTAGCAAAATTTTCATTAAGTGTGTACAAAATAACTGCAGAAATGTCTAAATATTTTATAACAATCTAATACATGATTATTTTTCCTAGACAAATTTACTCATAATTCAAAGTATTTTTGAAATTTATCTTTAACTTTCTCCATTTTATAAAATCACAAAAGAACTTTTTTCTTTCTTAAAACCATATAACACATTTAAATTATTTTTCTAATTTTAATTTCCCTATATAATCAGTTATCTGAAAATGTTTCCAAAATTCCATTTGGATTTGAATATGAATTGCTGGATGTGATGTGATGTATTATGGCTTCTCCTTAAACGAAGTCAAGAATATCTCAGCAATTATGCCCAGATAAACCTGTTAGCCACTTTATATTACATTCCCCACTCTAAAATTACCTATAATCTGCTCTATCCCATTTCCACAACATAATCTTTGTCAACTCTATAACCTTTATATCTAAATTCCCCTTATCTTTTCCCAAACCCAGCATAAAAACCAATAATTCACTTTCTGTATAATCACTCTTTTCATATTTATTTTTCCACAATTTCATTATATGTACCCTTTCTATTTTCAAACATTTACATTCAATTAACAAATGCCTAATATTTTCTATTTCTTCCTTACATAATTTACAAAATAAATCACCCATAATTTACCATTTACATGCATATTCTTTTGTAGTTAAAGATCCTGTTCGAGCCTTAAACAATAAACTACTGAATCATGAGGCCCTTAAATATAATGTATATGCAAATATAGAAAATTTGATAAAAAGTTCTAAAGGGTAATGTACATATCCTAATGAAGCAGTAAAACTTGTGGATATTTAAAATATACTTTTACAAGTGCCAGTAAATAATATTTATTTTATAAAGCGCTGACAGTATAACATCGAAAAACTACTGCGTAGTAAATCGAAAGATTTCACGCTGCACGTTAAGTTGAGTGTGAAGATATTTAAGATTCCCACTTTCAGATCTAAGTATTTTAGACTGGCTTGGATATATAGAAAGACAAGTAAAGAAGAGGGTGGAACCACCCTTTTCTTGTTAAATTCTCTGTCTCAGTGTTTACGATATGATTGGCCATTGATAGTCATAAGCGCTTGAGAGATTTGCAGTCTCTCAGTTTAATTTCAGTGCTAGTAAAGTAAAGTTTTATAAGCTATAAAGTTTAATTTTTTGATCAGACTTCTAAATTTAAAATTTTAATGAACAAAAGTGTATACAAACAAAAAAAATTGTTTATTGCTTAATAATACTAAAGATTAAAAAATGAATCTATATTTACCTGTGCAATCTCACAAATCAAATGGAACTTGGCATGACAATCAGTTGTTTCTGGAAAAAAAAATATTAAAAAAGTAATTTTTTTATAGCTTTAAAACATATAAAAAAATATATAAGTACAAATTTCATGTAAGTGAAAAAATAAAATTAAGATATTAGATATTTTTTAAAATAAAAATATAGTGAATACTGTTCACATCTGATATCAATGATATATACAAACCAGTCTTTAAATATGAACATCATGGGAAAGATACCTCATGTTTCTCTCTGCAGAGAAGCAATGAAGAAGAAGACAAAATACTAATTCTGGATGATGAAGATTTATGATTTTCTTTCTTATTTTATTTGAGAATAATTTGTCTTGTGTAAGTAATTTTTAAGATCAGAGAATTACATTTACCAAAGGTAAATCCACTTTGAACTTATTGATCTAAATTTTGGGAAAGTGTTATTTAAAATCAAAAAAGACATTCAGGAATTTAAAATATTAATACCCTGACAAACAAATCAGATTTATTTTTATAATAATATGGACTGAGAATCTGAACAAATAGTATCAAACCTATTTTAATCTATAGTAAAACTCTTTAAAAACTTCTAATGCAGTTAAAAATAAAAACTATATTATTTATTACTTCAATTTTTAAAGAATGTTTTTTAAATTTCAAGAAGTCAGTGAGCCCTTATATCAGGAATCTCAATGCTGAATACCAAGTGCAAGTATCTAAAAACACATTTTACATAAATTGAAAGCATCATTCTTTATTATATATATATATATATATATATATATATATATATATATATATATAGGTACTTGTGAGTTTTTCTGTAAACCAAGATGACAATCCATATTTTTGATAATCTACCAAAGATGTATTAGTTGTTAAATTAAAACAAAATTAATAAATTTTATTAAGAAGCTTTATTTCAATTTTTTTTAATATTTATATTATAAAGTGGAAGTGAATAGATGCTCTTAACATTGTTTTACTTTGTTTCAATTCAGCATTTCTTTTTTTTTTCTAATGTGTCATAGCATCAGCTGGGAAGCGAACCCACTAACCCGGGACAACTGTTTGTAAAGCAGCCGTCGCTGACCTCTTGACCACCAATGCTTGACAGCATTTCTTTTTGTCAGCAGTTTTTTGGAAATTGTCATAATGATAAAAATTTGGAACCTTCCTGTCACAAAGCATGATGCAGAGGAGTAGTCTCTAATGTACTGGATCCTGCCCTCACAAAAAGTCTGCTTTAAAGATTATGATATGAAACTTTACATTCAAACACTCCCACAGTAGAAATTGCACACAACTGACATGTATAAAGTGTAAATATTGTATTTATTTACTTATTTTTTCATTTTCCTGGTATAATAAAAAAAATACAGTGTGAATATTATAATTAATTTTTCCACAATGATTTCTTTTTTAAAAATTATAGTAACAAAAAATAAAATGTAAATAAATATGAGCAGCCCATTTTTTTATAAACATTTTTGGGGGACTCTCGAAACTGTAGATTTATCAAAAATATGGGCTGCCATCTTGGTTTACGGGAAAACTCACAAATACCAATATTATTTTTCCTTCGCTTATATATATATAATTCTTTAGCATATGTATATACATATGCTTAACAAAGCAATTTTTTTTAGCTTTATGATATAATGACAAAAAAAACCCACTTCATTATGCATATATGTACATGCTAAAAAATTATAAATTATATATATTTTTTTAATTTCATCATTATCATTAATAATAGTTTGCAAACAGGTAATACTATTCTAACTCTAAAAAAAAGGATAAAGAATCAAAGAATAAAAAGCTAAAAATAAAAGAAATAAGTAAAATAAAAGATTGGAGTCAAAATTGCTATGCATTTAATTAAACGATGGACATGTGGTTACACAAAAGCATAACCCCATCATCATAATTGATGCAGAGAGATGACATGAGTACATAACAAATGGACCATGTGCTAATCTTTGCAGAGAAGATAGTAAGATTTAAAAAAAGTAGAAAGCGAATGAGAAAAAGAATTATAATTTAGTTTACTTATTAGTAATAATCAAATGGCTTTTTTTCTAGGGAGTTCATAAGAAGTTCAATTGTCAAAATTATTAGATCTGGCTTGTGATCCATGGACCTTGACGTTCAGAGTCTGCCATTCCAACAATGCACTAAACTATGCAGGGCATAAACGTTAACAATAATCATCAATGAAATAAATCAATAAAATGTAAGTCCTTATTCCATCATATTAGAATCTGCCAAATTCAACTCAAAAGATAATCCAAAAAAACATTAAATATATTAGATTTCATTTTATTTATTTTAAAAAGCTAATAAAATCATTTGACTTTTTCTTTTTTCTGGCAAGGAAAGAGTGTAAAAGAACAAGTTCTCCTGGTGCTGTTAGTTAGCATGAAAAATTATTGCAATTAACAACTATTACAATAAAACATTTATCTCTTTCCTTCTTTTACATTTTTCAAACAATTCTATTTTATTCTCTTCTGTTTCAGAACAAGAAATATGTAAATGTTTTATTATACTACATTGCATTATAAAAAATTAAACACCAACTTTAAATATATTTTATTTCTATATTTCAAATTATTAGAATTATTATAATTATAAACATATTCTGAAATAATTAAAAATTCAAAAAGAACTTCTACTAATATATATCTCTGCAAAATTTTTTACATGTTTCTCACAATTACTAATTTAAATTAATTAGTTAATTCGTAAAAAAAAAAACAACAAATTATCAGTTGAGAAGAATACTACAGATAAATTAATTTGGATAAATAATTTACTTCAAAAGTATACAAAAAAATATTGGTCAAGAAAAATTTAATGAAAAATAATAACGAATACTAAAAAATTAGACATTTTTTTTTTGTTGTTGTTGTTGTTGTAGATTTATAAAGAACTAGAAACTATGATTCTAGTTAAGATCTTGCCATGGGTTCCAAAAAGACTCTGGAGAGGGGAGCCAATTTATATAATTTTTTATAAGGCAGAGAGTTAACTAAATTTATTTTAGAGATATTAGAACTATACACTTCACTTATAGTACAATTATAGTTAAGCATTGTATTGAGCAAATGATTTAGCCCCATTGACATTATTTATACATGTGAATTTAACTAAAAGTTATTTCATAATTCATATAGCTGTATAAATAATTGGAAAAATTATATGGCATTATTACAATGAAAACTTATTAACAAAGATATTCAAGAAGAAAAACATGAGGTAATCACGGGATTAAAAAGTCTCAGATTTGGATAGCAACCAAAAAAAAAACTTCTGAGCAGAAAACTGGCACTAAAAGATAGAACTATTAACAGAGTCAAATTCAACAGAATTTGGCAAAATTATGAAGCAATAATAGAGAGGCAAGTATGCAAAAGTTTAATGTGAATAATGTAGGCATGTGATAAATTTACATGTCACATTTAGACAATTTTTCCTCTTAAATGAGATTAAGAATGCTTAAAAGAAAGATCATAGCATAGTTTTATATTTTAGGGCAGAAGGCAATCAAAATAGCAAACAAATTATGTGTTCCGGGGAAACTGGAGGAAATATATGTTTATAAAAGTAATGGGAATGTTAGGAAATTAATCCATAACTGATCTAGCAGATAACAAAATAAAACTGAAAAAATGGTTATGATTTAGCACATTGATACTTGGCAAAGTCATGTTTATAGTGAGAAATTGTTTAAGCAATAATTGATTGACTATTCCAAGAATAATTATAACAATAGTTAGTTATAAAGCAGCCAAAAAAGACACAATAAAGAAATAATTCACAAGAAAATAGTGTTTTGAATCAATCATAGTCAAGACTAAAGAATTCCAGACCTTTTAAAAATAAAGAGAAATAAACGATTCAGAAAATTAACAATAGTAAAAAAAAAAAAAAAAAAACAGTAAAGGGAATACAAATTAAAAAAACAACAACTCATTACTACTACAGTACTGTAGAGAATAAAATCACACAGGCAGAGATCATCTAGAAAAAGTCTACAAAAATCAGAAAACCTATAAGGTTAGAAAAGGTAAACCAAAAAGAAAAATGTAAAAACAAATCTCAAAATAATTAAAGTAAAATGAGTTAGATTATTTCGTTGTGTGTGTGTATATTGGTGAATTTCACGTGATATTATATATCAGAAGTAAAACTTGGAAATAGATAGCAAACCAAGAATTTTGATTATGTCATTAAAAACAGAAATACCATCACAAATAAAAATGGGGCTGAATTATGCTCTTTGGGAAATAAAAAATTACAGTAAGAAACATAAAAAGAAATACAATTAAAATATTGGAACAAGTGGAAATGTCAGTAAAGTGGAAAAATAAAAAGGGCAAACTTACAATTATATATAGTTGATAATCACACAAATGTCATTTATATGCAGAGAATAGTTTAAAATATAAGGGGATTAAATTAAACTTTATTAAACAAGTAAAGTTTAAAGTGGACCAGAAAATAAATCTGGTTGAACATTTAATCACTAAGCACATAAGCTACCATTTACACATAAAATCAAAGTACAGTACATAAGACTTATAGAGTTAGTACAGTTTAGAAAAATCACTCAAATTGAAAATAAGAATAAATAATTCTTACTGGGATTATTCCCAAACCCAATAGTCAACTAAAGATGTTTTCCCATAAAAAGATAAAAAAAAGTACTATCTTTACTCTAAAACTGCTTTTTATTTGCAAAAGTAGACACTATGGTTGAGGAGTTAGCCAAAATATTAATGATAACCATACACACTGGCTTCTTTAATAGTAAGACATTTAAGAAGCATAGATGGAATGATTCCATGTTTAGATGACATCCTTGTAACAACATCAAAGCAAATATTAAAGACTAAATGAAGTTTGTAATCAATTACAGGATTTTGGAGTATGTTTAGATGGCTGCTGGAAGATTATCTGATCTCATCCTAAGGCCTAGATGCAGTGCTCTCAGAGATGTAAGACACAAGTTAGAAAATAGTTTAGATATTGAATAAGTAGGCACTAGATGAGGATTTTATACAAAAACCTCCTTGCATCCATTGATTACTCAGGCTTGCACTGAGTGGTGCTACTATATGGAGAGTTTTGTCTCTGTGTTAACAGCTTATGTAAGCATAAAGAATGGTGATCATGTGGTATTTAGTGATTATTATAATACATATTGATTTGCTTCTTCAAATTTGCATTTAAATTTTTTTTTTTTTTGTTTCTCACTAAGATTCAGCTATTGTGTTTGCTATCAAATGCTTCTTTTCTCTCTTACCTATTTCATGATCGGCCATGTAATCGTAATTTAGGCTGGGTAATAAAAAAGTAGTATACTAATTCTTCACAAAGTGATTATAAAAAAAATATTTTATAATAAATTTTTAGATATAATAATATAATAGATTAATTATTTTTAAAGAATGAAAAGTTTAAATTTTTTTTTTTTAAAAAAAAAACATTTTATAAAATAGGCTAAAATAATGTAGCTAGATTATTCCTATCAGAAATGTAGAATTAGAAAATTTACTTAAAAGAATGTACTTTTGAATTTATGAAGGCATGAGTGATTCCTTCAAAAACAACATAATTAAAGTAGATTAAAGAAAAATAGATCTTAACAGAAAAGTTTAATTAAGACATCTGTATTTTGAACAGAAAAGTTTAATTAAAACGTCTGTATTTTGGTTCAAATTAAATTAAAAAAATAAGAAGATTAAAAAAGCTTAAAGAACGACTTTAATTTTAAGATTGCATTTTTTGTATGGAGACAATAGAATAAAAAAACAAGGTACAATTAAATAGAAGTAATATAGCTTACTCCAATTTAAAAATTTATACAATTAAGTAATTAAATATTTTCTTGTAATTAAGGTATCCAAGATTATGATAAAACAGAGGTTACTAAAGTTATGAAAATCAGAAGTCAATAGTATATATATAAGCAGGTTTTTCTTTAGAAATTTATATTTATTAATTCTTTGCTTTAATTGAACTTGGAATATGTTTAGTGGCCGAATAAAGACGCCATCGACTGCCTGAAGTCTACCTTGGATTCAACATTTGTCAACCTGAAATACTATTTTAAAAAAGTTCCAACTCATAATGCGGTAAATGATGACTAAACAGCAAATATTTATGCAGACTTACAGCAAACAAAACTGTAAAACAGAGGAGGAAATTTCATCCTGTCAAGAAAGCTTACAACTGACATTTTATATTTACCTTGGAAAAGAAAAAAACAATAGGAAAAATAAAGTAAAAACATGTACAGCTCAGAAATACTCACTATGGTCATATATATATGTAATTGCTAAGAATTATAATAAAAAACAACAACTATCTTAATAATTTTTATTAGCCATTCAAATAATGAATAATATTTCTGTGGTAATTTACATTACACTACAGAAATATTATTTATATTTTTTTTTATATGTCAAATGCGTTGACCGGGAAACGAACCCGGCCAGCTGCTTGGAAGGCAGCTATGCTAACCATTAGGCCACCAACGCTTGGCATTATTGTTTATAAATTAGACTAAGATAATTTTTTAAAAGTACTGTTTTTACTAAAGTAGTAAAGCAGTACTTATCGTGGCAGAAGATAATGTAGATCAGTTTATGATCGCTTATCCTAGTTCAAATTCCTATTTATTGGAATTTTTACCACGAGTAAATTTTGGCCCTAATAAATCAAAAAATGTTAACAATTTAATTTTGTTTATGATGATCTCTGAATATATATATTATTTTCGTAGTTAATTATATCTTATTAAATTTAAATTATAAGTGCATTGTAAATTAATCAATTGACAGAGGAGAGAGAAAGCGAATGATTCGTTGGTTTCTTCTTTTAAAGTGAGTTAAAAAAAGTGATCAAAATTGCCGTTTAATTTTGCTTTTTAAAAATGCAGAATGGTTTGAAAATGTATATTTAAAAATAAGTGTCTCCTTCAAATATATAAAAATCTTATTTAAACAAAAGAAAAAAGGTTTCTTATAATAATTTAATTTATTATATAATGTTTAGATTTAAGTAAATTAATCAGGTAGTACAATTATCATGGCAATAAATACAGTTTGAGTGTATGAGTACGGTAAATGTTTTGATACATGTGACATGTTCAGGTACTAGAATAAATAATCGTTATAATAAAAGTGGCATTAATTTTAAGTTAAATACTGGTGATACTTTTTACATCAACTATCTTTCTTACAGTTATTAATTAATACTAACTTTTTATTAATTTCAATCAAGTCTGAACAATAATATGTTAAAAAGATTTGCAAATTTTATCTTAAATTCATCTGAATGTTTCTAAAGATTAGGAATGTCAACTGTTAATACAATCTTACTTAATAGTTTTTATCTCTTTAGTTTTGCATTAACACATACCTTACATCTCAGTAATCGATGATCACTTCCTGTGTAAATTTATTAATACCATTATAATCTTGAAATATATATTTTTCTGTTAGTCAAAATATAATCCAATTCTGTTGTATTTTTATTTGGATACTTCTATGTCCATTCCCATTTAGTTTTTTCCTTAAAGAAAGAGATCATAATATTTTGTTGTTCTTTTCTTGTGAACTTCATATGTCTGTGACCTCTCTCATTTCTGTTAGCATAACCAAATTTACCCACAGCATTTTCATGTTTCAATCATTACTGTCTCCCATAACAATTTAAAAATATTGTTGGGTTTATTCAAAGGCATTTTGTATATCCGTATTTCCATTAATTTCAATACTGTCTAATATCCACCTATCTCCATAATGTTATTCTTCCACTTTTTATTCACAATAAATCTCTCTCTGCGCTTCCAATATTTATGCCTTTGTAATAAAATACATATTCAATTTTTAAATCAATTGTCTCATCGTATCTTCTAATTTCACATAATTCAACAATATCACACTTAATATTAGATGGTTCTTTCAATTTATGCAGTGTCTTTCATGTGAAAGTGATCTGTAGTTGAATGTATTTAAACAAAAGTTCACCATTGAGTGATAGCTTGGATCAATAATTAGGGAAATCTTAGCACCCTCTGCTTTCAACTGCTAATCAAGGCCTTGGTATGATTTATTCTTGACTATCATGAGTCCAAAATATCTATAAAAAAATCACTCACACATTCATACTGTCTTCAAGAAAACTTAACTGATCTTTCAATTAAAAACTATCAAGAAACTGAAAATAAAGATCATAGTATTTATTGATATCAAACACAAGATCAAAAACCAGTAAATTCACTGCAGTGATAAAATCACTAAATTTATGGCATTGGGTGATGAATGTTGGTGATCAATCCATCCATAATTGTTTTCCATATGAATAATCACAACAACAAGAACATATGGAATGTTCATATATATATATATATTTCTTATAATAACTTCTTTCATATACACTTCAATGCAAACAAGTTTTCTTAAAAAAACATCTTTATTTTCCTTACAGTTTCAACTGTCCAGCAGAGGAGATTTGAAAAGGTCTGATGAAGACTGCTGGACAGTTGAAACTGTAAGGAAAATAAAGAAGTTTTTTTAAGAAAATTTGTTTGCATTGAAGTGTATATGAAAAAAGTTATCATAAGCAATATGTATATATAAAGATATGCAAAGAAAGTAAAAGAGAAGAATAACATATGGAATAGACATTAGGAATTTGCAATGCTTGATTTCTTTAAGGCATCAAAGAAAGATCAAAAGCTCTTTTTTTAGTAATGGTAAATTTCTTTCTGCAGCCACATCTATATACAATTCTATAAAATAATTATATTTTTTTACAATTTATAACATATGTTTGAGATGTAAAATTATTGTTATTTTTAAAAATGTAGATAATATATGAAGAATAGTTACCAATTTTTAATTGTTGCCACGGTGGAAGAAGTTTCATATATTCTTTTAATTTAGTTTGCAAACTTTCATATGCTGATAACAATACATTGCAAATATTACGATGTACTAACCAAGCATTATTGATTCTTGCTTCAGACACTGAATATTTGTTATTCTATAAAGAAAGACAAAAAACATAAAAATAATGCAAACATGACACACATTAATAAATGCATAGAACAGGGACCATTATACCTTCATTTTGACAAAAGTCAAAGAATTTAAAAATTAGAGCAATTCATTAAATATGAAATGCATAATCACTCTAATGTTTAATTAATCAATTCCTCCATTATATCTAATGTATTCTGAGCAGGTATATATACATGATCAAAATACTTTAATATACATAACTTGATTGAAAAGAATAAAAGAATTTTAAGATGGATGTGATTAGAAGATTTACAAGACTATCAAACAAACAAAATTATATATGAAGACATTAATTAAGTAACAAATAGCAATGCAAAGAATAGTAATAAATGATATAATACATAGGGTATATGAGAACAGACTTTCACACGACCCAACCCTCTATCTCATATCACTGATACATTTGAACACATATATGTCAAAAAGATAAATAATCACTAATATATGTATTTCATGCTCATATATGCAATAAGTATTTATGTAATAGTATTAGCGATTAAGCCAATGCACATGCGCTTTAAAGAGATTATATAAATGAATACTCAATTTTCCAGACACGAGATATAGTATTTTAGAAAGAATGGAATGAATCCACCCATTCTTTCAGACCCAAACGTTTATGTATGGGCAAATCTTAAGTGTGTGGAAATAAGAGTGTGAGATGTTACACGATCACTTTAAATTACATTTATTAAGTTTGAACGAATGACACTTTGCGAAATCTTTACAATTTACGAACCGTCATTCTTTAGTTGAAATTAAACATATATAATGAGATATTATTTTATATAGCGCGAATGTTTATTTATGTAATAGTATTAGCGATTAAGCCAATGCACATGCGCTTTGTGTCTGGAAAAATGAGTATTCATTTATATAATCTCTTTAAAGTGCATGTGCATTGGCTTAATCGCTAATACTATTACATAAATAAACATTCGCGCTATATAAAATAATATCTCATTATATATGTTTAATTTCAACTAAAGAATGACGGTTCGTAAATTGTAAAGATTTCGCAAAGTGTCATTCGTTCAAACTTAATAAATGTAATTTAAAGTGATCGTGTAACATCTCACACTCTTATTTCCACACACTTAAGATTTTCCCATACATAAATGTTTAGGTCTGAAAGAATGGGTGGATTCATTCCATTCTTTCTAAAATACTATATCTCGTGTCTGGAAAATTGAGTATTCATTTATATAATCTCTTTAAAGCGCATGTGCATTGGCTTAATCGCTAATACTATTACATAAATAAACATTCGCGCTACATAAAATAATATCTCATTAAATAAGTATTTATATATATATTAAGATAGCCAATCTTCATATTTTAATGGACAGGCTTCAATCCACTCCACACTCCAACTCTTCAACCATCCATCCAATTGAAAATCTGATGATGGAATGCTCAAAGGCCACCCTGAGACTCAGATTATTCACATATCCATGTTGACCTAAAGTCAATCTAACGCCTCATGTACAGGACATATATTTGGTGATTATTTATTTTTTCAACATATATGTGTTGAAGTGTATCAGTGATATGAGATAGAGTGGTGAATGGTGGATCATGTGAAAGTCTGTGCTCATATACCCTATATTATATATATAGATATAGGTATATAATAAGTCTGCATTTCAGTTATTAATAAATGATATAGAAAAAAACCCAATCTGATATGATTATATATATAAGGATTTGATGACAAAAGTTTTCCAATAAATGGGCAAGATTTAAAAATATGTTGCAAAAATAAGTCTAAAAATTCAAAAAACTTATAACTCAATAAAATGCTGAAGAATAACAGAATTAAGCTATCAAAAATCATATAAATCAAATAGATGATGGTGATATATTTAAGTTTTATGGCATAGTAGTTACATATCTTCCAGGTATCTAATACTTAAAATGGCTAGCTTTCCATTATTGGTTAGTAAAAGGTAACTTGGTATGCTATTTTACTTTATCATTTCTTAATAGTAGTGACTTTTTTATTATAACAGAATTGTATTTGTAATAATAAAATTTAATATAATATAATGCATTTATTTTTAAAATCTTAAAAAATATTTCTAAAAAAATGTAATTATGTATGTAGAGCAATATATAACATACAAAAAATAGGTATAAATAAGCTGTTATTTTACTGAAATGCCAACTATTATTCTTATGATTATTACATTCTTATTTTAAAGGTATAGTGTAACAGTGAACTACGCTATATTTTACTCCACCCCCACCCTACACATTCAAACATATATAGCGAGCATATAATAGCTCATATTCTGTTGATATGCATTTATCAGAATAGAGTATATATTATTTACTGAACTGCAAGAGTATATTGTTTTTCAACAGGTAACATACATATAACACGGACACTTTTTTATAAACAAATTTTAAAATAATAAAAATATGGCTATTATTATTATTATTATTTTTAAAGTGTCATAGCATCGGCCGGGATGGGAACCTGCAACCCGGGCAACTGCCTGCAAGTGCAAGGCAGTCGCGCTGACCGCTCGACCACCAATGCAAGACATATTGCTATTATTAATCAATAAAAAGACATATTTTATGGAGCATATATTTGCTCATGCATTAATTGAAGCAATTTTTATATTTAATGGAATAAATATCGAAATGTTTGAATTTTGTCATTATTAAATATACTCTGGGTGATATGCTTTTTTTTCCTCATTAACTTTTTTTAAATATTAGAAACATAATAGACTAGTCTCTTTATCAAGAAATTACAATATGAGATAAAGTGGAGAGTGGTGGATCATGTGAAAGTCTGGGCTCATATACCCTATAACATATATTGATACAGGTATATGATAAGCCTGTATTTCAGTTATCAATCGCTTTAATTATTTTATGTTTAAATCAGTATTAACTTTAAGTATTACAAAGAAATCAAACCATATGTCACATGACATATGCATGTTAATTATATATCTTTAAGTATGTTTTAAAATTTTATAAAACTTTTAGCAATTACTCTTAGAAACCATTTTATTATGGATATCAAATTCAGAAAAGATAATAAAGAAATTTAATAAAATAAGTGCGTTTTTAACATAAATAGAAGATATTTTATTAATATATAATCATGCTCTGTTATATATAGAGTAAGCTAAAAACAAACTCTTAACAAGCTTCAAAAATACCCTCAACCTCAGACCGCGGTTTCTGCATCTAGCGTCATCAGTGAGGTGTTAGGGAATAAAAATACTAGAACTAGTTTAGCATTTTATCAATGCCTAACTATTGAGAAGAAAATATGAAACCTTCAGACATTTAAATGTCCAAAAATCCAGCTATCTAACTCAAATAGCAGTATGGGACTGAACCAAATTCAGATACACCATATATTAATAGCTCTAGCAATATAAAATCGCCAAAGCCTTAATAGCAAAAAACTAAAATTAAATTGATAAAAAATCAAGTCAGATAAAATGCTAAACTAGTTCTAGTATTTTTATTCCCTAACACCTCACTGATGACGCTAGATGCAGAAACCGCGGTCTGAGGTTGAGGGTATTTTTGAAGCTTGTTAAGAGTTTGTTTTTAACTTACTCTATATATAACATTTGTAAATACAAGCTTTATTAAAATTAGGTCATCTGACTTGATTTTTTATCAAAATCATGCTCTGAGATGAAAAAACAGTTACTAGCATATTATAAAATTTATTTACAATTTTTGCTTTTTTAAAAAAATGTTATTGCATACAAAACTCAGAGAAGGAAAAATGTCTGTTGAATATCATAAAATGTATAAATTTTAATTTTTTTTTTTTATTTGTTTATTTACGTTTTTCTTTTAGATAGCGTATAATTGAAGTTGTGTAATTAAATACAGCGTAGTTCAGAGCTTCATGATATTAGTTTTTTTGGTTCTCATGAATTTGATATATATATATGAAAAAAATTGATGTTCTAACCGAAGTGCTGGGTTTGTTGGTTGAACCAAATAGGACAGTTTCCAAAGTTGGCTGCTGAATTTTTACATTTCCTCCTAGAGGTTTACTAGATAACCAGCTTTGTTGTGAAGGTTTATTGACCACACTGAAATATAGTTAATAAAAATGAATTAATAATTTTTTCAAAAAAATTTCAAATAAACAAAAAATACAAATAAAAAGGTAAATTATTTTACAAATTAATTTTTTTTTTACTTTATATACGGCTGATGAACTGCTACTGTCATGGCATGAATAGTGACTGATACAGCACACAAATGAAAATAATCAAATAATACAGGAAGATGATGATGAAGCCCAGAGGTGGTAAAAAAATTAAGATTCAGAGTCCTTGCACAGACACACTGGATGCTGTTATGTTGTTCAGGACTATATATAAATTTAAAGATTTATAATTATATATATAAATACATAATACACTATAATACAAGTTTTCAAAATAATTACATTTAAATCATGATATTTACCTGAAAGGTTGATCTGTAAACCACAGTTCTAATAACAGCTGGAATTCGGTTTTGTCAATACTTTCTTCAATCTAAATACAGAATAACATCCAGTAATTAAGAAAAATGTCAAGTGTTACAGTTATTAATTAGAAGTTTAAAGGTAAAAAGATAGTGACAAAGATTCTATTATAACTTTTCAATATAGTAAGATATGTAAACAAAGGGAGTAAATCACTCTCCCCCAGGCTATGACTTAAAAGCACTCTTAGGAATGATTTACTCTGTACTCTAAGAGTGTTTTACTCCCTTTGTTTACATATCATTGAACTATGTGTTTAATTTAAAATTTATAGTAAGATATGCAAGTGAATCCTAGATAACAATTTATTAAAGATTAGTTTCACAATAAAGATAAATTATCACTAATGATCAACTATCATTTAATCTATTAACACAGCGTTTTCCAACCTGTGGTACGCGTACCACTGGTGGTACGCGAGTTGCTGGTTGGTGGTACATGAAAAATAATCAATAATGGCGGACATAAAAAATAAAAAAAATTAAATCATAAAAATATCATAGAAACGTTTTTTCCTATAATTCATAAAAAATATTTTAATGAATAATATTATACAGTAAAGTTGTTAATATGTACAGTCGATGATCGAAAATCCAGCAATTGATATCGGTTTTTTTTTTGGAGTGCACTTTTAAATTTAGCCGTTAGCCACCAGTAACTTGAGATGTTGCCACCACTGTTGTCATAGTGCTGCACTCTCATTCACTTCACCGCATGGCTTACAAGTGACAGGTTATTGTTTGTGATTGTATCGTCTTTGTTTATTAAAATTCATTGATCCCTATATAACCTGCTTATTCGAACTTAGACAAGAAGCACAGGTTTTTTTTTTTAAGACAATCCTTTTGATCTCTCTTCGAAATTGTATGATTTTGATTGGCTTCAGGTACTTGCATATTTATCTGATATTTTTTGCAAATAAATGAACTTAAATTTGACACTTCAGAATAACTCGATAACGATCTTTAATGTTAATGATAAAATTGAAAGTATGATTAAGAAATTAGATTTTTGGAAACAGTGTATTGAAAACAATCAACCGGAAAAATTCGAAACTCTACATATTTTTTTGTTTGAAAATAAGGTTAGTCTGTCTCAAGATATACAGAAAATATAATAGCACATTTAACAGGATTAAAATTGTCTTTCATGGAATATTTTCCAAAACCCAAAAACACAAATGATAAGTGGATTTCAAACCCCTTCTATGAAGAAAATTTAGAAAAAGCTACATCATTATCAATAAAAGAGAAAGAAAATTTAATAGAATTATCGACACAATCTAATTAATTTTGGTTAAACATTAAAGAATATGAACAGTTTTCTGAGAAAGCTCTTAAATTATTATTACCATTTACTAGTATGGAATTAGTAGAAAGAGCTTTTTCTTCATATATTTTTTTAAAAAAAAAGTATTGAAACAGATTGAATGCAGCTGTAGACTTAAGGGTATATCTTGCATCTTCTGAACCAAATTTCAAAAAATTATGTTCTTCGAAACAAGCACAAGGATCTCATTAAATTTATTTTATAAAAACATTTGATTATGATAAAAAAATATATTAATTGGGTTTTTATAATTTTGTGTTTTTATTAAAACCATTTATTAGTAAATGAAAAATGACAAAATAGTAGATAAATATGATACTTTGAACAAACACATACATATATGTTACAGTGAGTTTATAATTTCAGTGAGTTTATAATCCAGCATGATGTTTAGGCATGTTACAATGTAATTTGTCTCATTATGTGATATGAATACATGGTCACCCTATAATATGTATAATGCAAATAAAATAACACACTCGCAATAACAAATTTCACAAAATACAATTATTTTTACGAAGTGGTACAATTTAGCATGATATACTACCAAGTGGTACGTGAGCCAAAAAAGGTTGGGAAACGCTGTATTAACATATTTTTTATGATTCTATGTATCAGATTAGATTGCAGTCTAAGGCTTCAGTATTTTAGAAGCTGGTTAATTTTTAAGTCTTGTAACTCTTGTTATGAGATTGAGTAACAAGGCAGTAAAGTTAATTTTGTTATTAAATAATAACCCGTCACCATTAGTAGTTCTCTGACATTGTGTGCTATCTCTAAACACAATTTATTCTAGCATTTCAAAATTTAGATACATAAACTTTAATTAATTCCTTTCCATAATTAAGATATGCTTTTTGCTTTCAAAAATTCTGGATATCAATTACACTTGAGTGATTTGCTATCATGTATATTTTTTCATTACTATTTATTTTTATTACAAATGACAAATTACTTTTTGAAAATTATAAAGCAAATGAATTAACTCAATTGGGAAAGATATTAACAATTGATATTGCTAACTATCAGCAACACTCAAAATAAATTTAAATTAAAATATGCAAATAATTAAGGTCAATAAGAAGATAATTTATATTCTAATACAAACTGTGAAGATAACTGGTACAAAAAGCAACAATTCATCCATAAATTTACAACTAAGCCAAGACAATATATATATATAAAGAATAAGAAAATATTTAAATGATCCACTGACAAGAATTAAATATCTAGAATTCTATAAAATAGCATAAAAAAGATATATTAAGAAAATATATCTTTATTAGAAGAAATGTTTTTTTTTTTTCATAAATGAGAAGAAAAGACAAAACAATTTTAAAAAAGGAGTTGACATAATAGAGAATTGTTCAAAGAATTATATAATAGAGAACAAGAAAACAAAGTAACCTCTACATTTATAACATTTTCTAAATTGTAAAGAATTTTAAATAAAGAAATGAGATTTGTAATTAAATCTAAGAAGATAGAAAAAGCACCAGGAAATGATGAAATTATTCATGGTATCTTAATATATATATATATTGTTAGCAAAATAAAATATCAAGAAATCTAACAAAGAAGATATTAGAAATTGCAGATCTATCAATCTTCTATTGATCACATAAAAGATCTTTATCAAGATGATTCCAACTCATTTACAATGAAATTTGGATTTAACCCCCCCCCCCAAAGTAGTTTCACAATACATTTGATTCTATAAACTTTGAACTATCAATACATAGAGCTGGAATATTCATTTTGAAGAATATTTATCAAAATTCAATAGCAATAATAAGATCATATAATGACATTGAGAAGATTAATATTAAATAAAGGCGTATGCCAAGATGATTCCACATTTTCAAAACTTTTTACAGAATTTTTACAAGATTTATGGATAAAAATGAAAAGATATGGAAATAAAATTACAAGCCTATCAGATTTTGTAGATAATGTAATTGGATTTTGCAAATAATGCTTTAAAACTTTAGGAAATAATCAGATGAAAGTAAAAAAAATAAAAACCAGGAATAAAGATAAATGCTAAAAAGATTTTTAAAAAATGTTCAATAGATTTTCTCAGAAGAAGAAAATAATGATTAATAATCATGGATGAGAAGAAGTCAATAACTAACAAATAACTTTTTCAGATCATCAATATGAATGGAAACATAATAGATAAAATAAACCATAATGTTTTGGATAGAAATGATATGTTTTTGAAAAGTTATCAGTTCTTACATACAACTTCAGAATTGGACACTTAATACAAGAAAAATGCAGAGACTTTAGATCATTCAACAAGGGATAGAGAGATGTAAATTGAAGACATCAAAAGAAAATAAATAGATGAGAAACGCATCAAATATTAGTGACATTATTGAAAGAACAAAACTAGTCTGGACATATTTCTTCAAGTAATGATAATAGAAAACAGCTAAAATTGTATACTGAATTCCAAGAGAATGTAAAAGACTACAAGGAAAATCACATGTGGGATGGATAGAAAAAATATAGAAATTAGCTGATATTATAACAATTTTTAGCAAAAACATAAAAAAATATATCATTTACTTATTTGAAAGTTCAAAATATATATAAAAAAATAATATGTATTTGAATGCTAAAATTAGAAATTTTTACATGCATTTCTATTTAAATAAATACATTTTTATTGTATCAAAAATATATTTATATTAATAATAAATACTTAAAAACACTAAAAATAAAATAGTGAGATTTTTTTCTTCAAAATTTAAATATTTAAAGTTTATTTAAAATTATAAAAGGTTAAACAATTTTTATTTAAAAAACTTAGATGCTAGATGGCAGTGCAAACAATACCATAAACCAATTTCCGATTAAACAGTTTTCTTTAATACAGCGAAATATATAATTGCTGAAGTAATTTCAAGCTTATAAAGTTATAAACAATTTACTTGAATTCGAAGTCTTCATATGCTTAAATTTTTTTGCCACTAATATGAATAGCTTAAAATAAATAAATAAAAATATCTTGTTAATGGTACTATAAAAATCTATGCTTCCTAGCAAAAGGAAATCTATTATTTGCAATCTCTCAAATATCTATTGAACATTAATAATTTTAAGCTTATTTTGTTTTTGTTTTTGATTAAAAAAAAAACCTGTAGAAATAGTTAATTAGTTAGATTTAACTTTTAACAAATGTGTCACTCTTAATTTAGTTGTTACTGAAAAGTGATATTTTAAATGTTTTTGTTTTTTTAATTATTGTTTTATTAATGCATTCGTGTATAATGAACATAATATCATCATCACCATCAACCATTATCAATCCAATGCAGGATGAAGGTCTTTCCAAGTTCAATCCATCTTTTCCTAATATATATTGAAAAAATATTCTTAAACTCGGAGGTAAAAAGCCAATAAACTCACCACGCTGGGTAATGCGTGTTGGTGAGCAGCCCATCCATGTTCGTATACTGTATGAATAATCACATAATAATAACAGCTACAACGACAAGAACGTATGGAGTGGACATTAGGAATTTGCCCTGCTCGGTTCCTTTAAGGCCTCCAAGAGGAATCAAAGGGTCTCCTTTCAGTTAATAGCAAACTCCTTTCTGCAGCAAAAATAATATATATATATAATTAGTACAAAATGAATATTTTGTATCACTTCCATGAAAGATCTCATAGTATAATATCTATAACTTCGGATTCAAATCTAGGCAGAACATAAAAACTTTTATTAAATAACTGAAGATTTTTGAAGTAACCTCTCCTCTTCCTTTTTTATTCAAGAAGTTAGCCCATAATCAACCCCAAATAATTCTTAGCTACAAGATAAAAAACTTGAGTTAATCCAAATTGGTCAGAAAAATGTCAATACACTGTATCATATAACAAAAACATTACTGTTTATTATCATTTTTTTAAAAATGATATAAACCAATCCTTGGTACAATAAGATAATGTACTATATATAAATGTGTATACAAAAAGTATTTGCCTGAAAGTTTGTAATGGTGTATTTTATATGTGGTAATATGTTAGACTATTTTAGTCATTAAATGTTGAATGTCTAGCAAATTTTAAATTTTATTTAAACTTTTCTAACTACAAACAACTGTTAGTAATAACACACAAATAGACAACACAGGTTAGTAGATACACAAAATTTTGAATACTATTATTCTCCACTCTTGGCCTGATAATACTAGCACAACAGTTAAACTTATACCTTTATATTGTAGAATATCAAATTTTAAGGTAAATCTTTAACCTTTGATAGAACAGCTCAATTAGTTATAACTTTGACTTAAAATTCAATATTCAAGAATGTAAAGAGTGGAAAATAATACCACACAAAATGTTGTGTCTGTCTACTTGCTGTATTATTACTAACAGTTGTTTGTATTTGGAAAAGTTTAAATAAAGTTTACATTTTTTTAGACATTCGACATTTAATGATAGATAATGGAAATAGTCTAACACATTATCACATGTATATAAAAAGATTTCATTATGTAATTGATAGGGGGTATTTAATAAAGTATGGCAATATTTAATAATAAAAAAATAAATTAATGATTATTAAAACATAACAATGAGATATAAAAATAAATAGCAGATATAATTAGTTTTATGATAGAATTAAAATATTATTTTATATTTAACATTGATAAGTGAAAAATACTTTAATTTATTTATTTTTATCATTTAAATTAATTAAAAAAAATAAAATAAAAATGTCAAGTGTTGTTAGCCGAGAGGTCAGCAGAGCCACCTTGCAAGCAAGCAGTTGGTTGCAGACGGTTGTTGTAGGTTCGCCTTCCGGCCGATGCTATGACACATGAAAAAAAAAAGCAGTAGAAGTAGTGCTTAAATTGCAAATGATATATAATTTAGGGGTTTATTTTAGTTTTGATTTAAGAAAAAAAAACGTTTTTCAAATAACCACAGAAGGTAAGTAAACTTAGTAATAGATATTATTTTAGTAACTTTAATATACTGTTTGTTTAAACAAAATGCTAATAGATTATATAGAGAGGATGAAGTTAATTATCTGAATCACCTATGATTTTCCAGAAGGATTTTTTTTTTTTTTTAGTTTTCCAATATCTGAATTGAATTATAGTAATTTGAAAAAGAAATAAAAGAAAAAAGATTCAATATAAGCATTAAAAAAACGTATCTTTCATTATTCGTGACAATCATTAGAAATTTTATTAAAGAATGCACATTTAAACTATAAGAACTAAATGGCAAATTAAAAACATGATCAAAATATTGATAATTTTCCTTTTAATGTGCATACCTGAAATTTTGACTTATTTTTATGAACTTAAAAATCACGGATTTATTAGAATGTGTATCAGAATTTTATTCCATTAAAAAAATAGGAGAACGAACTTATTTTCAGTACTTAATATTTAAATTTATGAGATTTATAATGGTAGAAGTGTCTGAAAATAAAAATATAACTGATTGTAATAATTTATGTACTGTAATAACATTAATGTGGAGCATTGGACATCAAGGAATTTAATTAATTGATTAACACTTAACAGTTAAAAATAAAATTCTGTGTAGCAATGTAAAAAGAGTATTTTCTACTTAGAGTTACTCGAAAAATGAGGGTAATAAAACAAAAAAACTTGAATTGTTTATAATAGTATTTAAAAAAAATATGAGTTTATCAGAACTGAAGATGATTAAATATAAATAGTATTATTTTCCAGCTAGCTTGATTGGTCATTTGTAATCTAATGTATGAGGAATATATTACATTTTTTCTTAAAGATGCAATGTTCACAAGGATAATTTGATATTATATTATAAAAATAATAATGTAATAATATTTTTGTCCATCTGGGAAAATGAGATTAGTCAGCCATAAGGCATATAATTTGATGTTATATTATAAAAATAATATTGTAATAATATTTTTGTCCATCTGGAAAAATGAGATTAGTCAGCCATAAGGCATAGCTGGAGCATACATGCATCTTAATATGTTTTATTTAAACATAAAGATGGTATTCCATTTAAATTTTAACAACAATAATTTCATAAGCAGGTCACACAAATAAGTGATTGGATTAGTTGATAGTGATACCGAAATCACAGATTAGGCTAAGCTGATTATTATAAACTAATTTAGATCCATGTATTATGATGACTGTCTGTAAAGTGCAGCTAATCAATTTAGTTTGATATAAGTATATGACCACTTATATTATAAAAGGTTCTCATGGTATGACAATTAGTATTATTTTCCTGCCATGTCATGACCTGGGATTTGAGTTCAATAAGATTAATCTGGGATTTTTTTCAGATCATAAGCTGGCTTAAAAGTTTCTTTCTGCTGATCACCATCCTGCACTGGTTAATGTGTAGTTAAATAGATATTATTAGCCAGAAGATAACTGTTTTAAAATTTGTCAGATAAATATTGATGCAGTGACTTTCATTTCTAACATTAAATAGAAAAAATATTCAAAGACAAATTTGAATTTTGATTGTAGTTTGAAGTCTAAATAATAGTCTTTTTCTGTTTTCAGAATAAAAATGCATATAGATTAACAATTATATATATATATATATTGTAATGGTATAGAGAATCATGGGTTAACCTCAGGTGATGGAAAATCATTATCGACCCAAAGTCAATATAAAATTTAAATTCACAAATAATATGAATAAATATGAAGCATGTTATAATGAACATGAGGAGCATGGGATCCCATCTTCATCCCCAGTTGAAGAAAACATAAAATTAAATATAATATGAATAATAATGAGTAATGAGCCTGAGAGATCAACATAAACACTATAAATATATAAGTTCACTATCATTACACATAAGTAATAATCATTCATCATCATGAATGATCAACAATAAAAAATAAATCAACAATCAATCTTGTGACTGTAATTGAAAGTGATCTATTACAGACCAGGCTAATTATTTAGCCACTGCCAAACCTAGAGCAGTAATACAAATAATAATTATCTGGATGCACATACTTAGGTACTACTCCATCAAAATACAACAACAAGACAAATGATGCTGAGATACTAAAAACATCCTGAGTATCTTCGATGCCCTGGCCACTTAGTATCATTAATGTACTGACCAATTATAAACTAAATTTCTAAAGAAATAATAAATAAAATGAAAGGTAGTACATGAACTTTAAAGGATATTCTTTTGCACCAACCATGATCATCATCATTCTGGATGTCCATAATATTAAACATAAACTATGAGCAAGAGATAAATAAATAAAGCAGATTATAAATCATTTCAAATAATTCTTAGGTTTACCCTATTATAAGTAAATAGGTTTATTGGGACCATTAAAAAAAATCTAGAACATTAAGCTGTCTTGAAATAAAGTAACACACACTGCAATTTATGAAACAGGAATTGGATACAATAAAGAAATTAAGAGTAAAATTATTTTTTAAAACAATAATTTAATAACTAATTGATTAACAATAAACAAAAAAAAATGACATGATAGTATTAAATTTTAAACATTCATTTCATCAAAAAAAATATTTTCATAAAAATTATAATCAATCAGGGTCTGGAGATGATTTTCATAATATAGTTTTTTTTTTAATACAAAAATATTTTGTACTTATTTTCAACCAATTTAATAAAAAACTTTTTTTTTTTTCATGTGTCATAGCATCGGCCGGGAAGCGAACCCGCTAACCAGGGACAACTGCTTGTAAGGCAGCTGTGCTGTCCACTCGACCACCAACGCCTGACAAATAAAAAACAATTTTTAAGTTAAGTTAATCTGGAAAAGAAGAATCCAATTTAATGCATACATAAAATAAGTGTTTACTTTTTGTTTCAAATAAATTATTATTTTTATGTTTAATTATAATGTACGTTAATATTAGATTACCTGTCAAGGTGTACGTTTGTCACCACGATATTTGTAATTAAATTAATTGTCATTTATGAGATATCATACGAAAATTAATTTTTTGGCAAAAAAATTGTTACAATCACAATATAAATTTTAATAAATTGTATAAAGATTAATTAAAATTTAATTTTTGTTTTTTAAAATATGTTTTCCCAAACATAATAATTGACAGATTAATTTACAAAATGTGACAGTCTATAATTAGCAACTGAAAAATTAGATGATACTTCTGTATTTTAAAAACGAAAATATGATAAAAATGAGTGACAATAATAAAAGGAACTTTATGATGAAAAAAAAATTAATGTGTTTATATAACTTATATTAATTTACATAAGTATTATTGCACTGTTATTACACATATTATTCTTAATGAAAACCAAATGGAAATAATTTCTCAAATTTCTACTATCAAATATTGTATACTTTTGATGAAGTTAAAAGATAAATAAGCAATTTTATAATTTATTGTAAAATGCGCAATACATGTATTTAATACTTATGTATTTTTACATATAGTAATGTAGTATGCTGGCAAATTGTTGACAGTAAGTTTATATATACACACCCACATACAAAAAAAAATCAATATATGCATTGCAGACTTACTACAGCATACTGTTTCATATATATATGTGCAATAAATAAATTAATCATATTTTTACATTAACCATATTTTTACATTAAAATATACTAATGTTATAAATCATCTACTGTTAACATGTATGTATACATATATATATAATCTGCATTGCGGAAAACTAAGGTATTCTATAGTATATGTAAAATTTTAAGACAATCCATAGAATAAAGCCATCTTTGTACATTTTCCTAGGTATTCTGTCAATCAGCGGTTCTACATTTTTTCACCAGAATACACCATGGCAGTTCATTTTCATAAATTGTACCTTTCATATTAGCAAAATGTTTGTAATTAATATTGTTGCTGTTATATAAATTTATATATTGTATTTTTAAATAAATAATCCAATAATGGAATTAAAAACAATAGGTTAATTAATTTGAAACCTAAGACAATGCTCCCATGAATGATTGAAGTGTTCATTACATGTGAATGTTTGCAAAGCAGATGAAAGTGAAAGCCAAACCTTATGAAAAGTATGTCAATAATCGTGTACTATAATGACATTATCACAACACACTGTTTAGGGTTAGGGAATGCATATCATAGAGAGAACAAAGTTTAATATTTCAAATTTAAATGGTAATTATTTGAGATTTGAGAATAATAAAGCAATATTTATAACAATGAAGAACTTTGAGAAGTGAAATCAATAAATTAAATTAACAATAACTTTTGATTTTATATTTTGTTTTACATAGCTAACGTACTGTTGCTTTTTCTACTATACTACCTTTTTTTAAAAAAAAAAACAACTCCTAAATTTCCTGTTTCATTGGAAATCATAGCTGTAAATTAAAGAATTTGTTTCATGCAAAGTCCGAATCAACCTTATTGTAGTAATAACTCACCACTGTCATTAAATTTTTACTTGTCTGTTATTAACCATTTATTCCTTTCAGTATTTTAATTCAGTGTAATTAAGGTGCATAATGCCTGCCCTCTTTTGGTCATTTATTTGATTCTAATCAATATTGTATTTTGCACTTCAGTTACATATTATATTTTTAAATAATTTGGATTTCACAGATTTTCCAAAAATATAATATCATAAGTAAAGTATATATCATCAGAATGAAATACAGGTATACATATTTTATAATTTATTCAAAAAACGCTATGCATTCTATAGAATATATTAATTTCACACAAGTTGATAATATATAAAAATAACAACTGCTTATTTTGATAGTTTAATAATCCCTATTATACTTTATATGATACATATGAAGAATACTGCTGTATCAATTTTTTATTATTTGACAATTGCTAACATTCAGACAAAGTCTTCAAGACAGCTAGACTATTATTTTAACATAAGCTATAATTTGCTTAATTCAACAGTTTTTTTAAACCTGAATACATGCACACATTAAAAATAATAACAGTATAGTAATTAATATGTACACGCATTTCAAAATTCACTTTAAATATACACATTTTAAAAATATGATTCCAGACGGTTGTTGCAGGTTCGCTTCCTTGCCGATGCTAAGACATATGAAAAAAAAGTATCGTTTCTATGTAATCTAATATAAATTTTATTTTTTCCTTGCAAAATTAATAATTAATTTACTATATTATAAAGTATAATAATATGAAAATATTTTAAAGATGAGGAGAGATAAGAGAGAGAGAAAAACCTCTAAATGAGCTGGATTGAAGTTTGAAATAGATTTTTAATTAGATTTTTAACAAAAAAAAAAAACACTTTGGATGAACTAATCAATAAATTCTTTATTTTTTGTTAAATAAATATACAGATATATATATAACATATTTAAATTACTATTTTTTACAATTTAAATTTCCATCAGAATATAATGGTTTATAATGGGGGGGGGGTATTAAAAATGCATTTGTTAAATTATTAATCTGAGAAAGTTTGAAAACCAAGAATACCAAATACATAAATAGTATTGCATTTGTGCGTGCATATTGAAACTATAAGATTTATATGGAAGCTAGAAAATATTTAAAATAAAATAAAAAACAAAGGTATATTATTATTGTTTAAAAAAAATTCATTCAAAATATATTGGCTATGGATAAGTGTGTGCATGTTATAATAAATTGATAATTCTAAAAAAATATATACATCAATATTAAAATCTTTTATAAAATTAATATCGTTTGTTTGGTATCTAAAATAATTAAAAACATATGTTTGTTGTTTTAGATTATTAAATATTTATTATCACAATTTATAAAAATATTTTTTCTTTGTGTTATTTTTATTTACATAAATTAGTTGGATTGTAAGAACGCTAGATAAGGCAGGAGAACTGATAAATTTAGTGAAAATTATCGCTTGCTTGGTAAAAGAGCGTTGTTTTGATAAAATAGAGTTAAGAAGAGTACATTGATCAAGCATTGGTGGTCGAGAGGTCAGCGACGGCTGCTTTACAAACAGTTGTCCCTGGTTAGCGGGTTCGCTTCCCGGCTGATGCTATGACACGTGGGAAGAATACGTTGAACTGAATAACACGTATTTTCAAATCTCCTGTTTTTAAAACTGAACTTTAATAATAACAATAACTTTTAAGTGATCAAGAACAAAAAATATGGATTGCTAAACAATAAGTTAGAGGGAGGGGTTTATCCCCCTCATTTTCAGTAACATTTCTCAGGAGATTGGATGGAATAATTAACGTGAAAATAAATTATTCAACGCAAATCCCCCTCTTCAAAATTAATGGATATAACATAATTTAGAATACTTTAGATTAACAAGGAAGCAAAAGGATGAAGAAATATTGTTTAGAAACAAGGCCAGATATTGAAAGTTAATGTTTACTACCAAGAACTCCACTCAATTACCATTTTAGCAATTTCATTACTGTGGGCGCGCGAAGAACACTATCCAAGGCAAATATAAAAATGATAATATTATTGTTTTTAATATACAAAAAAATAATTTCCCCGATGCATTAATTTGTAAAGTAATTTTAATAACAAAATATTAATTAAAGCTTAAGATGCATAAGCAAATCGATTATAAAGATGATAATTTTAGTTAAATGATTTATTATTTTTGAACAAATATATAAAAATATTTAATTAATAAACAGGTTTACAGGTATTAACTTTTACTATACTCTAAAGCTGTATAACATGAAGCAGAGTAGAGGTATATATGTCTTTTTAATCTTTACCATATGGGAAGAGCTAAAAATTGTTAACTCTTAATGAAATATACTTCTGGTCTGTTTCAATTCAAAAACACAATCTAAATTGTAAATAATACATATTAGATTATTTCAATTACCATATAACAATAAATAGTAATAAAAGGTTTTGAAATCTTGATTGTTTAAAATATATAAAATCAAAAAATTTGGGTTGGATTGTCCAATATTTAAATCTACTCAAAATGAACATGTGCTCATTACCAGCACTACATTTCATGAGATATAAGAGAAACATATTTAACATTAACATTATATGTGAGTTGTGCCACAGATCAGAAGAGAACCAAAAACATGTTTTCTTTGAGTGTAGTAGCCTACAAAACACTCGATCTTATATTACAAAAATTTATCAGAAAAAGAATGCCACTGTAAGTTCAATTAGTCTCTTCCAAATGCCTGCTTTGCAGAAATAAGAAGTACAACATTTATACTATATACGTTATAGTGCACAAGTGTACTTATCTTTATAATAGTAATGCAAGAAATTTTAATACTTTTAAAAACAAATTAGTGATAATAAAACAAAGAGATAAAAAAAATCACCCCATCAGATATTTTCGCAGCCACTTGGTCACCTACCCATCAGTGCTCTAATCTCTAGTGAGATGCATTTTCTGTTTGCTATTTTATTCTAAATGTTCTTAATAATAGTATAAATCACTGAATGCTATTGAAAATACTCATTGTAGTATTCTTTGATTAGTTTTGTATAATTTTTTTTTCTTTTAAACTGAAATATCTGTATATATATATATATTCCTTTAAACTGAAATATCTGTCATTCTTTTAAACTGAAATATCTGTATATATATATATATTCCTTTAAACTGAAATATCTGTCATTATATATTTCCTTCTCATTAAAATTTTAAAATTATTATTGAAAGTAGATAAGGAGTGTATATTTATTAATTTATTGTATTTACTATTTTATTTAGTGTATTGATTATAATACTTATAATGTGTATAATAAAATTATTATTGTTATCATTTACCATGGCATGATCTTTAAATTTATTTAGTTCACTATTTTGTTTTGATGTTAATGCAAAATCTAGCAAAGATGGAATTGCATGTGGATTTGTTACATCTATTCACTGTGTTAGGTGGCTATAGTAATATGGAATCAGATATCAGAAAATGATAGTACAGAAAGAATATCAGCAATAAAATTATTATCAATAATAATAAATCATTATAAGTTTACTACTTGTGAGGTTATATGACATTTAATTATTCAAGTGATGGTTGAGTCCAACAGTTCCATTCAAAAAGCATCTTCTTCTAACTTTAAACAACTGAGTATTGATCCACGAATCTTCTCTTGAGTTTATCACTCTATCACTCTGCTAATATGTGCAAGACATAAATGAAATGATATAAAAGAACCATTATCATCTATGAATAAGATTCTAAACAAGCTTACTTAAAGTGTAAAAACAAAAAAACATCATCAGCCTAGGTAAATTCAGTTATAAAAAATAATGATAATTCCCTATCAAACTTAGCAAAATCTCTAAATATAAATGAAACAAAAAAAATTTATATATAAAAATAAACCAAAATTAATAATAATAATTTTAAAAAAAGTAGAGCAGATAATGCAGTACTTAAAATAGCTCAAAATCAAGCAGCAAGTCTACAGAAACTATTGAAATAAATGGTAACCTAAAAGATTAAAAGATGATGATACCTGATAATCTAAAACACACTGGTAATTGCATGTCGAAATTTTTTTATCTAAAATGTACATCCTAATAAAATTCAGATAAAAGGCAACACACAAAGAACAATTGGGAACAAATTACAAATAAAAACAACTTCAGAATTATTATCTCAAAAAAATTAATATTGGATTCATGTTTTAATCTTGAAAAATATTTAAATAAATTAGAAAAAATGAAAATATTTTAATGATAATTTAACAAGTTGATTCTTTCTCTGTAAAAGGATTTGCAACAAACGCATATTGCTCAAAACTTTAGCATAAGAAAGTAATGATCAAAAAACTGAATGACAAAAAATATAATATGGACACGACATATGTCTAGTAATTTTCAGATGCATAATACATATACCACATGTAACCTTTATAAGATTGCTTGATAATTTGATATTACTAGATATCAATATGTCCAACCACCTCAAATTCTCTTGTCTATAACTTATAATTCATGAAGATTCTCTATTAAAAAGTTTGATTATAAATCTAAAGACTCACTGTTTGCAGAAAAATAATAATATATAGGGTAGCACAACACAACAATTTAGGTATGAAAAAATTTAGTCATATTGGAAAAATAAAGTGTAATATTTTCTTTCATCTTAATAAGCTTAATCATCATTGTTCTAAGATTAATAGGAAAGAAATCTAGGCTGAAGCTATCAAACAAAATATTTCATATCAAAAATACATAGAGTAATGATAAAAATACAGACAATTATAACAAAGCAATTTTTAAAAAGTTGCCTAAGATAATATGCTCTTCCATGGTTAGTATAGAAGAATGGCTTTCTCTCAAATCATATATACCTACAGACATTTTTTTTAATCTTCAGACTTACTGAATAAAAAAAATTAAATTCCAAATCTGTAACCTCATTAAATAACCTAGTGATATAACTAAAAAAGATAACCAGATAAAAGTTGCTAATCAGATTAATCTTTAGGGAGAAAAAAAGTTCCATTCTCTGATTATAAACCAGAGAATATCCTCCAAAAATAGTAAGATTTCAAAACTGCAAACAAAATCCAAAAAGTATCAAAATAACAATAATAGAACAGAATTTTTGTATTTTTTGAACTTCCACAAACCTCAGTACTCAAAGCAATAGCTTCAAAAACAAAACAAAAAAGACATTATATTTAAATATTTTTTTGTAGAATAGAAAATGATCTAATTTAATATAAACAGAAAAGCTCACAGTTTAATTGTAGTTCATTTGCATGTCATATCCACAATTTGAAGTTTGAAACCAGATTAAATATAATTTCAAAAAAAAAAAAAAAAAATTAATTCAAATCAGGCTTAGAATTTTTGTTTTATGTAACTAGTTTCTAATTAATCCAGAAAAACTCCCAATAATGGTTGGGTCATTAAATTCTTGGTTAGAAAATGAAACAGAAATGAAAAACTGCTCAAACCTATATTCTTTTACTCTTCATGATTCTTTAATGGAGTATAATTTTACTTAACCTAATACAAAAAAATAATAATATAATAATTAATAATACTTGCAATTACTACAAGTTCTATACTATATATTTTAACAATATTTTTGTTTTAAAAAAAGTTTCAAGTTCCAATTCAATATGAAAGCAAATCAGCTTGAAAAAACTAAGCTTAAACATAATGATCAAAGATCTGAGTTTATAAAATAAATAAAAAGATTTGAATTAAGAGTACTGACGTTACAACAATAGGAACTCTTCCATACAATAGTTATGTGGTGTTTTATCATTGATTATATAGTTAAAGTTAGTATAATCCTTAATATTTACTTATGAATCCAATGTCTTTAAGATATTTTATTTTAATTAAAATAACTTAGTAACGTAGCTGCTCATTAAATCAAAAATACCGAGTAAATGTTAGATAAAAAAACTATAATTTTATTTTTCATACTGACATGTAGCAGTTATATAATATGAACTATATTCTGTGGGCAACCGGTTATTTTTGAACATTATTTATATAAATCAAATGCTTTGGTAAAATAAATAATAACAATATGTAAATCATATCTGCACTTATAATTTTTTTTTAAAATTTGCTTGATAATAAAAAATATCTAGAGTGCTTCTTGATATTCTGAAGCAACACTGATTTTTTGACAATTACTGAGCTATGATTTGAAGCAATTTATTTAATAAAATACTTGAAAGCATTTTCCTACAGTAGATAACAATATTTCATAATAACTGATGTTTTCTATTTTCTTGGTTATATAAATTGGGACAATAGAAATATCCTTAAAATCAGGTGACATAAATTCATAGATCTATATATTAATGAACTGGATGGAGGTGTGCATCATTAAATGTGGCAATGAACAATTTTTATTGAAAAAACATTCTATCTATTCAAAATATCATTACTCTCCTATAAAAAAATGTCATTCATTGATTAAATAGGATTATGATTTTATTTTTAAGATTGCATTACAAAAAAACGTCTTAAATGATGACAATTATTAAATATCTATGTCTACTTTGCAATCTTAATTCATCAATTATTCTTAAATCATATCAATCATTAAAATTCTGTCTTTAAAACCTTTTTTGCTTACACAGTTCTTTATTCATTTTACTATTCTGCAAATGGGGAACACTTCATGTTTCTTTTCAATTATATCATTAAGAAAAGAAATTTCCTTTTTTAGAAAAATTACAAACAGAACATAGTCATATCCACAACAATCTCTGAAAAACATTCATCGATTATGTGACCAGCTTGAAAACTCAAATAATTTGCTTCCAAAAAAAAATCAAACTTTCTATCATTTAACATTGTATTTTTATATTGGACTATTTCCATCATCCAATATGTGTATTGAATGTCTTTAGAAAAATTTAACATTCACCTTGCCAAAATTTGTCAAGATTTCTTCTCAGAGTTCTAAGTCCTTTGGCATACAAGACCCAGTACTTTGTCAGGATTCTAGACACTTTATAAATTTAATCAAGAAATGAAAATTGAAAGAACTGACTTACTGGTAAGCTTTGATGTAGAAAGTTTATTCACGAATGTACCATATGAAGAAGCATTGTCTACTGTAAGAAAAAGATTAAATGGTGATAATAGTTTACAAACCAGAACAGCTCTTCCTATTGATAGTATAATGGAACTATTAAGATTCTGCATAAAAACAACCCACTTTCAATATAATACAGAATTATTTCAATAAAATCAAGGAATGGCTATAGGATCCCCATTGTCTCCCCTGATTAGCAATATTTACATGGAAAAAGTTGAAAGCTTAGTCATAAAAACTACTCCATATTCACCTAAAGTTTGGCTTTGCTATGTGGATGATATATTTGTTATATGGCCACATGGTGAAGCACTGCTACAAACTTTCTGGAAACACATCAACAGTATATCCTCTTCAATTAAAATCACAATAGAATTGAAACAAGAACAAAAATTGGCATTCTTAGATGTTTTTGTGACAAGATGCCCTCATGGCAAAATCAAAACTACAGTTTATTGAAAATCTACACACACAGGAAAATATCTAGCCTATACATCCAATCACACCAGAAACACAAAACATGGAGTTATACTATCACTATGGAAGAGAGCAAAAGAAGTTTGTTTAGAAACTAGTGATTTGGAAAAAGAAAAGCTCTATATAGAACAAACTCTTATGAAAATAGTTATCCATCAGCTGTTATTAAGAAAATGTTAAATAGACCACAAAAAGAACCATCAAGAGAAAAGACAATTATTGGTGCTGTAGTGTACCCATACATTCCAAAAATAAAAGATAAATTAAAGAAAATCTGCAATCAGTATAACATCAGAACAGTTTTCCAGAGCCCTACCACCCTATGAGGAATTCTAATATCTACAAAACCTAAACTTGAAATATTGAAAAGAAAAAACTGCATCTATGAAATTCCATGTGAATGTGGGATAACATATATTGGTGAAACCAGTTGTCCCATTGAAAAGTGCTTGCAAGAACACAAACTGATAATTAGAGGAGAGAAAAGAGAGATGTCTAAGGTAGCAGTCCATGTATGTGCCAATGAACATATGTTCAATTGGGAAAATACAAAAATATTAGATAGAAAAGAAAAGTACAAAGAAGAAAATTTAAAGAAGCTCTCACATGACAATGGCAAAAAATCTCATAAGCCAATCTAGTGTGACTATACATAATATATGGAAACCTCTAATCAACTGTGCTCTTAGAAAAAATTGGAGAAATCAGGAGGAACCTCATAGATAAGTATATAAAATTACTACAGACTGTTGCCTTTGGCAGGATAGTTCAGTTGGTTAGAGCATTACCTTAAAATTCAATACTCAAGAATCTAAGGATCCAGGTTTGAATCCCATGCTAGTACTATCACTTGTCAGGCCAGCAAAAAAGAGGGGAGAATAATACCTCTCAAAATGTTGTGCATATATATGTATATATATACTAACCTGTTTGATGTGCTATTACTAACACTTGAATGTATTTGGAATATTTCAATAAAGTTACATTTTTCTAAAGACATTCAACACACATATTAGATGATGGAAATAGTCCAATATAAAAATACAACTAGAACACTATCATCACAAACCTTCAGGAAAATACCATTTAACATACTTGAAATAAGTTTTATTTTTTATGTCACTATCCTTTTGATCCCAGAGCATATTATTCTTTTATTTGTTCAACAATTTGCACCTACAAGCACTTATGTAATATTGACTTTCATTAACATTTAAATTACTAATTATAGTTTAATTCATAAGATACAATTGTTCTGAGTATAATATAAATATGTTTGATTTCCTTACAATTTTTTTTCTTTTTGTGATATTCAATCCATAAGTTATGCAAAAAAATCTTTAACTATAGACCACTGGAATACTGTGGTTTTCAATAACTTCGAGCTATAGTTTAATATTCCTGCAAATTCATGCATTAAAATTTCCATATATAAATATCCAACGTTATGTATTTTTTAAATCTAACGTTGGAGCATAAGCATTGTTAAAATAAGTAGAAAAATCTTTGCATAAATCAATTTTTAATATCATTAATCTTTCACTGAAATTTCTAAAAAAATCTAAGACTAGAAGATTAGACATCATAGTGAATCAATACTATGCAATCTTTCTGTAGTGTAATTATTCATTATTGGATAATCTCTAGTCTAATGAATGGCTTAATAAAAAATATTAATATATTATGCAATCTTATTTCAATTGATGAACTGCATTTTCAAAATAATTTACAGCCATCATCAGCCTGTTTAATTAAAATGTCTTCCTGATGAATTTCATTAAAAAAAATCATAATATTAAATTATGATAATTGTTTAGATAGTAATAAACAAAGTGATATGTTGAAATCTTGATATTCCACACACTTTATGTTTGCTACCATTAGTTTTACTGATATAATTATTTCTAGCATTTAAATATGAAACCAGACACAGCAACTAAACCGAATTTTATGACAGGATCATGATTTATGAATAGGATTATCTAGTTAGATTTCAAAACAACTCATTATGATTATATTATCTCAAGCACGATCTCACAAACTTTCTTAAATGGTCTAATCTTTGTTGTCTCAATGTCAAGAGTTTTACATATTTTATATAACCACACATACAAAACATTATTTTGTGAGTGTGCGGGCGCGCATGTAATTAAAGAGTGGAAACGTGGATGTACAAACACATCCCACTGACACAATACAGAAAGATAACTAGCGATATAAAAAGCTCGTGACAAAAGGGTTCTGTATCAATCTTAGTGAATGAAGAGAGGAAAGTAAAAAAGAAAAAGAGAAGATAGTCAGAGAAATAGCAACAAAGAGAAAATAGAAAAGGCTACTTGCATTCAAATCAGTATCTAACCTTTAATGAATCAACATTATATTTATTGATTATTTCCACTCAATTCTTATATCTGAAAGCAATTTCACTATTCACTATTTGTGTTTTAATTAACAAATCCAATCTTTACTCTTTTTTTTTCATGTTGCGAAGCAGCTTTTTTTTTAAAAAAATACTATATCAATTATTCACGAAGGGATGGAAGCAGGCATTATAACTTATAAATATTTTCAAAATAATAACAATAAAATACATTATCTATATATCCTAGAATAATTTAAAATCTTTACAACATACGTACCTTTTGACTATCCACTAAAAGATGAACTTTAAAAAGTGCTACATCACTTAATAAAACCTCTTCGTTTTTGTAAAGAATCTGGAATGTTTTACTAACAGCTGTACCATTCACTATACAGGCGGGGAAGATAAGATTGCATTCTGCAATTAAAAGATTTGAAAACGTCACTTCAATAAAAACAATAATAAAAACGTTTTTGTTTTTTTTTAAAGTTTAACATCAATATACGTGCATGTTTTTTATAATATTAAATGCTTTAAAAAAATAGATGAAAGAATCGGAAGAATAATTCATTTAAAAATCGCATCGACCTTATCAAAAAAATATTCTTTGCCATTGATCTCTTGGAATGTTTATTTCGTCCCCCAAGATTTTTTTTTTTTTATAACACACTATAATGAATTATTAAAGAAGTATAATGATTTTAAGATGATAATAAAACATTTCTTTAGAAATTTAAAAGCAATTTGATTTTTTTCAATAAAGTTTTTTATATATAAATATATAGGTATCCTCCTAATCTAAAGAAACATTCTCAAAATATAGAAATAGTATAATATATATGTTTTTAAACAAAATTATAATTTAATACACTGTACAGGCTTACACATACCTACACATATAATGTAATATATAAGGGATTAGAACTCAGACTTTTACACGACCCTCAACTCTCCATGCCATCTCATATTGCTGACCTACCTGATCATACACAAGTAGAAAAGATAAATAATCACCAATAACCATATTTCATGCTAAACCAGCAATCATCAGTTGGTCCAGATTACCATCTCCGTACATATAGACAATCAGTGCTCAGCTTTATATCTTGCTGGTTTAGCATGAAAGCTGAGTACTGATTGTATATATATGTGGAGATGGTAATCTGGACCAACTGATAATTGCTGGTTTAGCATGAAATATGTATATTGGTGATTATTTATCTTTTCTACATGTGCGTGATCAGGTGGGTCAGCAATATGAGATGGCATGGAGAATTAAGGGTCGTGTGAAAGTTTGAGTTCGAATTCCTTATATAAACAAATTATAAAAAATATTATTAGTTAAAATTTAATAGCATACTTATATGTGAAGTTCGGGTTTGAATTACTGGTACCGATATAGTAGGCATACTACATTCGAGCTTCCTTTCAGTTCATGCTTTTAAACATTGCTTGGAACTACTGAACCTACACTGGAGTAACTCATCGATAAGTTGAACATTTTGGAAGGAAAATTACTCAAGTACAAATTAATTGCCTGTTATATATTAATTGTAAATTACACATTTATTTATTTTGGATAATTTTCTTATTTAACCTTCAGTTTTTATTTTCTTATTTGTCTTTCAAAAGGTAAAAAAAAGGCTTAACTGTAAAAATGACAAGTTTTATGAAATGTATCAGTAAAAGATCAAATCTATTGTAAATAACATTTTTTTCATCAAAGAGAATGTTACTTAATCAATACAAAACACAATAAAAGGTTAGTAATCAAAAATTAAAAAAAAAAAAAAGCAAGGGTAAAATGACAAATTAATTGTGTACTGGTTTTTTTTCTTTTGTTATTGTGATTAATAGCAATAAATAGAATGAACATCCTGAAGAAAGGATAGAAAGAAATTCTGTTTCACCACTGCTTTATTGCTGAGACAACATGTGTAATCCAGATGAACAGTAATAGTTCAGAGGCTGTGGTTGTCATCTTCAAAATTTAGCTTCAATCCATAAATACTTGGCTGCTTACTTCAGCCAGTGGATTAATAAATACTTTTGGAGATTATCGACTTATTACAGGAAATGCTTCATTTTTCAATAACGTATAAATTTTCAATAAACCAACAGCACAAACACAAATTTTTATTTTGAGATTAATTTGTAAAAACTTTTTTAAAAAGCAATTCCATACTACAAGCAAAAATTTTATTTTTCGACAATGAACTACATGTAATACCTATGCAATTTTTGCAAACTATTTACAATTTACATGTTTACATTACTTTATAAAAAAATATTACAAGAAAAACTACTATTACTTTATTTAAATACAGAAAAATGTAAAAGTACAAATATATGTTCCACTTTTGATGTATTCATTTTTAGATTGTTTTATATAAAAATCTAGATTTCATTATTTACATCTTTAAATATGCACCAATGTCAAAAATACCACGAATATTCAATTTATCAATGAGTTATCCCAATATGGTTTCAGAAATCCACACAATATTTAAAAACAGAAACGAAACAGAAAATGCTATGTACTATGTTGACTATATTAGTCTCAAAATTACTTAATACTATTCATAAATCACCATGTTCTGATATATTTAATTAATTTCTTGTCTTTCTTAATAATTTTTTTACATGATTAAAACAATATTCAACTAAGTAGAAAGTGGAAAAAGTTCAAAATGTATGTTCAATAACAATTTTTGATTTAAGATATTTTTAATGAATATCTTTGTAAGACCAAGATTTGGCTAATCCATTTGCTTGAAATAAAGCTTTAAATTCTGCATCCTTTTTAAATTCTTCTTGCAATGAAAAATCTATTATAGATGTGTTGCACTAATACAGTTGTGTAATTAAACCACTAAACATCACATGATCACTATTTCTTATGCTAGCACATAACTACTGTATGGAGAGTTTTGCCTCTAAATTTTCCAAGATTTTTGAAGCATACATTAAAATCTTTTAAATGTTTCAAGTGATCTATATGTAATTTTATATCATCAATAAAAATATTGTCTTTTTCAATAATAGCACATTAACTTCTTGCGCACGCACACACACACATATTGGTTTCAATGCAGATCTAAACAATCAATTTTTGAAAGAAATTCAAAAATAATTGTTTGAGCCTGAATAATAATGGGGTCTTTTCCTTAGATTTTGATCATTCAAAGCTTTGGCTTTAAAGATATTTATTACTTTAATACAGACTCATAGAATATCATCAAATTTTTCATAACTAAATGTTATCTGTGCAAAACATAATGTCCTATATATGAATATTAGGAACATTTTTCTTAAAGAAAACTAAAAAGTCTCAATATTTTTCCATAACTGCCATATGCATCATTACAAAAAGCAGAAATTATTTTAAAATCAGAAATTTAATTTTGTTATAGAAATGTTCTAAACAATTAAATATAACTTCTGCTGTTGTATAAGTCTAATGCTTTGATAAAAAAAAAAAAAAAAACCTTCATTCTTAATACATTTCTGCAGCTCTAAAAATCAAGCATAGATCATTAAAATATTCATTTAATCATTCAAATGAAAAGAAAATTTAATGTTCACAACTTAAACATTGCAGATTTTTCAATACCTTCTGTTATTTCATCTACATGGTGTTGAACTGTGATATTATTCAGTGGATTATTTCTTAGTAGTAGATCGAAATTCAATTTCATTATTGTAATTATTATCTTTTGTACTGCTGGTGATATTAAATTCTCAGTAGCTATGAAAATATTCTGCTTTTGTAATTATAAATGATGTTATAATAAACTTATAAACTTTCTTCAATGTTCTTAGAAAGTATCAGTTTTAAAAGTGATTTAAAACCGATTTTAGAACACATTAAATTTTTTCTTTAAAATGTTTTGCTATTTCAAATTCTTGTCTTTTTTATTGGGATCACAATTTTCCCCCAAATACAACATAATAAATTCAAGGATTAAGTATCCTTAGAAATACTAATGACACTTTTTTTTTTTTTGGAAATGACATAATTACAGCCTCTATTAAAATATATCTAAATAATTCTCTTTTTAAAAAAATCACATTTGAAACATTAAAAATATGTACGTCCATTACGGCATAAACATGCAGTCATTACTAGATTCTTGATTCAAATACATTAAAGTGCATTTCAACACAAAAGAGGTATTGAAATAGGCTCAAAGTAATTAAATTAAATTAAATGTTCCCATTATACACCATCCGCATATGCTCACATAATTAGACTAGCGTTGTCAAAGCGACAAATAGAACAAGTTGAAGTATTCCTTCACCTTATTCTTAAAAGTCAAATAATTATAAATTAAATTGTCAAGCATTGGTGGCCTAGTGGTTAGCATAGCTGCCTTCCAAGCAGCTGGCCCGGGTTCGCTTCCCGGTCAACGCTTTGACATATATAAAAAAATTATAAATTAAATTAATTAAACAATCTGACAAAATTATTTCCTATTATTCTTATTACATGAAATAAATAAAAAAGCAAGGTCTTTGGACTTTTCTATTGTCTCCAAAAATTGAAAAGAGGGGGGAGTGGGGAAACTATATATAAAAATGAGAAACTAAACATTAAATTAATTATTTGCAAAATTCAGCCATTTATTAAAGTATAGTTAATTTTTTTTCGTTGTTGGTGATAATCATTTCATTAGATAAGATTAAGTAGTTTAACTTCTTTTTGAAAAGTATATTAGTTATTTTAAAAAGACAATAAAATCAAGGCAATATTTACACATAGAGCATTTGCTAAACAATAAAATAATTAAATGATTTGTCATTTAATAGGTCATGTGATATCTGAGCACCAGAAGTGAACTGCAAGCCATGAATCTTTTGGTACTGTACCGCTGCATAAAACCATGCAGGAATATGTGGTGCAATTGTATCCCTATTAAAAATAATACACTGGAACTTACTGAACTAAATTTAGTCATACTATAATTAGGAATGTAATGTACTAGCTTTGCATTTTTACCTATTAACTGCACACGTTATCATCATCATTTTCAACTATTTTCAGACCATTGCAGGATGAAAGCCTCAAGTTTAACTTTCTCTCTGATCCATAGCTTCTCCCTAGTGTCTTTTTTTTAAGGTTTCTTACAATCTCTTAGGATCCAGATCCAGTTCTGCTTCATTTCAGCCTTTTCATTCTTTTTGATGATGGTTCTTACGTTACACTTGTTTTAATGGTCCAAAGCAATGTGGAGTTAAAAGCACAAAAAGATCACTTCAATGTTTAAATTATTATTTTTAAAAAATAATATACAACCAGTTTTAATTTTACTATTCTAAACAAGAAGTTCAATCATTATTCACAAAGAAACTAAAGATAAATAAGACCCCTCACTGTAGAATAAAATGAATTCTAGAAATTGATACTTTAAATTATGCACAAGTTAGAGCACATATAACACATAAAATGATTGGGAAGATTGTTTAGAAACTTACATAATCAACAAATTCTATACTATAACTTATACAATTCATAAATATAGCATAGAACTGGCCTTGTAGTGTAATGGTAGCAAACCCACATGCTATATGCCAGGGGTGTCCAACAAGTCGATCGTGATCCACCGGTCAATCGCAAAGCCATTTTTGGTCGATCAGGAGGCCAATCTGGCAAGAGCTGTCGGGTAACGAGTGAAACAAATTAAGTCAAGATTTTCAAGTTTTTTTGTTATTTTTGTTTTTATTCTAATTTTTTTTTCAATTCTAGATAGGTGAAGTCCATTAAATCTTGATTTAATGTAGCTAATTTGAATTAATAAATATTGTTAATAATTACCCATGTTGCTTTAATTCCTCCCACATGAGTTTTTTGGCCCGTTAAATAATTGTTATTTTTACTAGGTAGATATAGATATATAAAAATGGTATGTATTTCACACCTCCCTGCACTTAGATTATGCCTATGACAAGTCGATCGCAAAACATTTTTAAAATAAAAAGTAGATCTTATGAACACAAAAGTTGGCCACCCCTGCTATATGCTACAATTGGGTTCAAATACAGATCAGGTAAACTAATACATTTTTTTACAATATCTAATTAAATTTAAGATTTTCAAGTAGATGACCCACAACTAACTCAGGTGACTATTCAATACTTGTGGTAAATGGTTAACTATATTTAATAAGAGGATAAAACAAAGATCCATACTTTTTACTGGTCATTTGTTTGATCTTAGCTTTCATTCACTTTTACAGAAAATCTGCAGGCATGACTGTATTTTTATGATCTATGGTCTGCATAAAAGTTGTTAAATTTCAGACTTCTTTCTGGCTTTGATTTTTTATGAATAAAATTATAAATTAACTGATTGTTTTATTAATCACATGTATGGCAACATTACTTCAAAAATTAACTTAATCACAAATGCAGTACTTAATAATCTCAGAGCTGCTGGATCATTGACAAATATATACTATTTTTCTAATAAAGGAATATCTTAATAAAATCTATATATTATCTCTCAATGAAATATACTCATGGTGTACAGATGTACATGGTAACAATAGATATGTTTAATCACTGCAACATGGATGTAAAGAACAAGAAAAAATATGGGCAGACATTTTTTATGATATTCTTATGATTAACAAAATGTATAACTAGATCAAGCGATAATCACATCTAAGAATTGCTAGTTTCTTAAACCTGACTCTGTCATTACTATTTTAATTCCTTAGAACTTGAATTTTAAAAAAAAGAGAATTGCAGCTATAATTGCTATAAATATAATTAAAGGGTAAAAATGTTATTGGACAAATACACAAGCCTTAAGCATTTCAAGTCACAGCATGGCTTCACTCATCTTATTTAACATATAATAAAAAATTAGAATATCTTCATAACTTGATAAATGTGGCTAAGAATAAAATAAATTTTAGATTCATTTAAATGATGGCCTCTCATTGTATAGTGATAATGATTCACAATCACACTGTGCTTCTGAATAAGTTTAAAAAATAACTACTTCTATGGATAATTACTGGAGAAATCTTGTAATGCTTAAATACTTATGGCACGTCATTCAGTATAATAATTCCATTTAATAACTCAATCTGATGTTTCTTTATGCAGATTAGAATTATTTTAAAACCTTGCTTTTTAATTCTACCACTGTGCTTAATCACACAGGATATTAAAAAATATAATCAAATGACTGTTGCTCAGAAGATTAAAAACAATTCATTGAGCACAATAGTTTCACTCAAATAATAACCAAGAATTTTTTTAACCTTTCTCATGAATCAATCTATAAATTTTAAGCAATTTCTCTGACCAAAAAACCTTTGTCTCACTTAACGGGAAATTTAATTCTTTCACTAACAAATTCCTCCCATTCTTTTAATAAAAAACTTAATGGTTTCATCATATTTGCAACAATTTACTTTTACAATTAACCATCATTCTGTATCATATTTTGATAATTTTTGCATTATTTATTATAAATATAAGTTTACAAACAAAAGACAATCTAAAAGATAATATGTGTATTTTGCAAAATATAAAGATAAAATATTTTAATGAAAATATAATGATAATAATGACTCTTTTCATAGTGGATCGTAAACTTCACCTATTTATAAAAAATATTAAATGACATATTTCTTGATTTCTACTTTGAAATGGAAATAAATTGTACTTGGAACATTGTAAATCAATGAAATTATGTTTTAAAATTTTAAATTATAATTATTAAAATTTCACAAAATATTTCTTCACTGGTATTTATGAAAGCATTTCTTTTCAACAAATCATTCACAACTTCCTGTTTTACTGTAACTATGGTTTTAATGGCTTGTCTTCATAAAAGCAAATATTTTTGAGATAAAATAAAATCTAATTGAAATCATGTATTTTTTTGCTTAAAATAAATATTTTACAAATATGTTGCCTAAATATGCATAAAATAGATAAATAAATGAGTAAAAATTACAATTTTTCTTTCTAAAATAAAAATAAAAAAACACAAAAACTTATCAGAAAAGTTTAAAAGAGAAGTTATAAATAAATATAATAATAATCTGAACGTTCTCGAGGATCCATGCCTCATAATCATAGCTTTCTTAGAAATATATAATAAAATATATGCAAAGATATTTAAATTAGCAAGTAAACTATTTTAAAATAATAAAAGAAAAAACCACACTCTCAAAAGCCTGAAGCCCAATAATTCAACAATTTGTCAATTTGTACTATAATGCAACCAATCAGGCTTAATTGGCTTCTTTTAAATTTGGAAATTTGTATGATATCTGTATAATATTTACTTTTTCAGTTGTCGTTTTAAAATAATAATTTCAATTTCTACCACAAAAAAATGTAAACTGACAAGCTAATATTATAGATAACCACAAAACAGTGAAGAAAAGCTGAAAGTAGCACCATCAAAATGGCTAGGAATGCACTAAAACATGCTGTAGTGAGAATTGAGTTGTCTACTGCATACAGTATTAAGTATTCTAATTCAATCAGAAATAAATAAATTAATAAAGATTCAAAAACAAAAGAGAGCTTCTGGCAGCTTTTTGTTGGGATTCTAAATGCAAGAGTATTCAATAGTCCACTCTGGAATAATTCTGGATTAGCATTGCAAAAATATATTGGATGATTAGTAAGAACAAAGTGATTTTGTATCAGCATTAACTTTTTTAATAATGAAAACATTTTCATTATTATTCCTGTATCATTCAACATTTGATTTTAGTATAAAATCACTATTCTATATCGATTTAGTAGAAATTTATATTTACAAATGAAAAAAAATTAAAAAAGTAATATTTGAATTTTGCAAATATTGAAAAAATGAGATGCTTTCATCACTGAATAATTGGAAGAGCAGAAGGTCTTCAGAAAACTAACAAAATCTTTGTTTTTAAAATACAAATGAATAAATATTAAATACTGATAAATCAATCAAATTATATATTAAAATATTAAAATTTTCTAATTTTTAGAATATCCTCAATTATCCTATACACAATCTCTGGTGATGATGTACTAGTTATTACTTCTATAAGGCAGGAAGATCAGAATGCCATGGTTTTCTTTATTAACACTACATTAAAAATAGTTAGCTTCTATTTTTTAAAACATAAACAAATATAATAATGTTTTCTTCTGATTTTTAATAACTGTTACACAATTATTGTGTAAAAATAATCATGAATTATAATAAACTTAAAATCAAGTTTTTAGTTATTTAAAATTTAACTTGAAGTAATCTCACAAACAGACTCAAAACAAAATGCAAATGATTACATCAAACAAAATACGGTATTGGATTATACGACCTCTTCAGATTTTCTTTTGAATTAAAAAAATGAACATATAAAATAATGCAAGTTTACTCATTTAACAGAAAAGAATTAGTAAAATATCTCAATAGATGGAAGCACAAGCAAAATTTGAATAAACATGATTATAATGATTTATATATGTATTTTGGATATCTCTGAATGAATGTCTTCACACTGATTTTAAAAATGACTAATCTTCAATTTTCTCTGTGATAAAATATTTTAAAATTACATTTCAATAATAATAAATTTATAATTTAATTTCTTTTATTTCCAAATAGTAAATGTAATCAGAAGATAAGAACTCTAAAGTGAAAGTGACTGTGCACAATTTGATAGTAATTTTTTATGTTTTTCTCTCTAAAGATAATATTTTTTAAAGTTATTTTCATTTTTATAATTGGTAAAGATCTTTTAAGGCATTGAATATCCATGAATTGAGGCAGTATAAAATTTTCTTGATGTAACATTAATAAATGTATTTACTTTTTTTCTCTCAATACAATTTTAATGTCTTTTTATTTCAATTTTTTTTTATTACTTAAAAAAATTTTTTAATGATAAAAATAATACAAAAAATAATTTAATTTTGCTAGAAACTCTATTCAAATTGAAAACTACACATATAAAATATCAACTATATATTTTAAGCCTCAACTAAATTACATTTAGTACTCTATGTAAAAGATAATCATAAGATTTTTAACAGATACATTTACTTAATGCATACTTTTTCTTTTATATCTGAGTGCATTTGGGAGTTGTAATTCCAATCTTTTAATCATTAACTATTTTTATTCAGCTTAAAAAGCCAAGCAAATTTTAATATTAATAAACCTAAAATATTAAAAGGTGAAGAATATTAAATTTACACAATACATAAAACATATTTTATAAATGCATCATTTGAAAAGAATATTTATTTTCTAACATTGATTAAATTTAAGAAGTTCAAGACACTTAATTTAAGGTCTTTTATTTTCCATTCAGCTGGCTTTTATCTTTTGAAAATGTGCACTTTTACGTTGAGGCTTGTAAAGAATGAAAATGATTTTTTTTTTTTTTAATTAGACCTGAAAACATTTCTATGTTTGAAAAACTTTGATGATTTTCTTTCTGTGCAAAATATATTTCATTTTCATTTGCTGATGTGATTATATATTTGAAACGTGAAGTTTATAACGCTTATTTTTACTCTATAATTTATTGAATGTAAAATCAATATGTTATATATTGTACAAAAGAAATAAATATAAAAGATAAGCTGATACATGTGTAAAATAAGATGATAAACAAGCAAGATGAATATGTTATCAATTACAAGGAAAATAAAATAAAATTACATAGTATACATTAATAAATTCGGAAGGACATATAGATTAATACAAATAGAATAGGAATAAAATAAAAATGTGTGATAATAATTATGATATCTGGTACCATTGTTTACTGTTCAAACTAAGCAGTCCATCATGAATGTTGTATATTCATTATCCAATCCGTATATGAATGCCTCAGTTCAGCAGACTGTTGCGATCATTGAATGTTCTTAATGAGACACCATGTTTTCAGTTTGCCAAAATCAATTAGGTAGGTATGTGTAATGCTAATTGGCAGGGGTAGAGTCTTTTGATGATGTGTCAGTGATATCTTCACTTGGGAAATAAACATTGTGCTGCCTTGCGAGACTTCTTCAGCAGGTTGATACAGTTCAGCAGTGTTATGTTCTACCAGGTTATGGTCATAGATTTTCATCTTCCTTTTATCTGACTTTATTATGTTATCAATGTTTTTCTTTTTGAGGATGGGTATATTTGTTTTATTATAGTTATTGTTGGATGTGCATCTGTTATTTTTTCCTAGGGAGTATTCGTCCTCAGAACTGGATTTGTGAACAATAGTTGACTTCCTTTTCTTGGTGCTTGTTTTATCAAGAATTATATCCATTGGAGCTTCATCATCAGAACTGTTAGCAGAATGAGGTTTAACAGTAAGATCCAGGCTAGTTTTAGACTATCAGTTCTTATTTCTGGTGGATCTAGGAGTTAGGCCAAATCAGAGTTCAGTCACTGAGAACCAGTTGCTAAACTATATCAAAATTTATACAGAAAAAAAATCAAGAAAGAGAGTCTATATTAACCAAGGAGGCAAGATAAGCCTTATATTACCTATTTATTAATTATGGTAGTCTCAGAAAGGTTTAATTCCAATAAAAAATCTATCGTTAAGAACAAGCAGCTAGACCCAATGCTAAGTAATAGCGATTTTGAAAGTAATATTAATACTGACTTAGAAACATTTTAAAGGCCACCCACTGCTAGAAAACGAACAAAAGTTAACAAATAATACCACAGAAAGTAGTTTTATATCAGATTCAATATCCTCTAGCAAAATTGATACCGATTCTCAATGCTTAAAAGTAACGTTACACTCCGATATTGAACCCACTGCTAAAAACTCACTAGAAAAGCCATTGGAGTGAATCCAATGTGATATTTCGATGCAGCCCCCGCCTTTGAGTATGCATAACAATTTCCAAGAAGAAATGTCAAAACATAAAGTCTCCAGAGATTCTGTTGCAAAACATAAAAATGTAATAGATTTTGATAAAAAAAACTTTTTTTGCCAGTGGTGGCGCATAATAATGTTTTTCAAAGGGAAGTAGGAAGACATGCATTGGATGCAGAAGTATGGACAGTAAGGGAGGCAATTCAAGGAGAAATGGGATGGTCAAGTTTTCATATGAGAGATGCAAAAAGTAAAAATGAAAATGTTTGGTAGATTGCAGTTTATGGATAATAAAAGAATAGCTAAAATGGTATTTAATTGGATTATGAGTAAAGGGCAGGTAACAAGATGGGTGAGAAAGGTAATGCGGTATGCAAAAGATTTGGATAAAGAATTTATATCAGTATATTTGTACAAAAGATGGGATGATTGTGTTAAGAGGATTATTGAGTGTTATAGTAGTAAGGAATGGGATAAAAGAATAAATTTATTAATAAAGACTAGGGAGTTAGAGAGATGGAGAAATAGTATGGAGAGTAAAGAGAGTTTAAATATATATAGAAATAAACAGAATATTAGGTGTGAGTTAATATATGATAATAGTAAGAAAGGTAGTTTATTGTTTAAGGTTCGAACGGGATCTTTAGCTACAAAAGAATATACATGTAAATGGAAAAATATGGGTGATTTATTTTGTAAATTATGTAAGAAAGGAATAGAAAATATTAGGCATTTGTTAATTGAATGTAAATGTTTGAAAACAGAAAGGGTACATATAATGAAGTTGTGGAAAAATAAATATGAAAAGAGTGATTATACAGAAAGTGAATTATTGATGTTTATGCTGGGTTTGGGAAAAGATAAGGGGGATTTGGATATAAAGGTTATAAAGTTGACAAAGATTATGTTGTGGAAATGGGATAGAGCAGATTATGGGTAAATTTAGAGTGGGGAATGTAAAATAAAGTGGCTAACAGGTTTATCTGGGTATAATTGCTGAGATATTCTAGACTTCGTTTAAGGAGAAGCCATAATACATCACATCACATCACATTACAAGATAATGCAAATATTAAAAAAAAATATTACGGTTGATTCCATGATTGAAATGCAACGAAAACAGGATGGAGTTAAGTCAAATAAAGGATATAATATCAAAACCAACAATATTCTAATTAGTAATAACCCCACTTATGCAAACATACTCAAATCTAAAAGTGTTTCACACAAACCCTGAACATACGAATCACGTTATAAACAATCTAGCATTGCTCGATCTTTTGGAAGGAGATTTAAATCAAAACAACAGTGGTATACAACCCATAGATAATACATTTAAATTTAATACACTAAATTTTAATGATCAGCAATATGAAATCCTCACACAATGGTTCAATAGCACCATTCCTATCAATCTTCATAAATCACTGTTAAATTTCTACAGTGATAAAAAATTAGTATTAGCTATTATAGACTCAAATTGTACCTTGATAAAATTTCCTATAGAACAGCTTTTTGAATTAATCAAACAGAAAGACTTGGGAAGTAGGATACACAGAATCCTTAATCACCCCAATGACAGTTATATAGCAATTGAGTTTAATAATTGGGGTGCTAAAAATCAATTTAGAAGTAGTATTAAGATTATAGGTGATAAATTTATTTGTTATATTGATCCTACTTAGACCTAACATATTATATAGCAGGATCAACAACTGCATAATGCATTTCAATGAGGAACAACTTCAAGAGGCACTGAATGCATTTGGGAAAGTCACCAATTTCTCCTACCTTCCAGAAAAAAGAGTAGGCTATCAAATTTTATCAAATATAGCCACATTACATTTGGCTCTCAAGCAGAATGTGAAATCAACAGACATTCCTACTGTAATCACCTATAAGAACTCTCCTATAATTCTCTCCTTTTGAAGAGTCAGGCCACAGTGCTTTTATTGATTGGAGCATACCCATTTAATAAAAGATTGCTTGTCTAGAGTTTGCTCCAGCTGTAGTCTAAAGAAAAACATAAATCACAAGTGTAGGAGAAGCCAAGATTTACAAATTTATTACTTAGAAAATCAAAAATCAACCACACCAAATGACACCTCAATGGCCGAGTCACAAGGTGATATAAACAGTATTAAGGTTAATCCCAATCTCCAGCAAATATCAAAAGAATTCCAGTATAAACAACAACCATCAACAACAGATGAACAATCTATTGAGTCAAATCAATCGGTGATTCTTGATGACACATGAACATATTTATTAGATTTAATTAATACAAATAAACTACAAGAGTCGCAAATTAATGACAGGAGCCAATTGCTTGGTGAAGACATACAGTCCAATTCAGAGAAAGCGGACACAACTAAGCATAACCTACAAAACACTACTAGCCTACAAAGAAGAGAGAATAAAAAAATGACTACTCATAATGCTTATTTTTACCATAAATAAAAACAATATTTTACATATGACGTATATTCATCAATTTTTATCACCATGCCCTATCAAACATGAAACTGGCACTTAAAAAGACAACCTTATTTTCTATTTATATAAGGAATCATATTTATTTCAGGGAGAATATTAATTTAATAAGACCTCTCAAGAGCCATAACTTCTAAATCCATCAAGAACTGACCCCTAATAAAAATATTTTTTTCTTTATTTACTCTGGTGGTATTATTTATAAATCAGTTTCTGAAATAAATTAGTGGCTGTGCTGCACTCATAATCAATCCCCTAATTTCGATATAAATGTGAATATTATATATTAGTAAAATTTAACATACCAATATTGGGAAAAAAAAAAAGTCGTTATTTCTAGGATTAATTTCATAAGTAAGATAAAGTCAGGTGATTTAATCATGGTCTTCATAGCACTGCTGAGCATGATGATCATGTACTTGTTTTGGTAAAATATATTAAGCTTAGGAAAAATAAGACATCTATCTAATACTTCAATAAGTTATAAGATCTGGATATAACTGAAGAGTGCAAGGATGAAACTGCTTTATATGATAAATGACAATGTGCAATATAATGCTATAAAAGAATATAATGGCAAAGCTGCCAGAGAAAATTACTTTAATACCTAAGAAATCATGGACAATTACAAAGACACTGGAGAGATGGGAATAAGAAAGAAGATAAGAAATAAAAACGTTAATCGATACAAAATAATTAAAAATTTAATAAAATAAAGAATAGAGAAAAAGCAACCGATAAACAAGAATATTTAAGAGCTTGAAAAAAAATTTAAATAGATAAGAGAGAAAAAAGGTGTATGAAAAAATTAAAATATTAAATTACATAACATTTAGTAATAGTGATAAGAATAAAGAAGGAAAGATATTTTTTGAGAACATGAATATGTATGGGAGTATATTGAAAATTTGTTTGAAAATAAATAGATTTTGCATATAAGTGATTATATAGAAGACAAAGATATGACTGAAGAATATGAAAGAGGACCAACAATAATGAGCAGAATTTATTAAGCTTTAGCTCAGGTAAGGAATGATAAGCAACTAGAGCAGATAACGTTCTAATGAAACTTTTAAAATACTGTAATGATACATTAAAAAATAGTTTGTTTGATGTAATAACTAAAATTGTTGCATTTCTGGAAAAAAAAAAAGCAAATAATTGTTGGATAGATGTTAGATTCTACTTATAATCATTAAAAACAAGATATAACAGAAAATCTAGAAATATGATTTGAAAAGGATATCAGAGAAGGGATGATGGCATTAAGAATCACTTTGCAGAGAAGACTAGAAATGAATAGGAAATCTTACACGTCTTTTATTGACTTGAAAAAAACTTTAGCAAAATGGATTGTGAATTGTTTCACTTGAGTGGCTCTTGATTGGAATTGTTAATAGGTGATCCTAAATTTATATATATTAAAGCCCTAAGGTAAATGTGAAAAATGATTAAAATAAATTAATATAAAAAGAAATCCTGAGACATAGTGGCCCCATTTATTCAACTTATTTTTGTTGAGAATATAATGATAATAAAAATTAAAAAAAATCAAAGTACTTAAAATAGTAAATATGTTCCTAGCATTTATTATTGCAAATAATATTACTTTAATTACAGATTCAGAAAAAAAGTGAATAAATGCTTTAGATATTGAATATACTTTTGGGATTATTAACTGGGGACAAATATTGTAAAATTAAGATTATGATGATGTATAAAAAGATTGGGTGTAAGAACAAATAGTATAAGTTTGAAGCAAATTAATGAATTTTATTTAATTATTGTGATTAGCAAGCCTAATAGAGATTTAATTGGATTAAAAATAGAACAGTGCTGGTACAGTAGGTGTTTCAAAATAAAATGACATTATTATTAAATAAAAATGATATTAAAAATATATGGGATTTATTAAAATCTTTGTTTGGAATAAACTGACACATGGATGTGAAACTCAATTTTTTTTTAAAGCAGATGTGTACGTGCATATCATTTTGGAGATGTTGACAAAGGCAAACTGGATGGCAAAAGACTAATGATTAGATAGTGAGAGAAACTGATATGCAAAGACAATTATTAAACATAATAAAATTGAGGAAAACAAAATTTCTAAGATGTTTTGGGATATGATGTTTTTCTACAAAATGTTTTGGAAGGTAAAGTTGGAGAGGGAGAGGAAAATGCAGGATAGGCCAAAGGAATCATACCTTTAAAAGATGACCAATGAAACTGGATTCTCTCTAAGGTTTGGTATAATGGTAAGATTCATAGATTACATCCAGTTCTGTCACTTTTAATGCTTGAATTTCTTATGAATTCCCAAGCAATAAAATATTCAATTAATTTTTAGTAAAACTGGATGTATTTCATGTGCAAAAAGGAAAAAAGGCTGAATACAGAATGAAATGAAAACAGCAACAAGACGTTTAATCTTTAGAAACTAGTGACTAATGAAACCTTTGAAATAAAATAAAATCTCTTTTATGGCATCATTTTGGGGTTTTTAAAATTCATTTCCTTCTTTAGATTTTCAAATAATAATTTATTTAAAACATATGCAGTGAAGTTTTGATATGCACTTCATCAATATATACTATTTCAATTATAGACTATCAGTGGGGAAGAGAAGTAAATAAACAAAAGCAGTAAAAATTAAGAATTTAATAAATTTTATGAATCTGTATTACTTTATGGTATGGCAACTTTCTTTTTATCTTGAAAAATTCTCATTAAATACATATTCTCAAGTGTTAAAGTTTTACATGATCTCATTTATTATTCACTTTATTTGGGTTATTTAAAAGCATGTGCATTTACCCCCACCCCCAATTAATTCACTATAGCATTTCATTAAAGTAAAATTTATAAGTATAAAGCTAGAAGCTCTATAAAATTAAAGAGAATTTGTAAAATATTTTCCTTAAGTGATAAAATGAAAGTTACCAATTTAGTAGTAATTGAAAAGAAAACCAATAAAATGATGCCATGAGTAATAACATTCACAAAGTTTGTAACAGGTAAACAATAAAATAATGGATGGAATGTAATTATGAAAAAAATCTATCAATTTTTTGATAGTTTATTCCAAAAGTAAACTTTATTTACACTATAAATCAAATACAGAAGGTTATACAGAAATACAAATCGCTATTGAGTATAGTGCAAATAGTTAATCCAGATTTACAAAGCATAGACAAATTGCATGTATAATTTACAAGGAATTGAAACATATTGTACTAAATAAAGAATGGTTAACAAGATTAAACAAAATGGCATTAGATAAAAATAATTTGCCAAGACTGTAGTGGCTCTTCAAATAAAGTCTACTAAGATAACAATTTCAAACTGATATGAGAGTTATGAATGAAGCAAACCTGACATGGTATGAAGTACAAGATAAATAAGTTACAGATCGCAAATGAGTTTAATATATATGGTTTATCTAGAGTTACAATGGCTAGACAAACCAGGCTACAACATGTGCAACTTAAAGAATGAATAAATGCATATTATACTAAATATATAATGACTAACAAATTTTAAACAACATATCCTTACATTATACATAACTGGTCAAGACTATATGGGCTTACAATATAAACCCTCCGGGATATGAAGTACAATATAAACAATCAATGACATAATTTACATTGTGGGTCAACATAATTGGAAAAACAAACATACCTTTGACCAGATTCAGGTCATAATTAAGTGAGGTCCACCCAAAGCAATTATGGGGTAAGAACCTCAAATTTTGTTTACATCAAGTATAAATCAAAAGTGTTAGTAGAAACAGTTCATCAATAAAAATTAACAAATTAATTAACATACAGTAGAAAACAATTTTTACAACATGTGATGCTATTACGCAAACCCATAATGGCTATGCAACCGCTTGGCAAAGGACAGTTAATACATTATAGAGCAATTGATATCCTTAAAGCTTCAGTTGGTTCCAAGTTTGGTCTGCAAGCCATGAAAGATTAAGTTCTTATATCTCTTTCCCTTGATTTATGAAGAAACTTGGGGAGTAGTTCTTCCATAGCACAGTCCAAATCTCTTTCAAATAAAACTCAGCATTTTATCATCCAGAATGTAGCCAGTCTGATAACACCAAAAACTCCTTTTTTGAAAGCATCAATCAGGTGAACTCAGTCCCGGTCAAGTTCCATAATTCTCTGTAAGACTATGTTTCGAAGACGAGTCCATGATTCACATTGATTTGAGTATATGGTCAATGGACTCATCTTGTCTTCTACACAGGGGACATATGGGATCAATATTGTGTCCCCTCTGGTGACAAAGAAACATACAAGTAGGCAGGGCTCCAAGGTTGATCTTCACTATAAAGTCCACAAACTTAGGTTAGAGTTTTAAAAACTTGGTCAACCTTGCAAGCCGAGGGATCACGATCGGAAGATGATTTTCTGCTTTAGATTTTCTGATGTAGATCAACTGATAGGAATTTTTTGATAGTTCTTCAAAAATAATTGTTACATGAGTGTGCATATGCTAGATACACTAGCATATGATTCAGTAGTTGAGATCTTCTGTATTGATTTTGTTTAAGCTTATGTTTGATTTCTTCATAAATAATGCATTATTATCATGTGCATTTGTTTGTATAATATAAATGAATATACATTAGACTATATGATAAATCCATCATTGCCTTACAATTGACCAGTTTTAGTTTTCAACCCCAACAGAATGTGGGTGTGTGGAAGAATTAATTTAAAAAAAACACAACAAGTTTATATGTGTGTGTAGAAAATTCTGAAGAGCATATTTTCTGACTACACAAAGTCTCTTAGCAATGCACCCTGTGATCATGTGATTGGAAAGAAAACACATTTTTATCAGAAGTAGCATGCTACTGTTTTTAATGAAAATTTTTTTGGGTGTAACACTTCAATTCATTATAAAGTAGATTTTAAGATGTTTATCATTATCAGTCATCTGCCAAAAGGCATTTGCACACCATTCCAATTTACTTTCTTCAAGCTTTCCAGTTAATTGCTCTATTTTTTTACAAGGTTATACTCTTCTATTTATCTTTCTCTCATCACACATATATCATACTTCTACTTCTAAGTATATGTTGAATCCAATTATTTTTTTATATTTCCCCCAACAAATAATTTTTGTTCACTACTCCTTTCAATATTTTGTATTATTAATCTTATACTTCATCTTATATTTCCATTTCATTTTCAAATTCATATCTCTATAACCTCTAATGTCCCCCCTCTTTCTAATTATGTATGACTCTTCTCCAAATAAGCCAATATTTTCATCAAATATTTATTAAACATTTTTAGTAATTCTAACTCCAAGAGACTACAAAATTCTAATAGCTTTATTTAAAAACCTGTTCAACCATTGTTCGAATATACACATATAAGCATAATTTTTAGATTGTGTAATAAAATATATATATATATGATAAAAATAATGAATGAAATTATTGCTTTCTTAACTTAATTCACTAATAATCATTACTATCATTTACAACTACTGTACATTAATTATCATTATTCTTACTCTCATTCTGTTTCCATTTTTCTTTTATCCTACTGTTTTAAGTCACATAGGTTAGTATAAAATCAACCTTTTACACCATACCATAATCTTTACAGTAACTTATTTATTGGAAGATTTTTTTAAAAATGAGTTAGATACTTACATATTGGACTTGCAACCCATGTTTGAAACAGATCCTTTCTCCAATGGGAGGGAGGTTTGAGACAACAGGATGCCATAGTTGTGACTTTTTTAATATGACATTCTGCATCACAAACACCCTCCCACCCCCATTAGAGAAAAGTATGACATTTTGCCATTACAAAGTCAGGAAGCAGGTTTAATATGTAAGTATCATGAAGGGTTATTATTTTTTATGTTAAATGTATACATTTATCTTAAGAAATGAGTAAGCACTTTTAATTTTATCTTAGACATACATTCATTAGTATCATTTTTTTCCACAGAAACTACTGAATTTAAAAAAAAAAGACTTTTTATATCACATATTATAACACTGTGATAATGAAATTGTGTGTTTGCCAGGGATAGCTATTATGCATATTGGTTCCTGGATCGTAGAGGTCTTTTTGTTTTATATAAATTCAGAAAAGTATTAGGAAATATTTAACATTAAAAAGAACCTTTCTTCACGTTGTGCAGGGGGCTCAAAATTCTAGCAATACTATCAAAACAATGATGCACCCACATTTCGATTTTTTAATTACTAGTATAATAACTGTAATACAAGCTTATTATATACCTGTATCAATGGTTTAGCATGAAATACGTATATTGGTGATTATTTATCTTTTCGACATATATGTGTTCAAGTGTATCAGTGATATGAGATAGAGTGGTGAGTCATGTGAAAGTCTGTGTTCATATACCCTATAAATTACTAGTATAGTAATTCTTACTCCACATTTTTTGGATTGGTTTGTTTTCTAACTTTTTATTCTTTGTCTTTCCTCTTCCGTCCCTGTCCCCTTCAGAATTAAAATGGCTAAACTCATTAATGTTTACGAATGGATGATTTTGGTTTTAAAATCAAAGCCACTCTACTAAAAAGCAAAATTTTATTTGGTTTTAATAATTTTATTTATAACTGATATAAATATAGCAATAATTATAGTTTTTTTTTTCCTTTTTTAATAAAACAATCGCAATTATTAGATAATCACAATAATACAATTCATCATTTAAGAAATAACTTAGACAGCATTTACTTATAAGAAAGACTTATATAATTGGATTACATAATATAATGATTTTTTAAAAAAAAAAAAACCCACTTAAAAGCATCATGACTGAAAGAAAAGACTATGTGATTTAATACAATTAACTCAACAGAAAGTTAGCAAACCTATTTCGACTATCTTTCGCTTAATTTATTTTTATAAAAAGCTTCTAATAAATAAAACACTATGGAAAGCTTTTATCTCTATATTTTTTTAACGCAAATAAAATGAATTTCAAATTACACGAATTAATAATAATAAGTATGTAAATAATAATTAAATAGTAGTTGCTCAGAGACTCAAATGAAATTCAGGTACTGGAAATGACAGTTGAGACGCGATACATAGTTCTTGATCTTTGGAATCCGCCATTTATAAACAACACAGGGAATAATAGTAATAAGATAGAAATATGGTCTCTAGTAAAGTATGAAAAATAACTTAATGAAATTTATTAAAGTGTAGTTTTAAAATGTTAATGCTGCTCGAATACATGTATAGGCCAAGATTCATCCTTTCCAAATGGCAAGTCAAACCCTTTCCCAGAACTAAAATTAATTTTTTCTAAATCTCCCAGGAATTTGTTTTCTATAGTGTAATCTGTTTGAATGAAGTTTTCTAATTTTAGAGAAAGAAAGTATAAAATATAAAGAATATCTTGGCCAAAGGAAGCTATTAGATGATGTATTAAAAAAATGATGCACATTGACAATATTTTCATATAACAGTAGCAAAATTTATTTTGGGGGTTATAAAAAGTTTTTATTTACAATAAAACAATCTACATGATGAAAAGCCATTACATGCCAAATCTTACAGAAAAAAAGAATTTAGTTTAAATAAATAACAGTTTTACAAAATAGATAATACTTTATTATAAAACTATTAATATTATCAATATTAGACGCAATCAATTCAACAGTAATTTCTAAAAACGCATATAAGTGGCATTTCTCCAGAATGATTAATCATTCATTTAAACTTTCAGGATCTTTAATGATAGAATTCACTACTGGGATTTACCATCTTATTGCTAATTCTCTTTTTCTTTCACTTTCAACTTTTCAGAACATTATATATTTTTCTAATAAGTTACATAACCTCATAATATGACAGTTTCAACCTGGTGATTTGTGCTTCAATGAAAGGCAGCAATGTAGTAAAATAATCACTAAATCTGCCCTATGTGTTTTAGTGCACTGGTAGATTATCCAGATTCTGGGACATAAAGTCCTCAGATTGGATCCAGTTGTGGCACTTTTAGTACTTAAACTTCTTATGAACTCCCAAGCAATAATACCTTTCAATTATTTATTTATTTAATACAAAAACAAAAACTGAAAATACAAATCCCTTTAAGAATTTTTAATGTATATGCTTCACAAAAGATCCAAGGTTCTCACTGACGAAAGCCACAAGCCAGAAACTAGTTTGGGGATATTGGATGAGTAGACATTAGATAGGAATTTTATGCACAAGCCTTCTGGCATCCATTGATTAATCTGGCTTGCCCCGAGTGGCACTACTGTATTGAAAGGTTTGCCTGTTTTAATAAAAGTTATGAGCAAGCATAAGAAATGGTGATCAGGTGATGAAGAAAATGTTTGGATTAAATGTATCAAACCATAGGGGAAAGTTCAAAATTAGGTTCTTTTCTATTCTTTTTATGCAATTCAATTTTCCTTTTTTAAATTTAAAAATGATTAGTAATATACTTTTTTATGAAAATTAAAACAACAAAGTTATATGCTTACACATTGCATTATATTATTGAGTATTTATGCAAATATTATTCTTGTTTTATTACAATCAATCCTCTATTTATAAAATAATCTATTCTACAATTTTTTCATAAGTTAAATCTTACTTAAGTTGGATTTTCCTTTTGGTTGCATATTTACCATTAAACATGGTGCAGGATTCAATAAATAAAAACAAGCACTTACAATACATCATGAAAGATATATAGATAAAATAAAAAACACAAGTGAGGCTTGTGTTAATATGATCATAATAATTTTTGAATTTTTTTTGCATTTCATAAATGCCTAATATTGTTTGCATATGAGTTTAAACCAGATTCATATAAGTAGAGGATTGCTTGCATATCGATACATTATAAGTACAAGCATCTATAGAATAAATTTGTATATGAATGTAATTGGTAAAATGTCTTTATATAGTCAATTACAAGCAAAGATTTCTCTAACAACCTCTCATAGAGAAACAGTGAAAGAAAAAGAACATTAATTCTGACTTTCAAATTACCACATAGTAAGGGTATGAATGGGTTTTTTTTTTCATTTTTATTTTGCCCTCTAGTTAAAAATAACATATCAATATACTGACTAATATTGAATGATTAGCTAAATCAATTATAGATTGGCTACTTGAGGAAAAAATCTCAAGCTTGATGAAATTTTTTTCTAAATTTATCAAACCTGGATTATCAATATCACATCATTTCAGTGCATCATTGATATTAATTGGGCCAGTAGAATTTATGTCCAGAAAAGTTGCATAGAGGTTATATTACCCACCTTTTGGGATAAATATCAAAGGTCTTTTAAATTATAGCATTCCATCAATTAAGATGTTTTTGTTAACAAAAAAAAAAATAGTCAAATTTTCCATTAATTTGCTTAAACACTCAAATTTTGCTCCAAAGCTCTTGGTGAAATAATACTTTCTAATTAGATGAGTTTATTTTTGCTAGCCCACAATAAGCATTTTACATATTTCAAATATCAAACTATGCTTTTATAACCCACTCTAAATGCCAACTTTTTTTTCCTATCTTTTCACAAAGGTTTTATCTTGTGTTTGAAAGTGAGAGTATTCATTTATAGTTAAAAATCTACAAAGCACATGTGCATTAGCTTTATGGCTGATTATTAATATTACAGTTTATAAACATAGCGCTATATTAAATAAATATTTCATTGTTTAATTGAACAAAAAAAAATAACTTACTAAGTGTTAAAAAAAAAAAATTCAAACAATTTAGAATTTAAAAAAAGGATTTGAAACACTGAATATCATACAAAGAAGGAAAGGAATTTCTAGGTTAAATATTCCATAAAAGTGTGTAATATACGTTAAATAAACAGTATATAAATATTGAGGGAAAAAAGTAGACAATTTAATTTTATGATAGAGGAGAGACAATGGAGTATGGTATTCAGAAGCAAGTAGCAATGACAGATACCAGTAAGAGAATGACGATGCAAGTAAAATTGAAATTTTAGATAGCATCTAATAGATGAAAAATAGACCATGATGCTTCACCAGATCTGAGAACAGGCAAAAATAAAAAGTCAAAGTTTATAATTCACATAAGTTAAGAAGCTGTGAAAACAGAAAAGCAATTTTTGGCTCATAAATAAAAAATAAAGTTTCTGGAAAGCAGCTTTAACAACAGGGGAGAGAGAGGATATGATCAAAGAGATCACTGGAAAAGGTAATGTTCAATACAGATGATTTTAGTAAAAAACAGAGTAAAAAAATGGGTTTGAAATGGCAACTATGCATCTTGTTGTTTAGCAAATACATGAATATATTTTCGAAAAATTAGTCAACTAAATAAACCATATTCCTATAAGTGATTTGTAAAGAGCAGCATTATATAGAAAAATCATTTAAAAAATAAAGTTGGCTAAAGAAGAAAATCCTGAATATACTAGCATATGGAGTAAACATACTCTGAATGCGCTAAGCTAAACTTTGTTATGAAAATTTTTATTAACTTCACTGGAATACGTTTAAAGCGTATTATAAGTATTACGATCAATTGGCGAAGTAAATTATTCATTACAGTATCTTTATAGTAAATATTGGATATTAAACAACAGACAAAAAGATCAATGTATTTATAATTTATGGAGTGATTTATATAGTCATCACAAAACTCATTTTAACTTTTTGTTCTTTTCCTCTTTTTTTTTTAAAAATTAAAATGGTCATACTTAATTTTGACTGGCTACTACTGATGATTAGATATTAACCCTTATTTGAATAGAATGATTTTTTTTTAAAAAGCTAAATATATTTTTATGTAAATTTGAAAGAGATGCATGAAAGATGTTTTTGCTAACAAATTACATAACTGAAATCATTGAAGACATTCTAAACAACAACTTGAACCTCCTTTCTGAATGATTAAAGTACAAAGGCAGAATGATAGGTTTGAGAGGGTTTTTTTTTCCATATGTCATAGCATCGGCTGGGACGTGAACCCACAACTGTCTGCAACCAACTACTTGCTTGCAAGATGGCTGTGATGACCTCTCGGTTAACAACGCTTGACATAGGTTTGAGAGTTAAAGATTGAAGCAGTAATATTTACTGCTTGAATCTCACATGACATCTAAATAATGAAACATTCAATTATTTTTCTCATTTTATAATTCTGTTGAAATCCTTGTAATTAATAAGTTCAATAACTGAGACATGTTGGCTAAAAATCACTATAAAAGTGATTGTTTTAAAATGCCATGTTGCCTGTCATTTAATAGGCTTATGTTTTTCAAGATATGAAAGGAATTGGCAAGTAAATAGTATATTATATCTCTGGAAAAAGAGTGAAACAAAGTCAATAAGTTGAAAAGAATTAGTTTTCCACAGTTGCTGCAAAAACCTAATTTGTATTAAAAAGTTTAAAAAAAAAGAATGAACTCAAAAACACATGAGATTTCAAACCAATAACATAAATGTCAATAAAAGTCAGAAGTTTTTCTAGCAGTGACAGAAAGAATTGATGAGCTTAAGAATAATAATAAAAAAAAAACAGAATAAAAAACGATAACACTCATTAAAATCTATGATAGAATTAGAAAAGAAATATTAACAAAAAGATATATTTGTTTTGATTAGAGGTTAAAAAAAAACTTATACCAGATTTTATCAGATTACTATGGAAAGAAACAAAGTTCTGCCTATTAACCCTTTCAACGATTATTATTTAATTGGCCGAATGAGTTAAAAATCAAAACTTGTAATTGGCCAACTCACAACTTTAACAAAATCTATTGTTAAAATAGATCACTTTTAATAATATAAATACGTTGGTTTCGTTTGTAAAAAGTATATTACTGAATTGTCAGATTACGAAAGCAAACGAAAGTCTTTTCAAAAATAAAATTTGATTTATAATTTAAAAAATATTCAATTGCGGTGAAATAAAAGTAACCGCTATTCAACCAACCAAAAAAGATTGCTGACGCAATCTTTTTTTTTTTCACTTTAACGTTACGATCAATATGTAGCAATAAATAAATAATTCTTGGTAATATCTTAACTATTTTTCTAAAATAATTTGATTTTTAGTATTATTTTATCAATAATAATTTGTAATTCAATTCAAATATTGTTTAAAATGTTGTAAACATTCGTTTATCATTTTCGTAATAAAAATCAAAACGAACGTAACTTTTTACTTTTTGGCAGCCATTTCCCTTTCTGACAGAAGTGGGACAGCCAATAAGATTCAAGAAAAGTTGGTGAGGAGGCGGTGCTTTGGTTTTGTTTGACATATATGGTCATTTTTATTGATTTTTTACTTGTAAAATAACTCTGAAGAGGGCACCATCTTACAGAACTTTTGATTTTCTTTCGAATGACATATAATATGTATACGTGCGATAAAAAGTAGCCAATTTAGAGTGACGTCAAATCTTCTCGTTTTTAGATGAGTCATGCATTTTAAGCATTAAAATGTAAATAATAAAAATGATTACAAGAACCCTTAGATGATTTTTGCTTGGCTGGACAAAAATAAATTTATAAAATTGTTATTCTATTCCAATTCAACAAATTGATTCATGCTGTAATTTTCATCTTTTTTATCATCTTGTGGTTATTTGTAATGTTATTTTGCTGGATATACATTCATTTGATGGCAGAAATTGTAACCAAAATTAATATTTCATTTATTAAGTCAAAAATCTGAAGTTGTCAGTAACAATGTCACTGATTGGTAGATTCTTTGAGAAAGCAATTCCATTGTTGTTAGCAATAAGAAAAATACACCTGTGTCTCATTTTATGCGATAGATAGGTTCCTCAGAAAACACGCACAAAAAAAATCATGCAAAAATAGCCGTAACTTACATTGAAAAAGGAGGATGTGGTCTGTGATTTTTCAAAATTCACATAAAAGCAAAGCACCAACATAAAATTACTTTAAAATTCTTGCAAAAAAAAAAAATAAGGAAATAAAATATGACTAATAAAAAATTTCAAATTTGAAAAAAATTGATACAAGACAAACTTTTTTTAACTATAATATTTAATTTTATTCAAAATAATATATTTTTATGCATAATTTACAGTACAGTAATTTACATTTTTTAATACATGTTTTAATTACTATCGCTATTTGCCAAAAAAACACGTTCGTTTGCAAACTGGTAAAAAATCAATTTTTCACAAGAGGAAATACAACTAGCACCAACTGCATACTCATGTCATATCAATGGTTTTCTGGTAACAACGTAATTAGTAATTAATCTTTGAGACGATGATTTTATTAATTGTTTATGAAACTAACAACTAAAAATTAAATTCTTATTTTTGTCTTTAATTTTTTAATTTTCAATTCTATTTAAAAATCAAATTTTACATCACATTAATTTCAAGTCGCCGTAATTTTTAAATTGTTAATTACAATTAAAAATCAGATTTTAATTTTTAATTGTCAAATTTAATTGTGCCCACTGCTATTATTCACCTTTTAAAAATAAACTTGTGGACACTAAATGATTAATAATTGATTACATTCTTTTTTAAAAAGCAAAAACAGAATGTGATTTAAAATGCAAAAATCAACACGCACAATGTTTAAACAAATTTACATTATAATCTTGTAAAATTTAATGTGTGTATACATAAAATGTGGAAATCATGATTTTAATTTCATTATTGCATAAAATCTTACTATTATAAAGCACTGAAAATATTGAAATTACTGAGATGAAAGTCGAATTCCAATAATATGCTATTACTTTCAATATAACGTAAGTGCACAAAATTTATTATTTAAAGTAATATCGCATTATCGGAGTTCGACTTCTGGTGAAACATGAATCACATAACTTCAAAATCGTGTTAAATAAGTCCGCGTAAAAAGAGACCCAGGTACATTGCATATTTTTTGTAATTTACTCAAATATTTAAAATTATTTTTATGAATTATTTGTGTAGTAATTATTAAAAAAGAAATATTTTCATGATTACATTTAGATTTTATTTGAACATGCTTTATTTCTAAATATACAAAAATAAGAAATTTGTAATGACAGTAAAAATGAAACTTGATTAGTAACAATCTGCCCAACATTGCATTACAGAACTTTTGTGATATTTTAATAATTATAAATGCAATTTTAAAATAGAATTTTGTATCTTTACAGTGACTTAACAATAATTCATTTGGGCTTTAGAAATAAAATTCAATTAAGATTTTGTTAATTTATTTTTTTGCCAACATTACAATAATAATAATAAAAGTTATTGTTCTCATTATGTATTTCACTTTATAATTTTTTTTATGACTTTTCAAAATGTTATTTGTTTGCAGACTTATATTTCTTATAAATTAAGTACAATTTTTTGACTTGTAATACAGAATAAAATAAAATGTTTAATTACAGCTCGAACACCACCAGAGGATGACATAAAAAAATGTTGAAACATGGAAGGATTAATAAAGACTAGGTTTTTGATTGACATTGCAAATGAATATTGCTTATAGAATCAGCATTTAAATCTGGATTTTGAAGGGAGGTGTAAATAATTACGCTTCTAAAAATCAAATAACCTTAAAATTAGAGATTCTAATCATTTTGAATGTAAACAGCCACTGATTAGGATCAAACAGTGATCAGAATTTATCAAGGAGTAGAAATAAAAATAATGCTTATAATTATGAAAAGATGAAGGGTACACAGTAAATAGCTAATTAAAATACTTTAAACAGTTGTCATTATGAATATTAAAACCATAAAAAATATATAACAAAAAAAAAATTAAATAGATAAAATCAGTACCAGATGGAAAAAAATTCAACAAGCTATAATAATTGTGATCACAATAATATAGAGAGATTCATTAAGATTTATGTGACTGAATTTGATAAGTTAAATAAATTGTGTCAAGAGAATGACTAGAAGCATCAAATTATCAATGATGATAATTAAAGTATTATTATTTGGCCATATTATCCTTTAATTGATCTGCCTTTGAGAGAACAATATATTTACATCTATGATTCCCAAAAAGCACATTTTGTCATTGAACCAGCACTCATCAATTGGCCTAGACTGTAATCTCTTACACATATCTTTATCATTGTTCATGTGGTCTGAACTGATTGAAAAGTGCTGGTTCAACATGAAATGTGCATCTTCGAGATCATAATCTTTTTCATGTATCTTTGGCCACATGTTTATGATTATATTCTTTAACAAGGTTTTAAGGGGATAGAAACCAGTCGCTACCTTGCGTCAGAGTGATGTAGTGAAAATTGCACTATAGAAATATTATTTATTATTGGATGATCTGTAGTTTAATGAATTACTAATAAAATTTATTAATTTCACTAAATTGTTTTGCTAAAGTGATAATCTTTTCCTCTAGTAAAAATTTATTATAAATTATGTATAATAAATAAGTTATGTAATTATTGTTTTCACATTCATCCATAAATGTGTTTTCTTGTATTTAATATGAGAGCATTGATTTTTCATTTGGATCTCCTCTGTTATCAAATGGGCAATGAAAATGCTTCAATTGCTAAAATCACTGGTAATGGAAATTAAATTATAGGTTACCCATCATATGAACTATCTTATTTTATCCAATACAAAATTTAGAAGTCAAATTAAAAGAGAAGCAATGGTGAATGACTAATTTGGATAACTTTGTACTTTCATCTCAGAACTTTTTAAAATATAAATGACCTCTCTAAATATGTGTCACATCTAGATAACATTTTGACATTCGCAATATCTATATCATGGTTCATATTTAAAACATATGAGTATTGCTGATGATAATTATATATATATAAACACACACACACGAAAGACATTATAAGCAATACAATTCCTTTCTAGATTGATATTCAGTCCGGGGGGGGGGTTATTGTTAAAAGAAACTTTAGTCAACAAACCTGCTTTTCAAGAAATCTTATTATATATGTGTGTGAATACGTATATATATTATCACACGTGTAAATAAATATTGTATAAAGTGTTAACATCTAATCCAAACACCTAATTATTTTAACGGTTTTCTTTTATATATATATTTACTTTTTCGTTTGAGTTATTTAATTATCAGGTGATACAGGTAATTAAAACAAGAGTCTAAAAAAAAAAAAATCAAATAATTTCAAGTAATTACATGATATATAAGTGGTATTACCGAGTGTACAAACATCTTTTCATACTTCACAATTCAAAGCACATTTTCAGAAAAATACATGTTATATAAAACCTTGCAGTAAGTTGTTGCTTTTATAAAAAAAATCAGAAAAAAAAAAAATAATACTGCTAAAATATTTTCAACTTAAACCACTTGCAAACAAGTATGACTGTTCCAACTTAAAAAAAAAAAAAGATAAACAATAACAATTTATTTCATTTACAACATACATTTTTAAAAAAAAACGGCATATCGCTTTATTACTCGGGAGTTCATAAGAAGTTCCAGCGCCAGAATCTATCCTGGAACCTCCCTGTCCCAAGTGGCACTACATGCAATGACATATATATAAAACACTATGTTTTCTACCAACAGTGGAGTGAATGAAATAAGAAGAATAAATATTTTAAATATGCATTCATGTAAATATTAGCCAAAAATTATATATATATTTTAATGTATACAAATATAATAATAATAATAATAATTCAGTTATTGACCTGGGCCAACTGATGAGTGCTGGTTTAGCACAAAATGCCTCTTGGGGGTCATTTGTCTTTTATTATATCTTTATTTATATGTATTTAAAAAGAATGGGGAAGTATGGAGATGTTTTTTATATCTGTAAAAATACTACTTACGGGACAGAGAAAGGTGTGTGTAAATTTAAAAAATCAGATAAATTAATCTTTAACTGAGGTTTAAAGTTTATATCTGTGCTAGAGATAATCTCTAGTTTCGAAAATGATTAGTAATAATCATTAGTGTATTTATCTGAAATGGATGGCGTCAAAGTTGTGAGTGGAGGAAGTTTAACAATGGGAAATGAAAATGTAACAATTTATTCAGTAAAATAATCACTCTAATATTTTACAAATAAATGTACAAAAGCTCCAAAGAAGAAATAAATCTTCTACTAGGAATTAAAAATATAACAATTAAGAATTTAAAATATAAATAAACAAATAAATAAAAAAAAAACAATAATAACAATATCAATAATGAAATACAGAATAAAATATATAATGTGAAAATAATTAATATTCAAAGGTAAAATTAAAATTAAAAAAAAAAATAGCATTAACATTTTCTATGCAACCAATGTTGTAAACTTTTTTTTGAAAGCCAAATATGAAGTATTATTTAAATCTGATGAATACTCAAAGATAATCATATTAAACAATTTAAGACCAGAATAATCACAGTTTCTTATTAGATTTTTTAATAAAAATTTGTAAAGTCAGTTGAAAACTATAAGTGAATATTTAGGTTAGAAACCCTAGGATGCAGATAACATTTGTTTACAATAAATGTCAAGAATAACCCTATATTAACATAAGTGAATGTCAAACAAATCACGATCGGAAATACAAGTGATTATAGCTCTACTAAAAATAATATGCAAAGTATAATTTTGTAAACTAGATAACAAAAGAGAATATAATAAGAATAGCCCATGCAGGAATATGTAACAAAAAACAGTCTAATAACAGACATTATAAATAAAAACTGACTTAGAAAAAATTATGCTAAGTGAAAGAACGCATAATTTAGTTTACATACATGAAAACAAAGATATATGATTTAAACAAAACAATCTGGAATCAAAATAAATTTTCAAATGACAATAATTGTAAATTTCTAAATAAAAATAATTATTTGCAAAAGGAATATTACCATGAGTACATAATTTATTAAAATGCAAAATATATTATTTGTAATGTTTTGAAAAAAATAATTATAAGAAAAAGAATTGCTTTTGTTTTTCTCAGATTTACTGAGAGACAATTATATGTCAAACACTTAATAATTAAAATTAAATCATTTATTATTCATCAACAAAAACATACTATAACGATCCAGGTTTTCCACCAGAAGAGGGGGAACACATCAACTACGGTCAGATCTAGAGTCTTCGGATAGGATGCTGCAAATGATGCAATGAAGCAACTAACCAATGATCATGTCTACCTCAAATGGGACAGCTCTAGGTTTACTCATTAAATTCAGACACAATTTAGGTCAGTTAATCCATTCCTCACCCCTCTTTTGGATTCCATAATGCCTTGAAATTCAAACCCAGGGGGAATATTCCACTTGGCACTATTCAGAGTTGAATTTATTCTAGACAGCAACCACTGCACCATAATGTGGCTTCCAATTGAGTGTAAGAGTCACCTAACCATACTATTGTATTGCGATGTAAAAGAAAGTGTGTGTGTGTGGGTGTATATATATATATATCTGATTATGAATTGATAGATGGATGGATAAATAACTCTGACAAACTAGAGACCATTTAATGAAAATCAATTGAACAAGATTTATTTGACTAACAAAATGAAAATTCCAGTCTTTTAATATGATAAAAAAAAATATATGTAAACGTGTCTGCATCAAATATGTATCTCTATCATATTGACAATTAAACATATTTATTAACCCAACCCTTTCCATGATAAATATACATGCTGAAACACTAAAGATATTTACAAAATAGAAAAGATATAACAAAAGAAAAATTATTAGTTTATCACTATAATGAATGTAAAAATAGCTGACTATTTACAATATTATTTATAGATGCATGTGTTAGCTCCGTAGTTCTTTTTCAATAGTAGAAATTCCGTTCACTTTGCGGGACTCCCCCCTTGACTATGTACAAGTTTCCTACATTATATAGAGAACATTCACTCAAGAAGATTAGTCTTTCATACTGAATAATAAATATAAATATCGTTAGTTAATACAAAAAAATAAATGAACTTTGTTAGTGTATGGTCTTAATATAGTATAATATCAAGTAAAATCTTACTTCATTCTATATTGTCTTAAAGATGATGATCAAAATGTCATGTCACTATGCAGGGGGAGCTAACCTAAATTTTATTCAATAAAAAAAATTTTGAACTTAACAACCTTCTCCATGTGCTTTCACAATTCTAGCTTCAATAGACTGTTCCAAGTGATGGGTATTCCGGTTCCCACATATGAAAGTGATATGAAAACAAAACTCTACAAGGGTATATATAAAAATACATAGTAATTTGAAACTTTCCCAAATTATTCAAAATAGAGTTCATGGATTTGGCAAGTAGTATCCATCATAGGTGCACTTCATAGCTTTTCCAGTCATCCTTCCTCAGCAAGTAACGCATTGCTCATGGGAAATCCTTAGGGCTTGCTTGTGCTGACGTTATTTCCTTCTTCATGTTACTTCATTGTATATCCATTCTGAAGTTCGAGATAGTTATTTGATGATTAAGTAGGCATTATATATAGATGAAAGTTAACTCATCACACAGGGCTAACAACACTTCGATCTCAAGATTATTAAATTTGCAGGAGTACATCATTTTGCAGTTCATAAAATACTTAACTTTTCTTGATACACTATTTGGCGCTTAAAAAGTTTTATAAGAAACCAATTATTCCATTTTTATATATGCCGATAATCTATTTCTTGATTTTTATTCCCATTCGAATAATCGCATGCGGGGGGCCGCCGGGGGGGGGGGCGGTGTCGGGTGTTTTCGGCGGTGGTTCGGGTTCCGGCGGCGGTGAATTTGACGTCTGGCCGTCTGCGTTTTTTTTTTTGGGGTGTGGGGGGTTTCGTGGGTTTTTCGTTGTTGGGGCAGCGCTTTTTCGTCGTGGGGTTGGGTTTCCGTTGGTGGTGTATCGCTGTTGGGGGGGGTTTTGTGTGGGGTTTGTTTTTGTTTTGGTTTGTTTGGTTTTTGTCGCCGGGTTGGTTGGGCGTTTTGTTGGTGTGGGTTTTGTCTCTGGGGGGGGGGTGGTTCTCTGCCCGGGGGATAATCATTTTACTTTAAGTATACATTTAAATCAGCTCGACTAATTTTATTCAACTGAGTGAATCTATTAAAACTTTTTTTTGTTTGTTTAATTATTGGCTATAGTTTTTTAATATTTCCATCATGATGATTAGACTAATAATTTGGACTGTTCAAATAAGTCATCCATATTCTCAGATAATCGAATGTTCTATTTCTGACGTTGGTATTGTACAGCTCTTGTGTCCTTTTGAACAAAGTAAAAAGATAATGAAAATCAACTGAGTTCGTTTTTATACTGCCCCTGATTCCCATTGTTTAGTAATGTTGTATTTCATTTCCTCTTTCATTGATATATATATGATTATTGTTACATGTGTTATATTAATTGACAGTAAAATAAGATTACATAATAGAATTATATTTTCACCTTCCATATCTGGCTACCTAGTGACTGACTTGACATTAGGTCATTATGATGTCTACCAAGTCTAAGTCTTGTCTAATGATGTAAGATATTGACATTTAGTTCATTGTTTGTGTAAATATATAAGTGACTGATCTCTTGAATTAAGACTTTTATCTTACTTTCAATTAAAGGGAATTTAATTTATTGAGATAATTTTTTCTTAATATCGCGTTTCATAAAATAAACTTTGGTTGTGCCTCTATATATATGTTTACTATCTAAATGATAATACACGTTCAACTATCCATTAATTAAATTTATTTTTTCGATAAGTTTAATTTAGTGAATAATGCACTATGAACCAAGGCTAGTTCCAATCTGATTGTAAGCTACCATTACAATACATCTTAATTCATATTTCAGTGAAAATACATCATTTATATAAATGAAAACTAAAGAAAACCAAAGACTGAACTCTGTGAAACTCCCAAGATCAATTATAATAACATTACTGATAATAACATATATGTTTGTTATCTGCTTCTAAATAAGAAGATAATAAATAAGAAGATTTAATTAAAATTTCATAAATAAAATCAAATGCTTCAGACAAATCTAAATATACAGCCAAAGTCTTGAAATCATTGTCTAATGATAATATTAGATTATGTATATGAGTATTAAAAGCATCTAAGATATCTATCAGCAATAAAATCATATTGATGATCAAATATTTTATTTTTAATAATATTCTGCATAGTTTGATGCTGTGGTAAAGTAGCAGACTTTATAACTTAAAAACCCAGGATCACACCCAATTTCATCACTTCTAGTGCTTGAACTTATTACAAAGTGCAAAACAACAACTAGTAGTCAATTAAGCCAATAAACATTACATGACCACCACCTCTTATGCTTGTGTATAACTGTTGTTAAAACAGGCAAAACTTACTATACATATTGCCACACACAGCAAGCTAGAGTAATCAATGGATGCCAGAAGGCTTGTGCATAAATTCCTCATCTAGTGCCTACTCATCCAATATCCCCAGACTAGTTTCTGGCTTGCGGTAATATGTATAGTGAGTTTTGTCTGTTTTAACAACAGTTATACACAAGCATAAGAGGTGATGGTCATGTGATGTTTATTGGCTTAAAACCAATCCTGCCTAATAGGATAGTGGTGGCTATGGTTATCAAAGAACCAAAGACACCAAAATGTATGGGTACTGAACTGAGTTCAGACCCATATGACTATATAAGCTAATGGGTTTGGATTGAAAACATTAAGGTGTTTTCAGTTTAAGACTCATAGTTTTGTAGTTAAATGAAGATAAAAGGTGGCTGCTGGAGGGTTGCATTAGATCCTAAGATCTAGGTGCAGTGCTCTCAGATCCAAGGCTCTTCACTGATGAAGGCCACAAGCCAGAAACTAGTCTGGGGATATTGGATGAGTAGGCCCTAGATGGGGATTTTATGCACAAGCCTTCTGGCATCCATTGATTACTCTATCTTGCTGTGTGTGGCAATACGTATAGTGAGTTTTGCCTGTTTTACTAGTCAATTATAAAGTAAACATTAATACGAAAAACATCAATAATAATAATATAATAAAACTACAATATAAACAAACAAAAAATGTAAATAACAAAAAGTAGAAATATTAAAACTTATGAAGTTAATAAGTTTTATGATACAGAAGCAGCCATTTTACATTGTCTCAAACATCATATGAGATCGCATTTATTAATAATGTTTGGGTGCTTAATATTTTGCTTTTTATTCTTACATAATGTAGCATACTATTTCATGTAAAAAAATGTTTTCTAAGCATAAAGGTAAAGGTTTTGTGAAATTTAAGAAGTATTTTTCTCCAACAACAAAATAAAAACCAGCATTTAGTAGTATCAGAAGAAAAAAAAAGAAGAATTATAAAATGTGCTTGAATAATATCAGAAAGCTTAAAGTTTGCTGAGTTTAATCAAGAATGTAAAATGGTTAATTGCAAGAAGTAGTAACTATAGATAGCAATTCCAAAGTCAATATGGACTTAAAAAACATCAAACCCATTAGAGAGAGTACAGTTGCTGTTAATAAAACTACTATAGTGTTTTTTATAGTGGATAAAAAGGTATTTTTGAAAAAAAAAGATAGCATCGAAGGAACGTTAAGTTGCAATACAAATCTAACAGTTAATTATTAATTTTATCTAAATAAACAAAGAAATAGAAAGTTTTTATTATTTTTATTTTTTAGAAGAATGTCAATCAATGAATGCACATAGTAAATATATATTTATATGTACTCCCTCAAATTATTATTAATAGCTATTTTTTAAATTTTTTTTGTTTATACTATAATCTCAATTTATATATGGGATACGCACAAAAAAGCATCTGTATTACATATATATGCATATGAAAAGACTTGTGCACTTATGGTTTAGTAAAATAATACGTATTTTAACGGAAGAAAAACTTTTCAACAAAAATGTGAGCTACTATACACAATGTATATGAATGAACTTGGAACAAAATATAGCAAATATTGTGGCTCCAAATGTAATAATAACAACAGCATGGTTTTACACTATACAGATTTGTTGAGACCAATTTGATACATATTTAAGAATAGAAACTAAAGTATTTTTATAATGAATATCGAGAAAATGTATCTAAGTATTCCAAGAATTAAAAGTATAGAGATTTTAATACAAAAACTATTTCTAAATATAATATATATTATACAAGAAGGTTTAACATTAATACATAATAGTTTATATTTTAAGTACAACAATAAAAGGATGAGTAATGGGTTGTGCAATTAGTGGGTTGATACCATAAATATTTATAAATGAATTAGAAATTAAAATAATTAAAAAGAAATAATAAACCAGAAATAATACATTATTCTATATATGTTGATGATTCCTTAATAATTGGTAGTAAACAAGTCATAAATAATATTTATAATGAATTTAATAATATTATTGAATTTACAAAAATAAAATTTAATGTTAAAATATTGAAATGTAGAGATTAATATAGACAATAATAACAAAATTATATTAAAACATTTCATTAAAGAAGATAAATTAAGAAAAATAATTTCTATAGATTCACAATAAGCATGGATTCAAAAAATGGCACGTATTAAAAAATTTTAAAATAAAAATTGAAAATACAAAACAGATAATACTTTACAAAAAAAAAATAGTTTATTAAATTATACAAATACAAAAATTATATTTTTAATTATAAACCACTTAATTTAAACAATAGTAATATTTCTATTATAAATAATAATAACTCTAATAATAAAGGGATAAAACTTTCATAATTCCCTAAAATTTAGTTCATTAAAAAAAAAAAATTATAAAGATGAAAAAATAAACATAGGATAGTCGAATAGTAAAAATCTAGACAAATCAATAGATATGATATGAAATATATAAAAAGGAATTGTATATAAAATTACTTGTGGAAATTGCAGTATGATTTACAGGAAAACAATTAGATGAAAGAGCAGAAGAATATAATGCAATTAATAGAGATGATAACTCTGCATTACATATTCATTATTCAAAATATGGACATAAAATAGAGTTTGTAAAAAATATAAAACCTTTAAATTATATTAAAACACCTAATAGAAGAAAATATATAAAACAAATTATATTAACTACAACAAACATAACTGTATGAATATCTATAAAACATTAATTGGCTAATGAAAAATGAATGAAAAATTATATAGTATACATTTATATGGAGTTTTTCCCCTTGTATATATTGTATTATTGTTATAATTGGTTTTAGTTCATTTTATATATAAAAAAGATGTGTCACTATGTATGCAATTTAAATTGAAGCTTTAAAATAGCTCCATCACACTGATAAGGGGGGGAAAAAAATTTTGCCTAAAAGTTTTTCTATATTATTTTTATTATGTATATATATATACACACACAATTATTGTTATTATATAAAGATATTTTATTTTATATTATATTGTGTGATTTATTTAAATATGTGAAAACAGCATAATGGATTAAATATTTCTTTGCATTTTTGGTATTTAAAATGTTATTGCAAATTCAGTTAACAACAGACTGCAAATAGATTATTTATTTTGATCTAAGCAACACCTTTGACAGGTTGGATCATTCCAGATTGAATTGTAAATTATATATTACTGATTTTACTCATCAACTTCTACAGTGGTTTGTATGTTTTATTTTGAATAGGCCTAATTTTGTGCCATATGGGTTTACAAGATCATATACATATTTCAGTTCTGTTGGAGTGCCTCAATAATGGGTACTTGGATCTCTGTTTTCAGTTTATTGCTTCGATATAGAGCAAATCACAATTGATACTAATATTCTTTGTTTTGAAGATAATATGAAAAGATATAAAACTATTATCAATTTTGACAAACAAAGTTTTACAATCTAATATCAAAAAATGTCAAGACTGGTATCTAAAAAACTATAATAATTAATAAAGCAAGTCATATATAACATGACATTACTTTTATGAGCTTGTAATTACAAAATGCACATAGGGCGTACCAATAGCTCTAACAAGCTCGAAATTAACAAGTGGGTTATGAGAAATATTTAAATTTATCCAGAACCCTCCCAGCCATGGTTTCGGGCTTAGGCCCACGCCAGGGGACTAGATTTCGGACACTAGACCTAAAATATCAACTCAAAAAACCAGCACTTATTTCAAACGTTATTTAAGAAGAAACTCTGAATTTTTCGGACATGAAAATGTCTTTAAATCCAGCTATCTAACTTAAATAGCTATATGGGACTGAAGTATATTCAGATCTACCATATTCTAATAGCTGGATTTAAAGACATTTTCATGTCCGAAAAATTCAGAGTTTCTTCTTAAATATACGTTTGAAATAAGTGCTGGTTTTTTGAGTTGATATTTTAGGTCAGTGTCCGAATATTCTAGCCTCCACTGACGTGGGCCATAAGCCCGAACCATGGTCTGGAGATAAGAGTTCTGAGATTTTAATATTTCTCATACCGCACTGTTAATTTCTGAGCTTGTTACTGCGCTCTCTATGTGCATTTTTGTAATTAAAGCTCATAAAAAAGTCAGTATATGACTTGCTTTATTAATTATTATAATTTTACCTTTAAGGCTTTGGCTATGCTGAGCCTATTAGAATATGGTAGATCTGAATATACTTCAGTCCCATATAGCTATTTAAGTTAGATAGCTGGATTTAAAGACATTTTCATGTCCGAAAAATTCAGAGTTTCTTCTTAAATATACGTTTGAAATAAGTGCTGGTTTTTTGAGTTGATATTTTAGGTCTAGTGTCCGAATATTCTAGCTCTCCACTGACGTGGGCCATAAGCCCGAAACCATGGTCTGGAGATAAGAGTGTTCTGGATAGAGATTTTAAATATTTCTCATAACCGCACTTGTTAATTTACGAGCTTGTTAGAGCTATTGGTACGCTCTCTATGTGCTAAAAAACTATATAGAAATTAATGTTGATAATATTATATTATATTGTTTGCTAAAAAAAAATCATCTAATAGCATGATTAATTATAAATTCTTAAAAAGTATTCCAAAGAAACAATATCATAAAGATGTAGGTAATATTATTAATAATATTATAATGTTTAATAACAATATCCAATATATTGTTGCAAAAAGCTACAAAATAATGTATTTGGATTCTCAGAAACTGTACAATGTTTAAGAAAACTACTTATGTATATTTGCTTCATATACTGATTTTATCAATTTTAAATTATGATTCTGTGGTTTGGATGTCATGAAATTAAACCATAGATTAGGAATGGAATTTTTTTTTAATTTTTAAGATTTTAAATAATTATAAAATAATACATGAAGTCAATGCACTGTACAAAAGTGAATCTTTAATGATATTATGATCTTAAAAAAAATTACATCAGATGAGATAGATATGAGAGCTTGCCAAATAATAATATCTTTTTAGATATAAGTTAAGAGTAGAAAAATCAACAGGATTGTATAACTTATCAAATTTTAAAGATGAATCTTTAAAAAATTCAGAACTAGTAAAGACTATCTATTTAATGATGTCAATATTTTTCAACCAAATAATGGAAAATTTAGGATTATTGCACAAAAAAACTCTACAAATGTTTAACGAATAATATTAATTGTGCATTTTTGTTTGGTTGTACAATCTGTTAAATATACTACATAAAATAGTAATACTAATTATAGAGAATAAAATAGTAATACTAATGAAGAGTTTTGCAATGTCCACATATGGAATACAGTGCTCCATTAATTGGTATATTTTTTTATTTTGTGATATCATCTTACTACTAACTTCTGCAGCAACTTTTCTTTCTAAACGATTTCAACAATTTGATTAATTGTACACTCTATTGTCTTTGATTCTCACAGTTATATGCTCCAAATAAAAGAACTCAAAATTATTACCCTTTACTATGTCTTGGAGATAATTATTACAATACAAATGGGGTCTGCCTTTCCCATGAAAACCATGTTCAAATTTGCCATAAAATATTTTTTTCAGAAATTCTGCTGGGCTTCATTCATTTTGTAAGTCATATCAAATGAAAATATGATTTTATAATAGTAGAATATATATAATCACATGTAGAAAAATGAATAATATGTTATTTGTTCTTAAAATCTAGCCATAAGTATTTTTAGAAATTTTGCAGATCATCTTTAAATAAAATTTTTCTAAAGCCTTTATGTTAAATTGATAGGTGGAAGTCCAGGTTTCATTTCCATACAATAAATTGTATAAAATAACAGCTCTCTATATAACTAGTAGCCTATGTTTTAAGTTCTTAGAACAGCAACATGTTAAAGTCCGTGTTGTACCACAATATCTGAGTTTGCCTTTTAAATTGGTTCACATTTTCAAGTTAATAACCATTCAAGCTAAAAGATTCTTGGGAGTTTTATTTCATCGCTGGTTGATAAAAAACTTGAGATTTTTTTAATATATGTTGCATTCAAAAATTCTGTAGATGGTCTTCTGCATTGAAAAAGGTATCACAATCATAAATACATTGCAAATGTATAAGTCAAAAAGATGGAAATTTTTTTTTGCTTTTATTTGATTCAATGTAAATATTCCATCATAGAACTTGTATCACATCTTAATTCTTGATTTATAAAGAAGCATAGAATCAATTAAAATGACCATTATTATAAAAATTAAAAACAAGGGTGGAACTAATACACGTGTTTGTTTAACACCAGTTTTCATTTCAAATGTCTCATATTTCCAACTGTAGTAATAACCCTTTCTCTTATTATATCAGGTGGAAGTTGTATAATATAAATAAACTTTGGTGGACAACCAATTAATTTCAAACAATACCACAGACCTACTTAATTAATTGAGTCAAGTGCCTTGACAAAATCTATAAAAGTAAAATATAAATCACTCCTTTCTTTTTGATATATATATATTTTTTTTCATTCATCTGGCAATAAAACCATGTCTTTAATGATTTTGATTGTCTAAAACTACACTGAGTCTCTGATATCTACTCATATATGACTGGAAGCAACTTACTGAACACAATGCTTGAAAATACCTTAATTATTGTAAAAAAATAATATCCTATGATCTTTATTCCATTTATTTTTAAAAATTGGAACAATAAAGGCATCATTTTTAGGATGAAGCAGTACCTCTTAATTAATCCATATATTCCTTTAAAAAACTCTAATATTTTTAAGATAACATATCACCATTACATTTTAAAACTTATCGTTATCTAAATCTAAATGAGTAGATAAAATAGATATATCATTAAAAGTGGTCATCACAATTCTTGTATCATTATTTAAAATATAACCAAAAAACTTCCACTTATTCAAAATATCACTGTCATCATACAAGAGGGTGCAATTGATGGATTAAATGGGATTGTGAAACCATTTTTTTCAAGTCCGTATGTAATCAGTGAATGTCTATATCTCCTTTGCAATTCTAATTCACTAATCATTTTAAAGCCTTTTTGACATATTAAATTTATTATTTTTGAAAAACAGAAAATGCCACATTTTCATTTAATCAAATCTATAGTATCATTGTTAGAGACCAACCCATGATTTTTATTTTTTTAATAAACCAAGAATTTGTATTTATAAATATATTCCTTACTAGAATTCCAAGTCTGACAATCCAAATTAGCTATTTTAAACTTTAGCAGTTGTTGAAATTTTGCATGATACTTCCAAAAAATTAACACAAAGATTTTATAGTTATGATTGGAATAAAACCGATTTTTAAATATAACAATCATTTAACCTTGGAATATATTCGAATGTTAATTATCTACTGCTAAAAATGAATGTCAAAAATTAACTTAATAAACTTAATTTTTAATTTATAGTTTATTTTACTTATGTTATAATCTAAAAAAAATTTTTTTTAATCTGGTTAAATCACTACTTTTCAATTGACGTATTTTAATAATATACAGGGTCTTTGTTATATTATGATACAGCTTGAAGTCTGAAATATTATAAAATGTTAAGCGACATTAATGATTAAGCATTATATATTTTTTTTCATATGTCAAATGCATTGACGGGGAAGCAAACTCGGGCCAGCTGCTTGGAAGGCAGCTATGCTACCCACTAGGCCACCAACTCTTGATGCCATTAATGATTAAGCGTTATTACTTGATCATATTCCCTTTCTACCTAGTTTAGTTTTGTATGCAAATATTGACACTAGCCTATGAAAAAGATAACTTCATTATTTAAAAAGATAATAATATGCTTATGCTGCATTATTTGTAATACTGTATTTGTGATGCGTCAGATGGAATATATTAAAATCTTGAAGTCAAGTGTTGGGGGCCGAGTGGTTAGCACAGCTGCCTTACAAGCAGTTGTCCTGGGTTCACTTCCCAGCCAATGCTTTGACATATGGAAAAAAAAAATCTTGAAGATTATGATCTTCATTGTAAATTTAGTCCTAAGAATTGTAATTTATGAACAAGTACTAAAGGTGAACCTAAATCTTCACCTATTTTGAGTGCCAAAAGTACAATTGTTGAAAAGAATGAATTAAGCTGAGCAAATTGTATTTTAATTACAACATGATTATTTATAATGGGGGTGGGCAAATAGCAGCCCACTAAGAGTTTTTATGCAGCCCGCCAAGATAAGCAGAAAAATCTGCCTTGAACTGAGATTTCCTTCCTGGGTGCGACCGAAGATTCATCTTGTATTTGCATTAGGATGGCTACGTCAATACAGGTGTGCAGTGCTTTTCCAGTTGATCTGGTTAATTTCAATTTTGTCTTTGCATTAGCAAATATATACATTTCCAACTTTAGTGAAACCATGAATTCTCCAAAAAATTGAATGCCGTGTGTTTAATGAAGAATGGACAAATAAATATTTCTTTGGTAATACAGGGAATAAAGCAGTGTATTTATTGTGACATGAAAAAGGGTGTGGTCCTTCGCTTCCACAAAGTGGCTCCCGATGCGGCCCTCTGCCAACCTCTGCAGCTCCCAAGCCAAAACAATTGCCGACCCCTGGTTTATAATAATAAAAAAAATAATTCCAAGCAGTCTTTTGGCAAGAAAAATTTATGACAGGAAGGAACAATTGTCATTGAGAGATGATTGAATGGTTCCTTAAGCATTGGATTAATGGATTAATAAGATAGTATGATAATTAGTTAAGTTGTTTCATTAAGAATTTAAAATAGACAAAGGTTTGAATATTGAAAGATTTAATTTTTTAGTTGAGCATTTTTATATGAGTAGAAGACTAGAAAAAAAAATATTTATCTATTAGAAAAAAAAATGCCTGCATACAGTTTAACATTTAAAACATAGAAAATCTAAAATCTTTCATCATATGGAATATAAAATAAAAAATTTAAAACACCCATATGTATGAAATTTTTATAATAAAAGAAAATATAAAATGTACGTTGGAAAGCCTAATTTTTAAATTTTTCACCTTATGAAATGGAGAATGTGCATTGGAAAGCAAATATTTCAACATATGTAATACAAAACAGTAATCTTAAAATATACATATAAAATTTGTATTATAAAACTAAGAGCCAAATCTTTCAATAAAATATACATCATAATGCCTGAAATATTTCAATATATAATATGTTATCAATCAATAAAGCAAGTCATATATCATGTGACTTTGCTTTTTAAGCTTGTTATTACAGAAATGTAATATAGAGAGTATACTAATAGCTCTAACAAGCTTTTATTGATAAGGCTTTCTCTTCTGCACTTATCAATAAAAGCTTGTTAGAGCTATTGATATGCTCCCTATATTACAATATGTTAGCAAAAAAAATAGTAACTGTCATATCTCACCTTGCCTTTAAACCATGAACTAGTCCAGATTCCATCTTATCTAAATTGGATTGAGCATCATCGTCATGAACCTATGTGTAAACAGATAGATAAAACATAGCAAATGGAAGAACGAGCCAATAGGCAATGATGATCACTGAATCCAAATGTTTCCATTAAGGATGGAAATCTGAAAATAAATAGCCAAACCTTTTGAAAGTAGGGTCAGAGAAATGCTGTCACAAATCTGAGAAGCAGAATACACATTCTCTTGAGAAATGTTATAAAGCTGAAAGGCTGAATACATATTCTCTAGAGGAGTTGAAAAACAGAATACATGTTCTCCAGACAATAGCAGTTAAGCTAAATAGTTAACACAACAAGTCCATGTTCAGGACTGGAAGCTGTTAGAGTTAAACACTAAAATGAGGCAAGATGTCAAGTGCAGACAGAAGTGTCACCAGAACTACTCATGAGGGAGACTGACACAGAACAGCTGGAAGTGGTAGGAAATCTATAAAGGTAAATGCAGTCCCTTCTGTAGTTTAAACTAGAATTAGGACCCTTCACCCAGCAGTAGCAGACAGAGTATAGCCATTGTAAATATAAACACAAAAGTGTTTATTTGTTTTCACATTCATTACACATGTTTGTGTTTATATATATTATCTCACACATAAACATACAATAACTTACTCAAATCCCCTTTAATTATATCTAGGTTAAATGTATACATCATAATTGTATTTCAATATTACATATTTAGCCTGTATTCTGCCCATTCCTCTTCTGTGTATTTAAATAAACATATTAGGGTCCTACATATGAGGCACTGGATCTACTTAAGGTCAACATGGATATGACTATAATATTGGCATTATCAAGGGCTTTGAGCATTATATCATCAGATTTTCAGTGATATGAATAGCTGAAGAATTGAATAGTAGAGAGGATTGAAGCCTGTCCATTAAAGTGTGTAGATTCGCTATCTTAATATAAACCAAGCACTGATTATATATATGTGTGTGGAAGATGATAATCCAGAACAACTGATGAGTGCTAGTTCAGCATTAAATACATATATTGGAGATCTATTTATCCTTTTCACATGTATGTGATCATGTCTATCAGCTATATTGAATGGAGTGAATTACTGTAGGGAGTTTGAAAGTCTGGGTTCAAATCCTCTTTAATTACGTCTAGGTTAAGTATATAGATTATAGTTGTATTGTAATATTTTCAAATTTAAGAAAGTGCATGGTTGGAAAGAAGTCTTTCCTCTATGAAAGCTCAAGAAAAAAAAGATGAAGTACATGAGGGCTCTGTATAACATGCTAAAAATGGTAATTTTTTTCTTTCTCATGATTTCAGCTATTGTCTATTTGAAATTAAGAGAACTAGAATTAATTATTAAACCTTTTTAAATGGGCATTTAAGTTAACAGATATTAAAACAACACTTCTCACTAATAATAATGAAGGCCAAGAAATGGATTGGGAATGATCACTAAATTAAAATGATAGAAATTAGAAAAATTAGTTAAAGGGAGCCAAAGAATTTCCATGCATTAAATGTATGAGGAAAATAATCTGCAAATCAAAACTAGTTATCAATTTTTTTTGTTATTTATTGTTTATTAAAATAATTTAGAAATACAATTAAAAATGAAGTTACAACAAAAATTGCTTAATTTAATTACAAAAGGAATTAATCACTAGCTGCTTCATATAAAGTTTTTCTTACAGATTGCAGCAACGCCATCTGGTTTGTTGTTCTCTAATAAAGTAATTTTTTAATAATTATGAGAAAGGCTTAACTTTTAATAATCAAAGTAATTGAATGGTATTATAATAAAAAAATTGCAAATCTTATAGTTGCAAAAAGTTTCAGCTCTGAATGGATGTATAATACAAATAAAATCACATACAATAAGGTATGCTATAATGAATGATTCTATAATAAATAAATTACAATATATACTTTTTATAATAAAATCGAAATCCTACCATGTACACATGCTATAACAAATGCGAAGAAATGTTACTGGTCAAAGTAGTAAGCATATGTAAATAATATTTCTGAGGTTTTTCTCTATTTTGGAAAGAGGGTCACACATTATTTTTGTTATTGTTTGTAAAGTTCATTTATAAATTTTATATTAATTATTTGCTTATTTGTTTCTTTAGCTGTTAATATTGTTTATGGAATGAACATATATCACGAATATATTTGCCTAAAGTCACAAAAATAAATTCTTAAAATCCCGAATTCAAATACCAGTAAAATGAAATCATTAAAATTCAGTACAGTATTAATAAAATACAAGTTTAAGAAAAAGAGAAATAAAATAAAATCCGATTCAGTAATTTGATTGATAATAAATACATAGTAGTACAGCTAAAAAAAAAAAAAAATCAGAATAAATTATAATTAAGGTAGTAAATATCTCGAGTATTAAAATCATTAACTTTAAAATTAAATTAGAAAGATTGGAATCACTGAGAAATTGCCATAATAAGATTTACTAATATTCTTTAATTTGACAGAGGTGTAATAAAAAATGTTCTTTAAATTAAATTTTCTGTAAAACGTATTTTGTGAAAGACAAATTCAATAAGTAAAGTTACAATATTTGGGTATCATATAGGGTGTATGAGCACAGACTTTCACACAACCCACCACTCTCCACTCTATCTCATAAAACTGATACCCTTGAACACATATATGTCGAAAAGATAAATAATCACCAATATATGTATTTCATGCTAAACCAGCAATCATCAGTTGGTCCAGATTACCATCTCCACACATATATGCTATAAGTGCTCAGATATATATTAAGATAGTCAATGCTCATATTTTAATGGACAGGCTTCAATCTGCTCCACACTCCAACTCTTCAACCATCCATCCAATTGAAAATCTGATGATGGAATGTCAAAAGCAATCCTGAGGCCAAGATTTTTGTCACACCCATGTTGACCTAAGGTCAATCTGACCCCTCATGTACAGGACATAATCCATTTAATACATATACAAGGGATGGGCAGACATCTCAATCTCTTAAAGTGGGGATGTGTTAGAAATGGAAATTTTATACACCTCTGGAGGGGGGAGAAAAGCCAATCTACATATGTAAACATTAAATGTAAAGGTATGAAATGGCAGGGACATTTAGAAAAGAAGACCTGACATTTTTTTAATGAAATTACAGAAAATGATATGATGTTTATGAAATTTCATTTTTATGTATGATTAAATAAAATAATAATAAATACCAATTTGAAACCAACCAAAAAAACTAATAAATAATGGATAATATTAATTAAAATTAGCATATCAAGAAAAAAAAAAGATTAAATATGAAGTTTTTAAATATTTCACCATTGCAAAAACAATTGAACAAAAGACATGTGCATAGGCTTTGTCTTTTGGAAAACACATCTCTATTGGACATGCATGAAAAAAGGGGATGATACCTTCATAAGAAAAAAGTAAAACAAAAAGGGGAAAACAAAAAAAATTACAAAGTGGGAGCTTGTTGAGACCAACATTGACAAGTAGAAAAAAAAAGTTATAAATCTATCAAATATCTTTACTGACACAGAAGTGAATTAAAACTCTTCTAAATCAAGTGGAATAACTGTGAAGTAGTTTATAGTATTATCACTACATCAATTATGTCAGACAACTCTTACTATTGAAAAATCAACAGCATGATGAATTAATTATCAGACAGAAGTGCCATCTATCACTCTCACCACATAGCTTCATAGAATTAATGTTAAAAAATTAGCATCCAATGGTTACTATGGCTTACACTGGGTGACACTACTGTATGGAGAGAGTTGCTAGTGTTTTTTTAGAATTGTAATGTTGCCATGCTTTGTAGTCCCAGGAATAATATCTAATAGCCTATTTCTGCCATCATTTGAAATGTGTTCTGTGTGTTCAAAAGTTAGTCAAATATGTTAATATAAAGTTGCAATAATACATGTTGATAAAATGATTTGCAAAATGCAAGCTTCAAAAATTTGAAAATGTATATGGAAAGTAAAAGTATACATTCAGCATAAAGAAGAAATAGGTCACAAAAAATGTTATTGATGGCCAAGCCATATTAAAACATATTTCAGAATAAGTATCTAAAATCGTAACTTTATGTAATCATAAAATCCATAAAGAATATTATTTTATATATAATTCAATTTTTCATATTCTTATTTAACAGAAATTTTCAGATAAATTCTTATTTATCAAATGTATGTATGTATACATTATTTTTTTCTTAATTAGATATGTAGAATTATATGAATATTTGTCTAATAAATCTGAAATTTGTAATAATTCAGGAATAATAACTGTCATTCATGTAGAGGTTATGAAGTGAGAGCAATTTTCTTTGTTGAACTATGCAATTATATATTTTTTAAATATTTTTTATTGTTGTTGTTATGTGGAAGTTATACTGGATATATCAAAAACACGGGGTATGACTTGATAAATATAAGTTAAAGATTTTATAACCTAATAAGATCAAATTAATTCCTGAAAAGTTAGTCATTTTTTGTATATACTGTACTAATTTAATCTATATAAACTTATAAATATTAGAAAATACACTAATTAAAATTTGTTATAAAGAACAAAAAATATAACTGTCACTTATGTACAATTGTTAATGTACTTAACTACTTGTGGAACTTATCAATTGATTTAAATAAAACTGTTATTGTTATTTAAAATAATTTAAAGTTTGATGTTGTTCTTCAATTTATACTTTATTCCTAGGATGTGGAATCATTATCTAGATATATCTGAGTTATTGTTCAGAATATTACCAAATCAAATTAAGATTATATTAATAAGGGTTTTCATCACCACCAATAGTCTTAATTTAAATGAAGTTATGCCTTCAAGATATCTTGGTTGTATCTGTTAATAATATACTAAATTTAAAATGCCTCTTAAAAATGACCATTAGAAAAATAATTTCAATCTTAGAGATGACGATGATATATAATCTGGGACATTGAGGGAGATATTATGTTTATACCAATTAGGATGCATGGTTTGATCAAAATCAAGAATACTACTAACATTAAATTTGTATGGGTTTTTATGTGGTCATTTTAATATTATAAAGAGTATTTAATACTTACTTTATGAGATTTTGTATAGTAATGTTCTTTCTACATTTATTCATGTTTCTAAATGTATAACAACGTAATTTGAAAAGATTCATTTTGGTATATAAATGATTGCCCAATGTATGGTTTGATTACTAGAGAATATGCTAACTTTAAAATTCGTTCTAGTGTAATATATAATTTTAGGCATGGAGTGAGTAAGAAAACTAACTGATGTACACATTAAAGAAGATTGTTCATACTATAAAAAGTTGAATTATATTATTTACTAGGAAAAGATTATTTTATGCTTTTCAAATTTATGTGTACTGTGTCATGTTAAATAAATTAATATTATATTATTTAAATTTATCTTTGTGATTTTGTATTATATATTTTTCTATTTAAATGATTGTGTTGGATGGCAGTTTTGCTCTAGACCATGAGCCTGAATAAGATTATCCTTAAATGCATACATTTTCAATGTATGTTTCAACAAATAAAAATTGTAAACCAATTACATTCATTGTTTCATATTATATAAATGATTAATTAATATTTTATTAACAATTAATTTATTAATAAAATATTCATTTTTTTCTCTTTCTAAAATTACCTATTAATTTTAATACAAAATACTCTTAAATATTTTGTTCTTTTTAAATCTTAGTTTATTATATGAATCATTTGGTTTTTCTAACATCCTTATGCACATTATAATCTCTCTATTATGTTTCAACTAACTTTTATGGTTATAATATATGTTTACAATTATTTATAAATAACAACATCAAAATAATAAAAATTCTTTTAATGTAGCACATATCTTAATTTTTTTTTTTTATATTTAGGTTCCCATGTTTATTATATATTATTTATATTTTCTTAGTATAAAGTTTTTTTTTATATATATTCTAAATTTTCTTCCATATTTTATTTTTAAATTATCAAATAACTATTTATAAATATCTTTTTAGTATTTATCTTTATAGGAGAAAAACTAAAAATAATTAAAACAGATAAAGATAAATATTTTTTAAAAAGTAAATATTTTTATTTTAAACAGTTATTTGACAATTTAAAAATAAAATATACAAAGAAATTTAGAATGTAAACAAAAACTTTGTATTAAATAACATATAAGGACTGGAACATAAATATAAAAAAGAAAGTAAAGATATGTTTTATATTAGAAAAAATTATTATACTGGTGTTATTTATAAATTATTGTAAATATATAATGCATACATTTTAAAAAAATATAATTATTGAAAATGACCATAAAAGTTAACTGCGATGTGGGAGAGAGATTATAATCTGTAAGGATATATTCAAAATAAACCAGCACTTAAAAAAACAGTGTGTTGAGTATTTTATATGTTGCAGCATATTCCACTGTATAGGTAATGCTATAAGATTCACACAATCTAAGGATAATTACTATTCTAACATATTCCAATGCAACAAAGACATAGAGGAGTCATGATGATGTCCTAGAGTCTTGAATAATGTCAATTTTACCAAAAAACAAAATACTTCCATAAGAATGAGGTTTTTATAATGTGTTTATCACCCAAAAAATAAGGGAAAAGCAACAGTCCTCATGAAACCAAAAAGCAATGTAGTAAGATTTCTGTATTCAATGTCTTAAAATCCACGGATTCAGTTATCCATGATTTGAAAAATATATAACAAAAGAAAAGATATTGTGAAAAAAAAAAAAAATGGAATCTTAATTTTCTAGTTCATATTGCAACCATGCTTAAAATTACAAATAATCAGTTGAATATCACTTGATTATAATTTTTTCACTTTATCACCATCAATTTTCATCACAAACAAAATGAAAAAAGACTAGTAACTTTATTTCTGTTGATATCTAAATGCATATATATACATAATTTTTAAAAATATTAATACAGCTATCATATGAATTCTATTAAAATTTGATGCAGTTTTTACTAGATATAAATACAATACTTAAAATCATTTCCTTATAAATATATTTTTATATAAGGGATTCAAACTCAGACTTTCACATGACCATCAACTCTCCATGCCATTTCATATTGCTGACCCACTTGATCACGCATGTTGAAAAGATAAATAATCACTAATACATGTATTTCATGCTAAATCAGCAATCATCAGTTGGTCCAGATTACTATCTCCACATATATATATAATCAGTGCTCAGCTTTACATTAAGATAGCCAATCTTCATACTTTAATGGACAGACTTCAAACTACTCCAATTCACAACTCTTCAAACGTCCATTTCATTGAAAATCTGATGTTGGAATGTTCAAAGCCCATGTTAGTGCCAAGGTTGTCATCCTACCCATATTGGCATTAGTCATTCTGACCCCTCAGGTACCGGTAACTTCAGAAGTACATAATAAGGTCAGACTTTTTTTTTTAAAAAAAGTAAAATATTATTAATGTTGTAGTTTAGTAATTACTTTTGTTCATGCTGTAATGTGACTAGAGTATATAATTTTTAAATTAATTTATATTATTGCTATTGTACCGGTCGGTTTCGTCTGTTCATATAACAAGATCTAGCATCTAGGCAAAAGTACCTCGAATCCAATCCTGTGCAAGATACATAAGTCAGGAACATTCATGAACTCTGCCCTATTTGCCTATTTTCCAGATCTACCCACTTATGAGCAACAATTCCAATGATACTGATCTAATTTATTCCTACCCCGCCGGCATCACAAAGTCGTGACACAAAAAGACTCTTAGTCGAACTTGGTTCATGTCTAGGATATTATAATTAGCGATTTTCAATCATCTAGTAAGTGAAACCTTTTTATATTACATCAAAATTATTTCTATTCAATGAATGAAACAATGACTTAGATATTTAGAAAGATATAAAATTTATTAAATCAACTTGGAGTATATATGATTGCACACGTTATTGGTGTTACAATGTCAATAAAATGGGTGTTTATCTCCCTTGGACAACATTAACCTCCCTTACAATACTATACAATGAACATATTTAATCATCAATAACAAATCATTCATGGCTTTATTCTAGTGCGGCTATTTATATGTCAATAATTTATCGATTGACTGGGATACATAAGATTTTTAATAACAAGCACACTACGGTACCCGAAGTTATTTGAATCCACCAGTAATAAGCACAACAGCATTCATACCAATACGTAAGTTTATTCAGTTGGATGATAAGGGTAATTTTATTTGATTAATATTTGCATTTTGCTATATAAGAACGTGTGTGGGAAGCTAATTTGGGGAATAATAATAATGGCAGAAGTGTCGTATCTGAAAGTGCGAATGAAATATATATAAAAAAGTGGTAATCCATTTAGTATAATCATAACAGTACGGTTTAGGAGAATTAATAGGCTTTTAACAAAAACGAAATATGGGAGAGCGGTACGTGTATGAGGGCAATGGAACGATCTATTCTAAGATCTAAGAAGATGCTTCAATTCACCGTTAATGAAATGCGACTCTCTGCAAATGTCGGCAGGGTCGGGTCATAAACAACTAAGAAGGCGCTTTATTGAATTGCCATAGGCTGGACTTTTGCCAGAGCGAACCCTATGCAATAATATCTCGCGCTGAAGAAATCCAAAGAGGTTTGCCAAACCTTGTCCTTGGGATTGGAAGTAACAATGAATGAAGCACAAAAATATATCTATCACGAAAGGCCGGTATACACGTAACACTTGCATTAATATAAATATGTAGATATTTAGCTAAGGAATAAATAATTATCGCCTATCTTTATTAATAAAAACCCCTTGTACCGGTATGATTTGATTACTACGTGGATGTGAAAGAATTACAGTTAATGCTAATATAATATAGCTCATAGAACTAAACGATCCCCCCCTTATGTATTATTTTAAACTACACGTAAACTTTCCACAACGTATAAATATAAATCTTTGGTTTTGAAGGCTTGAATAAATAAATACTTTTCATATTATTAAATATATATATAGTCGGTGGTGGCTATTGATTTCAATAAAGTAGGATTAATTTTACTCATATAAATCTATTTGCAGATTTTAGAAGTTAGCGCTATTATTTAATTAACCAAATAAACACATTTCTAAGAAAATAGATTTTTACTTAGTTTTAGAAAATAACACTGTATAATAATTATCAAATTCTGATTTTATTTCCCCAGACTGGCAGGCACCCGCTATACTAAGAATAACAAATTTATTTTTAAAACTACTAGGTTAATTACCCTCTGAAAAGTAAGGAGGGTTTTCTTTTATTAAAAGAGATAGCGTAAGCATTTGCGATTCTGGGGGAAAATTATCGACATATAATTTAGTATCTGAAAGTATAAAACATAATAATGAGAATAAAATATTGCCGCATAGACGTGACATTAAGAACTAATACTTATTCAGGAGAGGTTTAATGTAGGAGAGATTACAGCTAAGTTATATAGAGAGAAAACCAGGTACAATTAACAAAAAGGTAAGAACTTTACAAATTAATTCATAACTAATATTAAATTTTACAAATGAAAGATTTACAAAATGTTTAAAGAAATAGATAGGTGAAAGTTAAAATTATTCACGGTAACTTTAAGAGTCTAGCAGCATTTGAAATGATTACCTCTGTAAAACATGGCGGTTCTTTTGATGATTTCAATTCCCGCGTAGACTGGATCTAGTTTATCAAACATAGTTATTCAGGCAGGTAGTAATTTTATGATTTAATGAACAGGCATATCAGTATAGTCTATGAGTATCGGGATCCATGGGCACAGATTGCAGGGAAGGCCATCTCGAATGGCGAGAAAGGCGATTTAGATTTACTCAGTACACATTGAAATTAACGAACGCAAATTTTCTTGGTGACTGCTCTCCTTGACTGTCCTAGTTACTCTCTCAATTAATCGTAATTAATTCCATGCCTCGGTATTTTTGGAATCCCTTTCTGATTGGTCATTGCAATCTAATTTCCAAAAGAATTCGTATACAAGCTTTTACCTATTGTGATGGAAGATGCCATTGTTAGATAAGTATTCAAACTTTAATTAATTTTGATAAAAGAAAATGTTTGTAACAAAAGTAAATCAATTAAGTTTAGTTTCTACTTTTGATTTTAGAGAAACTTTTAATTAAAGTTATGTTAGAATATTATACAAGATTACGCTTCTCACCTTTAATTAATTTTGACTAATTACAATCGCATCTTCCATATTGGATTTAAAAGAAAAGTGGAGTTTAATGGCAAAAATAATTTAAAAACACAATTTTATAAAATTACATATCACGAACTTTTCCACTAAATATTGGCTTAGTACTTTTGTCTCTACAATATCTATAGATATCTGAGCTGCAATTAACAAACAATTACTATAACTTTTATAAAATAAATAAATACAGAAATTATAATATATTTTGATATTATAAGTCCGTGATAATTAATCCCCCATTCCCTATTGCGTATACGAATTTTCAGATGCTACATTTATTAATTTTATTTTGCATGTTTAAATTCGGATATTTATGCCAATATCTTTGTTCATAAATATGTTAGTTAATAATACTCAAACAAAAGGATACAAACAAATGTGTTAGTGAGTGGAATATGTATGCAAGAATAGAGTTTGAATTTAGGTTGGTAGCGGAAGATTGGAAGTGGGCTGTGAAGCGCAATCTGAATCTCAGATTCCGCTTCACTATGTATATAGTAAATATACATGTTAATATCTATACTGTACATAAGTGTTTCAAACCTATATTACATAATGTTCAATATACAATGATTTTGGTCATCTATGGAGATCTTTGATGAAATGTTTAGATACAGTAATCCTCTGTAAATGTAAATTGTTTTCAATCAATAACAATTTTTTAAGTAACATTCTCTAATAAATTACTATTTTACTTGATGTCTAAATAATATAGTAAATACTTTTGAGTCTTCTATAGTTCCTTTTTGTTATTATTATTGGATGACTATCTTCAATCTAGAAAAACTGTTAATTGGAAAAGACTTGAAAAACAAAATATGTATATTAATGATGGTAAACCTATATATAATTAATATTATGAAATTTTCCTTAATGTAGATCTGCATTTTATTAATAATAAACTTATATTAAATTGTTGTATATATATTGTAATGGGCACACATGCCGTTACATTATTTTAAAATTAAAATAAAAAGATCATAAATAAAAATTGATTTATTAAAAAGAGAAAAAAAAACTTAACTTAAAAACTGAAAATTAAAAGTTATATTTAACATATATATTGTCGCACAGATGGAAAACTTTAAAAAAACTTTAAAACTATTTTAAGAAAAAAAAAACAGTATTTGAAAGTATTTTTTGTAAAAATATAAAGATTGATATTTTGAAAATAGAAATAAATGTTGATTTCTATAATTTTAAAAAATGGAAATGATTGTTTTATTAATTAAATGATTGTTCTAAAGGACACTAGCCCTTGGGGCACTTGAGTAATTAAATGGTCAGATAATAGAATAAAAAGAAATTAAATGACCAATGCAAGCACGGAGCGTAAATGGAACATGAGAGCCAGTGACATCATGTTCGATCAATCTGGAAAAATGCTGATAAGAGGCTAATAAAAATATAAAACCCCAAATATTTGAATTCAGTGGATTACTATTGTTGTTGTCTTAGATGCTGACTATTAATCTACAAGTGGACTATTAATTTATCTATAAACAGTAGCTGTATTGCAGGCTCCATGATGTAGGAGCCTGCAGTAGATTTAATTTCCAGACAACCAGCTGATGCCTCTAGAAAACAGTTCTTGACCAACTGAATGGTAAGTAGTGGCTCCATTTCAAAGGAAAAACAGTTTACAAGAGTGATCACAAAAAATGGACAAAACAGACTCCAGGAAATCTACCATGGAAAGTATGAACTTTTGTCATTATAGACTGTTTCAATATATCTTTTATAAGCAAAATAAATTAAACTTAACTTTAAAGGAACTTATCTGACTTAAAGAAAATTTCTAAATTAATTTTAGGTGTAAATTAGCTAAATTAATATAATCATTTCCATTTTTCTTTCTTTAATAATTTTGTATTAAATTATTTGAATGTATTTAAATTTAAGTTGGGTGTGGATGGCTATATAGATTTGTTAAGTTTATGTTAATTTAAGGGAGGGTTAATCTTGGGTTAGTTATTTCACAGTTAAATTGGGTTAATATATTGGATATATTGGTGTAATTAGTAAATGTAGTATGAAAATCCGCTATGTGCAGGATCACCTTTACGCCACACTTGGGAAAAGTAATCCCATTCTTATCGACCATCGGAAGCAGACATATTCCCTGCTCCTTGGATCAACCCTTTAGCCTATGGAATGAGATGGTCTGTTGGCAAAAAGGACCGCAATCCCTTCCTATGGAGTTTTCTATTTATTTATTTTATTGTTCTTCTTGTCAGACAGATGTAACATTCCTGTACTGGACGAGAGACAATTTCTTTTATATAACCATGCTGTTCAGATGTGTATTCCTGACAGCATGATACTGTGTCGTCGTATTCATGCTGCATTGAATACATTGATATATCAGAGAGATTGTCATTGGTTTGACTACGAACTTTTAGCCTAGGGATAAATAAGGGCTATAGAATATTTTCTTTTTCGAACGAATCCGTGTAGCGTATCTATACTCAACATTATAAAACAAACTCTTATTAAAATCCATCTGTGCGAATTTCTAAAATTTAAATTTTAAATATAAAAATAATAACAAATTTAAAATCATCTTTATTCCTCAATTTTTAAAAATTTATATATGCGTCAATAAATCTTTTTGTGGGTGTTATTAACTGGCAGTGGCTTATTTTATTTTTTTAATATTAAAAATTATCTCTGTTGCTCTGTGAGCTAGTGACTGGGGCTGACGGTCATAATAAAATATTTATTTAAAAATTAGATCTTACTGTAAATATCTGCCTACTATATAAATTTTCCAGGTTCAAATAACCTGGTGATGCCCTTGTATGGCAGTACGGTAAGACAACAACTATCAAGTTCACCCTGACCATTATAATATATTTGTATTAAACACCACTAAAAAACCATTTAAAATGAATAAATGATAATACATTGTTTCCTTAGATTATTATTACATTTTCAAGTGACCATTTATCAGTCACCTGAACAATACAATTTGCTTCGGGGATACTATAGTCCAATAATGGCCGACTGCTGAAAATGATCTATGAACTTCAATTTTCTCTACAATCGCTTGATCCTCATTTTTGTGTTTAGATAAGCCTCTATGTTTTATAGTGGATTTGAAGCCATAATAATGCAGGTTTTAGTCAAAAATGCACATTTCTCAGTGGTTTTCTCTATAAAAAATCTCTAGACAGACTCTTAAGATTTTAAATAATCATTTAGTCAAGAAGTAATATGATCATTCTGCTTATTTTTTTAAAATAGTTAAATAAAAATATATAAACTTTAAAAAAACAACAACTATATTTGTTCTATTTATGTTTTAATGTCACTAATAACTAATTAAATAATGTAATTTCAGATTTTTCTTCACTATTAATAATTATGTAAGGTTTAATACGCTTGACATATATAGTGAAATTAAATTGCTCTGAAAGCGCTTAGCCTTAAGAAATATTAGTGTATTTTTTTATGAATTTAATTTCACTATATACGTCAAGCGTATTAAACCTTACATAATTAAATAATATAAACTGAAAAAAAAAATTCTTAAAAAATAATTAATTTTTAGTATTTATTAGACTTTAGCTATCGTTCCATTATAATCATTAGTAGCCACTTGCAAATAAGTAGAGCAAAAAATGGCAAAAAAAGAAATGTTTGAAAACAAAGAAACACTTCAGAATCACTCTGCTGAACCATTAAAACATCACAAGCCTGCCTTTACTTTTTCTTATACTTACACAAGCTGTTAAAATAGTAACAATAATGACAATCAGTAGATACTATAAGGTTATGCATTTTAATTCCTATTGAAAGCCTTCTCATCCAATATCTCAAGGCTAGTTTCTAGCTTATGGCTTTCATCAGTGAGAAGTCTTGGATCTGAGAGAAATGCACCTGGATCTCTGGATTAATGTACGCTCCAGTGCCTATCTTTTTAGTTAACTATAAAGTTATAATCCAAAATGAAAACAATAATATTTTCAATTCAAGCTAATATGCCTGTATCATTGATTAGGGATTAAAATTCACAATCTTCTAGCATCTATTGATTACTATGGTTGGTACTAGGTGGCACTATTGTTTGTAGAAATTTGCGCTTTGGCTGCCTGGCTGTGCTGACATAACTATTCTGTTCCGCAAGTTACAGTTTGTCTATATTTTTCTGTTGCAAATAATCTTCTGAGATCATTGCTACAAAGACTGCTTATTATGTGAAAGTGGAGAGAAAATTCTGATCAAGAGAGATAGATTTAATTGAATTTGGAAAGATAGGGAATTGATAATGTTTTAAAAGTTTTGTTTTGCCATTTTAAATATAAAAGTAAAAAAAAAATCTTTTTTTGTTGTGTGTGTATTAATGTAAGGGGACATTATAATTGAGTTCTATATATAATTATTTGGTTTTTAAATAAGTTTGCTACTGAAGAATTTTTTAATCTAAGAAAGAAAGTGGTTCAAGAGAGAAGATAACATTTTGAGGCCTAAGGTCAGGAAACACTTGTTTATTGATTGTCATTAAAAGAAAGTGAAGCTTGTGTCCTTTTGTATAAAGGGGTTTGAAAAGTAGAAGAAGAAGCATAAAGTTAAATATAGAGTAGAGGTTTGAAAAATAAGAAATATAGATTGCATTTGTATCCCACAATGCATATATGATTAGAAAGAAATTAGTTGTGCTGTGGTAAAGTGTACCATATTTAATGAGGTTTATCACTTGAAATGTTTAAATAAGACAAGGAAAGATGTAACAGGTTTATGGTTATATAGGCACTGTGTAAGTGTGATAAAAAAAGGGAAAAGGTGGTTTCTAAGTGTAGATAGCATAAAAAGGAAGTCAGGAAACAGAGCAAAATATAGTTGAGAAAGATAAGATAGAGTATGTTTTTAGTGGAGTGACAAGAGATATGGATGAAAAAATAGGTAGTTGCACAGTAAAGGTTAGCCAAAAAATAAGAGAGGAAGAGATAAAGAATGTAGAAGCAAAATTAAAATTGTTAGTGATGAAGTGTGAGCAGATAAAGAAATTATTGAATAGGAATGATAAGGAAGAAGTAGATAAGGCAGTTCAGAAGTTGGAAGAGAATGTTACAGATGAAATAGGGAAAGTAAACTATGAGACAGTATTGATAGGAGATTCTCTAATTAGGGAATATGGAGATATAATTGCAAGGAAAAATCGAAACAGGTATGTAAGAATATGTCTGCCTGGAGTTAGAATTAGGGATGTTACACATAAGATAAACAAACAAGGAGTAGAGATGAATATGTTATGGTATGGACAAATAATTTGTCAGAGCCATTGGAAAGAGTAATGCATGAGTACATAGAATTGATTAGGAACTTAAATAAGGTTGAAAGAAGAGTAGGAATTGGATTATTACCAAGATTTGACAATAGGTATATGTTAGATAGGGCATGTTCTATAAATGATTGAAAAAAGTGTGTGAGAGAAATGATGTTATGTTTGTGGATGTGTGGGATTTTTTATTAGTAAGAGAAAGTTATATAGTAAAGATGGATTGCACTTAGCAAAACAATGAAGTGAAGTATTAAAGAGTTTGATTTATAAAAGAATATGGTTCGGGAAACTTATAAAAGGGGGTGGGGTTTTGAATTGCATTGTCATCAGAAAAAAAAAGAATGGACAGAATGTAAAAAGTAAGTAAAGGGTGGCTGATTTAGATATAACTGTAGATATGGAGAGATGGGTCTGTAAAATTAATGGTAAGCAAATTATTTATAAATGTAATGGACAAGAAAGAGTAAAAAGAATTTATAAAAGACTAGTTAGAAAAGAAGATGTTAAAATTGGATATTTAAATATACAAGGTGGTAGGAAACCAGAAAAGTGGGTGAAATTAAACAAAGCAGTTATAAATGAAGAGCTTGAGATACTAGCAGTAATGGAAACACATCTAAGAGAAGAATAATTATACTAGAAGACTTAGTATGGCAGGGTATAAATAATAAAGAAAAAGAAAAAAGGGATGCTGGTATAGGAGTTATGGCAAAAAATATTTAAATACAGCGTTAAATGTCAGGAACATTTGTGGTTTGAGACAAGATTAGAAAGACAAGATTGGATGGTGGCTTTGGTGTATATACCCACTGGAGATAGTCAAACTATAATGTAGTGGAGCAGTAGCATATATGAATGCCTAGTTAAGGATATACAGAGTTACAAAGAAAAGGGGAAGAAAATAATCATTATAGGGGGTATGAATGGGTGTATTGAAGAAATTGATGATGTAGATAACAAGAATGGACAGCTTTTGAAGAATTTTTGTTTGAGAGTGAATTTGAGCATTGGAAATTTGTCAATATTTATGAAGGACAATGCACATGGTCTAGAAATAATATATTTTATATGATAGATTATGTATTAATAGAGAACTAGGGAATGAATAAAGTACCGAAAATTAAAGTATTTGATAATGCAGAGAGAGTATGTAATAGTGATCATAATTTCTTTATAATAGAAATGGTTAGTAATGTGATGAAAAATAGTAATAAAAGTAGAAAGTATAGTGAAAGATGTAGATGGATAAAGAATGATAAGAATAAGTTAAAAGAGTATAAAATAAAACTTAAAGCATGGAAGAGGTGGTTGTGGATGAATATAAGGACTGGTGTGGTAAAGTAGAAAAAGTGGCAAATAGAGTTTCAGGTGAGAATATTCAGAAGAATAAAAGTAATAGGAAAGTGAGGGTTAGTAAAAGTAAAAAAAAAAAAAGAGAGGAAAAAATCATGCAAAGAATGTGTGTGCTATTATGAAAAAAAAAAGTGAAAAAGATGTTAATGATAAATAGGAAAAGTATTTAAAGAAAAAGAAGTTGGCTAAAATAGATAATTATAAAGAGAGAATGAAATTGAATAGTAAATTGTTGGAGGACATTAATAAAAGTGGGAGAGATGGGAGTAAAAATTTTTGGAAATACATTAAAAGAAGGAATGTAGGGAAAAGAGAAATAGTATTACTAAATGATGAGGGAATAGAGTGTAGCTCTAGAAAAGAATTAAAGACAATCTTAAATAAGTATGTAATGGATATAGAAAAGATGTTAGATGTGAAGGACAGAGTGTTAACAAACATGAAAACACATAGTAATGGAAATATTAGGTTTACAGAAAATGAACTGAATGAGACAGGGAAGAAATTCAAAAGTGGAAAGGCAAGAGGTATGGATAAATGGGCAGCAGAAATGGTAATGAATTTAAGACATAGGGCAAAATTAAAACTATTATCATGTTTTAATAAGATGGCACAGAAGAGAAATTTTCCAGATAATTGGAGTAATACAAGAGTAAGACTATTATTTAAAGAAATGGGTAAGGATCATAGAAACTTAAGTAATTATCGACCGATAGCAATAATATCAGTGTTATATAAAGTTTTTAAATTGTTTTTCTCTTCACTAGTGAAAATTGTAATTATAAATATGAGACTTTTTTCGCATTCGTTAGTGAAGCTATAATTATACTTAAAATAATGTGCAATCGGTCTGCTTAGCGCTTTTTACATTGCAAATGATCCCAGTGCCATTAACAGAAGAGAGGCATGCTTTGCTCTCTCTAAACAATGAACTAATTAAATATTCAAACTTATTTGCATATGTATACAATAAATAACAACAGTATTCATTCACAAAGCTATGATTATGAGATTCCAACATTAAATCTCGAAAGCGCTAAGCAGACCGATTACACATTATTTTAAGTGTAATTATAGCTTCACTAACGAATGCAAAAAAAGTTGCATATTTATAATTATAAAGTTTTTGCATATATGATGGTTGGAAGGGTCACAAAATGGATGGAAGAAAATAATATAGTGGGAAAAATTCAAGGAGGTTTTCAATCAGATAGTTATGTAGGAGATAGTTTATTTGTAGTTGCACAACTTACAGATATGAGTAAAAATACAGGTAGACAGTTATATATGGTTTTTATAGATATAGAGAAGGCATATGATAGAGTAAATAGGATATATTATGGATAAGTTTAATAAATTTGGGAATGGATGGAGCTTTAGTGGATATTAAGAGATTGTATGAAATTAATTACTATACATATCAATTAGGAAATATAGAATCAATTAAAGTTAAAAATATGGTGGGACTAAGGCAAGGATGCCCTGCATAATTTATTTTGTTTTTGTTGTATTGGAGAGAAATGGAATGGGCAATAGAAAGACTAGGAAGAGGGGTAGAGATACCATTAATAGGTGACAAGGAAGTATATACATTATCGGGTCTTTTATTTCTGGATGATGTCTTCTGTGCACAGAAAGAAGGGAAGATATGGAAGTTATGCTGAGGACATGTGCAAGGGTAGCAAAGAGATAGGAATTAAATTTAGTCAAGAAAAATTGAAAGTAATGATGATTAATACTGAGGAAAGAGAAGACAAAAGAATTTTTATTGGGGAGTTATGGGTGGTGAATAGGTATAAGAATTTAGAAATTGACTTAAGTAATCGGAGAAATTGTTTGGATGAATGGGAGAAAAAATTGATAAATGAAGCAAAGAAAAGAAAAAAAATGATAAAAGAAATTAACAGTGTTTTCATATAATAAATATGATGTAGCTAGAATTGTATGAAAGGAGTGCAGTAACAGGGTTAACATATGGCAACAATGCATTATGTGTTAGTAAAGGGGTGTTATATTACTTAGAAAAAGTACAAACAGAAGTAGTAAGATATGCATTAGATGCATATGTGTGGATGGCAAAGAAGGCAATTCAAGAAGAAATGGGATGGTCATGTTTTTATATGAGAGATGCAAAAAGGAAAATGTTTGGTAGATTGCAGTTTATGGATAATAAGAGAATAGCCAAAATAATATTTAATTGAGTTATGAATAAAGGCCAAGCAACAAGATGGATAAGAAGGATAGTACAGTATGCAGAAGATTTGGATAAAGAATTTGTTAGTATACTTATACAAAAGGTGGGATGATTGTGTTAGGAAAATTGTTGGGTGTTATACTTATGTAGAAGAATAAATGCATTAATAAAGAGTAAGGAATTGGAGAGATGGAGAAAAAAAAGAGTTTAAATATATATATAGAAGTAAATGGAATATTGGGTGCAAGTTAATTTATGATAATAGCAAGGAAAGTAGTTTACTGTTTAAGGCTTGTACAGGATCTTTAGTAACAAGGGAATATACACGTAAATGGAAAAATGTGAGTGATTTAGTCTGAAAATTGTGTAAGGAAGGCTTAGAATATATTGGGTATCTGTTAATTGAATGTAAATGCCTGGAAGCAGAAAGGGTACAAATAATGAAGTTGTGGAAGAATAAATATAAACAAAATGATTATATAGAAAGTGGGCTCTTGGTTTTTATGCTGGATTTGGGAAAAGGGGGATTTAGATATGAAGGCCATGGAGTTGACAAAGATTATGTTGTGGAAATGGGATGGAGCAGGATAGAGAAGAATATGGGAAAACTTAGGGTGAGAAAAGGAAGGTAAAGTGGCTAACATGTTTCTTTGGGCATAGTGGCTGAAGATTCCTGACTCCATATAAGTAGGTCACCTGCATCGCATCACCATTGCTTTAATTACTGTGTGTGTAATTAAATGATAGAAATATGGTTGCACAAGCACACCCTCTCATTATCACAGTTACTGCAGACAGGTGACTTATAGAATAAGAAACTCATAATGACAATAAAGCAAAAAAAAAAAAAAGACAGAAAATGAGGTTTAGAAAATGATGATTATTAATGGTTTAAATTAAAAATGATATCTTACTCATCTTTCATTTGATTATAATTTTTTTCTACACATATAACTTCAAAAGTGATACTCTCTTATTTCAATAAAAGAATAAACACAATAACAAAAATATATAGACTGAAATACTGTGTTGTTTATTTGCAAATATAGTGTAATAGAATTGGTTGATAAGTTCCAGGCCATCAATTTAGAGATCCATTTTACATATTTCATCAAGTTGATAGTAGACTGCTAGTTTTATGTGTGGGCCTATGAGGAGTTAACATTTTCTTTTTAGAGTAAGTAATTGTTTGAAGAAGGTGCCATCGTCAATATAACATCACTCTCTCTGTTTACAATTCCTAAATGTAAACAAGACATTTATTTTCTTATACAGCGCGATGTTTTTGTTCTATAATCTATAATATTAATAAGCCAATAAGCTGATATACACATGCGCTTTGCAGATGTCACTATATAAATGAATACTCCCACTTTTTCAAACCCAAGATAAAGTCTTTAAGAAAATATAGAATGAATCACCTATATTTTCGACCCAACCGTATATGTATGGGCAAATCTGAAGTGTTTGAAATAAAGAGCGTGAAGTTATTAATTGATCACTTTAAATTACTTTTCTACATCGTAAATGAATGACGCCAATGAAATTTCTAGAATTTACAATACGTCATTCTTATAATTAAACATATGTAAACAAGACATTTATTTTCTTATATAGCGCGATGTTTTTGTTCTATAATCTATAATATTAATAAGCCAATAAGCTGATATACACATGCTCTTTGCAGATGTCACTATATAAATGAATACTCCCACTTTTTATCTTGGGTTTGAAAAAGTGAGAGTATTCATTTATATAGTGACATCTGCAAAGCGCATGTGTATATCAGCTTATTGGCTTATTAATATTATAAATTCCTAAATGTCTAAATAATCTCCAGAGCATATTCTGTTCCAGATAATTAGATATTTATGTAAAGAAAGATAATGGGTGTCACAGTATAAAATATATTTTAGAGAACGATTTATATACATACTGAAATTTAATTCAATGATAATTTAATGTCGTTAACTACAAAAACTAGCAACATAAAAAATAATGTGTTATTATGGAATCAATCAAATAAAAACTAATTAAAAAAATTAAGTTGCCTATAGATACATCACTCTTCTCAAACATTATATAGAATGAAAAAAATTACAAACTAATAATTATTTTATGTTCAAATATCTGTAACAGTGCATAAGGTTCTGCATTTCGATTTAATGTTAAATATATATTCATTTTCAATTTTAAAAAAAGGCATACGGCTTTATTGGAAGTTCATAAGAAATTCAAGCACCAGACCTTCAAGTGCCAATCCCAAATCAGGCATCTACCTATTGTGCCAAACTGCACAGAGCTTCATTTTTAAAGTTACTTAAAAATAAAATGTTAGTGTAAAAAGATAAATAGAAATACTGAAATTAACTACACAAAGTTACTAAAATATACAAGATATTACGGTTTTAAATATTAAAATATATTGTATGCAATTAACAAGACCTTTTAAATCTTTATTTAAATTAATGAAAAGTAAATTCTCACACATAATTTTTTTTTATGTAGTTTATGCAGTTTCCTGAAGTAACTTTGATTTTATAAACTAGTTTTAAGTCCCACTAATGTTATTTTCAAATGGGTATCCTTAACTGTTTAGTCCCTTGGTATTTATTTAGTTGTTATAATCTTCTTCAGATATCACAATTTCTTTTAAGGCAATAGATATACACAATTTAAGCAGATTTATTTCTTATTAAGCTCACAAATTAATAAGCAATGAGAGATATTTTTCTTCACACATATTTCTCATGAATAGGGGGAAAAAACAGAGAGAGCTTTTAGCCAGACATTTTGGGATATTTAACCAGAAAATTAAACTGCAACATTGTCAGTAGTCAGAAAAATTGCAACATTATCATACAATTCTTTCTCCATGATCCACAACCATTCTCTGAGCAACTTTCCCTTGGAGTCCTTTCGCTTGGCTAATACTTGTAATTGACCTTCCATTCTACATAAAAACTTATTTCTAAAATTCTCTCTTACAATTAATCAGCTGAACTGATCGGAGTTAAACATTTTCTTTTATAGACTTATTACTTGTGTCAGTGAGGTGGGTGTTGAAAATATGTTTATGGGTACCTTGATTACACAACTGTTTTTTAATTATCTTTTCAAAACAAAGAAAATTCCTTTTCCTTCTTTTTATATTCGTAAATTACGTTTACTATGTGAAACATATTTAATTTTTATTTAATATTTATGATATCATACATTTATTCTAACGATATTTTAAATTTATATCTTACAATAATAAAACACCAATTTTTTTATTATGGATTTATATTCCAAATGCATTTATAAAGCTATTAATTTTATCTTTTGCTAAATTTTGACAGTTTTAGAATTTTAAAATGGATTTAGTATCAAAAAACCCTTTCTTTTTATTTATTTCTTCCTCTAACTTTAATCCCACAGACAATAATAATATTTATTTAATTCCATTTCTTAACATTTATACCAAAGATAATTATAAAAAACAAATCATCCGTTCACATTTCACATAGTTATACTACAAACGCCCTAAATTTATAAATACAATTTTTAAGCTTTTTTGTTTAGTATTTTGTGTCATTATTTAATCACACATTTATTTAAATAAACGCTTGGTTTAAATACTGGCTACTTTGCATCTTTGTTGTCAGTTGAAGCAGAAATTAAATAAATAAATAAATAATACTTCTGTTAATATATAACTATAAATAACGTCATTGAAAAAAATTAAAAGACTGAAGTGGAGTTGGGCTGGACATATTGCTAGAAGAGATAATAATAGATGGACAATTTAAATCTTAAACGGGATTCCAAGAGATTGTAAAAGACCTAGAAAGAGACCATGTGTGAGATGGATGGATGAAAGAAGAAAGTGTGCAGGGGTTATGTGGAGAAGAGAAGCTAAAGATTGGAGATGGATTGAACTTGGAGAGACCTTCATCCTGCAGTGGATTGATAATAATTGATGACGATGATAATATAACAATTCGTCAATTGTTAAAACAGAGTTTCTTTAATATAAATAAAATAAATTAATAACTACATAATTATTGCTGAATTCATCGCCTAAGAGAAAATAGAATTTTTACACTGCCTTGATAAGGACTTGTAAGAGTTGAAAGCGCTTGACAATAATTATTTAGTTATTAATTTATTTTATTTATATTAAAGAAATTCTGTTTTAACAATTGACGAATTGTTGTATTATATTGAAGCAGATAATAGAAAACTTTAAACAAATAGTAATACTTATAATATTAATTTCTTTCATTAAATGTTAGTGATAAAACATTTTTGTATCTCTCTAACATATAGTATCCATCACTAGCTGAGTTCAATGTCGATATTATTAATAATTAAACATTAAATTTCTGAGTGCATGCATACTAAATTATAATCATTTTAAATAAAACTGATCTGGTTATCTGCATTGATAATAGTAATAAAGTATTGAATGTATTACTAGCTATGTATTCAAACCAGGCCATTAAGAGTACTCTCAAAAAGTTATATATATATATTGATTATAATTTGAAGCAGTCAGAGAAGGGTAGAAAAGTTAGTCAATAAAAAATAAGAGTTAGTTACTTGAGATGTCAGTAACATTCGAGCGTCAGAAGAGATGGATTGAGTTTTGATTCAGGGAACATTAGTTCTTAAGTCCAACACTCTAGCCAATGATATAGAAAATCTATTTCAAGATTAATCCGTTTTTCATAACATACTCTGAAATTTAAATAACCTTGTAAAATTAAATAAAAATTTCTACAACACTAAAATTTATTTTATTCTAACAAACTAGATGACGTGTTAAAGTAATCATAATAAAGTTTTATTGTTACTGAAGCAATAATGATTCATTCATTATTAGCAACCATTTATAAATGACTATGGCCATCCTAATTTCAAGGAAGTGGCTAAAAAAGACAAAGAGTTAAATATGAATTTTGTGATGACTGATATTTTGACCAATTAAAAAAATAGTCAAATGGGTAATAGCTTAGGAAGATATTTGATATTCAAGCACTTAATATTACAAATTGAACTGCATTAAAATGTCTTTAGCAAATGATTCTTTTGCTAATCAAGAAAAGATTGATTTATAAGTAGATGATATATTTATAATTTTAATTATTATCCTTAGAAAAATAAACTGCAATTCAATTACCACTGCACTAAACCACGCAGCATGTTTATTTGTCTTAGATTTTACAATGCTATCTTTTAACTTATTCTACAGAAAGTTTTATTTCTAAAATACATCAATATTTTGCTGAATTGTAGCTCTCTATTGCATTCTATTCTCAATTATATTTACCTAATAAAAGTAATAAATACTTCAAATTTTTAGAGTGTTTTAAGATAATTTATACAATATAATAAAATCAATAAGAAGAAAATTGGATCTTTTATTGATAAGTATATTATACTGTGATAATACAAGGGTAACTCTTGGTACTCAAAATGCTATCGATATAAGCTCAAATAGTCAGTGATTAGCAAATGCAGTTAAATTCCCTATACTTAATATTTTTAATCATATCCTCCTAACCAGTTTCTGGCTATTGCCTTTATCAGTGAGGTCTGGGATTTAAAGTTGGAATGAATGTAGATATGCATCCAGAAATCACCTTTAATTCCATTTTACCTGTCAAGCTAAAAACTTTGAAATTCAAATTAGCCTAAAATTTTAAACCCAAGTCAATCTTCTCGCTCTTCAATCAGACCAGTAACTATATATATTAGGACTAGTACTTCTAAGTTCTTCAGCAACTATATGCATCTTATTTCCTTTGCTAAGAATGTTAGTAATAACAACAAAAGAAATCCTTCCAACTATGAATCTTCAGGCCTCACTAATAAAAGCAATAGCCAAACCCTGTTTTGAAGATGATGATTTAAATATTAAGGATAATGATTTTAAATTCATCTGATAATTACTGACTATTCAATCTTAAACTAAGTAGCAGTAGAGTGGAGAACTATTCTTGTAATCATACTGTTTTGCTAATAGTTTGGTGATTTGTTATCACAGCATATATCTATGTTGAATATTCTACTTTGTTATTAATATTCTTAGCAAAGACAGTAAGATGCATATAGTTATTGAAGAAGTTCAGGTCCTAAAATATATAATTATTGGACTGATTGGGATCAAGCAGGTTGACTTCGATTCAAAATTTTAGGCTAATTTCAAAGTTCTTAGCTGGATAAATGTAATGGAATTAAAGATAATTGCTGGATGCATATCCACATTCATCCCAACTTTAAGTCCCAGACCTCACTGATAAAGGCTATCACCAGAAACTGCTCAAAAAGTTGGGATTAAAAATATTAATTATAGGAATTTTAAATGATTGGATAATCACTGATTGTTCAAGCTTACATTAAACTGTAGTAATGTGGAGAGCTATTCTCATTATATCATTTTTTCTGATAGTTTGGTGATTTGTTATTATATAATATATCTACGTTGAGTTCTCAATCTGTTTGACATGGAATAAATAGACACTGAAATAGTTTAATCCATCAATAGCTTGCTTCTATTTGTAATTTTCTTGATTTATTTTAGAGAAATACATCATAACTTTATCAAGCCTCACATTATACACTACAACACCTTATTATAAATAATATCATATTATACATAATATCTTACTGCCACAAGACTCTGAAAAATAGACAGATGTTATTTTTTTATCTCTATTTTCTTGGTAAAATTTATTATTTGTCTATGGCATATATATACATATTATCAAAGAATGTGACAGAGCAAATTATCTTTAAAGAAATGTTTACAAACTATTAAAATACTAATTCTACATTAATATAAACAAAAACAAAAAACACAGATAAAAATAGAAAAAGAAAACTCACAAAGTTAAATTATATCAAATCTGAAGCTTACAGAATTAATAGTAAAACTAAATTCTAGATCAAAATACTTAATATATATATATATATTTGAAACAAATCTTTCAAGAAGTAATTTCTTTATTCTTGTTCTCTAGTTAATTTAAAAACTAATTTTAAATTTTATTAAAAAATAATCCTGAATTACAATATAAATAAAAATCATATTAAAAACAGAAATGCAATTAAATTAAATGTCAAAGTGAATATATATAAACCTTATACAAAACTTCTTAAATAAGCAGGTCATGTAACTCACACAGTCAAATAAAAACTGGTCCCACATTTTTAGATTGCTATTAGACTTACTGCTATAATTTCTGAACAAGCGTCTTATATCCAAATCACTTAGTCAGTTCCTTTTTTGCCTTTTGCTATTTCCCTATCATAATCACATTATATCATTCTGTTTTACTGCTATGTGTTGTTGGAATGACCAATATTGCCTTCCATGTCATTTTGACCACTGTTTCTATATACATATTATTCTTTTCTATTAGCACCAGTATAAAAACTTATCACATATTATAATCATAACAAATACTAATTTTTCCTTCAATTAAAATCAATACAATCTTACTTGCTTCTATCATCACTATCATAGGCCATTCTTTTTTTCAAAAATATATTTATGAATTTTACTTATCATCATTACTAAAAACATATTATTTTTCTAACACAATGATTCTTAATGTGGGTGTTGGCATCCACCTGGGAAGTAATGAAAATTCCAAGTGCATATTAGGTTCTTTAAGTGCCACAATAGTTTTAATATACTATAATGTTCACCCAATCAGAAGTATTTCAATGAAGTCCATTATTATCCATGGTCATTGCATTCAATCTTCACCTACTTGGATGCCACCAAGGTATAGATGAACTTGGAACTCATGGAATAGAATTCAATTCCCATTCCCTTTTTACTTGTCCTACCAATAAGATTGCATTATTATCCAGTAATTGGGTTGATTTAATTAATTATATAATATAAAACCTTACTTATCTTTCACTCATTATTTTTATATTCTTTATCTCCTATATGAAAGACTGACAACATAACTAAAGCATGAGATTCGTAATCTTCCAAAAATATGAATTTAAATCTGAATAATAAATAGAAAGCTTTGTAAGCATAATTAATAGTGTTTTATTAAAACTATCCAATATAAACTTTTACTTTAAGATTACTGGTTTTCAATGTGAATGATATTATAATGAAGTAATATTGTTTGAAAAGAACTGAATCATGGATGCCTGAAGCATGTCATATGGTTGAATAAGTCATCATTTATACTTTTTCTAATCATTTGAAAAGACTTAAATCTAACTACCAGATGGTCTTCTAATTGTGAAAGATGATTTGAGCAGCATATGATATTTTCTTGGCTCATTGTATTTCCACATACAACCATCACAATTGTAGGTTAGTTGAATATTTTGGTAATAGGTTCATTCAATGATATGACTATTATCCCCAGACAACAATATCAACTTCCAATCTTCACAACTCATTCTTTCTAATATTTTAATTCTTCTTTCACCTCTTTATTTCTTTGTGCATTAATTCTTATATAACAATTAAACAAATATTCCTTTCTTTATACAGTTTTTAGAATGTAAAAATTTATTCTTAACTTGACAAAACTTTCTTACATATTGTAGTTCTGAAGAAGACCACTAGTCAGATGAAACTGTATGGAAATGCTGTCAAGTTAAAAATAAATTTCTGCATTGTAAAAGGAATATTTATTCAATTGTCTTTCTGCTTTACATGAAGCTGTTTATATTTTTCACAGCCTCCTCAAAGATTTCAATTAAACATTCAGTTTGATGTTGATATCCACTGATGTCTATATTAGATTGTAAAAATATTTGCCCATGATTCCACTATATTATTAGTCTTTGTAGATACAACAATGGTGCCCCCATAATTCTTGTTAATTTATCCAAACTCTGTATATAATACTGCCATTAACCTTTTACTTTCTTAACAAATCTGCTTTCTTTTCATAAAATATACAAAGTAAATATTACAAATATATCAAAACAGCAGATTATATGAAAGTAATATCAAATAATTAATTCTTGGAATATCTACAGCCAATTTATATATATATGGTTCTCAAATTTGAACTTTAACTGAAAGTTCTGAATTTCCTTTTTATCAACTCATTAAACAAATGACATTCAATTTTTGAATGATGTAGATAATTGTTAATTTCCTATCTATTCAAAATTAATTAAAAAAAATAAAATGTAACAAATTACATAAACACACACACACACTGATTACATTATTAATTTATGAACTAATAGAGTTTGAAAATTCATAGATTGAATTTAAAGCTTCATGAAAAAATATCAAATGATTGCTAGTCTTTCAATATAGATACAATACCAAAACTAAACAAGAAGCACTAGTTTTTTAGAATTTACATCCATAGGAATACAAACTGAATATTATATTATTAGCAAAAAATAATGTTATTTATATATGTATATTCTATAAAGACTTATTACTAACTCATATTATGTGACTGTACACACATTACCTAAACCTATCTCTGAATAAAAAACTTAATATAATAATGTACAGACAATAAAATATGAATCAAAATAATTAAATCTAATAATATTTTTGCAGTTGAAAACTATATCCTACTAACATTTATATTTTGTATATGCCTATGTTTCAAATATGCAAGACATGGTGGACAGCCAATCATACAAATAAATATTTCAATTTTGTTTTGCCGTAATAATTACAAGCACAATACACAATAGATTTCAAATATCAAAAGTTCATTTCAAGTACTTTTAAAATATATTTCAAATATTAAAGGAGCACTGAAAAGTAGATTTTATCTCAAGTGCTGTCAAAAACCACAATCCACATTTAAATTCAAAATATCAATAAAGAAGAATAGTAACAATAAATTCTGGTCTTTCATATAATAATAAATAACTATAATGATATACTAGGGAGGAATTTAATCTCCATCAAATTCAAAATCCTAACTAGGCAGAAACATACATCTCAATAAATAACCAAACAAATACCTATATTTCAAATATGTGAACATTCATAATATAAAAATTATTTATATATGGGAGTATATTATATCGATACTTTCTATTAAAATGGCAGGCAATGACAAAATTTACTAACATGGTAGATATCAAACAATTCAAAACAAAACAACACTCTCCATATAGTAGTGCCATCTTGTGCTAACAAGATGAATTGTTTAATAACAATTATTGTGCTAGTATGAGATAGTGATCATGTGATGTTTAATGGTAGATATCGACAGTAAGCAATTAAGTTGGATTAAACAAAATGCTTATAAAGGTTTGATTTCATACTTTTATAAATTTAATAATTGATTCTCAGAATAACATTGATAATATTTAGAAGCATTCATTTAATCAGGAATCCAATCATATTACATACTAAGGTTTATTATTCTAATATATTTTTAAAAAAAAATTTCCACAAGTTTGATTAATTAATCTAAAGATCAAATAACAGACTTAAATTTGTAATCAATTGAAAATGCATGATTTCCTTTTTCCCCCCAAGAGGATTTAAATCATACAAAAAATAGTATTGTATTAATAAATATATAGTAAATACAAGTAAGAGTATATTGAATATAATTTGATTTACAATGGACTATTTTTAAGTGCATCTAATACAATAAAAATATATTTGCATAACCAAAATTTGCATACATTTTTTTTTCATGTATCATAGCATCAGCCGGGAAGCGAACCCACTAACCTGGGACAACTGCTTGTAAGGCAGCTGTGCTGACCACTCGACCACCATTTCAGATATCTTTGCCATTAATATTTTAGATAATACTTACAAGTAAAAAAAAATATTTATGTACATCAGAATACATTAAATAACTATTTGAATTACATTAAGCTTTTCTTATCTTTCTGTTCATTACAAAGTCAAATTATAAACCATGCTTTCAAAATGGTAAATGATTTTAACGTACATTTCTAATAATCTGATGAAGTCCGTAAATATACAGGTAGAGAAAATCATAAATTTTATAAATGAATGAAGGGTTCATGCTGGATTAACAGTTTAATAATACTAGATGTCATTCAAATAATTTCATGAATAATAGTATTTCTATTTAATAGAAGCAGTGAAAAATAATTAGCACATAACTATAGTTTCAGATATTGGTTGTGGAGTAAATAAGTAATACTTCAAAAAATAAATGAATTGAACATGCAAACAGACTAATGGAGATTCTGACTTTTATTTATTTTTTCTGAGCAAACTTTAAGATTTGCCAAAATACATAACAAATAATGAAGCGCACTGATCTGAACTTTAGAAGTGAAAAATACAAAGGTATATAACAAAATAAAATAGCACAACCTATAATGAAAAATATATATTACATTGACTGTTAAGATTAAAGTTATAAATAAGTACAACATGGACCTTGAGAAATAAAGTAGGTATAGAACATTTAATAGTCTACAGCTGAATGATTCATGTTTTAATGCAAACTTAATTTTAGAATTCTATGCAAAATAATTTTTAATATATAATTTGAAGATTTTAATGGTTTGCAATATGTGTAAACTTAAAATACAAAATAGAAGCATGAAGAACCAGTATATTGAATTTATATACTCACAAATAGGCAATTATAAAAATATGATGTAGCAAGGATATATACAAACCAATTTACTAACTTATAATGAATACAAATTTAATAATAAAATATAATGACATGGAGACAGATATAACATATAGCCATTTAATCTGCACTGAATATGATTAACAATACTGAAATTGGAATACTAGAATAGATTAGTTCAATTTGTAGCATATATAAATTTTAAATGGAGAATAAACTGTATAAATATGGCTTTCATCAAAGATCAGCATGAGAGTTCAAAAGTCTAAATATTCGGCTTGAACATAAAAATTTCTTTTATTAGCAAATAAAATCATTAAATGTAATTCACAATAAACTCCATAATGCATAGCAGTGTAATTCTTAATGGTTTATTTATTAGAATTCTAAAATTCTGTTCTAACTTAATGTAAATACAAGAAGAAAAAAATGAAGCAAGATGGCAAATTTGTGACTTGAAAAGTGTGTGAAGTAAGAAAGTAAACAAGATGAATGAATGAATTTGATAATACATTTTAATAAGATTAAAATGACTATTTTCAAAATATGACATGAAAGCAAACAATGCAAAAATAATTAATGACTAAATAATTCATAATAGAGATGTAGGCATTTAGTTTTAAAAGCTTATGTTAAATAAACGTTAATATACAATCCACAAATGAAATAAATCTAACTCTAGTATAGCTATTAACTTTTAAAACATGAATTAAATATTAGTTGTATTTATATATTGGACTATTTCCATAATCTAATATAAGCATTAAATGTCTTTAGAAAAATTTAACTTTATTTAAATATTCCAAATACATTCAACTGTTAGTAATAGCACACAGGTTAGTAATGCACAATGTTTTGAAAAGTATTATTCTCCATTCTTTTTCAAGTGTTTCTGGCCTGAACAGTGACAGTCCTAACATGGGAATCAAACCTGGACTCTTAGATTATTGAATATTGAATTTTAAGGTAACAATCTAACCAACTGAGCCATCCTGCCAAAGAGAACATTCAGTAGAAATTTCATATACTTATCTATGAGGCTCTTCCTGATTTCTCTACTAACAGTTGTATATATTTAAAATATTTAAATAAAGTTAAATTTTTCTAAAGACATTCAATACTTATATTAGATGTTGGAAATAATCCAATATATAAATACAACTAAAATACCATCATCACAAACCTTCAGGAAAACATGAAAAATATTAGGTTTTAACAATATGCAAGCAAAACCAAACTTCAAACTTTATTAAAACAGAGAGATGATTTTGAATAAAGAAGAATTGTATTACTGTCATAAGTATTCCACAATATTTTATTCCTCTTTTCTTTTTTTATATTTCCATGGCAGCAAAAAAATGTTTGAAGTAGAAACTTATATAAAGTTTACTCTGCCATGGATTTGGCATTATTCGGCAACTTTCACTTTAAAGAAAAATATAAGCATAATTTTCTTTATCAGTTAGTGGTGATAGTGTAATAATGATTAAGACAGACACAAGAAAAAGGACTTAAAAACATTCTTTGTTGTATGATCTGGGAGATCAAGAGAAATCATACAAAAAGAAAAAAAAAAGAAATTCACTTGAATTTTTCTCAAAGTATTTATGCCTAAATTTTACAGAAGCAAAAACGTTAGACAAAATATGTAGGCATAATTTTAAAAGATTTACAAAAATGTTATATCTTTGAATTTTTTATTTTAAAATGTCAAATCAAAAATAATAGAAAAAATTCTGCTTTGTTATGATCTTAAATTTACAGCAATATGTGAGAATCAGGAGTGACAGATGGTAATAGTGTAACTGTTCAGAACTATATATTTGGCTTAATGGGATTTATGCATCAGTGGCTGTATATGATAAAGTTTATTGCTTTTATGCATGATTTAAATGTTTGATTTCATTTTAACATTTTATAGACTTTTTGCAATCATTTATCATTTTCACATGTATGTGGTCATGTGTATTAATTGTATAAGATGGAGTGGATAAGTCTGAGTTCAAATCCTTTTAGTAACAAAAATAGAAAAAACAGACTATTTAAATTTATGAAGTACATCTCACTATTGTACCGGTCAAAATTGTATGTTCATTTAACAAGGTTTAAAATCTAAGCAAAAGTACCCTAAATCTACTCATACCGAGATACACAGGTCAGGAGCAATCATGAATTCTGCCCTATTTGCTCTTCTCTAACACTTCTGATGATAACAGATGGAATTTTATTCATTCTGGTCCCAGAGACACAGCGGAGAAACAAGAGATCTATAGGGTAATTAATATAAATAAATAATATCAAAACTTGGCTCAATCAATACCTTATGTGAAGGGACAATTTATAAATTTTAAATGAATTGCACACAGCTAGCATTGCAAAAGAAACATGAATTATAAAATAGTATCCATCCAAAATGAACAAAGACAGAACAACCCAGAGATAAATGTTCATTTAAAATAATCAGTTATAACTTCTAAATATTACTAACACTATTATAAATATTAAATAGGATTCAATGACTGAGAGTCAGTAAGACACAAACGCATAAGTAATTATCAACATAATTTAATGAACAGAAACAATTTTAAATTACATCAGAAGGATAGCACAGATTTAATGTGGTTATTACTTTGCATACAGGCAACTCATTTAGTATGCTAATGAACTATAAATAATAATAAATTAATGTTATCAATGCTGTGATCATTACTTTAAGTAATGATAAGGACGTTTATAAATTTGTCTCCAAAGAGAGGTTTACTCTTAATATAACAGATAAGTAATTTATCGTTCATGAACATATCTGGGCCAGTATAAATGAGGAATGGGTTAGCTTAACTAAGCCTTACTGTGACAATCCTAAAATATTCGACTAATCATCAAATGAGTGGTTTACAAACATCACTATGCCACGTCTTATAGATAATATGAGAACTACACATAAAAGAACTCGCAGTGCTAACAATAATGATAGCGTTTAAAATGGAGAAGATGTCCGTCTTTGAACTGAAAGGCTTTATCACATATATGATTCCGCTTGTATTTATCATAAGGCGATATTTGAAAATATGAGTAGTAAGGATTCCATGGTATGCCCTCCGATGTTTCACATGCAGAGTCTTAATACTCTAATGTTTATCTTGAGATCGGTTCTACCAAACCTCATTCCTAGACGAGTTACATGAAAAAAATCCGGAGTTCGGATGAGTAAATATGATAAAGCAAAATATAAATTCTTTAAAATGCTATCATAAGTAAGCAACGCGAATATGGCTTAAGTCTTAAATGACTAATGAAATAATTTAAGCTTAAATAAAGCAATAATATCATGCGTAACATCATGATAAAATAATAACCTACTCAGCATCGTACGTATAACTTTAATAAATTTAGGATGTCGAAAATAAAAGAGGAAAAAATATTATTTTTCCTATTTAACAAGCCCAAGTATTTTTAAACGACAATATATCATAAGCTAATGCTCGATGGCGTAAAAGCAATAAATAATTATTTAAAATAAGTTAATAATTAAAATCATTTTAGAAAACATAGAATGCATCTAAATAAAGTGTATGACATTTTAAACAATCGGCCATTAAGCATACATTTCAAAATATTTAACCTAGCGAACAGCGTTCAATAAAAAATTTTACGTTTAACTATTTAAATACTTTAAAAATATCGGAATGATGATTGAAATAATATAAGTTCGCTAGATTGAAACATTAGCATCCTAAAATTAATTTAATAAGATACGTAGTTTAAATAAGTTTTGCCACATGAAAATAATATATTTAGAGCGTGAAACTTAAAACTAGTGATAGATTTAAAATATATCTAATTCTGTGCTAGCGTTTCAAAGAACAAGTTTAAAACTTAAGAGAAAATCACAAATTTAACGATAATTTTTATAGTCAGTTATCAAATAAATAAAAATTACATTATGATTACAATTAAGATTTAGGAAAGAAGTGAAGTGAGGAGAATTAAGAGTTCATTCTTCGGCAAAACGGATTACTTTTAGAAATTATGGTGGCCACTTATAATAACGTATACGATGTTTAGCAAGGCACAATATTAATAAAATAATGGTATACACAGGGCCGGCACTGGGTACTAGGCGCCCGCATGCAAATTTGATTTTGGCGCCCCTGTCAATATGTATGTTTACTAAGGTGACCCGACGTGTCCCGTGGCGTTTTAAAAAAGTCATGATTTTTAGAAAGAATGCACGATGTAATGCTATTTTTGATATCAAAAATAGCATAAAATTGATTGTTAAATTATATATTATTTCATACAAACGGTTTGTATGAAATAATATATAATTTAACACGGCAAATTTAGATGTTAGAAAAATTTGCAGAAATTTTAAAAATAATGTGTTTGTTAAAAATAGACAGAGTGATTCAAATATATATATATAATAAATTAAAAAAAAATAATGTTTGAGATTAAAATATTTAAATGTTTAAAATAATTTTCGAAAAACATTTACATATTTTAATCTCAAATATTTTTTTTTTTAAAATTTCATATTTATTATTTGCGTCACTGTCTGTTTTTAACAAACCCATTATTTTTAAAATTTTTGCTAATTTTTCTAACCTCTAAATTTATGCAAATATTAGCAAATTTAATAATAAATTTACAATTTATAAACGAAATAATTTTAAAAAAAGATAATATTACAAACATACATATTTAATTTATTATTATTAATGTACGCTATATCTATATAAACGCTCCATATAAACCAAATTTTTAATCAGCCCCCCCCGGTCAATGGTGTCCCGTTTTACCAATGTTAAAATCTGGTCACTTTAATGTATACCACCTACATGTTATAAATATTAGTGTACAAAATCTTTCTAAGGGAAACAAACAAGGCAATGTAAATAAATAATTTTTAATATTAAAAAAAAAGAAAATACAGTTAAAAAAGTAAATGCATTACAAAACATGTTATAATTATAATAATTTTATACTCCTTGACTTCATATTAATAAACCTTGATATGATTGTATTTATTTCCAGTTCTGCACAAATATCATTTTCAATAGCAATTAATGCCAAATTAACAAGCCGTTTTTGTGACATAGTTGTTCTCAAGTAAGTTTTAATTAATTTTAACTTAGAAAAAGAGCGTTCACCGCTTGCAACACTAACAGGTAATGTTAATAATATTCTTAAAGCTATTGATAAGTTTGGCATAGATAAATTATTAGAAACTATAAAATTAAGTGTTTCGAAAGGGTTTTGAGAATTTAAAAAATCCTTTTGAAAAATATCTCGAAAAGCACATAATTCGTCGAATAAATCTGTAGCATTAATATCTTTACTGTTATCAAATTTCAAAATATTTTCTAAATCTTTGCATTTTGCTTGTAACTCGCTCTTATTAATTTCTGATATTTTATATATAAAATTGAAATTATTATAACATGCTTGAGGAGTTCAAAGCGTTCTGTTAAAGAATTAATCGCTACATCTAAAAGTGTAAAAAACATGTTTATTTTAAATTTTTCTTCAGGTATTTGAGGTGTTTCGTCCTGATGCTCGTAATCAAATTGATGAGTTTTTTTCCATTGTCGAACTTCTTTGGCAGTTTTAAATTCTTTCTCTCCATCAACCTCTTCGCTAAGTTCATCTGCAATTTTGAGAATGTTTTTGAAATTTGAATCTGATCGATATTCTCGTAAAAATTTATTTAGATTTGCGATCGATTCTAAAGCAAGTGAAGCATTCATATTTACATTTTGGAGCATTTTACTGACAGGATTTATTCTATTTAATATATCATGCCAAATTATTAAAGAACAAATAAATTTGTAATCCTTAAGGTTAGTGCAGAGTGATTGAGCTTCATGTTGAATTTCTCTATTAAAAGATTCGATTGTTCATTATTTCATAGAGTGCATCATAAATTTCACCCAACTGATCCCGTAGAGGCCGGATTGCATCAATTCTGCTTTCCCATCGTGTTTCTGATGGTTGTTTTAGAGTTAAAGTTTTAATAAATTTTAAAAGGATTGACCACCGTTTATAAGATGATGAAAAAAAATTGTATATTTTTTGAACAATTGCAAAAAAACCAATTGTATCTACATTGACTTTAGGGCATCGTTTATGATTAAGTTTAAAGAATGAGCAGCACATGGTACGTAAAATGCACGAGGTTTTTGGTTAAAATCAAATTTTGAAGTCCAGCCTTTTTGCCTTTCATGTTGGCCCCATTATCATACCCTTGACCACGCATGTCTTCAATGGGAATCTTCCATTTTTCCAGTTGTTCAATTATTGTTGTACATAAACCTCGTCCAGTGGAATCTGTTATATCTATGAAACCTAAAAAGTTTTCTCTAATTTTAACCGTTCCATTATTACAAAAAACGAAGCGAATAATTATGGTCATTTGTTCAGTTTTACTTGCATCTGGTGTACAATCTAAAATAATAGAATAATATTTGGATTTCTTTATCGATAATAAAATTGTTTCCTAATTGCTGTACTTAAAATTTCCAATAATTCATTTTGGCTATCTTTGCTCAAATAATGTACTCTATTGTTTTGATCTAGGGCCCTCTCAACATGATTTTCCATAACGGGATCAAACTTCGCAAATAATTCAATTAATTTTAAAAATTTCCGTTATTTTTTTCGTATAATTTATCAGATGATCCATGAAATGCTAAATTTTGACTACCAAGGAATTTGATAATTTCAATCAGCCGTTCCAAAATACTCCTCCAATGTTTCTTTTCCATTTCATATAAATTTTGAGATTGACAATCAATAGTAATTTTGTTTTTTAATCTTTTCTCAAGTTCATTCCAATTCAATAAACTTTTCATGTGAGCCATACTAGTTTCATGTCTGTGTAAAGTTGTACTTAAATTTCTCCAATTATTGTATCCTTCTATGAGGCTAGATTCAGTAGATCCAAAAACTTTGCAACAAAAGCAAAACACAGAGTTCAAAATTTCGGAATAAATAAGCCATTTTCGAAAAACTACTTCTCCGTTTTCCATTTTTCTATTATAATATACATTAGAAAATTTACGGCCATGTACATCGTTCGGATATATAATATCTTTCTTTTGAACAGGCCCCATTTCTACTAAAATAACACGTAGTTTGTCATCGATTTTATTCCATTCAGCTGGATCTTCTAAATTTGTACACATTTGATATGATATTGGCACAATGACTTTGTTGTCACTTAACTGTTTCTTACTAAAATCTTGTTCAATATTTTCAACAGTTCCTGTGATCTAGATGATGTGCACGGTTCTGGTTCTTGTTGAGTATAAGCTATTTCAGAAGCAGTTGATATTTTAAGATATTTATTAAGTGATCCACTTTGTTTTTTAATGTTTGCTATTTTTTCAGCTTGGCGTTTACGATTTTGTGCACCGGATAGTTTTTTCTTAGTTTTTGATTCCATATTACTTTTACTCATGAACGCCTACTTTAAAATAATTTTCAAATGTAATAAATAAATAAATACGGACTCTAATTTATATATTTACATCATGTATCTTAATACTTAAGATTATATATCGCTAATTTAGATGTCCAACACAAATTACTTCTTGCGCCAAAATACAAAACTCTATACGCGGAGGGGAAGAAGTTGTTTAACTTATTTACCTAAAAAAGGCAGCTAATAAATTGGAAATATTCAGCCATTGACATTAAAATGGTCAGGTTTTAAAATAACTCAAGTGTCCAGTTTTTACGCTTGATTGAACATTTTAGTTTTACCATTGGCAAGATTTTCTTTTGTTATCATATATTTTTCTAATTAACACAGGTGGCCTGCCAGGCCTGATTTGCGATTTCAATAGAAAATTTCCTGGGATTATAATTATTGTTTACAAGTTCTTACTAAGATTTTAAAATTTGCGATAAACATCATAAGCAAACGTATGTAATTAATTTGCAAACCTAATTAGTATGAGAAAAAATAGACTTTTGACAACGATTAAAATATATAAAATAAAAAGTAAACTGAAAATTATATTAAGTTTACTGGAATTATACCTATAATATATATTACATACACGTTCGAATATTTATATCAAATTATTATTTAAATAAAAAATTAGAAAATGTTTTATTTTCAATATTATAATCGTTTCTTACGATTTCAAAATTATGTACATGATCTAATATATATATATACGCATATACATACATAAGTTCTAATTTATAATACTTTTAGTGTGTGTTTATTTATATATTTGCTAGCAGAAAGTTACTTATAGTTTACTATAAGAGTACTATATATATATAAACATTACAATATGAAATTTGTAATATAATAAACTTTATGTTTAGTTTATTGTTCATGATAAATAATAGATTTGATTGTTTTATATTTTTAATATTAAGCAGAGCTTGTGTGCAGGCCTGCTTGTGTGTGTCATTTAATAAGATATAATATGACTTCATATGATTTTCAATAATCTACTCTCAATAATTTTTGTAAATAAACATTTGAGAATAATATTCTTCAAATGTGAATATTTTTGTTAGTAGAGTTTTAATTTCTCAGGGATGGCGCCTTCTTTTTCAGATGCTAATCTCTCAGTGATGGCGCCTCCTTCTGCCAGCGCCCGCATGCCTAGCATGTGTTGCATGCCCGCTTCCGCCGACCCTGGGTATACATCTTCCAATATTCTTTTACAGTTAAACATAACAGTTCTCAAGCAGCGATGGCATAGCAGGAAGGCAGAACAAAGGCAATCTAAGGTCAGGGAGGCAAATTCTTTTTACTCACAGTTCATTTTGCTTCCACTCTCCAAACGAATATAAGAGAAGAATGATTTGAACTCCTTTTGCACGTTCCTAGAACTTCTGCTCCTCCTATACTTGAAATTTGGCAACATTGGAAGATGTAAACAAATACGTTCCAGAAAGCATTATTTAACGTATTTTAAAATTGCAAATAACTTTAAGAATATGATTTTTGGTTTGACTTGAAATAGTTAAATGAGAATGACATTTTAAAATTGTAATAATACTTTCTAGAATTTTCTGGCATTGCTTTAGCTTTACATTAATTGTATTTATTTTTATATCTGTAATACATATGCACAAATCAAGTGAAGGGAATTTACAGCTTGAAATAAAATATACTTAGTAAATAATAATTCAACTGTTAAACTACCTTTTGAATAAAAGGTGGAAGTGATACGTGTATATGTGTGTGTTACTCCCTGAAAAAATAAATAAACACTTTAAAGGTATGTATATCAGGTAGTGAAGTTAAATATGTACCAGATTTACACTTCTATTCGTATTTATTATAAAATATTTTCATTTTTTAAATAATATTCTCTTCATCACAAAATATATATGTTTCCGGTTGGATAGATAAATATACTTTTTGGGAAAATGTGATATTTTCTATTACTACGATGTTTGGAACTAGCACGATTATAGCAGCTATTCTTTTTTTTAAATCACATATTTTTAAAAATCTATTAAATTATCTTTGATTTTTGGAAATAAAATGACACCATATATCTTCTCTTTCAAATTAACCTCTAATTTCTCCTCTTTTTTTTTACTGTCCCATCAATCATCTCATACATCTTTCATAACATATAATCTTTCCTTTTGATTTTGAAAATTTATTATCTTTCTGCTTGTTCATTGTCCTAACATTTTAAATATTTTTCAATAAAATCTTTAAGTAAGGAGTCTTAATAGATTGACAATCTTACTTTATATCTATGCTAAGCATTTATAATATTTCAGTATTCCGTTGTAGTTTAATAACTCAATAAAGATATCTCATATTTGTTTTTTGATTTTTTTAAATTTATCATTTAGGATTCAATGTTCTTTAAGTAATTATGTAATATTAATAAATAATTATAAAAGCTGAATTGGAATAAAGAGTTTAAAATATAAATAATATAACTAGTAAAAAATTAAATATATATATATAAAGTTTGGAAAGTTTACTTAAATATATTTCTGTATAAATTCATATTGTTGTTAAATCGGTAATAAATTAGGGTTTTCAATTTATTAAATATATTTCAAAAATGTATTAATTAAAAAAAAGAAAAAATAAATAAAAAAATAACTGCAATAAAAATCATTACAAGTGATTTTCCTAAAAAATTAAATATTGAAATAAATAAATTGTAACATTAATGTAAATTAGTTTTAAATAACTATATCTAAAAATAATTTTTCTAAAAAAAAAAAACTGCAATAAATCTAAATAATATTCAAAAACTGAAAGATTTCAACAACTTTGTAACAAAAAATAATGATAATAAAAAAGTTAAAATTAGGGATAAAAAAAATAATTAAGTACCTACTATAAAACCGAAAAACTGATTTTAATTTAAATTAATGATAAATACTTACAATATATTTTAGTTAACATAAAATAAAAAATATTAGTCTAAAACCTTTTTATTACTTTTACATGTTATTTTTATTAAATAATTAATCGAAGTTTTGGTTGATAATTAATTAATACATACCAACTCTCCTTAATAACTAAAAGCTGAATAATAAGGAGATGGGTATTGATATTAGGAGCTCTGAAAAAGATTGCTGATCAATCGAAACTATCGAATAAAATACGAGTATTGGTATTAGGTCACTCTGAAGAAGATGATTGATAAATTTTAATAAAATAAGCATTGTAAAAGTATTTAGTAAAATAAAATGAAGCAAATTATTAGTAAAAAAAAAAATTAAATAATTAAAACTATAGTTTCAATTAATTAATTAATTGAAATGATGTTCCTAAATTTCAATAGCACTTTTTGAGTAATTAATAAGAAGTTGTAGTTACAAAAAAAATCAAGTCAGATGTCACATGACCTAATTTAATAAAGCTTGTGTTTACAAATGTTATATATAGAGCTTGCAAAACAAACTCTTAACAAGCTTTATAAAATACCCCCAACCTCAGACTCGTTTCTGCTACTGGCATCTGAGGTTGGGGGTATTCTACCAAGCTTGTTAAGAGTTTGTTTTGTGAGCTCTATATATAACAGAAGTTGTAGTTGAACTTAATAGTTGAACAACTTTTAAACCTTAATTTTCAAAAAGAACAAAGTTTTTAAGACAAAAAATACTTTCTATTAGCAATCAAAGACCATCAAATTCAAAGAAAAAAATGATAATGCTTAAAATCTGAAACAGCAGAAGCATTTTATGAAGAAAATCTATTTCGATAATCCTTTTCACCAAATTATATGCATTTATATTTACACAAGTTTTATAATATCTCAAGTTTATTCTAAAATTTTTAACATAAAATTCACTACAGCAGCCAAAGAATATATGAAACATCTAAAATGGATAACTTAATAGCTAATGAATGTTGAAATTATTTCTATAACAATTAATGATTACAACAGCTGAATATTTTGAAGATATGCTAAATTTATTATTACTTTTCTTACAAATAAATTTCAATTTCTGACTTATTAATTATTATTATTATTATATTGGATAAAATTTTAGTTTCATGTTTTAAACTTAACTTTAAAAGCCAAAACTTAGCAGAGATATGACAAAAAGCTTAATTTCATATATATATGTTTTTCTTAGTAAAAATTATACATTTGATAATTTATATAATGCAAATCAAATTTCTTTCTAGCATCAAACTATTAAAAAAACTTATAAATTACTACCCTGATTGTTCAATAAAATGAATACAGATTTTTAAAAAGTATATTCATTACACATCTTACAAAAGTAATAAATAAAATAAATAAAAAAAGAAATGAGAATAAATAAATTTAAGTATACAAACAACTTTCTTTAATGATTCATTAAAGAAAACAAGAAAAAAGACCCACAGGAATCCACATTGGAGATATTCAATGATAACGCAAAGAAATATGGATTATATATAAAATAGCCCAAATAAAAATAGCAGTGTTTGGAGAATAGAGGGATGGGTGAAAAAAAAATCAAAATTGATTGTACTAAATGGTATAAATAATTTTGTATGTTTTGAAAGTAATATCTTGAATGTTAAAAAAAAATAAAATTAATCTACAAACTGTGAATAGGATTTGAAAAGAACACAAAGACTATAAATCAAATTGACAAAGTGGATATATGCACGTTCACTAGCTTATTATATGACTACAAAATATAAACGATAAAATATTTAATGAGAAGAATTTTGTCATTTGAAAGATCATGCTACTAAACATCACATGATCACTCTTTTCTATGCCTACACAAACTGTTAAAACAATGATAAACTCTCCATACAGTAATGCCAGTAATTACTATCACTTGTATTTCAGGGGCACTACTGTTTGGAGAGGTTATCACTGTTAAAAAACCATGTTATTGAGAATTGGGGAAATTACCAATAAAGATTTTGTTCAGAATAGTGAATCAAAGAAAAAACTGCTGAATGAAATTACAGAGACAAAATTGTAATTATTTGATGTCAATTATTAATAACCTCAATTTTTGATATTAGACAAAATACAAACAAACAAAAAACTCTACAAAAATACAAATAATATTAAAAAATAGGATAATTTATATTTACTCACTATTCTTGTAAGAAATATGCAAATCAGGAGAGAATTAGTGAAAAATACATGCTATACCTGTGAGCATATTGAATCCATCAATTCATATAATTATTTATTTATTTTTTAGAAAAAGGGAAAAAATAAAAAAAAGTTAAATAACATTATAACACAATGTTATGTTCCAGCACAAGATAATCAAAGGTTCCTGTTATCAACGTCAAAAACTATTGTACTATTTTCCTGTTATATTTTTGTTAAGAAGTTCTATTCACCATGAAAATGCTGGATAATTTTCTCATTTAACTATTGTACAATTTATACTGATTATTAAATAAATAACCCTTGGGCTTTGGTGAAAAATTAGTTGATGAGGAAAAATCAAGCTACATATATATTCATTAGTTGAAGATAGTGCTTAACTATAATTGAAATATATAATTATATGCATTAATTGACTAACTCTGGGGCTTACAAAAATCTGTATTTTTTAAACTTCATAAACAGTCTTTTTGGCAATTTTGGCAAAACATACTTTTCCAAAAAAATCCTCCAAAATCAATATAATCCTTTAAAGAACATTCTATTTTTCTAAACTGAACTCTTCTTAACCAATCTTTTTTTTTTTTTTATATTTGGGTGATATAATCTGTCTTTTATATATATAATTTCAAATTGTTATGATCCAAAACTTATAAATTAGATAATATGAAACATTGTATATACAGTAAATAATGAAGCATCAATAAAGTAAGTAATAATAGAAACCAGAAAATAATAATCGGTTTAAAACAATTTATATTGTAACAAGATAATTAGAAGACAACTCATGCAATAACCATCTACTAACATCAAAAATTAAAAATTCATTACATTTTCCAATGCCATGTGCCAGTAAATGAGATAGCCCATGTTGTTTAATTTACATATATATAATTAAGAGGAGTAAACAATTCTCCCTTAGGATATATATATATATATGTGGGTGTGTGTACGATTTAAATTTGAAATAATCTGCATTAAAAAAATTGCACAGTGATCAGCTGGAAAATAGATTTTATAATTTTAAGATTCCTTGACAAAAACTCAGTACTTGAACAAAAACACTTAAACACGGATTTTCCTTTACCATGTAATAAAAATTTTATAGCAAAAAAAATATGGAGGGGGGGAATTCATATATATTTTTTTCCAATATAAAAAATCAATTATTTGTACAAAATTTAATTTCTTTTCTAAATTAACCATTAAACAAAATTTTAATTTGCGACCACTTTTTGTCCCTTATAATGATTGCTACAAATTCTTTGACTCACCACAATTGCGAGGCAGGCTAACTTCCACTTTAACAGGAACTTTCTGAGGAACCCTAAGACAGCTTCGGATCTGGTAAAATCTGTAAAAAAAAAAAAAAAAATCATATTATACATCATACAGATTTAAATTTTAAATGCTAGAATAAATTATGTTAGAAGTGGTGGTGAACCAATAATATTCACTGATAACAAGCATTGCCTCAAAATAACTTATTGCACTGGTTCTCACAAATACCTATTGGTCATCCAACTAATTATTTTTACTTGTTAATGAAATGATTATGAATTAATATTTCCATTTTCTAGTAAAAATAAACAAGATAATTAAACCTGATATTTTTATTCTATTTGTTACAGATGATAACATTCTGATAGCATAATATTTCTTCTGTAGTGTAATTTTCATTACCTCACCTCATGCAAGGTAGGCACTGATTTCTATTCACTTTTAACACCTTGTGGATGGGTGCAATCAAAAACCCATGACAAAGACATACAAAAAAGATGTATGATACCCCAGATGCATTTTTTCAAACTGAACCAGCATTCATCAGTTGGCCCAGGTCACATTCTCTTATCCATATCTTTATCATTGTTCAATAGATGGATGGATGGGTGGGTGGGTAAGTGGATGGATGGATGGATGGATGGATGGATGGATGGATGGATAGATAGATAGATAGATAGATAGATAGATAGATAGATAGATAGATAGATAGATAGATAGATAGATAGATAGATAGATAGATAGATAGATAGATAGATAGATAGATAGATAAATAGATAGATAGATAGATAGATAGATAGATAGATAGATAGATAGATAGATAGATAGATAGATAGATAGATAGATAGATAGATAGATAGATAGATAGATAGATAGATAGTCAATCACTACAGTTTAATTGATGTGTCAAACTTATTGCCCTCATAACTTTGACATAAACTACTTGATGGAAGTATATTACTAATTCTTATTAGTCATTCACTGACTAGAAATTGTTCAATTACTGAATAATATTTCTATAATGTTCTGAAAGTATGCTTCAATTCACATAAACCCATTTCTCTGGAACATTTTTTTCAATAGCTAATTTTGCTGCCAATAAGATCTAAGTCTTAAACCTTGCTAATAATTCCATTTTCTCAAAGAGACAGACAATGGATTAAAATCTATAATTTTCACTTTATTTGTTACACATGATAACATTCTAATACTGTACTTTAATTCACTTCAACTCATTATTCTGAAACCTCCTTTTTAATTGCTAATATCAGCAACTACTTATAAGATCTAAATAAATTTCCTTGCTTATTTGACTCCAACTTTATATTGAAGACGGCTTATTAATATTTTTATTTACTATTTAAAAACTAATATGACTGACCTAATCCAGTTTGATTTGCAAAACAAAAACAAAAAAGTCTAAAAGATAATCTAATATTGAACAATTACTTTTCAAAACAACAGAGTTTTGTTCATATCCTTTAATATTTTTTTTTCATGTGTCATTAGCATCGGTCATGGCATTGGCCGGGAAGCGAACCCGCTAACCCAAGGACAACTGCTTGTGAGGCTGCAGTGCTGACCTCTCTACCACCAACGCTTGACATATCCTTTAATTTGTGAATCCCATCTTTATACTTTTACAAAAAAAATAATTTATTGTTATAATAAATTCGTTTTACTTAAAAATATAATAATAAAATAAAAATTAATATTGCATTATGCAGCAAATTTAACTAAATATTTATTTATTTTTTAATGGGTATTACTTCTTATTGGCATTACCAACAACTTGAAATGATTGTAATATATATACACACCCATATGCATGATTCACAAAAGTATGTTACATTTTATTAAAATACATGCATACATGATATCCGATAATGAGGGATTAGATTGTCATAATGTCTACATGGGTATGACTATAATATTAAATCAAATATGGGCTTTGAGCATTCCACCATCGGGTTTTCAATAAAATGGGTGATTGAATAACTGGGATGGTGAGAAAATTGAAGCCTGTCCATTAAAGTTTGAGGAATTGCTATCTTAATATAAACCAAGCACTGATAATATAGGTATGTGAGAGATTATGATCTGGTCCAAACAATGATTGCTGGTCCTGTATGAAATACGTATATTGGCGATAATGTATCTTTTTCACATGTGTGGCCATGTGTACCAGTTGTCTGCAGAGTGAAGGATGAAATTGACTGAATAATCCCGAGTTCAAATCCCTCGTACATAAAATACATATTACTTATCTTACAATATAATTTTTTAGAACATGTGATCTGCCGTTTCCAAATCAAGTTTGCATTAGAGTACAACTATATATTAAAGATTTAATCACTAAAATTACTTTTAATCTACTGATTACTTTTAATGTAGATCTTTATTTCTGAAAAGACTTCTTGACTCGTTAAAAGGATTTAAATTCCCCAATAAAAGTTAATTTAAACTCGTTCATTTTGACAGGAAAGACAAATATCTGTGCAAATGAATGCAATGAATCATATTTATTTATGATCATTGATTTGCATTTTAATGTGAATAAACATATCAATATACATACATGTACAATTTATATTTTTTTATAAGCAATAGACCCTCTCCTCCATATTCATAACTAGAATTAATGAAGAAATTTTAATTTTTTATTTCATAATTTATATACAAAGTGCATAATCTATAATAATGTATATTAAACACCTTTTTACCATATATACAATATGTATACACACCTATATATATATGCATATTAAAAATGCATGTTATACCAGTAGTTTTTCTATTATCTATGAATTTTGCTAAGCATGCAGTGGATAGCAATAAAATAGTCTTGCGTTGTTAGCCGAGAGGTATCGCAGCCGCCATGCAAGCAAGTAGTTGGTTGCAGACAGTTGTGGGTTCGCGTCCCGGCCGATGCTATGACATATGAAAAAAAAATTACTGTGGATAAAGGTGAAAGACTGTATTTAATTTAAAAGAACAGAAACTTAAGAATCTGCATTTGGATAGTGTCCCTCTCAATCAGATACGAAGAATACAAGTTGTTTCAATTATGTTTTTAATTTTATTTTATAGTCAACACATCAACACAAATTGATTTATTCACCAAGGGTTTATTTTACTCTAGCTATAAAGGCTATTTTTTAAAAAAAAGTCAACTTCTTGATAATTCTTTATGTAATAATTCCCCTTCCAGTTTTATATTTAAATAAAAACACTTTGTTAAGTTTATGACTGCAACTGATCTTTATGTTTTATGTGTGTGTATACTTAATTAAAGCAATATTAGAAAAAAAACTTTACAGGTTACATTGAATTTATTTTATAAGTGATTATAGTGGCAACTTGTAATTAAATTTTTTTTTAGTTGGTTGCTATAAGAAACAGATATGTTATATTTACTTAAGCATTCACATATACAAAAATGAAATTATAAAATCAATGAATTTCTTTGCTTAACAACATTTACAATAGACCATCCATTATTCCAAACTAAATAAATCAATACATAATCGCCATGTATATATTAATGTATTTCTAAACAAATAAAAATCTATTCCAATAAATAATTTATTTATAAATAAATTATTTATTATTAATCAAATTACATATTTATCATTTATCCAAATCATTATCAAAATTATATTTATAAATGATTTTTGATATAATTTCAAGCTATTAAATCTATAATAAAATTAATTAAATTTTTTCTATGATTACACAAAAATATGTGTAATTTCTGGTAGACTCTTATGAAATATCTTTTTTTTTTTAAATCCAGATATTCTAGTTTGTCCAAAAATATCTTCGTTTTTATATTAGAGCTGGTGTTCCTCAAAACTTTATATCAGATCTTTTTTTTAATTTACTATTTATATGAATGATGTTGGTTAAAATATAAAGGGTAGCTATTTAGTTATTTGATATCTTTTCAAATATAAATGAAAGTGTTCTATATAGCATTCAGTGACAGGTATGAATACAATAGCATGTTTTAATTTTTGCAGATGTAGAAAACTTCTGAAAAAAGAAAACATATTTGTCAGTTATTCCATTTAAAATAAGCTCATTATTCATACATATGATCAGTAAGATCCATTTAAAATATTTGATTTTTTTTTTTTAGAGTATCTATATCTTTTACTTAAAATATGTGATCCTTCCTATTTAAAATTCTGAACCTATTATATGGCATTTTCATAATTCATGCCCACGATATAATGTTAGTTAGAGTATAAACTAAGTTTTAGAAATTCCTTTGCATACAGATTTCATATTGTTTATGATGGAGTCTTAACATGTGAATCAATGAAAATAAAAAAATGGAATTTTATTTTTATAAACAATTAAAAATATGGATTAGATTGTTTATAACAGCATTATCTATTAATATATATTGCAAATAAAGCATTTAGAAGTATTGTATGATTCTTTTCTTATGTAGGTAAATTCAAACCTAACAGTTTACAGCATTCATCATTTTATAAATTCCCAATAATATTTAAAAGATAATTTATATAACTTACTTAAATTTATATATGAACATTAAGTTATCTGCCCAAAGGCACCAAGAAATACAATGTTCAAGAAATTTCACATCAATCACCATTAATAGTAATTTGTCAATACTTAATATTCTCTTATCACAATTTATTTGAATATCTCAATTTTAGAAATGTATTACAACTTTAGTAAGCTACTATATTAAATGACACCCCCAAAAACCATGACATTGAAAGTTTGTTAACATTTTTTAAATTGATCATTTTAAAGTTATCCTTCTTTTCCTTATCCTATTTGTAATTAGTTTGCTTAAATGTTTTGAATGTTAGCTAAGTAAAGATTTCTTTTGTAGGTTTTGTTATCTGTAGCTGGGCACACTTTCAGCTGGTGAAGACAGATTCATCCAACAAGCATGCTCAGTTACAATTAACAAAATTAACATATGGAATAAACCTTTAATTATCTAATGTTCAAAACTTTTAAGCAAACTAATTATACATTGATCATGGAAACAATTTCATTGTTTAACTTTTTCCTCATTTAGTGACCAGGTTATCTATATAAATAAATATATTATATGGTGAATAAATATTAAACAAGAACAGCATAAAGTATATGAAATAGAAATGGAATTGATTAAGCTCTCTCTAGCTGTGAATAACTGGGGGAAAAAACCAACTATCTTTATATTAGCATATGGTAAAGAATAGAATGAATCCCATCTATTCTTTACACTTTTGATAGTAATAAGCTTAGTTTGCTAATCTTGAAGCAAAGTAAGCTTATTACCATCAAAAGTGCAAGGAATTGATGGGATCCATTTTATTCTTTATTGTATATGGACATAAGATGATGGGATTTTTTTTAATTATTTGCAATCAAAGGGAGCTTAGTCCATTATATTTATATTTTATACTTAGAAATATATATTTTTTTCTTGAACATAATGAGTTACACACATGGGTAAATTATGTGCTTTATGCAATATTATTTTTTTCATTTATTAAATTATCTTTTACTTTAATTTTCAGTCTAAGAGGTTAATGCAAAACCCAGTTGTCAGGAGCCTCTCATATCATCAGTTATATTTCTGTAGCAATGGGATTGTGAGTTTATGCAACTACTCACACAGCATTTTTGACCCCCCCTCATGACATAACTTTTTATTCTTCACCTTTCTTTTTATATATGATTTTTCTCTTTTTTTCTAAGATTAAAGTGGTGATTTTAATAAGGTAATTAAGAAATACAATTGTGAATCTTGATGATATAAAAGGTTTCATCAATTTATGACGATGCTTTAAGTACAATAGTATAATACAGTTCATTTACGTAACTTTAAATAAAAATACTATTGTATTATTATGGATTATATTATTAGTTACTAGAGACTATGTGATTGTTGATAACCAAGTTCAAGTTAAGAACAATTACACTGGCTAAAAATCAACACAGAAATGTTTATTTTTGAGTCTGCCATTCCACCACTAAACTAAGTAGTAATGAACATATGCTACAATCAAGAGCTATGGAAATAGCAAATTAACATTAGTGGTCATAACAGTATATCATAAGTGTAAGTAATACTGCTCTGTTGTGAAGACATGAGTTTATTTTTGGGGAGAAAACTAACTATAAACTTATTATTCAAAACTGTTCAGATATATTTTTTTGATTTGTTTTAGAGAAATCTTATATTTTTAAACTTTACTTAATTTTAATGTTAAGTTTGATTGTGTATAAATTAATTTAACAAATGCTTTTTATACACACTCTCTGAATTATAATAATTTCTGGTAGCGGTTTATATCTTATACTTTTTTTTAAATTCACCATAAAATTAATTCCTGGTCATGTCTACATACTTATCAATTTGCTACTGATCATTATAACTTTATCTTAAAAAGACATGCTGTGTGATGTTAAGTTCATTCAGTGTTACACTCAAATCATTGATATTTCTTTATTGATTCTATAATCTGACATTTAATGGTGAACAGATATGACGGCAAAAAGATAATTTCAAATGAATATATTTCACAATGCTATCAATTTGATATATTATAAAGTAAATAAAATGTGAGGAGAAAGATTAAAAATGCTTTATATCAACATTATAGAAGTAAAATTTCTAAAGAATGAATATTCTATTCAATCATTAACTTGACACAATTTAATATATTACCCTAATTTCAAATTTTCTCCTTCCATAATACCCATGATAAAAAAATCTCATACAATATATTATATTTTTAGGATCTAATATATTTTATTTATGTCAACTCTTAATACATATCACTATTAAATAATTATCATTATTTTCTAAATATAAAACATGCTCTTCTTGGCATATACTTCATTCAATTCATATACATACTAATTATTCAATCTGGGAAATGTTTTTCTGGCAGTTCAGTTGCCAAATAACTCAACTTACAAAAGCAGAGCTTGTTCTCTTGGCAAATGTTATTCTTTTAAAATATCCTTATTCTTAAAACATGCCTCAAAATATTCATTAGTAATTTCACTAGGACCTTACCTTAAATTCTATCTTCATGATCACTTAAGATTCTTAAAAACTAATGTGATGAACACTACCAAACATATATTCAACTGACAAGCTGTAAATAAATATTTGAATGCCAACTATGAAGTAAATAAAAATAAATATCTTCATTTGTTAAACATTATTTATAAAAATAATAATTTAAATGTGTTCATATATAATTATTTGTAATGGAAAACAAATAAATTACTGATTGCAATATTGCATTTAATTAATTTCGTAATTTACCTTATATCTAGTACTATACTGGAGTATACACATACACACATATGCATGTAAAATATTCATTAAATTTGTTTCTGCTCTATTTTAATTGTTATTGGAAAATATTTTTTATTTTTTTTACTAAACTGCTTCAAATAAAGTTTACCTTTTTATTTCAAACAAATATATATTTTTATTGTAATGCATAATAAAAAATTCTGTGAAATGGATCAAAATTAAATATTTTTCTAATTTTGCTAAATAAGCAGATTTAAATATGTAGAATTGTTCCTCCCATTCCTATCAGTCAATATTATTAATTTACTGTTCTAAATTATTACCATTTTCAATTAAATCTTAATTATTATTACACTCTAAAAAATACGTATTTCCTTTAAATTAAGCCCAAAATGTGAAGGAAATGAAATTTGATGGAATTAAAAAAACTGTTCTAAAGAAAAATTCAAACGGTACCGAAAATACGGTAGATATTGGGTTAAAGATCAAAGAAAACATTGAGATAGAGCAAAATAAAGTTGGTACAATGAAACATAAGCTAAATATTAATGATACTGCCAAGTTCATGAAAATCTATCGGAAAATAAAGTTGGGGGAGGGGTCCTTCACAAAACTACTAAAATCTAAACCGATAAAAATTAAAAATCACGGGAATTTTGTCACAAAAGTGCCCCAAACTCATGATATAGAAACAGAACTGGAACGAAACAAAGACAAATATCACCAAAGAGACTCTACATTGATTAATACAAGAATAAATACCGAAGGACAAACTAAAAAGCTCAAGAAAAGTACACAAAGTAATTATCTAGACAAAACCACGACAATTAAAAGCCAAAGCTTGGAAAAAAATAGAGGAAAAGTTACAGAAGCCCAGCAGTATCCAGTTAAACCTGCTGGTGAAAGCAATAATGTAGAACTAACACTTCCAACATTTTCAGAAAAGTTAAAGATGGATACTAAGACTTCCAAATGGCAAGGTTTCAATGCCCCATATGCCAATGGCTTTCAAATGGAGCAGGGAGTTATGGGCCATGAGACAAAACTAGAGCTAGTGGTCAGAGGTCATGAAATCAATCTGAATAATGCAAAGTATGGGAAAACTAATCATGCTGACTTCTCCCATGAGAATAAATTTGAGAATGGCTTAATATATCATAATGTTAAGTCAAGTATGAACAGCTTTGATCAGGATAGAAGTAATTTAATTCCAGAAGACTTTCAATCAGTCAATGATGAATTTAATAATAGAATTCCTCAGAAATTATTTAATTCCTTTCTTAGCTTCCAGAATCAGTATACTTTAACATAGAGCACAACGAATGAAAAATGTGAATTCATATTTCCAATAAACGAGCTATTTGTCTTAATCAAGGACTTAAATATTATTGATTCAATAAGAAGGGTCTACTATCACCCTAACAAAAAATACATCACACTAGCATTTGAGAACACTTTAGCCAAAGAAAGATTCAAAAGATCTCAAATGTTTCTAGATGGAAAATATTTAGTGAAAATTGATTTGGAAAGACCAAGATTAATAACAGGTATGGTGCGGAATTGTCATGTGGCATTTGGAAAAGATGAATTGCAGGAACTATTAGTACAGTTTGGCTCTATTGAATGGTTAACTTTCCTAATGGAAAGAAGAGCAGGGATTCAGCTGCCATCCAACAATGGAATATTTACGATGAGGCTGACTAAAGGTATCAGTCCACTGGATGTACCATCTGTTCTTGAGCAGAATAAAAGCCCGATATACATAGTAATTCGGGGAATTCAACCACACAGTGTTATTGATATGAAGACACTGGCCATTTAATTAGGGCCTGTCCAAAAAGATTATGCACAGAATGTGGGGAAAGCTATAGTGGATTCCACAAATGTGCAATAATATCGAGCAATCCTTCACTTATAAATTGACAATTAAAACTGGAAGTACAAGAATCTCACTTAAAATATAAAGTGAAAACAAATAAGCTACATTGCAAGGCAAATCAAGAAACCTTGCACAGTAGATTTGAAGATGGGACAGCCAAAGAGATAAAGAAACAATCAGCTCAGGCAGAACTGACCAACTTTGAATCAATACAATCTGAAGAATCTGAAGGCACATTGGAAGAAATTGGTCAATTAAAAGAAGCCAACATGTTCAGCGATACGGAACTAAGTGAGAATGGTTCAACTCAAATGGGTAAAATACCACAAGGTGCAAGTTTCAAAAGGAAAAATAAGAATGGCTCTGGATCACAAACTGATGATAATAGTGTTGTGGCTTGAGCTGTGTGGTGAGCAAGAAAAGAAAACTGAGGGTCTCTCAAGGAGAAAGAGGAAAAAGAAAAGAAAACAGAAGAAGAAGCTCGCTCAACAGGAGTCAGGGGATGAGATGGAAACTGAATCAGAAAGTCAAATAGTCAATGACCCAGAGTTGATATTTTAGCTCATCCTATGATCTTCAAATGTATTGTTGAATCTAAAGGGGCATGTCTTTTTTGGAAGGGGCATGTATGTAGCAAGAGTGAGGTAGGGCAGATAATTTCAGAAGAGGCAGATAATCCAGAGGAAAAAATCGATAATGTAGAAGAGCAATGGAAAGATGAGGCTCATAGTGACAGGTCTGAAAGCAGGCAAGGTGAAGTAGGGCAGGTTATCTCAGAAAAGTTTGATAATCCGGTGGAAGAACTTGATAAATGTAAAAGAGCAATGGAGCGATGAGGCTCGTAGTGACAGTTCCAGAAGTGAGGAAGTAGATGGCTCTCCAGAGGAAATGCAATAACAAATTAGTACTAGCCCTGTGTGTACTGCTGAAATAGAAGAAAACACAGAGGATGAAGAAATAAGCTCACAAGAGGAAAATTTTAAAGAAAATTCAGAACAGGAAAGCGATAAAAATTCAGAAATGGATTAAAGTATGAATTCCATAGATACAGTTTATACAAAGATATGGCAATATGGATGAAGTTCTAAGGATCTGTGAATAAAAGGACTTGGCAATTCAAAGACTCTTATGAATCAATGGAGAAGACTAGGGTTATTGACTGTGGTATGATCTCAAGATTTCTTCTAAATGTATTTACATCATGTAGCGGGTGATCAGTCACCTGCATTTTTTTCCTTAATAAAAAAAAAAAGTGATTACATATACCTTATATATCAATTTAAAGCAAATAAAATCCATTAGTAGAAGAAATAAAAGTGAATCATATTCTTACTAAAAATCATTTCATTAAAGAAAAATGTTCAAACTTACACTTTCTTTTTTTGGCATACTGAATAAAAATGGATGCTTCTCAGTGTTGAATATATTTTTGATACTTCTTTGACCTAATAACATTGAGTTTAATTCTTTCTTGAGAATGATTATACAGAAATGAATTCTTGCAGTGCCATTCAGAATAATTTTAGATGAATGGCAAGCAACTTTAAAATAATTAGAATTTTCTTATTTCTTTTCAAACAGTTACTTTCAATCTGGATTTTAGATGGTATAGTGGTTAACAAAAATATTTTTAAATGATGATTTTTACTTATAATCTTCATATTTTATTCAGCTTATACTTTCTAGGCTTAATTTTAAATTTAATTTCCAGATAGTAGCAGGAGTCAGGCACTCAGTGAAAGTAAATATAGGAGAAAATCATAGAAAAATACATTCTGATGGTTAATCATTTTGGTCAAATTATGATTTAGCCACTCTTGGCATAATCTTAACATATTGTTAATCTTATCTTGCTAATAAAATAAATATGACTCTTTTAAAACATTTGCTATTAATCTGTTTACGAAGAGAATAAATAAATGTAAAATTATTTCATCTTTCAAGCTATCTTTTCATTTGTCTCAAAATAAAACTGAATTTCTAACTAATCTATGATAATTTTAACAATTGAATATATTCCATATTTGTGTAACACAAATTTCATTTTTCCAATTTTAAATAAAAATTTTCAGTACAATAGATTGAATTAAAGTTTTGTTTTACAAATGAATAGCTTCTCACAGAAATTAAAATATTTATTTAAAAAACTAAATAAAAATGTAAATCTTTTATTGGGTTTCTGGTTCTTTCAACCACACATAGTACATATATTAATTACATTACACATATAAATCGTTGAGTTTAAAATTAATTTTTTTATTTTTAAAATTATTTAGTTTGCATAATTATAATAAATTTTTAAATCTCCCATTTAGAATCTTATAATCAAATAGACCTACACACACACACACACTAGAATGAAATTATTATTTCAGTATGTATAAATATGTATGCACATACAAAGGATATCTCAAAAGCTTTTGTGCAGTTTTGAATTTTAATAACTAAAGACATTTAAATAATACACTCTTGCTGTAGGTAACATTTGAAAGAAATTTTTACAATAAGTACCATATAAAAACATGGTTCAAATGATTTTCAAATTCTTTGAAAACATGGTATTATTATCACTGCTTAGCGATTGCATGAAATATGTTCATTCTAAGTCATTTAAAGCAGTGGTCTTCAATCTTTTCACACCTGCGGACCGGTAAAAATAAGAATAAGGTTCCATGGACCAGCAAAAATAAGGATAAGATTTCGCAGACCGGCAGAAGTCTATAGATAAATTTTCTTAAAGATAAGCATAATTGTTATAACTGATCAAAACAACAATGTTAAATATATAAGATAAAGTTTTATATATATGGAGTTTATATAATAAAAAACTTTTTTTTATATTTTTTTAGAAAAGTAATAAAAAATTTAATTCTACCCCCCCCCCCCCCATAAATATCTGGTGATAACTAGAAAAACAAATTAATTTATGAATGATGGATTAGATTTTGTTTTCGTTCTGTTTTCTTTTTTTTTTAATTGAGTAAAAATGAGATGAAAAAATAAATAAAAATTGGCTATATTAATTAAAAGTTTAAACTTTTATTATTTATTATTACAAACTTTTACTGCCCGTCTAGCACGCAGATCAAGGGTTGAAGAACACTGATTTAAAGAACAAAAATTTGATAAGTTAAATAACTATTCTGATAAGACTCCATAAAAGAAAGATCAATGGTATTAAATCAAATGACCAAAGCATCCATGCAAAAGGTTCTTCTATTGATTCAACCATTCTAGAATTATAGAAACAATGTGAAGAATTAAGATTTTAAATATTTTTTGTAATATCTAAATATCTTAAATGGTGGGGCTGCTATATAATAAAAACCATGGCAAACTCTTCATTTTACATAACTTTTTGAATAATATAAAATTTGAAGCTAATGAAGTTTTATTTTTATTTTTAATGTGTATATATAAAGATAAACAGCCTAAAATATAGGTTTGTATGGCAAAAATCTATCCAATATCCCTTTAGACCCCCCCCCCATTATCCAGCTAGTTAACTGCTAGTTAGCGATAGTTTTAGACCCCCCCCCCCTATTTTATCCTCCATTTAATGTTCATTTATTAGCTTAATAAATAAATAGGAAGCTGGTTTAGTTATGGAAAAAACATTTTTAAAAAAATCCTTAGCTTGTTTGTAAATTTAGATTTGTAACCACCTCATGAAAATGGAGATCCTTGAATGATATCACAGATAATAATAAATATGTTATAATTAGAAATTCATTTTTATAATTTAACTATCCTGTCTTTAAGCAAAATATAAGCACAGAGAACAATATATTCTTACGATATATTCACAACAACTGAGTTCATATGCGTCTCTGAAATTAAAAAAAAAAAAAAAAGATATTACAAGTTATTTTGTTTCCACAGTCCATCATAGTTCCTATTTTTTGTTTTATTGTTGTTGTTGTTGAAATAAACACTACATTTTTAATGAATAAAGAGTGCATCATCTATACTTTTTAAACATGGAATTGAGTTAGCAACAAGTGTTTTTATATTTATTCTCTGCTCTTGTAGTCTAGAGTTATATATGTGCTGAAAAGCTTAGTTTGAACCAGAAAGAAAAGATAGAATCTCCACTTCCATGTGTTCTTCTACATGATTTCTCATTTAAGAAAATCAATGGACAGGAAATGGGAGATCCTTGAATCAATCCTGTCTATGTAAGATTCTGAAAATAATCGAAGTTATAATGCTAAAACAGATATACAATGAGAAAGAGTAAACTGGAAAATCTTTACTGAAAAAAACAACTACTGTATATCTAAAATATTGATTTGTAATGAAATATATTTCTATATTGTTGTTATTATTTTAATTTGTTAATTATTAGTTCTTTTATCATCTTTTACTAGCAGATAAAATTAAAATTTATACTTTGTTTTATTATTATTCAATGTTAGTATCTAAATACTCAACCAAACACCATATGCATACAGTGTTTCATCCAAAATACATGTTAACCATATTCTAATTGTAATAATACCAGGGTATACTTCATCGCATAGACATCTGTGCACACATTAAAATAACAAATACATTAGTAAAATAAAATTATAGAAAACTGAATGTAAAGTATGTATTTTTTAAAATATCTATTTCTTGAGGAATATTGACAGAATATTTTCTTTAAATCATTAAATTAATAAAGCAGTATACACTTTTTTTTTAAAAAAAAAGAATTTATTGATTATATTTTAATTCAGTAAATGACATTTATATTCTTCATCTGAATGTTTTCCACTTAGCTCCTAAACAGATCAATAGCATTGATCAAAGAGTTTTATATTTTGCATTTGATTTTAATATAAATTAAGTGAAACTAAAAACATATTAAGTCTGAAGCGGAAAAAAAAATTATACAGAAAATTAAAATGCAATTCAAATGAGTTTGCTGTTCAATAATTATTTGATCCAAAATGAAAGAAAAACAGTATAGAGAGATTGAAATAACCAAATCATGTGATAAAAATAATAAAATAACACTAAAGACTGGATGTGTGGGCACATTAAAAGTTATTTTTAACGTTCAATAATCCAAGGTAAGGAATTGAATTGCTGAAAAATTAAAACCGTAACAGTAAGTACTTTTAAAAAAAAAGTGTGTATATATACGAAAATCACTTATATATGCAAGAAACCTAAATAACTTAACACTCAAATGGCTTTTTCAGCTATTCTGAAACATTTGAGAAGATTCAAGAATTTAACTCGGTGGTAATAATGATAATTGATTATGATTATTTGAGTACTGTAGTGGCACTGCTGTGTTTTGGTTTCACATCACTCCTTGGTGGGTATCTTTTGTATAATTTTTCCGATATTACTTTCATTTTATGATAAAAATTGAAAATAAAGTAAATATTAACTTATTAGCTTAAAAGAACTGAAAATCCACAGAGTAGTCTACAGAGAAAAAGTGTAGCCAACAAAAGTCTAGAAAGATTGGTGATTGGTAGTTTCCTTTCATCTTGGGCAAATAACCAAACTTGTAAGCTCTCCTTTGATTATTATTAGCAATGATCAATAACAAAATTCCATAACTTCATAGTTTATTTGAATATTTATGGTTATTCTTACAAACATAAAATGGAAATTACGATAATTCAATTATTACACTTTGTTAAACATTGTAGTACTGAACTTCTGTAATAATTTAATAAATATAAATGTGGTTTTAAATTCTAGCACAGAATTTCGTAGCTTTATGATGAATTTATAATCATTCATTTTATGTTTAAAAAATTGAATTTATTTTAACAAAGACTTTATTAATTTATTTTTTTCAATTAGCCAATAAGAAAAAGTAATTGTTCTTACTACATTTTTCACTTCTTTTTTCTATATCTGAAAAGTAAAAATATGACTTTTTTAGGGTGTTTTTTGTTTGTAAACTTATATTTCAAAGTCCAATTTGTTGATTCATATTAACGAAAAATAGTTTTATTATTAAAATTAAAATGTTGAACTATTAACTTAAATTGCCACTAGGGGATGATGGAAAAATAAAATGTGGAAGGATTAAATCAAATCTGTTATAATTAAAATTGAGTAAAGGTAATGAAAATATTATAAACAATAATGATTACAAATAATATTTATTGTCATATATATATAAAGAGAAATAGCACTGGATTTTACATAATGAGCTGAAGATGTCTGCTATGTTTGAAAACATTCATAAGTACTTTAAATACTATTTTATGCAGTTAATTATTAATGAAATTAATGTATACATTCAAAATTGGATAGCAGAAAATTAATGTTTGTTTATAAAGATAAGAATCTGTTTATTTCATACGACTTTATATTGCTTATAAAATAATGCTGATTGCAAACCTTAGTTGAGACATCATTGCTATCTGACAATGTAATCTCTTCTGGAGTAAAGAAAGTAGATTATTAAAAAGTGTCTCAACTTAATTTACCATCTTTTCTTACAAAATAAAATATATAAACAAAAGATCTGTGGAAAAACTGTAAGTCAATAAACATTATAAAAAATGATGATGTAAAGAAAACTCAACCTACAAGGAATGAAATTCATCAAAGCTACAGATATAGAAGAATAGCTGTGATAAGACCATCATATAAAAAAAAAAACTTTTAAACTAAAATGTTTGATCTAGAAAAGAAGAATGTTCTTTTGAATACTATCAAAAGTGGGCTTTTTAAAATTAAACTGAGCATAACAAAATTTGTCAACTTTTCATTTTTTTTTCTTTTGAGACTTTATAATATTTTCATTTGTATATAAATATTTATTTAACGATTTTTTTTTCCCATGAGATATTGAACATGGTAAAATTTTCATTGAATACATCTCCCACAAACAGTGTGTATATAAACAACAAGTGATTTTATACAATATGTGATGTGTATATATCTTTATAGAAATTAAGGAATAATTAAACAAGATATTAAATCAAATCAGAGATGTAAGCAAATAGATACAAATTGTATGGGTAATTTTATATATTTAGATATAACTTTCATATAAGGGTGATTTAATGTACTTGTATGAGAATGTAGTGTAATTTAGTATATATTCCAAATTTGATCATTATTAGACTTCAAATTTCTTTAATCATTTTTATAATTAATTACTTCATTAAGTTATTATTTTAAAATTAATGAGCATAGTTATATCTACTATTTGATCAAAATTCTCAATTTTGGTGGCATTGTCATTTGCATATAGATGTAATTATGGATCAACTAAAGTTTCTTCCAAAATTGTGCTAGACCACGAATTTCTTACTGTGATGGATATATTTAAGTAGTAATAAGGATAAATAAATCAGTTTTTTGGATCTAAATGATGGTTCCAAAGGGTTAGAGAAGTATACTTATTGCAAAATAAATAAAACTAATAGCCAATATTATTTTATGATCAGTCCAGATTAAGTAAAAATTAATATTGTTAGGAAAATATAAATAGTTCTTCATTAATTCACTGAGGTCATATTTTGAAATGTCAAACCATGTAAGTCAATGATGATAAGTGGTAATAGTAAAGATCTAGTTATTGACCTATATTATATTGGAAGAATTTAATTTTTGTTATTATCCTTAAATAGGAAGACATCACCAGAACTTATTAGTTTACATCAGATACATAGTAGTATATCAATAGGTAGTCATGTATAATAAATACTATTATTTGCTTCCTCTTCTTTAACTATGGTCATCCAATATAATATTAGCATAAGCCACAGTAAGTAACTTTCAAGTTTTACTAAACATTAAATACAGGTATATAATAAGCTTGTATTTCAACTATTACATAGTAGAGATGTCTGACCATCCCTTGTATATGTATTAAATGGATTATGACCTGTACATGAGAGTTCAGATTGACTTTAGGTCAACATGGGTATGACAAGAATCTCAGCCTCAGGGTGGCTTTTGAAGAGTTTGAATATGGAGGGGATTGCAGCCTGTCCATTAAAGTATGAAGATTGGCTATCTTAATATATATCTGAGCACTTATTGCATATATGTGTAGAGATGATAATCTGGACCAACTGATGATTGCAAGTTTAGCATGAAATACGTGTATTGGCGATTATTTATCTTTTCAACATATATGTGTTCAAGTGTATCAGTAATATGAGATAGAGTGGTGAGTGGTGGGTCGTGTGAAAGTCTGTGTTCATATACCCTATATATAAACATTAAATAATAAATAAATAGAAAAAGTCCTTTCAATTAATCTTTATCAACTGCTATATAAAATTGGAAACAAAATATCCTCATAATGCACTTTGGATGTTATTCCCCATGCTTTGTGAATTTTCACGTTAGCTTTGCACTTATAAACAAATTACTTCCTCTAATAATAAAATAACTGTTTCATCCTCTTTTTTAATTCTTTTTTTTTTTTTCATAAAATATTTTTGCACATTCTTTGCTTTATGCACTGATATTTTTTAATGTTCTTTAAATCTTCTTTTTAAAGAGAGGCACCAGTATGCCCCCAAAAATTAAATAATTATATATATATTACTTTTATGCTCTTTATCAATACTAGTTTTCAGATTATTAAATAATCAATTTACACTAAATTGTACAATATATGCAATTTTATAATATTCAGGACAAATATCCTTTATCAGATAATTATTACCTATTGCATTAAATGGTACTGAAATTCATTTTTTATTTTCATTATTATTGACCTCTAACCTTTAAAAATTTCTATTACTTCTCTAGTATATTCAGTATTATATTTTATTGATACTACGTTCTACATACAGTGCCTAATATTTTCATTCTTACCATTTATATATTTATATAACTAATTATTCCATGTTAAAAATATTTTAAGCCAGCCATTTTATACATGAAAGGAGCTTCAAAATCAGAGTGAAACGTCCTTTCTTCTTAATACGTTTCATATTCAACATAAAATAATAATGTTTTTTCAAATGTATTAACAATTATATCCAAATATTTTATTGTTGAATTATTCTCTTTATATTTCATTTCAAATTATTTAATTTATTTAAGCTTTCTTAAAATTTACAAATATTCAGTTCCTTTCCACATATATATGCATCATTCCATTTTCTAGTACATTCATCTCTTCATTAACTAATAATATATGATTATATATTTGGGACACACACGTAGCATATCCTTTGGGCATCCTCTGGCTTTTTATGGTAGCCATATTTATAATAGCAACAATATTTTCAGCATAAAAACTTTAAAATATCTATTATAAACTTCGTTGCATAATAATTGGATTTTTAAATCAATGCCTTTTCAATTCTTATTGATTTATTTGTTTTATTTCATTATCAAATTCAAATGATAAACAAACTGTAAACTTATTATATCCCAATATATCCTGCAATAATTTACCTATGTATTTGCAGTACTACACAAAAATGCATCTCCAAAATCAAAATCAATTGGCAGCCGAAATGGATCACTTCTATATTATTTTAGATTTACAAAAATTCTTGGTCAAATGGTGCTAGTTGAATAGATCCAAATACATGTTCCTATTAAACACTTTTACTTTGTGCAAGTACAGGATATTAAACTTTTCAATGTTTATCCTGATTATTGTGATACTAAATTAATAATATATTTCATTATTGGATTTGTATATTTTAATTGAACTATAATTAATAAAATTATTAAAAAGTGTAAGTGTATATCTATTATATAATAAAATATAGAAATATCCTAGAGTATATTATTGATTTGAATGAATGGCAGTATTAGAATATTAGTTCTGATTTAGTCAAAGCTTACTGCCATTTTAAATTTCAAGAACCGACCCAAACCACCACTGACGCATCAAATAACATTGAATAATCCACATGGATTGCTTGGATATGTCATCGGTGTTTTGGGGTGGTCCTTAAAATTAAAAATGGCAGTGAGCACAGTATATACTAAAAGTTTATAATACTAAAATATAAATTTTATTACAAAAATGGTGGCGTGATACACTGAAGTATGCAAGGAAGGGGGTGTTTTTAATGATACAAAGTAGCATTCAAAAAATGCAGAAGTCAAGCTTATAATTTCAAAATACTAAAAGCTTATAACTTCTAAAATATAAATTATGATGGCATGAAGCACTAAAGTATATGGGGAGGAGGGGATGATGTTTTCGATGATATGAAATATCATCCAAAAAATGCAGATTTGTGATCTAACCAAGCTTATAATTTTGAAATACTAAAAGCTTATAATTTCTAAAATACAAATTTTAATACAATATATGCCTATAATCACATGTTGAAATAAAGCATATTAATTTTATAATTAATCAGATTTTTATCTTATCAGAAAGAAATTGTGATGATGCAGGCTGCCTTTGTTACATATAGTTAGGAAAAAAATGGAGATAAGAAAAAAATGTTATTCCCATTTGATCTTCTGATGTGGATATTGGATCTATACTTGATCATGTGAGGTCCTTATAAACTTGCGCTTTAATTTTTTAATTATTGATGTCATATCAGACATGTGGCTTCTTTGATACCATTTATTACTTGGATGTGTCAGTGGTGGTTTTGTGTGGTCCTTAGAATTCAAAATAGCCATGATCACACTCTAAATGGGTATCAGAATATTTATATTTCTAATTATCTTTTAAAAAAATTAACAGTATGATATAAACTAAATAATAAATATACAAAGTTTTCATTTCAATATCCTAATAAATGTGATGAAAATAATATAATAAATTTAGTTGATAAAAATAGACTAAATGTGAACATTTGATAAGTTAGGGTATAAAAAATTTTGGTGGACTATGGAATAATGGTAAAATGGAAATGATTTGTGCTACTGAAAAGTCATTTGAGAATCTTGAGAAATATGAAGATAAAGTTAGTCAAATCTAAATGCATTTGCAAAAATAATTGGATTAGATATGTGATAACTATTACAGAAGAATGGAAAGGTATAAAAATAAAAAAATAATTTGTTTGAATGAAGACAAGTTCAGAAGCTGTATTTAATGCCTAAGAACCAAACTACATGAAAATAACATTGCCACTAGAGAATTTGGCTTTTGTTATATAGTTGGCTATAATACAGAGTCTCAAAAAACAAAATTTGTTAATAATGTTTGAAGTCCAGTTTTAGATTTCTTTTAAATTAAACATTAATTATTGGGTGAGAGAATTAACATAGTTCCTTACATGGAATATCTTCACTCCTCATTATCCTTCCAATACCATATCTATTGCTATGACATTTAAAAAAATTCTAATAATTTCAATAGGACTATTAATAAAATACAGTTGTTAAATATGTAGCACTGAGAATATAATACCATTTTATGAAGAAACTAACTTCAATGTACAAATTGCAATAAATAATTCATAAATCAGATTCCAATAGAGTCAATTTAAAAAAGTTGTAAATAATGCCTAATTACTTATATTAATGCTATTTTATTACTGGAACAACAAATGGAAAAAAAAAACAGGCAAAACTCTCTATACGTATTGCCACTCAGTGCCAGCCAGAATAATCAATGGATGCCAGAAGGCTTGTGCATAAAATCCCTATCTAGTGCCTACCAATCCAATATCCCCAGACTAGTTTCTGGCTTGTGGCCTTCGTCAGTGAGGAGCCTTGGATCTGAGAGCACTGCACCTAGATCTTAGGATCTAGTGCAACCCTCCAGCAGCCATCATGTGATGTTTATTGACTTAATAACAAATGGACCATTAGTATTTGAGTAATAAATTAGCACTGCTATAAAAAAAAATGGGAATTATTTGAAAGCTTGTTAAAATGACTCTACTGGAATCTGACTTCTGAATTTTTATTGTGGTTTGTGCATTGAAGTTAGTTTCACCATAAAATATTAAGTTTAATATTATACACAAACAATTTAATTTGATGATTCTTTATTTTTCTTATTTAAATGTAATTTTGTGTTTAAACTGCATTTTGTGCATTTATCAAGAAAAGATTATAAGTGTATAAAGTGTTTAAATTGCAGAGCATGCTTTTGATGTTTATGGTCAGATTCATAGCTGTAATAATGATAGTAGGGTATTGTATGTGTTATAAGGTAGATAAATAATATTTAAATCTGCTAACAATTATGTAAATGTATAATTTACATATTCCATTTCTTTGATAATGATATGCATGATTATTTTTTATTGATGGCAAAAAGCACAAAATTAAGGAAGCATTGTTTATCACCAATAACTCTCATGCTATCAATAAAAAAGAATATGTGTACTATTATCAAAGAAATGGAATATGTAAATTATACAGTTACATAATTGTTAGCAGATTTAAATATCACCTATCCATTACATAACACATTCATTATCCTGCCGTCATTAGAGCTATGAATCTGACCGTAAATGTCAAAAGTATGCTCAGTAACTATAAACACTTTATAAATTTAACCTTTTCTTGTTAAATGTGAAAAATGTGGTTTGAACATCGAATTACAAACAATTTAAATAAATATATACATATTAATAACTGAAAGATCAATACATATACATCACTGAGCAAAATTAAATCACTAAAAAAAAAAATAAGAACAACTGAAGATGAAACAGAGTTTAGTTTACTGCTTGAGAGTACTGAGATATGTATGTGCTATACCCTAATTTCATAAGTAAAATTATAATAAAGATTTACACAGATATTTATGTATTAATAAAATTAACCTCACATTGCACTTTGCTCAATAATAGTTAAAAAATCTGCCACATATTTTAATATAAAATATTTTATATTACAACAATGTGTACTTCACAGTGACATTTATAGAGAATATAGTAAATATTAAATTTACAAGATAGACAATATTCAATGTTAAAACATATTTACAGAATAAGATATTTTTAAAATACATATCTTTTATTTAATAAATTTTGAATTCTCGTCTATATTTCAAGCACTTCATGGGATTTTGACACACTTTTCAAATGTGTACATATTTTTTATATTTGTTCTCTTGATGTTTTTGTACATCATGTTTTCCTTTATTGATAGTTTTAAAATTATTTCTCCTAGTGCTTGTCCGATTTCTTGTAATAAACAATGTCTTCTAGACAGGTCAATTATTTTTCAAACTAATGAATTAGCATGACAAGTATCTTCTTAGACATGCAGATATTTTATTTGGATGTCTTTCCTTTAAACTTATTGCAACATTAAACCACTAAACAACACATTTATTATGCTTGCATTAAATCCTAAGATCTAAGTTCAATGCTCTCAGATCCAAGGCTCCTTACTGATGAAAGCCATAAGCTAGAAAGTAGTCTGGGGATATTGGATGAGTAGGCTAAGGATTTTATGCACAAACCTTCTTGCATCCATTTATTACTCTGTTTGTACTGAGTGGTGCTATTGTATGAAGAGTTTTGCCTCTGTTTTAACTTAATGCATGCTTCATGCCACTAACAGATCATTTTTGTGGCATTTTTGTTCACTACATTAAGGTAAAACATATTTAAAAATACATATGAATTATAATTCTTACAATTTTGTCTATGGTAGCAATCAGCTACTGTATGGATGATTTTAGCCTGGGAAATGATGGCGAATTATACTTTTTTCTCTTGATTTCAATACATGAATTATTTAGATAATCTGACTAGCTGAAGATGTGAATAGAAAAATAAACTAACTACAACCAGCTTTTTATTTATATCAAGTCAATTAGTCCTACAATCAATGTTATTTGAATAATTACTTGCTTGTTTTTTTTATATACTTATCTACAGTTAATAACAATCTTTTGATTGACTTTACAATTAATATATATCAATTCAAATATTTTATTATTTGTTTTAAATTTACAAACAATTTTAATATATATATTCAATCTTAATAAAATATATTTATATTACATATGAAGTAATGAAACCATATATTAGTTTACTTTTCCATATTTCTAACATTGTAAAAACTAATATTCAATTATTCTGAGAAAAATGATTTCCACAATTTTTTTTTCATTTTTCAAGAAATACCCCCCTCCCTGAAAGATATCCAATTATTTTAACTTTATATAAATATTTCATAGTATCTGGTAATTAATGGAATATACTCACAGAAAGGGTAGTTTTTTTTAAATATTTAACTTTATGACTGCCTAGCATGCTTTCAATATATTTACTATATCATATTCATGGCATATAGTGAATATGATAAAGCAAAAATATTGAAAGCATGCTAGGTAGTCATAAAGCTAAACATTAAAAAAATTACCTTTTCTGTGAATATATTAATCAATTACCAAATATTAAGTTGACTCAGAAACAAGAAAATTACAAACAATTAAATTATAAATATTTTACATAAATTCCTTTAAATAATCATTGAAAAATGACAATCAAGAGAAGCCACTCCTTTGCATTCATTTATATGTTCACATACTTATTTCCACGATTTATTCTTTAGCAATATTTAAGTTTGATAATAAAATGTTGAATCTTTTATAATAATTCTAATAATTTCTTTTCTCTACATAAATCATGCTAAAGCTTAGTTTAAACACCAACATGACTAATAATTCATTATCAGATATTTCTTTCTCAATTAAATAAATACTCTTTTCTTTATACACTTTTTACAATGTTACTTTTGATTTGTCAAAATCATACAGTTTCGACTGTACAACAGCCTTCTTCGTGCTTTTTTTTTTTTTTTTTGACTGTTAAAGAAATTATGAAGATGGCTGGAGAATCAAAACTTGAGATTTTGTCAAATCAAAAATAAATTATTGCCTTGTAAAAAGTTTGCAAAGAAAAATATTTATTTAATTATTATATAAAAATTAATCAATGCATAAAGAAATAAACTGAAAGAATACTTCTGTCTTCGTATATATACTCCCTAATAAGAAATAACATTATTTCAATGACTTGGTATTTAAATCTAGTTATATAAATTGAAATTCTTTTAAGTTGTGAAACAAGCTTAATATTTTTTTTTCTTTCATATAAAAAGCCCACAACCAGCACAACTAGCTATCCAACAGTGATCATAGCTAGATGATTACAGGTAATTCATAGATGTATGCCGGTGCACCAATTGTAAAAGTAAAAAATCTTCAATAACAATGGAGTATCATTCCCCTACAGACATTACGTCCATTGTTATTTTTATATACACACATACATATAATCATTTGTTTAAAAAATACTATAAAATATTACAAATTTTCATTAAAAATACAATTTGAAAATTAAGTCTCCACCTTTTTAATTTCCTTCTCTTCTCATTACTTCGTCATTATTGTATAAAATTCTTTTGATAAAAGTATTAAAAATAATTGATACAATTTTATTATTATGGTTTTATCTTTTTTATAAACTATAGGCTTCAGCATTCTTTTGATAAAATTGATAATCATAATAAAATAAACTCGCTATAGTACTATATTTTTTTAAAATAAACATGAAATTCATTATCTATTTTTTTTTTATCTTCTAATTAAAATTTTATAAAATGTTCAATTTGTAAAAAAAAAAAACGAGTTCCACATTTACAATATTTTCAAGACTTCAGTAAAATGTCATTAATTTCAATAATTAACAGAATTAAAGATAATTAACCATTATGAAACAGCTTTATATCAAAACTACAGTAATTTAATATACTATTTTTAGAATTGTCTTATTAAAAATTTAAGAATAGCCTATGGCGTTATGTGATCAACTGTCATGTGATCATTATTACAAATTGATTTGTTAGTCGATGCATAAATAATGCCTGCAAGTTTTGTAGACAAATTTGACATACTTTTAAAGTTTTTTTAATTATAAAATCTAACTTTTTTTTTCTTTTTCACTTGATTAATAAATAATAAAATTAAAATACGTAGATGGGAAAAATCTTAAGTGGAGGGGGGGTTTCTAGATAAGTGAAAGTTTTTATCACTGCTGAATTCTGAATTATTATTTTTTTAATACAGATATATTGTGGGGTTTTTTTTTAGAAAAAAAGAAAAAGAAAAGATATATTGTATACATCAATCCAGCGATTATCGACAGTAATGGTTTATTAAGGCTTGCTTGCCGTCACTCCATTTTACAACACCCCGTCTTGTAACACAATTTATTTGTTCAAGCTTCTCATATTAAGGGCTACTCCAATATTTTGTAGGATAGTATTAAATCTCAGAATTCATTAATGTTTACATATAATATATTTAAATACAGTACTGAAATAAAATGAGTTTAAGGGGATGGAAAACTAATGGTCAACTATCAGTAATAATCAAGTGTTAATAGAACTCTACTGACTAGACAATATTGCCCTTTGGATAGAAAACAATTTTAACAAAATACTATTATTGGTATTATTTAACAAAAAAATAACCGATGCGTAATTAGTACACATTTCATTGTATAAACAAATTGAAAGTTGAACATCATCATTTTCAGAAACCGCAATATAAAGGTTTCTCCAAATATAATCCAGTTTGGTTCATAGCTTTTTCACATCACGACAGAAAACCTCTTTACCTCACTATCCATTTCATATGTGTCTCTTTACATATCTCTTTCATATGCTATTTTAATTATTAATTTGGCCTAATTCATTATTATCAATTTTTATTTTATTTTCCGAAAGCCACTGAACATTAACCTTTTTAGTAATTTTTCAAGCCCTACTTTATTATTTTTCATCTGATAGCTCTTGTAATATTTCTGACATATTTCTCAAAATTTTGATCAATTTCCATTTATTTTTATTCCATTAGCTTTCTACTTTAATCCATACTTAAATTAAAACAGGCAAAACTCTCCATACAGTAGTGCCACTCAGTGCAAGCCAGAGTAATCAATGGATACCAGAAGGCTTGTGCATAAAATCCCTATCTAGTGCCTACTCATCCAATATCCCCAGACTAGTTTCTAGCTTGTGGCTTTCGTCAGTGAGAAACCTTGGATAGCTAGATAGGGATTTTATGCACAAGCCTTCCAGTATCCATTGATTGATTACTCTGGCTTGCACTGAGTGGCACTACTGTATGGAGAGTTTTGCCTATTTTAATAACAGTTATGAGCAGGCATAAGAAATGGTAATCATGTGATGTTTAGTGGTTTAATCCATACTTTTCACAGGAATGTTTTGAAGAGGTGGAATCATTCTTTTATTTAGTTTTATTAATGCTTTTTGTGTCATCCTATAATATAATCACTAATGCTATATTCTGCTAAATATTCTTCAGTATTTAACAATATACTATATCTATATCTTGTTATTCTAAATTGTTAATCACTATCAAAATGTTTAAAGACTTAAATATTTCTTCATAATCTACACATACAAACATAATAGCAACTCATATTTATTTGTTCTTTCTATAATTTACCTCAATTCTTACATGTGATCTTATGTCTTATAACTACTTTTAATTCTGGATAATTCTTTTATGGTTTATTTAAATTCAAATTACACTACAGATGAGTTGTAATAGACTCATTAAACTCTTGTTTAGGTTCTACTTTCTTAAACTTCAATATAACCACTGCATTCTTCTAGTTCTCTGGTATAACTTGATCACATTGTCTAAAATTTTGCCAATAATTCTCAATTTATTCACTTTCTTCTGTAATAATTCAACATTTCCTGGAATTTTTCTATTAGATTTAATTGCATGACTTACATTTTCATTTATAATGTTTTGAATTTTAAAAGATCTTGTAATTGTAGAAGTTATTTTATTTTTTAACTCTTTATTGTAGTATATTTCTTGAAAAGCTTTTCCACATATTTCACTATCCCCTTTTTAATACAGTACCATCTTTCCTATTTATTATCAAAATGATTTTCTTTCAATATCAAATATTATTTATGTTTTTGAGACTTGTTCTATTTTATAGTTTTTCTTATCAAATTGTTACATTTTTATTTACAATTGTCAAACTCACTTCACTCACAACTTTGACACCATCCACCTCAGATAAATACAATAATGATTATTACTAATCATTTACTAAACTAGAGATTATCTCTAGTACAGATATAAACTTTAAACCTCATTTAAAGATTAATATATCTGTTGTTTTGTTTTTTTAATTTTCTTATTACTTCATGCTTATATTTTTCTTGTACAAATTGATCTTACAAAGGAAAAAACCGAAAGTTGTTTGTTCTACAATATTTTTAAATAACTCAATTTATGTCTAAGTTGGAAATATTATAAACTTTCATTGTTATGATATATTAACATGAAGTTTTTTTTTTTGAAAGATTATATTTACAAAGTAGAATTATATTAAAAATATTTTTGTAAGGCATATATTATCTGAAAAATCATAAATTTAGTAGATATTTTACAGTTCAATTTTATATTCTGATACTAAAATGCAAGCTTTTTTCTTATTGTTAGATTGAATTATTATTGAACTTTGAAATTAATTTATAGCAAATGAATAATAAAAAATAAAAAAAAGTGGTCAAAGAATTAAAAACCTCAGTATTAGATACTAGTGAAGAATATAGATTTGAAGCAAACACAAGGCAAAAAAAATTTAAAAATCAATGCGAAAAAGGAAGACTCTGATTTCTCTGATACTTCAGAAGACATGATGGATAATAAAGAGATAGATATAGACATTCAAAACAAATGAATAGTTTTACAAAACAAAGTCCAAATAAGAGTTCCAGTCAACACAGAGTCATGTCATGCTCACCAAATAAATATATTAGGCATAGTAAGTAATATATACATCATGTTTTTGGGTCATTATACTGTTCTCTTACGTATAATTGGTTTCAAAATTACATAAAAAGGAAACTTTTCAGCTTAATTTATATTCTTAATTATATATATATAATCAGTTGGATTTGGTGTAGGAAGGAATGAATATCAGTTATGAAATTTACCATAAACTCATTAAACATTAAAGACATTAGAGGTTTAAACTCAGTCGACAGAAAGTTTTCTCACAAAGTGGTTAGATATAATAAAACCAGAAATTATTGGCCTGGTTGAAACAAAAATTTATGCAGGATCTCAAATTGGTCAATCCAGTTATCTTTTCAAGAGTATCATCTGGACTATCGGCAGGCACAAGAGTGATAATAGCTAGGTTCTGTAATTTCAACTCTTTCAGAATATTGTACATAGATTAGCATCTATTAATCATTACTATTCACCATCAAACAATAAAACTAAACATAGCCTTTGTCTACTCTACCTCCAGCTCAAAAAACAATTAATAGAATAATATTAGTTTTAAAATTCTTTTTTTGCCACCTCAGCAAACTCTCTTTTATTACTTGGAGATTTTAATATGAGTTATAGCACTTTTATCTCAAAATAATTGCATCTCATCAACCTATTTCTTTTGAGTGGAGAGAAAACAATTCCATCTCCTTTCAAATGGCAGATATTCATTCCTCATTGACCTTATCTTTTATTTTCCAATGTTGCATCACATACTCTCTATTAAGCAAGTTTCCCTTTCAAAGTTCAGATCATACTGACACTTAATCTAAAATTAGTTAATTATTCGAGTCAATACCAAAAAACGATAAGAAGTTTGCTGAGAACAAAGACTACAGAGTTTCTATTTAATGAAATTTATATTTTACTATTTAAACTGAAAGATATTAGCCTAGCCCCAGTACAAAAATGGATAATCTTTACAAATATAGTCTCTCATACAATAAACCATACTAGAGTGTCCACCCTCCTACAAAGCTTTTAGAACTTACAGATGAACTACAGAAACAAATTATCCAAAGCACACCAACAACAGATAATAGCAAAATGATGTTAGCACTGCCAAAGGAATCCATTTGTAAAGTGTTGGCCAAATACCTGGCCATAAAAAAAAAGAAAATATTCATGTCACAGCCACACACATAGTTAAAAAATTACATATGATGGGTTCTGGAATAATCACCCAGAGTCAGAGTTCTTAAGCCTTGAGTGAATGTGAGAAGGTGATAACTAAATGACAACATGATACATTTTTATATACATTTCAAGTAAAAACTATAAAAAACAAAAGCCTTTAAATATCTTTCTAGATATTTTGGTCATATACACAAGATAGATTTCCTACAATGCCTGGAAAAAATGACAGATACATGCCATCCAGGACCACTTAGAATACCAAAATTTGTGTTTTTACATCTTTAGTCAATTCACATCAAACCTCCTCTAACACAGCCAACTTTTTATCAAAAGAGCTATATAAAATAAGAGGCCTATATCCAGTATCATTGGTAATCTATAAAAAAACCCATTTCACTAGTGATATTGGAAAATATAAGGACTATATCTATAGGGTCTTTGGGCATCAAACTCCTAGGAAAAGTTATTTTTAAAAAAATTGAACCATATATATTACCAGCAATATCACTTCTACAATTTGTAAGAAAGGGATCATCAACAGATGAAGCAGTCCTATTATTTAGAATAGTCATTGACAGTGTATGTAGTGCAAATAAATACAGTCCAATGGTAATACAGTTGGACATAAAACAGCATTTGATTCAATACCAATCAAAAATCTCATAAATACAATTAGTAAAATAACAATACCTAAACCTATACTATACTTAATTACAATCTTCTAATACACAGAGAAATCCATATAACATTAAATGGCAATAAATCACAATAATTTATTACACATCAAGCCTCACCACTCAGTGCCCTTCTATTCCCCTTATACTTAAATCCACTGCTTAATGCAATAGAAAAAGAACTACTAGAGATTTACATACCCATGCTAAAAAGCAGTCTAACATGTGTCACATATATGGATGATGTCACAGTCTTACTGTCAATAAAAAAAATCGTTAAAGATATTAAATGAATACACAAATAAATATAAACTGGAGTTCAATTTAGACAAATCATGTGTGTGGCACATATACACAGGTGAATATCACAGAAATATTTAAAGGAAAAAATACCACATACTTAGAATTTCCATTCCATCTAAGCTATATGGTGATGTAAAAGCAGATACAGGACAAATTAACAAACTCAGTAAAAAAACACAATAACATCATTATCAAAAGTTTATCTTTCACTATACACCAAACTGTCTATTAACATGTTAATTATGACAAAAATTGCATATCAGTTCACAAAATCATTTACCACAGGAGTTTACACACTACGTAGAAAGTTTCTATGGAAGCAGGGGACCACTGCCATTTCAATCAAAAAATTACAAGCACACCCCAGTAATAATGGATTACGATTACACTCAATACAAGTATTTAGAGAACAAAATTCAGTTAATCTTTTGTCATCTATGGCAAAAAATCTATTTTAAATCGAAACAATAATTAATGTACTACCAATAGATAAATCTCCTCCATATTCAAAACACTGGAAAACAATTTTTGAAACGATAATATTCACAAGTCTTAAAATAGAATTTTATCAAGGAAAATGCAACTACTGGAAAACTTACAATATATTATTTCCAAATCTAGGCAATACAAGTATGTGAAGATTCAAGCACTGGACATTTGAATCCAAATATTTTGAATTTCTCATAACATCAAACATGAGTTCAGTACCAATATTACATTTCCTTAAATACAAAAGATTTTATAATAACACTGATGCTATGTGTGAACTGTGTCACAAAAAGAAGAGGATAAAGTCATTTTCTGTTTAAATGCAACATTACCAGAACTTATATAAATATAATACATAGGAAGTAGGAAAAAAGACAGCAACATTCACTCACTCATACAATTATTCTCAAATGCAAACTTTACAGAAATCTGTATAACTAAATTTATACTCGATGCACTATGGTGCACAAGATGTTGTAGAAGCCCCTAAAATAATTTCAAAGATAAACTAGAAATAATCAGAACAAGAGACAAAAAAATCTCTTCACCAGATATTTATGCAACATCTTGGTAGCTAATATGGCAGATGTCCCATTTGTAATGAATATTTCCTGTCAAGGCAGTTTCTGTTATCATCTGAATGTTAGATGCAAAATATGCAACTTGCAAAATCTAAATGATTTTGAGTAGTGAGAAATGAAGTCTCTAAGTTTACATGATTTTGAGTAGTGAGAAATGAAGTCTCTAAGTTTACATTTTAGGTGATGCAGACAATTAGAATAATTAGTAGAGATAAAGAGTTACTATTTGGAATAATAAATTAAAACAACTGTTAATTTCTTTTATGCTATAGACAGTAACTAAAAGAACATTATGACTTAAAATAATGAGAACTTTAAAGTTAAAGTCAATAACTGAGTGAACACTGAAAAGAGAAAAAGATGACTAAATATTGCTTTTAAAAGATATAGATATGTATATCTTACATTTGTACTTGTAAACATTAATCAATTTAATATGATCTTATATAATTGGTTTATATTCTAATAAAGTTCATTTGAAACTGAAATTCATTTCCAAAACCATTTACTTCAAATCCTGAAGACACATAAGTTAAAATTACAATAGTATGTGTAATGTATTCTCACCATTGTTAGATTATATTAGAGTCAACAATATAATGAACGTGAGAATAGATAACCTTAGTACTGAAACCTGAACATCAATTGAAAAAAAATTATTAGAGAGTGTAAAAATAAAAGTTAAGTTTACTTAACATAACCATTATTACTAGATAATGTACTCACACTATTGTTAAGAGTTACATTAGAGTCATCAATATAATGAATGTGAGAATAAATAATCTTAGTATTGAAATCCGAAAGTTAATTAATTAAAGAGATTATTTAGAGAATATAAAAATGAAAATTAAGATCATTGTGAACCTGATTAAAGAAAACTATTTCTTGGGAAAATTAATAAATGTTATATTACAATAAAGTAGAGGATATTGAATCATCAAAGAATGTAACATTGTAAATACTTTTGCATATACATAAATCTTTTATGATCTTTGTTAAATAATGTTTTCTTAGAAGTGTTTCTTTATCGGTGTTTTGATTTCTTGCCCTATGCCACAAATAATTATATTATATAGTGGTTATGAGATAAAAGGAAGAAAGAATGAGAATAAATGTTGAAAGGTAATAATTCAATTTGTCTTTTGTTACAAGTTTTATTTTATAGTATTATAGATAGGAGAATGTATTGGCTATAATGTCAATCAGTACATGAAGAAAACCCAAAATAGAAGGGTACATTTCCAAAAAGATTAGGATTTAAATTCAATTAAAATCAACTTCCAGGTTAATGGGAAAAGCTGATGCATCTAAATTATCAAGAATTTCTAAAACTATAGGTCAGCCCAAGCATTATAGCATTTGCTTGCAGAATCTAAGAGTGAACTTGTTGAATCATTACAATACTATAACCTTAACTTGTATTTGCATACAATACACAAAAAGATTTCTGTTATGCAGATATGTGTGTATGTTGATAGATTCTGTACATCTATAACATAGTAAACAGTATTCTGTCATAATCAAAGCGTATAAGCAAAACATGAGCTATTATTCGCTAGATACAATATACATGAAAGAGGCATGGAACAAAATACAGAAAATATTAAGGTTCCACTGTATTTTTATATGTCAAAGCATTGACCGGGAAACGAACACGGGCCAGCTGCTTGGAAGGCAGCTATGCTAGCTACAGCTTTACGAAATAATGAAACAAATTATTTTTTTATTTATACAATAATGAAGTTTTTTTCCAAATAAATCTTTAATAATATTCATTATTTCTTAAATATTTATATTATATTACAATATATGCTCTTGAGTATATATCAAATCAATATCAATAATTGTATTATTTTTATCTATTCAAAAGACAATCTACTAAACATACTTAATATTTTGAACATATTACGATTGGTTTAATAATTAATATTCGAAATACTCAATTTCTTTATTAGTCAATGAAGAAAAAAAGACCTAATAATTTTTAGTTTGAATGGTTATCAACTTGAGAATGTAAACCAATTTAAATATCTTGATAGTTTTATAAGTAGAAAGATGAACTCAAATGTTGAGATATCTGAGCACTGTTACTGCTTTTAACAAATTAAAAGAATTTTATCACAAGAAAATAACTGCTATAATTAACTTAGCTTCATGCATATCCATTATTATTTCCACTAAATTTATTGTCTGGAAGAAAGAAAACTTGAGACACTCTACCAATGCAACATAAAGGCATGACAAGATCATAAAAACAATCATTTCACTTCCTGGGCATCATAGTATAATTTGCTATTGTAAAACTATACTTGCTGGATTGGACATGTCAAATGAATGAACTCTATAATACATCCTAAAGTGATGTTTTGTGGTAATCTTGAGTTGATTTTCATAAGAAAAGGTAGACCCCATTTACGTTATAACAATTTTCGCCAAGACATTCTAAAGAGTGCAATGGTGATATTTTTCTATTGAGAAGATATGTCAGAGAGTAGAATACATTGGAGAACTATAATTAGGCGTGGTGTTGAAATATTTTTTAAAAAAAATTTTCTGCAGAAATAAAAAAACATTTCAAAACATAAAATAAAACAAAAAAATGGACCAGCATGTTGCATATGTGGATGTATTTGTGTTTCACAGATTTGTGTGTATAAACATTGCAAAACTCATCTCTCGTGTAGTTTTTTTTCTTCTAGCAATTAAAATTGGTATACTGTTTTATGAGTGCCTGCTGCTGCTCACTGCTCACTATGTATCTTAATTATTTTAATTTTGTGAATACATATATATATTGTAACGATCGAAATGAAAGTGAAGATCGAATCTAATTGCAAACACAATATCTGCTCTACAAGGGCGCCATCTAGGCATTTGATCCTAGAAAAATTTATAAAGTAGGCAGATACGCGCTGTTAAGATTCCACTTTATTTAAATATTCCGATCGTTAGCCCAAGTCACTAGCTCAGCGGAGACGCAGAGATAAAAATCTATAAATTTTATATCTTAACTATAAAAGAATAAAAGCCACTGCCAGAAATTAACACATAAAAATATTTATTTACGCACATATAAAATAATATTTAAATTTTGAGGAATAAATTTAATGTTTATAATTTTATATTGATCTTTAATTCTAAATTTAAGTAGATTGCAAATAATGAGTTTACTATTTATTTAGAGGGTCGAGTATGAATGGACTACATAGGTCTGTATTTGAAAAGAAAATATTCTTCCCTGATTTAACCTTAGGCAACAAATTTCCCAATCAACTGGCGCCAATCCATCCGATACATTCATGTATTCAATGTAGCATGATACAACAACACAAAATACTATATTGTCAGGAATGTACATCTGAACAATAAGTAGAAATAGAGAAGAGATTGACTCTCCACCAACAGGAATGTGACATCTGTTGGCAAGTAGATCAATAAACAAAAAACTCCATAGGAATGGACTGCGGTCTTCTGCCGACTTACAAACCCATCCATAGGCAAACAGAGGGTGTGTGGCGTATATCTATAATCCTGCCCATAGCGGACCTCATACTACATCTACTAATTACACAAATATATCCAATCCATTGAACCAATTCAACTACGAAATGAATAACCTAAGATTACCCTCCCTTAATATAACTTTACAAAACTATATAGCCATTCACGCCCGACTTAATTTTAACATTTAAATACGTTCGCACAGATTTGTTTAAAAATGTTGGGTATAGATCGATTACATAGATTCCACGGTCAAAAACATTTCAAAATAAACATAAACGATCAAAATACAAAATTATTGATACCGACAATCGCAGAGGGAAACTTATAAGTAACCCAATAGTATTCACCATAAGATACTTGCGTTGTCACCAATAACTTAAAAGACATCTGAATAAATACATTTTAGATACTCACCATAAGGTATCATTATTTATCGAATGTCTAAATATTTTGATCAAATATGAAAACCAAAATATAATTAACCGCAAACGAATCCATGCAAGCGTCTATAAACAACTTAAATTTCATACATTTAACCAATCTTTACAATAAGAAAAAAAAAAATTTGAAATGATGTTTATCCATCGGAAACATATAAAATTAAACATTATTAATTTGATTTAAAGACTTACAAAAGTCAGATAAGAGTCCGTTTTAACATTTCAGTTGGCTTGTTTATCAATTTGTAAAACTTGACGAAAGTTCTTGATTGATTTTAACAATTGTTCATTTCAGATAGCTTATGGTAGAAGAGTCCAGGTTTCTGCTTTTATTAATTCCCGCGACGCCTCCGTTGGAAGGGAATGTTCTGGAGATGGCAATAGCTGGTTCAAAGTATCACAGTCTTTTCATTTGTTTTTTTTTTTTAATAGAGAGTGTGGTATGTGCGTCATACCACATCTCTCAAACACAAACGCTGGAACTGTCAGAAAAAAACTGTATTTCCCTTTTTATATTATCCACAAGGATTCAATGAACAAAACGTCACTAGTCTATCACTTTCGTTAGGGTCCGAGCCAAGGCTTAGTGCTTCCATTGGTCAAGCTAAAATTTCTTTCTTCTCTTATCTAACTTTTCATCTGACTTTTTAATTACACAGCTTTTAGATAATTAATAAACATCATTTCCATTTACAGATTACAGGAATTAATTAATACCTGTTTTTACTTTAACTTACGTTATTTTTTTATTAAAATATTTTTATATTTCAATCTGGTATTTTTTTATTAAAAAAAATACGTTCAGATACTTTTTTTTTTTTTGTTTATGAAAAAAAATATTTTTAAAGTTTAGCATCTGTGCGAATATATATATGTTTAACAAACATTTTTAATTTTAGCGTTTAGTTTTTTACTCTTATTTGCGAACTTTTAAGTTTTTATTTTAAATTAATGTAACGACATATTTATGTATCGTTACATATCAGTAAACTTCCTCAAAAAACAAAAACATTAAAAAAAAAAAAAAAAAAAGAATTTACTTAGTGTTAGTAATTACGTTACACAAATTTGTTATATATGAAAATTTCAAAAGGACAAAACTTTTTTTTACAAGACAAAACAGTAATTACACACAAATATAATGATTAAAAAAAAAATGTTGACTGTTGATTCCCTATTACCAGCTAAATTTCTGCCCCCTCCCTTCCAAGTTTCATTTCTCCTACCTTTAAGTGTTATTTAGGCAAGTTAAACGATTAAATTTTAAACAAGACTTTTTTTAAAAAAAAATTATGATTTATATTTATTAATTACGTTTTATTTATTACTTTTTTATTCCTCGTATTTCTCTTTACATATGCGCAATTTTTCTTACTGGCAGTACCTTTTTACACAAAATTTAAACTATACCTTTACGTTAATACAAAACATATATCTATATAATTTTCAGAAAAAATTTACGGGCATGATTCCCTTTTAAAATTCTCAGGGCACTCGTGTTTATTAAAGATCGGCCCAAGTTGGGTAGCCAGTTTGTAACGATCGAAATGAAAGTGAAGATCGAATCTAATTGCAAACACAATATCTGCTCTACAAGGGCGCCATCTAGGCATTTGATCCTAAAAAAATTTATAGAGTAGGCAGATACGCGCTGTTAAGATTCCACTTTATTTAAATATTCCGATCGTTAGCCCAAGTCACTAGCTCAGCGGAGACGCAGAGATAAAAATCTATACATTTTATATCTTAACTATAAAAGAATAAAAGCCACTGCCAGAAATTAACACATAAAAATATTTATTTACGCACATATAAAATAATATTTAAATTTTGAGGAATAAATTTAATGTTTATAATTTTATATTGATCTTTAATTCTAAATTTAAGTAGATTGCAAATAATGAGTTTACTATTTATTTAGAGGGTCGAGTATGAATGGACTACATAGGTCTGTATTTGAAAAGAAAATATTCTTCCCTGATTTAACCTTAGGCAACAAATTTCGCAATCAACTGGCGCCAATCCATCCGATACATTCATGTATTCAATGTAGCATGATACGACAACACAAAATACTATATTGTCAGGAATGTACATCTGAACAATAAGTAGAAATAGAGAAGAGATTGACTCTCCACCAACAGGAATGTGACATCTGTTGGCAAGTAGATCAATAAACAAAAAACTCCATAGGAATGGACTGCGGTCTTCTGCCGACTTACAAACCCATCCACAGGCAAACAGAGGGTGTGTGGCGTATATCTATAATCCTGCCCGTAGCGGACCTCATACTACATCTACTAATTACACAAATATATCCAATCCATTGAACCAATTCAACTACGAAATGAATAACCTAAGATTACCCTCCCTTAATACAACTTTACAAAACTATATAGCCATTCACGCCCGACTTAATTTTAACATTTAAATACGTTCGCACATATTTGTTTAAAAATGTTGGGTATAGATCGATTACATAGATTCCACGGTCAAAAACATTTCAAAATAAACATAAACGATCAAAATACAAAATTATTGATACCGACAATCGCAGAGGGAAACTTATAAGTAACCCAATAGTATTCACCATAAGATACTTACGTTGTCACCAATAACTTAAAAGACATCCGAATAAATACATTTTAGATACTCACCGTAAGGTATCATTATTTATCGAATGTCTAAATATTTTGATCAAATATGAAAACCAAAATATAATTAACCGCAAACGAATCCATGCAAGCGTCTATAAACAACTTAAATTTCATACATTTAACCAATCTTTACAATAAGAAAAAAAAAAAATTTGAAATGATGTTTATCAATCGGAAACATATAAAATTAAACATTATTAATTTGATTTAAAGACTTACAAAAGTCAGATAAGAGTCCGTTTTAACATTTCAGTTGGCTTGTTTATCAATTTGTAAAACTTGACGAAAGTTCTTGATTGATTTTAACAATTGTTCATTTCAGATAGCTTATGGTAGAAGAGTCCAGGTTTCTGCTTTTATTAATTCCCCGAGCCTCCATTGGAAGGGAATGTTCTGGAGATGGCAATAGCTGGTTCAAAGTATCACAGTCTTTTCATTTTTTTTTTTTAATAGAGAGTGTGGTATGTTAGTCATACCACATCTCTCAAACACAAACGCTGGAACTGTCAGAAAAAACTGTATTTCCCTTTTTATATTATCCACAAGGATTCAATGAACAAAACATAACTAGTCTATCACTTTCGTTAGGGTCCGAGCCAAGGCTTAGTGCTTCCATTGGTCAAGCTAAAATTTCTTTCTTCTCTTATCTAACTTTTCATCTGACTTTTTAATTACACAGCTTTTAGATAATTAATAAACATCATTTCCATTTACAGATTACAGGAATTAATTAATACCTGTTTTTACTTTAACTTACATTATTTTTTTTATTAAAATATTTTTATATTTCAATCTGGTATTTTTTTATTAAAAAAAATACGTTCAGATACTTTTTTTTTTTGTTTATGAAAAAAAATATTTTTAAAGTTTAGCATCTGTGCGAATATATATATGTTTAACAAACATTTTTAATTTTAGCGTTTAGTTTTTTACTCTTATTTGCGAACTTTTAAGTTTTTATTTTAAATTAATGTAACGACATATTTATGTATCGTTACAATATATATATATGGAAATCTTAAATGTGTGTAGTTATCCATTCAAATCAACTTAATTAGAAAACCCTTAACTTAGAACAACTGCCCAGACAGACTGAGTATCCAAAAAGAGGATTCTTCTTTTGGATGCATCAGTCTGTCAGTTTATTTTGACTCTTGGCTTGGTGCAGTTGTTCTAGGTTACGTGCTTTCTAATTAAGTTGATTCGAATAGATAACTCCACACATTCAAGATTTCCATGAAAAACATCCATTACAAATATTGTATTAATATTTATATATATACGTAATTATATAACTGAATATTCGTAAATACAGTAACTAAATAATTAAAAAATATTTTATTATATATATATATGAGTGTGTGTGTTGAGAGTGAAGATTTACTTATCACATAATGTTTGATTGACAGTTAGAAACACATGTTTCTATAAAACAATTTGTGTTATTTGTGCAGATAAATGTGTAATTTAATTTTATATACACATTACTGAATGAAAGATAAATGAATTTTATCATCATTACCTAATTCACTAAAAAAACGTACTACCATTTATATTAGAATTAATCATTATTACCCTTTTTCTCATTTTCTGTCTATTTTCTTTTACTTTACTAACATCAGATACTTAAATTAGTATATATGTTAATCACCAGGAATCTCTTAATATTATTGGTTATCTCTATACACTAAATGTTACAATGGTATTGTGTGTGTGCAACCTTTCCACTCTTTACTTATAGAAACAACAATTCTAGCTGCATGCATACATATGTACATACATGCAATCTACATATTGTACATCAATTTTGCCAAGCTTAGCAAAAAATATCACTGACCTAGATTAACATATGTAAGTGTAGGGCAATTGTTTTCTTTACCATCACCATATTCAACTAAAAGTTTGTCACCATCCTCTTGACTGTTTGAAAGTTCATAAACATGCAAATAAATTAATATCCTTCTTGGAGTAGAAATAATGACTTTAACCATAAAATTATATCTAAATTACATAATCACATAATCATAAGGGAATCATCCCAATACTTACATTACATGAATTTATAAAGCTGATGAATACTCTTCTTTCTAAGCACAAGATAGTCTTTGGAAAAAATAAGAATAAATCCACCTTATCTTTTTTACCTAAATTCATATACATAGACCAATCTAAAGCATTTAGAAATGAAAGCACAAAGATTTTAATCAATGCCTTTTCATTCCATTCACTATATATTAATAAATGACACTTGCAAAATTTTTACAATTTATTGCACATCAATATTAGATGTAATATTCAATATATATAAGTAATTATTTATTTATCTAGTGTGGTGTTTTTTATTAAGGGAAATACCCTGACACATATGCTGTATGAATTTATAAAGCTGAGAGTACTCTCACTTTCCAAACATTAGATAATCTTTGAAAAGATAGAATGAATCACCTTATCTTTTGCCATATATATAAATTTAGATAAAAAAGATAAGGTAGATTCAGTGTTATCATTTCAAAGATTCTTATCTTGTGCTAGAAAGTGAGAGTATTCCCCAGCTTTATAAATTCATACAGTGCATGTGTTGGGATAATTCCTTTATATCTATTATAAATAAAATATAATCTTAAATAGCTTCTCTTCCTCTTTCCTTCTTTATTTTTGCTTTTCTAATATATAACATATAATAACCACATTCCACTCTTTTTACATTTCAAAGCAAAATATATTTATTAATATTACAGTTTCGACTGTTCCTAGCAGTCTTCGTCAAATTGTGGAGTAAAGACAGTTTAGTGTAAAAAGAGTGGAATGTGGTTATTATATGTTATAAGTAAAATATGGCAATAAATAAATACACCTGGGTCTCGTTTTACGTGATAGATAGGTTCCTCAGAAAACACGTGCAAATAAAATCACGCAAAAATAGACGTAACTTACATTGAAAAAGGGGGATGCGGTCTGTGATTTTTCAAAATTCGTGTAAAAGCAAAGCACCAATGTAAAATTACTTTAAAATTCATGCAAAAAAAAAAAAAATAAGGAAATAAAATATGACTAATAAAAAATTTCAAATTTGAAAAAAATTGATACAAGACAAACTTTTTTTAACTATAATATTTAATTTTATTCAAAATAATATATTTTTATGCATAATTTACAGTACAGTAATTTACATTTTTTTATACACGTTTTAATTATTATAGCTATTTGCCGAAAAACACATTCGTTTGCAAACAACTAGCGCCAACTTCACACTCATGTTGTGTCAATGTTTTTCTGGTGACAATGTAATTAGTAATTAATCTTTGAGATGATGATTTTATTAATTGTTTATGAAACTAACAACTAAAAATTAAATTCTTATTTTTGTCTTTAATTTTCAATTCCGTTTAAAAATCAGATTTTAATTTTTAATTGTCAAATTTAATTGTGTCCACTGCTATTACTGACCTTTTAAAAATAAACTTGTGGACACTAAATGATTAATAATTGATTACGTTCTTTTTTAAAAAGCAAAAACAGAATGTGATTTAAAATGCAAAATTAACGCGCACAATGTTTGAACAAATTTACATTATAATCTTGTAAAATTTAATGTGTGTATACATAAAATGTGGAAATCATGATTTTAATTTCATTATTGCATAAAATCTTACTATTATAAAATATTGAAATTACTAAGATGAAAGTCGAATTCCAATAATGTGCTATTACTTTCAATATAACGTAAGTGCGCAAAATTTATTATTTAAAGTAATAGCGCATTATCGGGATTCGACTTCCGGTGAAACATGAATCGCGTAACTTCGAAATCATGTTAAATAAGTCCGTGTAAAAAGAGACCCAGGTGTAGTTATTCAAATTACATGTACATTAATATTTATTTACCATTAAATATTATTCGCAGTTATTCATAAATCATTACTCCCATTTGAATTCTTTTAAAAAAAAAAGAAAGAAAAAAGATTGAAATCGAAATTGCTGATTATGTAACAATTACAGGATGAAAATGTGAACGCACAAAATTTAATCTCACTGTTATAGTTAGTGTAGAAAGATGACCAATAATGTGAAAAGCTCTTGGTAATTGGCCTTTGTAATGATCTTGAATGAATGAAGATAATATAGGAAAAGAAAATGGAGAATGAAAGAAAAAATAATGATGATTAATTTAATTGGCAATAATTACTAGTGAATTAAATAATATAAAATAATAACAATCATATATAAAAAATATTTTATAATAAATACTTCTATTTACTTGCATTAAAAAAACAAAAAATAATTGTTTTCTTCAAGTTTTTATAATTAACTTGAAATAAAAGCATGAGGTGTCAGAAATTGATTAATCTAATCACTAGTAAAAATTAGTGGTTGAATTTCTAGATATCCCATGCTTTTATTTCAAGCTAAATATAAAAAACCCAATTGTGGATTAATTAATTTTTTATTTATTTATTATTCACACAATAAATAAAAGCATTTACTATAAAATATATTTTATATATATTATTTTTAATTTTTTAGTATTGAGATATTTTTTGTAATTATTTCTATTTATTTAAGCGTTAATGAAGTAAAATCTTAACTATTAAAATGTACAATAAAAATTATATTGCAATATATGTACCATTTTAAAAGAAATTCATGGCACATTAAAAATCAATTCCAATATTATTTTATTTAAGAAAAAAGCATTTTTAAAAATAAATTTTACAATCAAGAGAAAATAAAATCTCATCCATTTTCAAAGCAATAAATTTACAAACGAGTGAAAGTAAGATTCATTTTATTTCTCCTTTAACAAATCATTAACACTTTTTATGGTTATATTTTTTTTAATAAACACTTTTAAAAAATATACCACCATCTAATGCATATCTCAGAAAATTTACTGAACCAATATCAACATATTGAAAATTTAATAAACCAACGCTGCTACAGTAAACAAACTAGAAAAACACTGTGAAACATTTCATTGTACATTGTATTATTATTGATTTGTAATATATGTACATAATTTGAAGAAAATCTATTTGATAGAAGTATGATTAAAGCTCAATTACAAAATGAATCCTAAACAAACAGAGTTTCTAAGTTAAATATAAAAGCATTTAAATAGAGATTGTCTAAAATGTGTACATTTCTATAGAATATATAATAAAAATGAGGATAAAATGTTTGGACTTAGATAAAAAAAAAAACATGTCTAAACAATAACTAATCAATTCTGTATAAATGTACCATATAATAATATAAAATATGATTATTTACTATATCAATTTTTAATTAAACAGCTAAAGTGATGACCTAAATCAGTAAGCTAATGGATACTGAGACTTTTCACAAATTCCATTTCAAAAGTTGAAATATAAAAGAATGCCTTTCTTTACCGGTTGCAGCTAATCCAGTCTCAATAATTAGGTCTGATAAAATATCAACATTTAAATAAATTTCAAACATACAATTTTGGAGAAATTGGAGAAAAAAAAGTTTAATCCTTTTGATCACAGTATATTCTATTAGTCTTTGTCAATGGCAAGTATTTAATCATAAATATTATCCTTCATAGAAATCTCTATATCAGATTCTCATATTATCTGCACTCTTATTAAATAAGTCATTTCCTTAAAATGATTGTTAAGAAACTATTTAAACTTTAAGCTATCGTGACGAATGTAAATAATGTTCTATCTAAAATATATATATATTATTATTATTACTGTATTTATACCAGCTAAAATATAATAAAAATGTTTACTTTTTATTACAATTTAATCCCTAGCAATCTTAATCATGTGAAGAACTCATTAAAGTTTATGGGTTATCTCTAATACTGAATTACTAAAACAAATTATGTGACGGAAGATAGAAAGCAATAGCAAACAATCCCTGATGATAATCATCTCTCTTAGACACAGAATATAATGTAATTTTGTGCTATAAATTGTTCTTGCAGCATTTTTTTATGTGGGGCAATTTATATTATGAGCAGAATATAACAAAATATCACAATTTCGTTTGCTTAATTAACAATATATGTCCTCAGTGTAATAATTCACTTTTTCAGTTGCCAAAAATTGAGTTCCCAAACATATATAGTCATTGATCTAATGCCAAAATCTTGGACATTTCAAATCTCAGTTTATTAGCTTGGATAAAATAAAAAATGTAAATGTGATTGCAAGATGTGTTAGTGCAATATCCTGAAACTAATATGAGAATTTGGATAGAACAAATACCACCTAGTGTCCATCGATTAATCAAGATTACAATAAATGACTTTGGATTAATAGTGTGACTTACTGTACCTAATATAGTGCAGATTTATTAATTTCTCATTACAATTTAGTTTAGCATTCAGGGAGCAAATAAGTTAGATTTTAAATAAATAAACTTTTCCACAACAAAGACAATACTGAGCTATATATAAATGCCCATATTTTAATTGGTTATCAGAAGTAAATCATATCATCTTCAATTAATGCTTAACTTTATTCAATAGAACAATAGTGTGCAATCTGAGGATTGTGACCCACAAGAGGTTACAGAAAAATTGTTGGAGTCTTGAAAATTTTGAGAAGTTCTTATGTTGGATAATAAATTTTTAACTGAAAAAAAAAAAACAAGAACTTAAAACACTTTTTAAAAATACATGAAAGCTGTTCAGCTCATTATTGTGTATCTGACCATTTTTATGTTTAAAATATTTCTTTCTTTATATTCCAATATGCTTTGTATTAGCAGTACTTCGCTTATATTGCTCTCATTTCTCTTGTTCACTCTCAAGAGTTTTGTTCTTTATTCTAGTATACATTATAAATATACTATAAATAAAATGACCGTTAATTAAAACAAAATTATAATTACTGTATAATAAAAATAATAAACTTAACGGTAATAAACTATTAAAAACAGTCTTTAAATCTGAAGAAGTACTTTTGGTTAATTTCTTAAACCTGCCTCAACTGCCATTAAATTTTAAAAAAAAAATAAAAATGTAATGGCAGTTGAGACAGGTTTAAGAAATCAACCCAAAGTACTTCTGTAGATTTAAAGACTGTTTTTAATAGTTTATTACCGTTAAATTTATTATTTTTATTATAATATATATATATATTAGTATACATTTGATACATGGTACTGCGTTCTTGAATGTAACATTTTCTAAAATAGGCTAAAAAAAGTTGTAATTGCTATACCGTTTTTTCAAAGATCTTATACTAAATAAGCATATACTGAAATATAATATAAAAATATATATTTGTATATGGTAAAACAACTTTTATTATTACTATCCTAATATGCTTACAATAGGATGGTAACAATATATAATGGATTGAATAAAATTTTAGTCTGAGTATGGCGGTCGCAAGTGTAAAAAGATTGTGCACTGCTGCAATAGAATATCAGCAATATGTAGTCAAAGCAACATTCAGATAATAAATGAAAAATAATATCTGAAAGCTATTTTGATTACAGATTGCTGATATTCTGCGGATTAATATGTATTGACTGAGTGGGGAGGAGTGATGTGAATTGATAAGTACATATATTTTCTGTTCACCAGACAAATTTGTTAACTAGGCAAACGAATACTACAACCACCCAATATTATCATTGTTAACAGTTTATTTATAGCAACTCAACACAATTTATTCTAGAACTTCAATATATATATAGCTACATCATAAATTTCAATGAGCTATTTACATTATTAAGATATATAAAACAAACCGTTAAAAACAGAAGAGGAACCATTTCCTACTCCAATAATAATTAATCTACTTTCCTTAAAGGTGGCTGTTTCTCACAAGATAACTGTTTTAATGGTTTCGTTATTAAGCTGAAGTAATTAGCAAAGCTTCATTGATTAAAGAAAGTTTCATTAAAAAAAAAAAATCTCATCACTTTAATAATCTGACATATTTGAACAAGATAATAAATTCTGAAATAAAGAACAAAATTATAACTTTTAGAACAGGAGCAAGCAAGCACAGCTGAGAAGGAAAACACTTTCCTAAAACTATATATAAATCAAATAAGCAAATTAATGCTTTTTAAACACAAACATAACATTGTGACATTTAAGATTACCTTGGGATTCAATGAAGTGAAAAAAATTGCAAAATGTTCTAATGAGGATATTTTCAATCATTTACAACAGTAATAAAATAAATATATTTCAGACATTAATTATATTACTTAAGGATTCATAATAACATGAAAAATATTAATAATCAAGATAATCTTATTCCTATTATACAGACAAAATGTTTTTCTTTAAAATATTACTTACAATGATGAAGAAGAGTACTGATAGATAAAGGTTAGTTAAGGCAGTAAGTTTGCCAAGAGAGTATCTGCTAGTGGATGGCCCAGAAAATAGATTCATCCCAATTTCCAAAGAATAAAAGCATCAATGATACAAGTTTAATTAGCATTTAAGTAAAATGACTTTTTAATATGTGCATATATAAATTATAGCTTCCAATGAATACTAAAAAACCAAAATTGTATTATAATAATTATCATATGTTGAACATATTATTAGATATTGTCAAGTCAACATCAATTCTTGACAATTATATGAGTAGCATTTCCTTACAACGACCTATCATCTATTTGTTTTCTCAGACTACTCAAATGCCTATTCATTATTGTTATGATGGAATCCATTCATTTCAATGCAGAACACCTCTTCATTGGATTAAAACAGAACAATTTCAATTTGGTCACTTATATTCAACTGAATGTTTTGGCCTAACCTAATCAAATATCTGCTTGTATGTTTCTTTTGCTGTTTATATTAATTGTCATAAGTTTTCACTACTACTAAAGTTCAAAAGCATCAATATTTTTCCTATCTTTTTTAAATATCCAATTTTCATTTCTAATTACATCCTTACAGTACTGCTTAGCACTTGGCTATTATGGGAAAATACACAATAGTGATCATCATCAATTTTTACCCATTATTTGATTTACAATTGATTATTCACTATTATGATCTTAATATATATATATATATATATATAGTGGCCATTTTGTAAGAGTGATATCTTAGGATAGTTATTAAAGCTGTACCATCCAAAAGCAAAATAACGACTTTAATGCTGAAGTTGTGCAGTACAGTTTATTCATAATGTACAACATTAGTGTTCTATACAATATTTTGATTATAAACTTAAAATATAATTAATGAATGCACAGTTCGGTATTTTCTTTAATTTTCATCCAATGTCTTTGCAAAACATTCTGTACTTTATTAACGGCATATCCAAAGTAAAGATTTTCATTGTTAATGATTACAAAACCAAAAAAAATATTTCATTTAGTATAATAAATAATCAAAATCATATTTTGATGATGTAAAACAATCAAATACATTAAGACAGTATTAAATTTTTAAATGAGTACATTAATTTAAAAGCTGCATACTGTGTTTACTCACTTTTAAGGATGAAAATTTTTATGACCATTACATGACTTTAGCAAAAATTACAATTATTGTATTGTAATTTAGATATCATAACTGTTATTTTGGAAAAAAAATTGATTCCATAGATTAACTTCTTCACAAAAGTAACCTGTGATAGCACTATGATATTTGACATTTTAGGTGGCATGGTGGCTCTGTGATCGCTACTTTTCTAAATTGTTTTAAAGCATTATATATATTAAATTACAATGTGTAACAAACTCAAGTTTTATTTGATCTAAGGTTCATTCATTATTCAAAAGAAACAGAAAAGATATTATAATATTAAATCTTGGGTATTTTGAAGCTAAAAATAAATAGCCTTCAAAATATTATGTAATTTCTGAAAAGCAACTTTACATCTATTAAATTCTTATTTCATAAACTGAATTAACTTCATTCATAAATGGAAGACAATTAATGTATTTAAAAATGAATAAAAATGTTTACCTCAATTGCCAAAATATTTATTTATAGTAATTTTTTTAAAATTTTTATTTATAACTATGTACAGTGCATATATAAATATGTATGTTTTGTTTTAATTTATATTAGTAACACAACAAGTTTTCATCCCATATCAGATTCAAACTTATGTATAAAAGTACAAATCATCAAAATGTCAATATCTAAATAATGAATATTGTAAAACTAAATTATATCTATTCAAAATTATGATTAATAGATATAATTTTAAATTTGCTAGTTGTCTCATTATCCAACAGATTTCTCAAGTCTAAAAATAACATAAAACAGTACACATAATATCTTATCTACATTGAAACTAACATATCAATTATGCTCAAAGTTTTCAATAAATTAAAAGTTTCCAGGTTAAACTTTTTAATCAGAAAAGATTCTTTTTTATTATTATTTATTTTTAAAGTAAACAATTTTAGCTTTCTTTTAAACATTATTTTATGTCCTGTATTACAATTGAAATTTTAAACTGGATTCCAAGAGATTGTAAAAGACCCAGAAAGAGACCACATGTGAGATTGATGGATGAAATAAAAAAGTGTGCAGGGGTGATGTGGAGAAGAGAAGCTAAAGATCGGAGAAGATGGATTAAACTTGGAGAGACCTTCATCCTGCAGTGGATTGATGATGGTTGATGATGATGATGATTCCTCTCATGAAAATTACAATGCTGAATTAAAATATTTTTTATTTAATCTACTTTAAACTTATTTTCAATTACATATATTCTACAACAAAAACCAATAATAATAATAAGTAATTCCAGGAATAGTATTTTTATTAATTTTCTTTTCAGTATTGTTTAATATTATTATTTAACTTTATCCCTTTCCTCCAAGCTATTTTCTTATCACTAATCAAAATATGCAGCAGAATAGTTTTTAAAATGTAGATATTTGCATTACTAAAGATACAAATAAACAACTGAATTAATAAAGTGATAATTTAAGCTTTATAAAATATGATCAGGGGTCTTTGTTATAACATCTGTTTTCATAGTAAAAATCTTCATTTAATAAAAAGTATTCTTTGTATCAGATCTTACTATATCATTTTTCAATTGCTATTAATAATTATAACTTTATTTTAGGAAGACATGCTGTGTGATTTTAAGTTCACTAAATAGCTGTGTGTCAATGCATATAACATTCCGTCAAAAGAGACGAAATAAAGATCAAACATATATTTAAGTAAGAATATTGCAATAGTTGCATAGTGAATTGCTCGAAAGGTCATATGACATTCAAGCATCAAAAACAGCAACTTGGGCTCCAATTCAGGAATTTTTAGTCCTCGCATTCATCACTCTATTCTATGCCGAGGTACAACATTTCAATAAAATAATCACAATACTGTTATATTTTAATATAAATATTATTTATGAGAGACTAAAATATAGTGAACTCATACTAAAATAATAATTAACTTTTCAGTTAAAATAATTTAATTAACTTTTCAATTAAAATAACTTAAACTAAGATTATATTCTAATCATAATTTAGCTATTATAATAAATATATGCATAGGTTTTAATAACTTAGTATTTATATAATCATCCAAAGTATTTCAAAATAACAGATTGCTATGATGTTTTCTATTTGTAGTAAATGTTCTTTCAAAATAACAGATTGCTATGATGTTTTCTATTTGTAGTAAATGTTCTACAAAAAAATAAGTTAACTGTGTATATCATGTATTCTGCTTTATAAGTTAGTATTGCTATGTGGAGTTTTAGAGAGTCAAAGAAATTCTTAAATACAATTGACTATGAATAAATCAGAATGATGTGAAAAGTCTTTACTATAAAATGTACATTTAAGAAAGTTTTGTTGGACTTTTTTACTCTTAAAATATTATTTGATGAATGATTTAATTTACTCTTAAAATAATATGTTACTTCATATATGGACAGGTTGATGTAAATAACTAAGCTATAATGACTGATTATTCGCGGAGGAAATTTGACCCCCCCCCCCGCACGCACATTCAATTTATGATATCATTGTCATTAAGCGATAAGATAAGTTTTAACAAGCTCTCAACATGATTATTCATACACTTAAATACATTTCACCATTTGTGGTAAACGCATATTAGATTAAGCTCTTCAATTGCAGTAATGTGCATATACAGTACGTTAAATTCTTTGCTTGGATGACAGGTCGACGTAATTACAGAATAAAGTACGATGAATAAATGATTTAGAGCATCATTAGTGGTTGATTTTTTTTTTTAACTGCGGACTAATTTACAATTATTGAGTACAGTAAAACTTTTTTTATTTCATCTCGAGGTCATTTTGAAAAATAAAACTTTTTTTTCTAAAAAAAAAAAAAAAAATGAAAAATGGAAAAATTAATCTCTTTAGCTTTTGATGCTTCTTTAATTAATTAAATAGCATGCAATTGGTTATTCTAAAAACATAGGATTATAGAATTTTAATTAGTTCATAAGTATCAGATTTAAGCAAAACAATATGCTTAAAAGTATGCATATTAAATTTTCGGCCCTAAAGCAGGTTTATTATCAAAGACACAGGATTACAGTATTAAACTAGCACATAATTTGAATTTTAGTAGAATATTATATTAAAATACATACTTTTCGTGAGCATAATAGATCTAACCACTGGGCGAATTTATTTCGCTATTCATTTTTAAGTATAAATTATATCTTTTTTGTAAATAACTTCAGAGTTTCTAGATTATAATTTTTATGTACTTATAAAATTAAATATAATAAAGTACACTCAGTATAATAATTATGGTTGAAGACTTTTACTACTAATTATCCATTATTATTAAATTACGTAATATTATTTTTTTTAATCTAACTCCATGCTAGTACTGTAACTAGTTAGATTCGCTACACTTGAAGAAGAGAGATGTTTTATACTAATCTGTGTGCTATTACTGATAATTTTCCACTCAATAAATAACTTTTAGCTAAGTGCTTGGCTTTGGGTTGGTATTTTTAGATCTAGTGTCTGAACCTACCCTGACACCTCTCTGAGGAGTGCCAAAGCACGAAACCATGGTCAGGGGTTTGGGGAGGGGTTCCTGACAGAGATATTTTAAGTGCTGGCTCTGGCTAAGCATTTATCATAAAGCTTGTAGAGGAATTGGCAATCCTCACTGTTTATAACTTACAAGCTTAAGAGATAGGGTCATGTGATCTATGAATTGATCTATGACTTTTATTTTGACTATTTAATAAATATGATTTGTTTGCTTTTTCTCTCTCATAAAACAGATGTTTAAACTAAGTCTGTTTAATAATATACCATTTATTTCTGGCGTTTATACATATATATATATAAGGCTTTAATTTCTTGGGAATGATAGAATTTTTAATATGGGGTTAAGATATCAGAATCCTAGCACAATAGAGCCATTCAACTGAGTTTTAACTTTCTGCAATTGGAAATAAATCTAAAAACTTTTAGCTCTAAGATACAGCTACTTTTATCAGGTAAACTGTATAAAATACCATATGATACTAAATTATCCATGCACTTTACTACTGTTACACAATGCTTTATTTACCACCCTCTTTTACAGTTTTGATTGCCCCAACAATCTTCTTCAGAATTACAACGTAATACAAACATATGAATATAAATATACATGAACGTATAATTTATAAACATATAATGTATAAAATAGTTTTTTTTTTTCATTGTTTTAAATATTTAAAAATTTTAGATGCATCACATATTATGAAATATAGTTCATTTTATGAGGATAATAATCTGTAACTAATATATAATTAAAAAGCAAACAATTCATCAGTCTTGTTTTCACTGCATATCCATAGTCACTGAATGTGAAATAGATATATTGTAAGAATGGATAAGTTGCTGGGGAAAAGGATGATGAGAGTATACAAGTTTGTTATCTGAAGTATTAGCAAACATAAAATTATAACTGTAGGTCAAAAACAAAATGTTTAGGATGAAAGCAGTTCTAAAAGATATGTATCCTTCTCTATATCTATAAAAACCATACATAACTGTCTACTTATATTCCTACTCATATCCATAAGTTGTATAACTACAAATAAACAATCTCCTATATGCCTATGTAATCGAAAACCTCCTTGCATTTCTCCCATTATATTATTTTCTTCCATCAATTTTGCGACCCTTCCAGCCACCATATATGCGAAAACTTTATATAACACTGGTGTTACTGCTATTGGTCTATAATTGCTTAACTTTCTATGATCCTTACCCTTTCTTTAAAATAGTAGGCATACTGTATTACTCCAACTACCCAGAAAATTTCTCCTCTGCCATTTTATTAAAACATGATTTATAGCTTTAATTTTACCCTATATCCTAAATTCATTACCATTTCTGCTGCCCATCCATCCAAACCTCATGCCTTTCCACTTTTCCATTTCTTTCCTACCCCATTCAGTTCATTTTCTGTAAACTTAATATTACCATTATCATATTCTTTCATGTTGGTTATCACTCTGTCCTTCACATCTAATACTCTTTCTATATCTATTAAATACTTATTTAAGATTGTCTCTAATTCTTCTCTAGAGCTACACTATATTCCCTTATCATCTAGTGATATTATTTCTCCCTCCCCTACATTCCTTCTTTTAATGTATTTCCAAATTTTTTACTCCCATCTCTTCCACTTTTATTAATATCCTCCAACAATTTATTATTCAATTGCATTCTCTCTATATAATTATCTATTTTAATCAACTTCATTTTTAAAAAATATTTTTCACATTTAACATCTTTTTCACTTTCTTTGTTCTTAATAGCACACTTATATTTCTCTGTATGCTTTTTCGCTCTCTTTTACCCTTTTGACTAACTCTCACTTTTCTATTATTTCTATTTTTAAAACACGCAAAACTCATTATACGTATTGCCACTCACTGCAAGCTAGAGTAATCAATGGATGCCAGAAGGCTTGTGCATAAAATCCCCATCTAGTGCCTACTCATCCAATATCCCCAGACTAGTTTCTGGCTTGTGGCCTTCATCAGTGAGGAGCCTTGGATCTGAGAGCACTGCATCTAGATCTTAGGATCTAATGCAACCCTCCAGCAGCCACCTTTTATCTCTACTTAACTACAAAACTATGAGTCTTAAATTAAAAACACCATAATATTTTCAATCCAAGCTCAGTAGCATTGATTACTCTAGCTTGCAGTGAGTGGCAATACATATAGTGAGTTTTGTTATCAGAAAGCATAAGAAATGGTGATCAGGTGGTGTTTATTGGCTTAAAACCAATCCTGCCTAATAGGATAGTGGTGGTTATGGTTATTAAAGAACCAAAGACACCAAAATGTATAGGTACTGAACTGAGTTCAGAACTATATGACTATATAATGCTACTGAGCTTAGATTGAAAATATTATGGTGTTTTCAATTTAAGACTCATAGTTTTGTAGTTAGGTAGAGATAAAAGGTGGCTGCAGGAGGGTTGCATTAGATCCTATGATCTAGGTGCAGTGCTCTCAGATCCAAGGCTCCTCGCCGATAAAGGCCACAAGCCAGAAACTAGTCTGGGGATATTGGATGAGTAGGCACTAGATGGGGATTTTATGTACATGCCTTCTGGCATCCACTGATTACTCTAGCTTGTAGTGAGTGGCAATACGTATAGTGAGTTTTGCCTGTTTAATAACAGTTATCAGCAAGCATAAGAAATGGTGATCATGTGGTGTTTATTTTCATTCTTCTGAATATTCTCACCTAATACCCTATTTGCCTCTTTTTCAATTTCATATATAGACAGATGACATCTATATTCTCAATGTACAATGTAACTCACAATACTTAATTATCAACACAATGTCTTTATTTGAAAAGATTTTCAGATATTAACTATGCTGTTCATTCTACACTTTAAATTATCCTTAAATATATAAACAATCTTTCAATAGTATAGAAATAGGAAATAGTTATATTGTGAAAGTTATGTGATATTTATTTAAGTGATTGTGTGTATACAATTAAGATTTGCTAATACAGAATTAAGATATAGCTGAAATAATCAGCTTCAAATTAGTTACTCTATACATGTGATTAAAAAATAAACTAATCAGCTAAGTAAAAACATTATTGATAATTACAACTGCAATAATCCCTCCTCACTTATGCCATACTATAATATTAAATCAGTGAGTCATTCCAGCCACTAGATAAAGACTTTGTGAAAATAAGAACAACCATCTTATTATGAAATCTAAATGCACTTACATAGGCCAATCTTAGTGTCTCGGAATAAGAAGATGAATATATTAAATCATTCACTTTATATCCATTTCTTTTAATAATCTTACTAACACTTATTAAAATTTATTTCATGCTAATATGAGAAGATGTTGAGCTATGTAATAATCAAGGAATTTTACTAGCACAATGTCAGATTGTAATTCTACTTAGAAGGTAATAATCTCTCCTCACTTGTGCAATATTATAATATTAAATCAGCAATATACTGATATTATTGTAAACTAAGTTTATTATGCAATTATGATTGTAATTTTATATGATAATCAATTTTATGGTAATGTGTTTATTTATATATGCAAAGAGTTTAGGTAAATAAAAGGGGATTGAAATAACATAATACACATTTTTTATATGCATCAAAATATATATATAAATTAACTACATGCAGTTGCAGATGCAATTCAGAACAAATAGATTACTAATAATTGACCAAAGGTAAGTAGAGCTATGTAAGATATGTTATTTACTGATGGCAAACCAGAAATTCACCATTAGAATTAAAAGCTTATACTTGAGAGCTTATTAATTTGTATTAATTAATGCAATATCAAACAGTTTTTCCAGACTAAAATATATAGATTTAAAAGATTAGAGCAATCCCCATAGATTAGAAATTAATGAGACCGTAGGTTTTTCTGACAATTTGGATTTCTTTAACTTCTATTGTATATACTACAAGTCAGTCATACAGTGGAATGATGGTGTGCTTACCTGGAAAAGTAAATTAAAGAATGAAAGCATTTTATTAATAATAAGTGCTTGCTGGAATTAATTTACTGAATAAGTACTGGCTTATATATTATTTCTTTAGATTCCCTTTAGTTTAGCTTTTCTAAAAAAAAAAAAAGTGTAATTTAAAAAAAATTGCTTTCTATCCTAGTAGTTAGAAAATCCATCTGCTATGATTAAAATCTAAAGTGTCTTGAAAATTGTTTCAGGTTCTACGAAATCTTGAGATTTTTTCTTCTTAATGACCAATCTAGATATCCATCAATTTCATTATAAACAATTACAGCTATTCTAACTTCTGGAAAACAGTGAAAAACAAAATAGAGAAAAGTAAAAAAAAACAAAAAATTAATGAGTTTTTTTTTCCATATGTCATAGCATCGGCCGGGAGGCGAACCCGCAACAATCGTCTGCAACCAACTGCTTGCTTGCAAGGCAGCTGCGCTGACCTCTCGGCTAACAACGCTTGACAAGGTTTGCAACGATTATACAAAGTAATCTACATAATATGTTGAGCCTCTAGATATATTTTGACATCTTGTAACGCTATCCTCTCAATTTCAACATACTTTTATATATTGATAAATAAGAACTGTATCTAACTCCTCTTAGCTAAAAAATAAAAAAATAAAAACTGTAAACCTCCACCTGGCATGGTTTAACCTGATAAAAATTGTCAACTTGATCTTAATTTTAGTTAAGAAAAATAATGGAAGAGCTTCACTTTGCAGTGGATTACCTTTTTATATTAATAAATAAAGTTAAGGTCATAATAAAAATGTACCATATATATAAACTTAAAAATAATTTTAAATATGTTAAAGAAAATATATATTTATTAAAATAGAGGTCAGATAACAGAAACAGTAAAAAATGAAAACTACGATGTGATATAATTTAAAAGTTTTGAAATTTTCAAAAGATTTTTAGCAAATAAGTATGGGTGTGAATGAGTAATACTTTGGCACAGTCAGAGTTTAATCAGCTGCTAGATGAAGGGAAAAAACGCTGTTCCTGGAAAACATGAATCATTCTGAAAATCTGGTCAGAATAAACAAATATCAGAGTAATAAAATATATATATATTAATTATATAATTCATTATTTACATTACCAGATATTATCAATATTTTCCAATAATCTAAATAATACCGTATTATAAAGAGTACATTAATACAAATATATATGTATGTATCTAACTGATCTAGTGAAAAGTAGGTTTATCTGCACGTGATCTTTTAACAAAGAGCATTATGATCAAGCAATAAAATATACTTGATCATTATTATTATGTTTGAAATATTAGCATAAAGTCGTTACTAATTTATTTGGTTGAACTTCGGATGTTTAATTAGTTCAGTGATAGACAATAGAGGTAAAGTTTTCTGAATCAATTCCAATTTGCATAAATGAAAGAAGAGATAAAACTGTTGTGCTTAGCTTTGTACTAAACAAGATTGAATCTTGACATTCCCAGTAGCTAACTATGTGGCTTAGTTCAATCCAAGCACTGTTTTAAATATTTTATTGCAAAATTTCTCTTTTTTTTAAAGTCATCATATACCTGCAGATAAGTAATGCCACTCTAGCCAGAATAAAAAAAGTTTAAAGATGAGTTTGCAAAGATTATATAAACAAGCTATGAATCATGAATGTGTCTACATATACTGCCATTTAACTTTTGAAGCAAACATTTCTTTTTGAAAGCCATTGTTATCACGTTTAAATTTGTGGACCTTTCCTTCCAATCAAAACAACCAATACTGCAAATTTTTAAGTGCCTTTAAAATTTTTATGATGTAAATGGGATCTACCTTTTTATAAAAACTTCATTTAACTTCATCATTAAAAGATTTTTTAGAAAGTCTGTTATTCATCAAACATTTCACAAGCCTAATTCAATAAATATACAATCGCAGAAACAATATTAATACACCCAGCAAGTTGATAGACATTCTAATTAATTTTATGCGAATACATTTTCAGAATATTTTCGCTAATTTAAAGGAGGATTTACAGAAGCTCGCTTTAAGATATGAAAAAAAAAAACTTATAAAGAATTTGTTTTACTAATTAGTATTAAAAAAAAATTCAGGTGCATTATCTTTTAGTGAAAGAGGGGGGGGGGGAATCAGAAACTTTTGACTTTTTTATATTCAAAGTGTTGACTGGAAAGCAAACCCGGGCGGCTGCTTGGAAGGCAAGCTATGCTAACCACTAGGCCATCAATGCTTGACAACTTTTGACTTTAATGGCTATCAACTTAAAAATATGCACTATCAACTTAAGAATATACATCCAGTTTAAATATTTTTGTAGTTTTTTCTAAATAAAAAGAGAATTGAATGTTGAGATATAACACAAACTTCAATCTGATGCTAATGCATAAACCAAGTTAAAAATATATTACTTTAACATTCAAGTTTAATTAATCAGTTTTAGGATTATTATTCTGCCAAATGTATTGCCAAGAAAAGACATGAACTCTTTATTGATGTAACACAAAGGCATTGAAAATTGAATTTAAAAGCTATTACTGCCTTTAATTTTTTTTTTAATCTTTATTAATTAAATAATAGATATTTATTGTAAAACTTTTATTTAATTTCACAAAGACTGTTTCCAATCTTCTAATAAATTGTAAAAACTTCCAATTCATTATCCAAATAGTAAAATAAGTTAAATTTATGGTATTTTTATAAATATAACTTTTTGATACCTTGAATATTGATGAAATTAATGCGAAAATACTTAAAAATTCCAGCGAGCTATATGTAAACCAATCAATCATCAATAAACACAAGTATAGAATGACCCCACCTATACTTTAGTCTTAATCATATATAAGCTTACCATTTATTGATGTACTAATTTGCAAAGCATGATTTATGCAAACTAATGTAATTTCAGGACAATGTTGAGCCCACAAATAATTTGCTTTGATCATATATAAGCATACCACTTACTGACATACTAATACACCTAGTGTCATTTATATTGAACTAATATAATTTCAAGACAACGATAAGATATTCTGAAATCACTATAACTAATCAGCATTGTCCTGAAATTATGTTAATTTATGTAAATCATGCTTTGGGTATTAGCTGAGCTTATTCAATATTTATGTTTACTGATGGTTACATATAGCTTACTGGGATTTTTTAGTACTTCCACATTAATTTCAATTATATTCAAGCTATCAAAAAGTTATATTAACATCTATTAACTGAAAATTAATTTGATATTTAGAGATTGTTAAATATAAGGCTCAGCTTTTCCTCTAACTAATTACAATGATCTCAGAATAGCTTATAGTTGTTCTGAAATTATTTCGTTTATATAAATCATGGTATGTATATTAATCTGCAAAATCTAAATGACTTAAATAATCTCCATTTACTTTCACTCCTTTAGCTTCCCATTTTAATCCACAAAATACTTCTTGTAGCACTGCTATAAAAAGTTTTGGAGATATGGAGTCACTCTGTCTTACACTCATCTCAATGTTGACTTTCCTTGTATCATTATATAATCTAATTGTTGCTGTTTCATTTTTATAAATATTCTTTAAAATATGACAATATGCTGAATCTATACCTTGATGATCCAATGCCTTAATCACTGAAGAAATGTTTATAGAATCAAATGCCTTTTCATAATCTACAAATCCAAAGCATAATGGCAACTCATATTCATTTGTCCTTTCTATAATTTCTCTCAATATCTGGATATGATCCAATGTACTAAAACCACTTTTAAATCCAGCTTGTTCTCTTGGAGAAATCCAATGTTCTCTGTAGATGAATTGTAATTATCTTGGTAAAAATTTTGTATAAAACTGATAAAAGGCTGATAGGTCTATAATTTTTAATGTCTTCTTTATCACCTTTTTAAAATATTAATATTAATACTGCATTCTTCCAATCATCTGGTCCATCTTTACCATTTAGACATTTGGCATATAACTTTGCTAAAAAAAATTATATTTCTTCACCTGCATCTTTTAATGTATCAATTATAATTCCATCATTACCTGGAGTCTTTCCTTTCTTCATAAATTTAATTGCATGTCTCACTTCTTCATTTAAAATTCTGGGTAATTCAGAAGGTATAATAGATATGGGAGGTACTTGTTCTTTATTACTATGTAATTCTTGATAGAAGTCTTCTACCCATTTCATGATGTCATCTCTCTTTTTAGTAATAATTCCCATTTTTTCTTATTGCAGATGTGCAGTGGTGTTATGGAGAAGAGAGGCTAAAGATCAGAGAAGATAGATTGAACTTGGAAAGACCTTCATCCTGCAGTGGATTGATAATGGTTGATGATGATGATATGTATTAATATATCATTAAATGATATGCTTATATATTATCAAAACTAAAGTAGAGTTGGGCTCACTATATACTTGTATTTACTGATAGTTAATTTATATATAATAGGCTGGGATTTTTCAGTACTTCCGCATTAATATTACTTTTATAATGAATGTTCTGCTTATTATTTTAAATAACATTTTAAAGTTTTATGGAGTAAATAAATTACTAGTAAATATTTTAAAATTGTTTAAAAATTTGTTTACAATTTTTTTTTTTTAAAAAAAGACTTTCATACTTTTTTTAATAATATATGTCAAATTTGATATTTACTTGCTTTCTTATATTCTATTATTATATCTCTTTATTTATGATGATATTCCCAAGTGCTGATGTTATAGTAAAAAAGAATTAAAAAAGAAATGATAATAATAAGATGTAAAGACCATTATTTTCCATAAAAATAAGCAGCCAATTATATCTAACAAGATCAGGAATAATGATTTGCTTTTCTTGAAAATAAAAATGGAGAAAAAGAGATAAAACAAAAATAAAAATCAAAAATAAATTAAAAGTTGTTAAATATTTTATAAAATTGTTATGTTCTATTAGAAAACAAATTAACAAAAATAAAAATACAAATAGAAACGAAGATATTGTTATTAAATATTTGTAAAATAGTTATTTCCAAATAAAGCCGTAAACAAACAATTCCATGTATTTTTACATTTATATTTTTGATTTTGTATCTTTTTTTTAGTTTTCTACTTAAGGGTTGTTTTGAAGGATAATTCTGGTCTCAACCTTGGCTCTAGAATGATTTCTCTTAAATATATAGATTTCAATATAAGCTACAATTAATTGGGAGATACAGCAAGTGACCTGAAACCAATTAAATCATTGCACCATATCTTATTGTACATGTTGTATATATATGCACACATATATGCTCTTGATCATACAAGGTATATAGTGTAGAATTAAAAAAGCTAATACAAATGTAATTATTATCATCTGTCCGTTTTTTATTCTATCCTAGTGAAAGATAAGTTTTTGTGAAAATATAATTTCATTAGTCTGTTTAAGATTAAATGAAGATGATAGTGTTAATTATTTATTGTGAATCTATTCAATTAATGTGACTGAATAACAATTTCTAGCTAATCATATTTCATTGCTTTTTTTTATTATTATTATTATTATTATGATGATGATGATGATGATGATGATGATGATGATGTTTCAAAAGGCCTTTATTGTCTCAAAAGAATTACAAATTTTGCATTTACATTGTCATTTTTGATAAGAGTTCTTTCTGAATTTACATATAATTTCCTGGATTGTCCATTATCATTTGAACCCCATTAGCAAATCAAACACTTATAACAGAAGGGAAAAAATTGTTGCCAAATTGTCCTTGTTGCTAATTTGACATGCATATCCTTCTAAGTTACTTTATAATGTTTAATTTTCCTCAATTTACAATGTTCAAATTATCAAAAGATCTGTCCCGGCTGATGGAGAGGTAGAGTCTCTTGAACATGCAACAAAGCCCACTCTATTTAAAAATTTTGGTGGATCAATTTGTGACCCTGCATAAATTTTGGTTTCAAACGGTCCCATTATATGAGGTTTTGTTCCTTGATCCATTGTTTCAACTTAAATATTTTTCCTATTGAATTCCAACCCTGTACATTAAAAGAAGCAATTTTAATTTTAATTTATAAAGATTTACTTTTTACTTTGAATTTATTTGAATTTATTTTATCTTTAATTATCCTTATTTTAGGCTGTCTATCAATTGTAAATCTTGGGAATCTTCGAACTCACTTTCAGTTTCAACATCAGTATATCTGTCCATTTGATACCATTCTCCTGTGTCATCAATCATAAGCTCTCCTAATTTTAGCTTTTTTCCTGTTTTTTAAGGGTCTTCCTGGTTTTCTCTTCTGTTCACTATTAACCTGAATAACTTGCTGCATATTTGGCATTATTGTCTCAGTAATCTCAATCTTCGTATTGTTCCTAGTTCTTTGTTTTTTAGATAATTCCGGTTCTTCATCCAAATTCATATTCTTTTCATAATATTGCTTCCCATCAACATTTTTTTTCAATGTGTGTTTGTCTATATTTTTTTCTAAATCTTTAACCACATGCATTTGTATATCATTCTTTTTTTTTCTTTTACTTTTGTATTATTTATCTTAAGGCACACTTTTTCCTTCAACCTTAATGAAGAATCTAGAATCTCATGAATATTACTATCATCATTATTTACATTTGCATTTTCTTGCTTATCTGTATTCATATGTGTTTGTATAGAATTTTTTTCCTTTTCACTTCCCTGAGTTCCCACATCCGATGTCAGTATTTGCTTTATATCTCTTTGTTTATAGCTTGTTTTCTTTTCTAGTCTTTCTTCTGATACATCAAACCCTTTGTTATTTCCATTCTTTGGACAGTCTATAATCAAATTATTTCTTTCTCCACAGCCAAAGCATTGTGGTCTAAGCCCTTTAATGTTTAAGTATAATACTGCTCCCTGATCTATAATTTGCCTTGGAATTTCTTCTGGTTTAATATGCTCATGCAGCTTTATCTTAAAATGATAACTGTTTGTGTATCATTGCACAAGATTTGCTTAATGTATATTGCATCCCCAAATGGTTGGAACATACTTTTGAAATCAGGAGTGCTAAACCCAAAATACGCATTTTTAATGATTCCTGAGCAATAATTTTGCAGATTTTCATCGACAACAATCATTACGTATCCACCAATTGTTTTTATTTGTGATTTAAATCTCATTTTTTGATTTTCATTGAAAAATTGTATAGCTATATATCGCGAGTTTGAATGTTCACCTATTTCTGATATTGAATCCCATAAGTTTTCTTCTGTTAGTTTTTGATACAATAACTCTTTGTGAAATTTATATAACGTTAGATTTTTATCTGTAATTGCGAGCACTAATGATTTATTAGAAAAGAATTTTTTAAAAGATTCATATAATTTGTTTGGTATTGTGTTATTAAACTGGATGTTGATTTCTTGAATTTCTTCTTCTGTACAATTATCTTCAGTTTGTTCTGCTAATTGATTAGGTGTCTCATCTTCATTTTCTAAACTTAGTTCAAAAAAGTCTAATGAATTGGCTCTCCTAAATCTGCCTATTTGTCCTTCCCCTCCGTTTTTTTTTGTTCCCTTGCTGTATAATACTTTCTAAAATTGCTTTTTGTGGTTTCATAGCAGCAATATTTGCATAAGATTTTTTTCCCTTACTGGCTTCTGCAACTGATTTGACATCTGTATTGTTATTTCTTTTACTAACAACGCAATTGTTATCTGCAGACGCCATTTCAACTAGATGACTAGATTTTCTTAGGACAAATTAATAATAAAAAAGCTTACTTTGTTAACAGCGTCTTTTCTTATAATCCGGAAAACGATTATAATTTTTAAAATTAGAAGATTTTTAAACTAATAGTTAGATTATGTTTGCCTTTAATGAAGTACATTCACGAGCTTTTGTAAGTTAGCTGCTGCTGTTGCTGCTGCTTCTTCTTCTTTTCTTCTTCTTCTTCTTCTTCTTATTATTATTATATGTCAATTTAACAAAAAAAGAGCATATAACATTATAAATAAGCAGTTGGCTGGTCAGTAAGAGTAGCTTGATAATAAGCAAAAGTTTCTGATATAATTCTTAACTTGGAAAATAGAGAATTTTAATCTGAAAATTTAAGATTGAATTATTGTATTGTAATAGTTATTAGAATTATACTCAAAGAAGCTTTGATAGCATTAAAATTTCCTAAATCTAGATAGTATGTGAATCCCTAATTAAATATCCATAGAAGTTACGTAGCATAATAGAGATCACTAACATTACTATTAATATACTAACATAGAAATGAACAGAGAAAAAAAACTGACTTTTAGTTTAGACCTTTATGATAATAGCAAAGAAGTCACAGAATATTGAATTAATGAAACATTATTAAAATGGGATAATAAAAAAACAAGGTTGTTCATCAGTGTTCAAAGAATGATTTGATTAGATATTAAGGTCTAATAAGGAGTGGGAAATAAATAAGTCAATAGTAGTCAGAGGGAAAGAATGTTTAGATTGATATTTTTTTTTTAGATATATTGAACGCATCTCTAAGGCTATCAATGAGAGATATGACTGACATTCCAATAAATGAGCATGGGTAGAATGACATTTAAAAAAGTAAATTATGAGTTCAGAAATCATAGGCATATGACATCTACTTCAGATTTTCTCGAACTTGTCTTATCCTCTAAATAAGAGCTACTAGAGACCAATTAGTGCTCAATAATGAATAATTAGCTAAATTAGCAGCAGACCATCTACCTGGAAAAAATACTGAGCATAATGGAAGATTTCATCTATCTGAAAAATTACTAAACTCTAAATCATGGACCTAAAAAGTTAATCCATTGATTACTAAACCAAAAACATCTCAAGAAAATTTCATGATGAGGAAAAATCGGTACTGGTTAGTAAGCCACTGTACATTGCTTGGTGACACTTCTTGTCTGCAAAAACAGATCGATATAATGTTACTGGGCCTGCACTTCTTAAAAATTTATGTTATTGTTGTAATAGTAAATAATAGTAAATTATCTTACAATTTACCCAAAAAATATCACACAAAAAAGCCGACTTTTTTTTAATAATAATTAATCAGAAACTGCTTTTTTTTTTTTTTTGCTGCTTTCACCAAATCATTAAAGGTATTAACGACTAAGTTACCTATAACAATAATAGATTCCATATAAAATTAAGCTTAAGCATCTCAATTATAAATTATTGATTGGATAGTTGCTTGTTTGAAAGGTCATATGATGTTCAAGCAATATGGAGAATGAGCAGAAATTCCAGTGTATAAAAGTTTAATTAAGAGAATAATTCTTTCTATTTACTGGACTGGGATAGTATTGATTTATAAACATGTATGACTACATTTGAATTTAAAAGCAATTATTTGTATTCACTTGTATATATAAACTCATAATTCAATGTAAATCTCAGTCATTTCTGATTGTTAAATTAATATTTTAAAACAACAAATAAAAATTTTTTTTTTTTTTAATTTCCTCAATTTAACAAATGATAATTGTAAATTTAAATCAGTTCTAAAATAGTCTTACAGATGATAACTTCTCCAACAGGCCTCCCTTTCTATTCCACCAGGAGGAACAGTGAAAAACAATCATTACTTAACAGGTTTTCCAGCTGCTGTATAGAAAATGTATTCTCATACTTGTTTTGCCATTTTAAGGAAAACTAAATAAGCATTTTCTGTAACTAATGTTGAATATCAAAAGATCGAACCATCAAAAATAAAAATCCTAAACTTGATTGAAATCTGGAAATTTTTTCAACCTAGCTTGACAGCTATACTAGAGACCTTTCAATATAATTGCAAATATTCATAAATATCTTTCTCTGAACAGTCTATTAATAAATAATTCTTTTTGTAAAAAAAAAATAATAATAATAACTCATTTGAAAAACTTGAGTAATTTCCAAGAATGTCAGATTCTAATGTATGAGATGTAACAAATGAAGTGAATAGGAGATATACACTACAAATAATTTTTAACCAATATCACATCAGATTGTTTAAAATGATAAATGTATTTATTAGCAAATTAATTAAACAGGAACTTCTTTTGTCAATTGGATTCATTATCAATTGTAACAAGACCTTCTTATCTGCTAATCTTTACTTAACTATCTTATAAATGATAATTCATTTTCTTTCTT